>JAOXOE010000256.1:5557171-5569224 GCA_028565055.1 Phoeniculus purpureus | reverse complement strand
CCTGCTGTGGCAGGGGGATTGGACTAGATGATCTTTTGAGGTCCCTTCCAATCCCTAAAGATTCTATGATTCTATGATCTTTCCAGTCTTCCTCAAGCATTACAAGTGGTTGTGGCTCTGGTAGGAACGTTTTCCCTGCTCAGGCACTTGCATTTCCCACCAGAGGCTGCGCTCTGCTGTTTTCTGCCGTGCTGGCAGCACAAACCTGCCAATCTCATTCTCCAGGCATGGTTCCTGTTGTGGGATCAAATGTTAGGAGTTTAAAAGCTAAAGTTTGATGTGGATGAACAACTGCCTATAAAACACATTAAGCTCTTACCCTGTAATGTATTTAATTTCACACTGACTGATGGTATTGCCCCTGAATGGATTACGGCAGGGGGCTGCCATTGTCCTGCTAAACCACACTGGTTAAATAATACCTTGGAGCCTAAAGCTACTCTGGGAGCATTTCATATTGGCTAACATGTGAAATGAATACCTAGCTTCTCCGCAAATGCTTGGGCTTGGTTTAAAAAACTAAAACTAAAAGAAATCCCCAACACGTTGAGTTGGTTTGCAAAGCAGCTCTAAAATGCCCCAACCCACAAAGGAGCAGGTGCTGCTCTTGCTCAGAGGGCTGAGAAGGCTCCTGGAGCAGAGTAGGTGCATGGTCCTTCTCAGGCTGGGGAAGAACTATTCAACAGGGCAGGGAACGATAGGATGAGGGGTAATAGTTTTAAGCTGGAAAAGGGCAGATTTAAGTTAGACATCAGGAAAAATTTATTTAAGCTGAGGGTGGTGGATCACTGGAACAGGTTGCCTAGAGAGGTGGTGGAGGGTCCACCCCTGGAGACATTCAAGGTCAGGCTTGATGGAGCCTGAGCAATCTGTTCTAGTTTGAGATGTCCTGGCTTGAGGAGTTCGGACAATATGACCTTTGGAGGTCCCTTCCAGCTCAATATGTTCTATGATTCTGTGATTCTCTGTAGCTTGTTCCTTACAGGTGCTTGGTGTTTGTATGATCTTTATTGAAGCAGTGTCTCTTTGACATTAGTGACCAAGGGGTCAGAGACTGGAGTGCTGCTCAGAACTCAAATATGTTAATGTCCTCCCATCGAAGTTGAGGGGTATCAGCTTCCTTATGGAGTGCTCTTTTTTTTTTTTTCAATTGTTTTTAGTTTCAAGAGGTTTTACTCTGTTACTATTCACTGCTTAGTCTTCCTTCGCTCTCTCCCTCATGCTGAGGTAAATCATGAGTCGCTGCAATGGAGTTACACCTTCTGTAAGCAAAGTCACGTTTGTGGGCTCCACCCATCATTGATACACATTCAGCCTCAAATCATATCACTATGGGAAAGCCTGAAGTTATCTCAATTAGCAACTGCCTGCCTGGTTCACCCTTCTGCCCATTATATGAGACAACCCCAAACTGAGGAGGATTTCTCAAATCTGTGCAATTGCAAGCAAATCCCACTTCCTGTTGTTTTAAAATATGTGTTTTATCTGTATAAATATATGTGTGTGTGTGTGTGTGTACATATATAAAAAGACATACCTGTATAAATACACATCTAGAAGGACAGAGGTCTGTAGTATCAGCAAGTGGCAGGTCTGTAGCACCATGAGTGGTAACTCACGAGCACGTGGCTAGGGACGCGGTCATCTGCCCTGTGCTGAAGCACGAGCCCTTAGCAACTTTGCTTATTGCATTGATTAGGAGAAATTAAAAGATCTTTTCTTTCCTTAGAACTGTGATAAGAAAAGGCTAAAGATGTATTAAAGCCCTGCTGGTCTTTTTTTAGTTTTGTTTCCCGCCCCCCACCCCCTTCCCCAAACTTCAGCAGAGCCAGGAAAGAATGCTGGAAGTCATCAGAGGCAGGGCTGGGATAGAGAGTGTTAATTCTTCCATATCTAAGCCTCTTTGTCGAAATTCCTTTTGTCTCTTGGCCCAAGTCATTAAACACTAATCCCATCACTCTTCCTAATCCGCTGCAGTGGAGCCAGAGTTCAGTTTCCGAAACCGTCTTTGTTGCTTTCCTAATAGACAGCTCGCTCTGGATTTCGATTGGGGCACTCACATTTAGGGCTTTCCAGCGCAGTTCTTTAATGAAGTGCCACTAATGAAACTTTTCCTCCTTCATGCAGCATGCACGGGCTTCAATTGGTTTAGTGTTAAGTAGGGTAGGGTGCCTAGTCATCTCGGCAGCCTTTGCAAAATATGACTGTCAGAGGCAAAACCTAGGAAACAAGACCATTGAAGAACATAGCCAGTGAAGTAGTCATTTAATTACTAAGGATTTACAAAAGAAAATCTGTTCTTTGTGGCTTACAAAAGGCAACAAGCTCAGAAGAGATAGTAAAGGGTTTGGGACCTATTCCCTTTTCTCCCTCCCCCTCTTCCCAACAAATCCTGGAAGAGGAAATGTGGCTGAGCAAAGGCATCAAAGTCTATTGTGAACTCTTGCCAACCTGCTGCACGAATGCTGGCTTTCAAAGTGGGAGGTATCCCACGTGCTGCTAAAATAAACTTGGAGTCCTCTCCTGCAGGAAACGTGGCCACGTTATCCAGATCAATTCTTCCACAACAGAAGGTTGAGCATCGGTCCATTCCTCCACTCTGAAATGAAAGATCCTTCTTAATGAGAACATTCCCCATAATGGGAGGTATTTTGTGGAGTTGTGTTTGCTTCATAGGTTCCACCTGGCATGGCCACAGACCATGGCAAAACTTTGTATTCTTTGCTATGATAATGAAGCTCAGAACCACCCGTATTCAGTTTGTTTGCTACAGGTGCAAGAAGTGAAGCAAAACACTTTTTAGGTAGCAGCTCCTGAGAAAAGCTGCTGATGTGTGCAGTGGACTCATCTCCAGTTTAAAACTGCTGCCAGAATGGTGGATTCTGTATGTAGCCTTAAGTCTAACCGTTTCATTTTTGGAAAACTTCTTTCTGCAGCCAGATACAAGCCAGAAACATCTTTTCCCCAAGTCTTGAGATTTGGATGGAAGCTTCAGCTTCCATGCTCTTAGTGGGATGTATAATTAAAAAATCTGAAGTGAGAGCTGAGTGCAGGAAAACTATGGAAGCTGTCAAATCTGGTGGCTGTACTTATTATATTTGATAGGTGTTAACATGTTTTCCTGTGATGTGAACTATCACATTACCAGCAAACTCGTGATATGGAGTAAACCACATCTTATTGTGCAGCACGCACTCCACACGCTCCCTTTTACTATGTTCATATGCCATATAAATGAGATCCAGGCTTTATTATTAAACAGCTTAATTGCTCTGGCAAAATTGATATTATAGTGCTCTGGAAGACAGCGCTCTGAAGGAGAATATTCTTTTAAAGACTCTTTTAATAGGTGGGTCTGTGTGTGGTTGGTCTAAATCCAAATTCCCTTTTTTTTTTTGGTAGGGTTGTTTGTTTTTATTTCTCGAGTTTGCTTGCTTTTTTGTTTAGGTTCTTCTGTTCTTGGATTTTGTTCTGGTTTGGAGCCAAGGTGTTCTGGCACGTGACACCCTTGTTCAGTGCCCTTCAAACATTTTGGTGCCGTTACGTTGCCTCTCATCCTAAGCTGGCTGGAGAACTAAAAAAAAAAGCAAAACTCAAATCCCTTGTGAAAATAAATCAGACGTGCTTACAAACTGAATAAATCACAACAAAGTGATTCATCTGCAAATGAAACTGCAGCGTTCTCTGTAGATAAAGAAGAACAACTGCATTTTGCCACTTCATCACGGTTTCTTCCCTCTCCCCCCCAGATTCCAATGTGCATCTACTGTTGGCAATAAAAGTGATGCTTGCATGTTGTTAAAATTTGTTCATATCCTTCAGCACTTCTACTTTCCTTGTAATTGGCTTGCCAAGGCGATTACTTCAGGGAATTGGAACAGCTTTTACATGCAATGAGAAAAAATTTCCTGTACAAGTCACTTAAAAAAAAAAAACTAAAAAGAAAAAAATTCCAGAATGTCTCCTGGTGTCGTCTGTAGGCTGCGCTGGAGCAACTCACTCAGCAGCAGCATCACCAGCTGTCTGCTACACCCCGACCCTTTAAACTCACTCCTCCTTTAAGCCAGTCTGCCATTGGTGACTTAGCTCCCCATGGCTACACCCTGGCAGAACTTTTCTTTTAATCCTTCACTTCCTCTCCATTTCCCAACTACTGGCTATTTTTTCCACTCATCTTCTCCACCAACTGCAGCTCAGATGTACTAGGAGTGTCAGATGGGTCCATGCAACTTCTGGGGAATGTCTTCTGCAGGGCATAGCCCTTAATGATTTGATAATCACCTAAAAAAGCATGATGGGGCCTGACATCAGAATGAGGGATACTGGTTAGTGGTGACGTAGCTTTCTCTAAACTGCATACAATGATAAGGGCAATAAACAGCTCTTTAATCAGTTATGGATGTCTAGATCAAGGCTAGAAGCTAGTTCTCAGCATAGGCTGGTGGGGAAGTGCACTTGGCTTCCATAGCTGCTGCTTTGGGATGAGCTTTCATGCCCATTTCATAGAATCACAGAATGGTTTGGGTTGGAAGGGGCCCCAGAGATCATCTAGCTCCAACCCCTTGCTATGGACAGGGTCACCTCTCGCCAGACCAGATTGTCCAGAGCCCCGACCAACCTGGCCTTGACTGCTTCCAGACATGGAGCATCCACAACCTCCCTGGGCAACCTGTTCCAGTGCCTCAGCACCCTCACAGGGAAGAATTTGTACAAGTGGCAGTATCTTCTTGGATTTCAGCCCGGCCAAGCCTTATAAAAAGCAAGCAGACAATCAGCAATGAACAGATGGACAGAGTCACAGAATGCTTTAGGTTGGAAAGGACCTTAAAGATCATCCAGTTCCAACCCCCTGCTATTGGCAGCAATGCTTCTTACTAGACCAAGTTGCTCAGAGCCCCATCCAGCCTGGCCTTGAACACTTCCAGGGAGCTAGCTCACTATGAATATTTCTCAAGGTCTGACTCTGCAAGTCAATCAATACTATATTCAAATTTTCATAGGCTTTTAAAATAGATGTCATTATTGATTAATATTGATTTATTGATACAGCCATAAATGAACCGTATGGTTTTTGTCTTGGCTGGGGCTGATTTTGCCCTCTCTGCCATCTATAGGAGCCCAAGCGGGTCTCCACATCTGTGGAATTTTCTCATGAAGACTTTGCTGTAGCTTCAACAAAGGGACGTGAAGAATTTCCTTTCCTGTTCTAGCAGTGGTATTCAGAGAGCCACTGGAAAATGTAAAACCTTTTGTAAAAACATGAAAAAAAGACATTTAAAGCCTTTTCAAAGAAAGAAAATGTGTAAGGCTTCCCATGGAAAGAAAGAAAAATGTAAAGCTTCCCATAGTTGTCTGCCCATGCAGTCTCTCTTGATTTGAAGACGTTTTGTTAACCTTAAGAGGAGAAGGGAGGCAGAATGAAGGTTTTTCTTGGGTTTTATTGTGAGTTTTATTGTTCTGCTGGTTTGTTTTGATTTCTGTGATGTCTTCCTCACTAACATGTGTGAACTGATTGTACTTGAACATTTGTCTACCCATCCAGAAGCATCATTTTGCAGGCATGAAAATACTCAGATGTGTTGCTTTGACTGGTAAGTTTCTGTGGTTCGTGATGTGATCTTTCACTTTGGTGCTAAATAGTGACCTTCTACTTTGATGCTAAATAGTGATTGTCAGTGAAATGTTTTGGTGATGAATTTGCATTATAACATCAAATCATGGTAGAAACCAACCAACCAACCAACTACCTGCTCTCAGCATCTCTAATTTCTCAGGCAGTGGTATCAATGATCCAAACCAAAGCATCTCATGAAGGAGCCACAGAACTTGTGACTTCCAAAGAAAGCTTCAAATGAGTGGTAGAGTTGAGCATGGAATAGGAAAGGGATTTGGGGAACAGAGTGGTGAGGGAGGAGGATTGGGAGAGAAAACTGTGGAGAAGTGGGGAGGTAGAGAACAGCATAGGAAGGACATGCAGCTTTCCACCATTTGTGCGCTTATGCTGTGATCATCTGCCTCTCTGATGTCACCATATCCTGCTTGGGTAGTACTTCTAATGCCTTAGAAGCCTTGGAAACCACCTATCCAATCCAAATTTTCTTATGATGCAGCAGCTAGAGCTGTGGGCATCTTTGCTTGGGAGGCTGAACAGAGGAAGCACAAGAAAAACAGGTTGATTGTAAAGAAGAGATTCAAATCCAGATATGCTGGAGCTCTCAAAATACTTTCAGGGTCCCCTGTTCCGTTCTCTTAGTCTATCTTCTCATGGGGTAGGCATTTTGGTGTGCATTTTCATGAGAAACAAATCCAAGCTTTTGTTTAGTCCTTGTTTGGAAGAGGGGAGAAGTGTAGAGATCCTTAATATCATTATCAAAGGGATATGAGCTTTTCCACAGCCTTCATCCTTCTTCATCCTTGTCTTTTCTCTGTAGCTCCAATGCCCCTCCAGAAACACCGGACCTGCTAGGTTTCAAACTGTTGGAAGATTACTAAGGAGGCTTCTCACGTCTCGCTAGTGAGGACTGGTGTCTTTGTCCAGGGGCAAGGTACAGTTGAGGTGGGGAGGGAAGGATTCAGGTTTCTGAGCACCTTCCCGTTGTTTTCAAGATCCAGCTGGGTTTCCTGATGGAAGTCCTACCTGTCGTCCAAGCATGTAGGTTTCCCTATAGAAACTCTCACTTGTGAGCAAACTTCTCCCTGCAAAAAATCCCACACATTTATAGAGGTACATGGATGAAATATGTTTGCCTCTGTTTCAGACTAAGTCATATTCTGTGACCTAATGGCCTTGAATGCCCGTGAGTGGTTCCAGTTTTAAAATGGCCCTTGTGCAAAGAAGTGCTGCAGTCTAAAATTGTTTTATACAAAAGAATCATTCAAAGATTTCTCTTTCAATGGCACTTTGCACGTAAAGTTTCTGCTGCTCAAAGGACTTGCAGTGCTGTGAGCCAGCTTTGGTGATAGAAGGATTTGGAAATATTAGCCTCTTTCCCGGGTTTTATTTTATATTTGTTTTCCCTTCTTCTGCCAAGGCCTCCAAGCACCACTCTAGCAAAATTCCTGATTTCTCATGTATATCCCTGCCCCCTCCACCATGGAGAAGCCCCAGTGATACCACAGCACTGCTGTCAGCCAGGGCCAGGATAAGGGCTGTGAGTGGGGCTTTCCAAGAGAAACACTCAGACAACACAGCTCTTGAGTGCCTCAGCCATAAATCTCCTTTGGAAGCTTTATGGACTCTGCTATTTGCTTGCAGACAATTCAAAGCCTGCCCCGTTGCCTCTTAGTCCCTGCTCTGGAGGAAGAAAATTTAGGTTTTCTATAATATTGAGCTGAAATGACAGGAAAAGTTGCTAGGATGTGATCCTTCTAAGCTACAGAGAGAGTGGTGATAGTCTTCTGCTATCTGTGAGGTTAATGGAAAACAGAAGGCTATAAGATTTTTAATCTTTGTCTGTTAAAGGAAGGAATGGAAATAATTGGCTTAATACGCAGAAAAGGAGCTTTAGATGATATGTGAGAGATCTTCTTCATACCCAAAATGTTTAAGTGCTGGAGCAGACTACTCAGTAACTGTGTGGAGTCACCACTGCAGGAGACACATCATAAAGGCTGGATCTAAAAACAGATGGAGTGGATGACTCCTCAGGGACAACACTCATCTCAGCTTCACGTGGTTGAACACAGAGGGCTTTCCCACGCCCATAGAGAGATGATATATGCTCCCTAGGTTCTAAAGAAAGATAATAAGTAAAACCACACCAGTTCAAAGCTTAAGATATCCACTGAAAGACTTCTTCACTGACAGAGTGGTCAGGGATTGGAACTGGCTTCCCAGGAAGGTGGTGAAGTTGCCATCCCTGGAGGTGTTCGAAACATGCATAGATGATGCGCTAGGGAACATGGCGGGGTTGAGTTGGAGGTTGGGCTTGATCATCTTGGAAGTCTCTTCCAATTTTAATGATTCTGTGGTCTAACCCAGTGTCTCATCTGCTACAGGGACCCACAGCATCTGAAAGGACTATAAAAGCAAAAAAATCACACAGGGATGTTGCCCCCAAATTATCTGCTACTCTGCAAAGTTTGAGTTCAGACACTTCTCTATCTGAGATGTTGTCTTTGTGAGGTTGGTCTAAGCCACTCACCTCGTTGTCTCCTTTATGGTAGATGTTCACATTCCTTTTTTGACTCAGGAAAAACCAAGTAGGTGTGAGAATGTAGGTGAGGAGAGGGAGAGGAGAGGAAACCACAAGAAATTGGGCAAAGGGAGAAAGAGTAGAGCTGAAGGGGAGAGAAAGAAGGGAACTGGAATGAGAAAACCAGGAATGAACAAGAAGAGGAAATGGTATGGATGCTTTGCCACAAATGAAAGCAGGGAAGCAGATGGTAGTGTTAGCCATGACATCAATAACTACACTCAAACCAAGTCATCTCATAACCGTGGCTTCACATTAAATCCACTGGCTTGGATATTGTTGTTCTCCTCAGCTTAGATGCCACATTTGGGAGATGAATCAAATGATGACCTCTCTTATAAAGACCGGCTGAGGGAGCTGGGATTGTTCAGCCTGAAGAGGAAAAGACCTTATAGGGATTTTCCAGTCCCTGAAAGGGGCCTATAAGAAAGCTGGGGAAGAACTATTCACAAGGGTAGGGAACAATAGGACTAGGGGTCATAGTTTTGAGCTGGAAAAGCATAGATTTAGGCTGGACATCAGGAAAGAGTTCTTTAACCTGAGGGTGGTGGATAAGTGGGACAAGTTGCCTTGAGAGGTGGTGGAGGCCAAATCCTTGGAGACATTCAAGGTCAGGCTTGATGGAGCTTCGAGCAATTTGTTCTGGTTTGACATGTCCCTGCTTGTTGTAGGGGGGTGTTGGACTAGATGGCTTTTGGAGGTTCCTTCCAACAGCAATACATTTTATGATTCTGTGGCCACACGGCATTAACATATTTGCCAGCCACAGAGTGACACATCTGCATAGCAAAGCCCCTCCTTTTATTGCCCCAAGGACCTAGTCCTGGGAGCTGGGAAAGCTAGAGGGCAACTGTGGCCAGGCTTATGTAGAAAATCTAATGTACTGGTGTTTTGTGAACTTCTTCAGGTGGTTTAGCTGGAGGGGAGCTGATGCCTTAGAAGTGACACCTGAAACCAAATTCTTCTCTGGGATTTCTTTGCTTTGGAGTATTGTTGGTCAGAAAAGGCTGATTTGTTAAGTTTGGTTGCAGAGGTGAGGGGTACTGGGAGGTAGTTTTAATGGGTCTCGTTGTTACTTCATTTGCTTTTCACAGATGATATCTGGCATTCCTGAATTTGCCCTGTCCTGACGGGAACCAAAAAAATTCTTTTTTGGTGAAAAACACTTCTTTCTGATCAGTGATTTGCTATGAGGGACACAGCAGAGGGTTGTGGGTCCCAAGCTGTGTTTTTTTCTTCACGCTCCCATTCTCGCAGCAGCCTCCCTTACCCTCAAACTCTACTACTGACTTTGCACTTGCTCTTGTTGAGAGGTTTATGGATGCTTAATGATATGAATTAAGTTCCTGCCTGGAATTACAATATTGGAGACTTCTGTTTGAAGTCTCTTGACTTCAAACTTGACTTCTGGTCAAGGATAGCTGCTGTTATGCTGAAGAAGCTGGTGACTTGTCGATGTTATTTGACCTTTATGGTTTTCCTCTTTACTGCATATCTGGATTTGTCCACCTAAGCTTGATGGTGGGAGAGGCTTTCAGATCTCCTTCAGTCATCTTTGAAAAAAGGAAAGAAAAAAGGATCTCTGCATCAGGAGAGGATGAGGAAGCAGAGAGAGTCACACAGCGGTTGTCTTTAACGTCTAGAAATTCATTGAGTGCTTCCACTGTCCCATATTTTTCCCATTTTGCAAATGTCACATGTAGAACAGATCATGTGGTTGCTAATTATGACAACCACAGTGCAATTTGTAATAAGGCCGGCAGATGTTGGCGGCACTAAATATAAAACCAAAGCCAGATCAAAACCAGCTCCTTTTGCTGAGGACATAGCTGCTCCAGATCTCATAGAATGGGTGTTTGATTTTTAACACAACTTGTTCTCTGTGAATCACCTCGAACTCTCACCTTTTCAGGTCTATATTTGTGGTGTGACCTACAAGATGAGCTTGCAGAGAATGATAATCTTCAATTTCCTTGTACTTGGGCTCTCATTTTGTTACTTATTGGTCAAAGAGGAGTTTTGCTGCAGTAAGACAGGATCGACCCCTCAGTTTTGTTTTCATAAGGTTTGAAGAGCCGTGTGAAAAGAAGACAAGTCTGTGTTGACCAAAATGCCTGTGATAACTAAGAGACATTCATTTGCACTCATGTGAGAAGAACTCTGCTAAGGGCCATCAATCGTACTTGTGACAACCTATTGACACTTGCTGGTCTTTAGGATATGTTTCTTAAAATGCTAATGCAGACAAGTTCCTGCCTGTTGTGGCAAAACATGGTGGAACTTTGCTAGATGAGACACTTGAGTGCAAATAAATGTTTCCTGTAAGAAAGCATTTGGCTTGAATCTTTCTCCCCTTTTTTTTTGTCTCCTAAATTGTTTCCTCATGTCCTTAGTAACACCCCTAAAAAAATTTTTTTTATGTTTAACAAAATTAGGAAAAAAAAGATCATCATCAAAAATAAAACTCGACTGTGCAGATGCCAGATGATAATTGGAGATTTATAATAAGCTCTATCTCACTCATGAGCATTGAAATAATATCCGTGAGTGATAGGCTGAAACCTCATGGCATGAAGGATGCCTTTCTGGATAATTTACGTCTTGGGGGGTATCTTAAAATCAGAGGTCCTGTCTTCACTCTGTGCACATTAAAAGCCACATGGTGCTTTCCATAAGAGCCTGCCTTTGCTCAGCAGACTCATATGAATGTTTCTCCCCTCCTCCCCTGCTCTTTAAGTCTTGCAGCATGCACTGTGCACAGACCATCTGGTCACCATTCTGCACCCTGGCCATGGCTGCGTTTAATGGTGAAATGATTTGGGTCTGTATCCAGTTGGTGGAGTGTTTTGCATATTCTGCCTGTGCTCAAGGTATTCCATCTGAAAGGCATTAGGGAAGATTACAGGGAAAGAAAAATACTCTCTTAAAAATTGGCGGTAATTGTCCAGAATGCTCTTGTGACACCATTTGATGATGCAGGATCCGTAACCGCCACTCTGAAATGGTCTGGCTTTTAATTTGCATTTTAAATTTTATCCGCCGTGAAATTCTTTGATTTTTCGGGATCCTTATAATTGGCATCTTGCATCGCCCTCCTAGAAGCCAGATCCTTGTCTCTAGCCATCTAAAGACAGCCCTAAATAAACAATCATACCAAAAAAGTGGAGTTTGGGGTCATGCCTGGGCTTTTATATCCCACATGAGCGTTGCTAAACATACAGAACACATCTCTCCATTCCCATCCCTGTGCCCCTGGCCTGGCACAGGTAGAATCATAAAATCATGGAATGGCTTATGTTTGAAGGGACTTTAGAAATCATGTAGTTCCAACTCCCTGCTGTGAGCACGGACACCTCTCACCAGACCAAGAGCCCCATCCAACCTACCTTGAACAGGTTGGAGCATTCATAGGTACCGCAAAGAGTGGACAAGAAGATGGGTTTTAACAAAAACAATTTGTCTCTAGGGTTTTAAGCTGTGCTGTTAATCATAGAATCATAGAATCATTAGGGATTGGAAGGGACCTCAAAAGACCATCTAGTCCAATCCCACTGCCATGGGCAGAGACACCCCACCCTAGATAAGGCTGGCCAGAGCCTCATCCAGCCTGGCCTTAAACACCTCCAGGGATGGGACCCAAACCACCTCCCTGGGCAACCCATTCCTGGCTCTCACCATGAAGAACTTCCTCCTCATATCCAGTCTAAATCTACACATCTCCAGCTTTGCTCCATTGCCCCTAGTCCTGTCACTGCCTGATATCCTAAACAGTCCCTCCCCCGCCTTTTTGTAGGCCCCTCTCAGATACTGGAAGGCCACAAGAAGGTCACCTCAGAGCCTCCTCTTCTCCAGACTGAA
>JAOXOE010000256.1:5533966-5544372 GCA_028565055.1 Phoeniculus purpureus | reverse complement strand
AGGCCAGGTTGGATGGGGCCTTGGGCAACCAAGTCTAGTTGAGATGTGTCCTTGCCCATGGCACGGAGGTTGGAGTATATGACCTCTAAGGTCCCTTCCAGCCTGAGCCATTCTGTTACTCTATTTCTAACCATCACCTACGGTCACTTTACCCAAAACCACTGGCAAGGCATTTCCCTACCAGGCAGCATGTGCACATTCCAGCGGGCAGCAACGGTATTTCTTCTCTGACATAGCCAGTTAAAAGGATTTATTTTCAGTCAGACTGCTTCAGCAGCATGATGGGCCAAAAAAGGTACTATATAATTAAAAGTGGGATTAGACAGAAAAATGAGATGTTAGGCAGATAATTAGGGAACTATTATAATTAGAATGTGCTTTTAAATCCCCTAGTAGCTCTTATTATGAGAGAGACTTTCTCTGATTAACTAATATTTCCTTTAAGTAGGTATTTTTGCTCTTCCTTTTGAATGGGAAAGCTTCAGCTGAGCAAATTCACCTTAAAAAACAGTGAATCACAGTTTACTGGGGCCTGAGTTCTCCTCATCACAAACCCGTTTTGCTCAGGAAAAATGTCCTGTATTTGGAGTCAAAAGTGTCAGGGAAGATTTTACCAGTAGGTATTATTAAATTCTTATTATTAAATTATTACAGCCTCTATTAAATACAGTCTTATTTATAGGCAGTATTTCATATACTTTGTCATCAGCCTTTAAGAGAAATTATGGCTGTTAGAGCAGCACAAGCCTTAGATTAAATTTTTATTCATGCTGGTTTTTATACAGATGAAACTGCCACGTATTTTGATGTGAAGTAGAGAGTTCTGATGGGTTTGGAAGGACACGGATCTTCAACAGGAGCTGTCTAGCAGCTGCTGTTACTGAACATGAACTAGCAAGCCTCTTGGAAGCTGTTTGTCTCTCAATGGCTCTCCAGCAGGGAGGAGGGAAGGACAGACAGTGGTCCCACTGCTTGCAGCCTCATAAATCAGAGCAGCTCTGCTGACACTGGGACAATTATAAGTGAGTTAAAACTGGGAGAAGCAAGAGGATGAACTGTACTGGTTCCTTCACCCGAGGCTTTGCAGGTGCTGGTTTGCAAGGCGCTGCTGTAAGGAAGTATTGTGGACAAAGAGGGGAAAAAGGGAAAATTGAAATAACTTGCTGAAAGTGCAGCCTGTGCCTGTGATTTTTAATTTTTTTTTTTTTTTTGTTACTAAGCCTAGAATTTTAGGAATTGAGGAGTGAGTGGAAAAGTTCAAGTTGATTGCAAAGAATATTGCAAAGAATAAATTTGTAAAAGTGGGAGGGAAGGGCAGCAGAGGAGACAACCGATGTCCAGACCACTGATGTGTGTTTGTGCACTGCTGCATTTGGACAGACGAGGCTCACATTATTTCCACTAAAAATTGCTTTATGTGGAATCAAGAACCTTAGCATCCATCTGTAGGTTATTTACTTAAAAAAACCATTTGTGGCACATCTGATTCCAGCTAACTAGATGTGCTCTTGAGAGAAATGCTCCAAAAAATGCATCCAGATAGCTGAACAGTCCAGGAAAGGGTGAATACAGGACCAAATACAGTGCACAGACCCTGGAGGAAGGAGCCTGAGGAAGAGGTAGCCTGCCTGAAGTTGGAGACCCCCAAGCTGAACACAGACATTGCTGTGAGAGCAGTGGGAAAGGCTGGAATAAGTATTTCCAGTGTGGTGAATGATGCAGTGGAAAGGGTGTCCCACCCTACTAATTCTGGAGCAGAAGTAGGGAAGCAACTCTTTAGGATGTCTTCAGGAACTATGGACATGGAGATCATCTCTGAGGTGGCTTCAGAAGTCCCCATAGATCACCAACACTGCAGGAGCAGTCTCTCAGCAAAGCGCTGCCATGTCTACCCAGACCATCCACTCAGTAACTGGGGAAAAACCAACAGCAATGAAATGCCCGTGGTGGCAGAAGCAGACAAAGTGTAACCAATCACCCAAAGTTGGGAAACCCTTAGAGGCAAAAACATCAGTTGCACAAAGGAGTGGCAGCTCATGCAGCCTGCCAGGGTACCAAGGCAGCCTTTCACCAGCAGAGTTCAAAACATCATTCGTCTGACAACACCAGCAAGCCCCTGACACCAACACAACCATGACCTGCCACATCCAAGAGCTGGGAATTCTCATGGATCCACTTAGAATCATAGAATCATTCAGGCTGTAAAAGACCCTTAGGATCAAGTCCAACCATCAACCCTACTCTACAAGTTAACCCCTAAACCAGATCCCCCAACACTCCATCTAAGCGACTTTTAAACACATCCAGAGATGGGGACTCAACCACCACCCTGGGCAGCCCATTACAGTGCCTGACCACTCTCTCCAGGAAGAATTTCTTCCTGATGGCCAATCTAACCCTCCCGTGTCGAAGCTTGAAGCCCTTCCCTCTGGTTCTGTCACTAATTACCCGTGAGAAGAGACCAGCACCAACTTCTCTACAATGTCCTTTCAGATAGTTGTAGAGAGTGATGAGGTCTCCCCTTAGCCTCTTCTTCCTCAAACTAAACAGGCCTAACTCTCTTAATCTCATCTCATAAGATTTATTCTCCAGGCCCTTCCCCAGCTTTGTTAACTGCTAAGTCAACAGATACTTAGGGGATGTTTTCAAATCAGTTGAGTCCACTAACTGGATCACAAAGCTAGTGTCTTGCAAGAGCTGACCAAAGGAACACAATCCTCACTATTCTATGTAAGACTATACGTAGACAGACAAGACTGTGCCTATTTGCTACTCCTGGTTAACCACTGAATGATGAATGAGACAGATTTTCTGTGGTATTTTTTCCTTTTCCATGAATCTGACAGAGTGGTGGGCACCAGTTCCTTGCCAGTGCTGCAAGGGATCAGACATGAGTTGGGTCTGATAGCACAGCTTCCCAACTTAGAGCATTCTTGCTATAGGAGACAGTGACATCAATGAAAATATCCGGCACCACAATGCTCAGCCCTAACAATGACTGTGCAGACTCTGGGAGGAGAAATGTCGAGTGGAACTTCTGGGATGCTATTGCCAGCATGGACTAGGTCCATCTGACATAGTCTAACTTCCATGCTAGACTGACATCCAACTCAGGAAAGAAACAAAGAGACTGAAGAGTATTCAGTGATTCAAACCCATGGCCTCCTGCCCTGTATTTGCAAGATAGGGGATATGGAGAAACATGAACTGATTTTCCTTAGCCCATTGAAAAATCTGGGCTTCTCACTCCTGCAGAAAAGAGCCCTTTGGCCTAATGATACCTTCCAGCTCTGTGCTGCCACTCAGTCAAGACGCTGAAACACTTTAGATGTCTTAATTCATCCTCTCAGCATATAGCTGAGCCTCTGCACAACAAAGTGCTCATGCTGTAACAGTACAGCACAATGGGGAAAATGCAGTGTAGAGAAATATGATGGGTTTATGTCTTTTATGTCTTATACTGCAAACACATAAAGACAATTAGCATTTGGAGAATACATTTTTTAAAAAAAAGCAAAAAGAATGATTGTCAAGGCAGAGAAAATAAATATTATACTCCTAAGAGGGTTAAGGACATATTAATTTTCCAATTTTACAGAGGAGAAGTGCCAAGATCAAAATTACTTTCCCCAGATCACCCAGGGTGATCCTGCCACCCTTTCTATTGAGTAGCTCTTACTCAAGGGTTTGTCTCTCTTCATGCCCAGGGACCTCCACATTTTAGAGACTTTAAAGCTCTGTCTAAATTTATGGTGTCTTAGCCCCTCTCTATTTATTCCCCACATAAATATCTTTTTTTAGTAAACTACCTCACCCAAAGGCACTTTCAGAAGTGTAAGGCCAGCAGTAATGCTGCTAAAAGAGTTAACACTGTCCCACATAATTAGCAGTAATTAGCACTGGTCAGAACAGGAGTTAAAGCATACTGGCAGACATAAATCCTGCCTTCGCATCCGCCCACTGACATAAAACCAGCCTGGGAATCAAACTCTGTTGGGTGCTGAAGTGAAGAGACCAATGCATTGTGATGCTCAAGCTCTCTCCTCCACACCTTTCTTCCCATCCTGAAAGCCTGCACCCACTTCTCAGCAAGGTTTTACCAGTAATCCCAGAGCTATCTGATAGCCTGTCATTGCCATGGATCTTAGATGGGGGGAAAATCATGGGATAAGAGTAGGCTGTGGCGATACAACCAAGTACTTCCAGGAAGTGTTTCCTAGACTCCCACTAAGGACTTGTATCACCAAAACTGAATTCCAGGCTCAAAAGAAAGAAGACGAAAACTGATCAAAAGACAAAAACATAAAAACAAGTGGAAGTTATCCCCTGCCTCCTGTAGGTGAGAAGCTGGCAGGGCGATGGGTGGCTTTGCATAGGGAGAAGGATCTGTATCAGGACACAGCTAGCAGGTGGATGGATTTGGGACATGGATGAGAAGAAAAGGAACACCTATAGAAGGTTGTTTCCTAACACCTCAAATGTATTTTATTTCAAATTGTGTGTTCTATAACTACTCTGAGGCTAGACCTCTTCTCCTTGTGGTAGGGCTCAACATTTTAAAGAAAAGATGGATTATACAAAGTGATCTGCTCACGAATACCATCTTCCTTTCCTTCTTTGAATAGGATTTGCTGAAATGTAGCCCTCAATAGTGACAAACACTTGAAAGGAGGACACTTAGTAAAGTGGATCGGAATCTTTTGGGCAGAAATCCCTCATATTTTAACCCCAAGGTGGTTGAGGTCAGCAAAACAACTTAGGAAACACAAGCAGAGTCTCACAGTATAATAACAAAGGAAGATTAACTTTTCTAATACAGAGACTGGCTGCTTCAGCTCATGGCAGCAGCAACTGGAAAGCAGGTTTCATTGAAGTTTGAAGGACGCACAGGCTGAAGGTGCTGGGATTAGGTCTGATTTTCCAGCATCATTGAGATTCATCTGCTTCTACCATCTTCACTCAGACTTGTTGGAGCTCAACACCCTTTGGAATCTTTGAAATAGAGACCAAACGGTCTCTAGAAATGAACCTTTTCCAAGCAAGGAAATTAACTTTTTTAACCCCTATATGGACACTGACTGTGATTTAAACTGACCTTACACTGATTTTGCTTAATTGATGATGGACTCATCTGAGCAACACCAACACAAAACATCCATAAATCAAAGGAAAAATGTGGTTTATTTCTTATGGGCTTTACAAGTTTAAAGACTCAAGCAAAGTTAAAGGCAGGATGTTTTTACGTTGGTTGGGAAAGCCCTAGGCCTGCTTGTGGTGGCTCATTGGGCGCTCGTAAATGGATTTCATTTTGATCAAAGTAAGTGAAGGCGATGCGACTTGGAGCCTGCTGGAGAGGGACCCCCGAGGTGACGTCAGCCAAGGGGAGAGTTGTCAAGCGCTGCCAGTGTGTCACAGAAGAACTTCAAAGCAGCATCCATAGGCAACCTTGGCAAGGAGTGAGGAATGGATCCAAGGGAAACATGAGGTAGGCAGGCCCGCTTGGTTTCCTGAACAACATCTGTATTAAGAGACTGGCAGGTAAGAAGAGCTTTAACTTTTCTTTAAAAAAAGCACTGGAAAGTGGAAAAAGGGAATGGAATAAACTGCATCCCCAGAGCAATAAGTGGCCCCATTGGTGGAGTTTTTGTAGGAGGTCTCTGACTAGAAACAGTCTGTTCACACAGTATCACAGAGTCTTTTTGCTTGAGATCACAGAATCATAGAATCATTAGGGTTGGAAGAGACCTACAAGACCGTCAAGTCCAACAGTCAACCCAACCCCATCACGCCCATGTGGCCTAGTGCCACATATATGAGGTTTTTTAACACCTCCAGGGATGGGGACTCCACCACTGCCCTGAGCTGCCTATTCAAATGTTTCATAACCCTTTTGGTGAACAAATTCTTCCTAACATCCAGCCTAAATCTCCCTTGCTGCAGCTTGCAGCCATTTCTTCTGGTCCTATTATTTAATACCCTCCTGAGGTAAAGTTTCTCTGAGAAGAAGTGGCTGTTTTTGGTGGTCTCCTGCATTTGGAGGAACACACAAACCCACCAGTCAGTGAAGAAGCAATCAAAGGAGGTGAAGCCCAAGGAACTCTAGATGCAAAGCACAACAACAGGACAGTAGAGGAAGACTAAGCAAGGAATATGTGTGCCAAGAAACATTTTATGTCTTTGATGTCCACATGGTTCTTTTTTAGGAACAGCTTTAGGATAAGATACCTAAGTCAAGAAGGCAAGAAATCCTTTCATGTGGTCCTTCATGGAGGAGCCTGGCCCAACATCCTAATGGTTACAAGAAGAAATGAGGCCAACATGGCCAACAAAGGTGTTATAAGGACATTGAGTGAAAAGTGCTGTTCATAGATCTTGTGCCATGTTAGCAACAAAACAGTCAGGAGAACTGCGTCTCTTCTGGAAAACCATGAAGAGAGCTGCAAACACACGCTACTGTCATAAAACCTTCCAGTGCAGAGACGTATTAAAAAAAGGAAGCTCAGAAGGTTTGGCCATCCCATCAGGGAGGGAGGAGGAAGTGGCATTTCCAGGAATGGAAGACCCACCAGCCACTCAAGTTCAGTGAGGCAAAGTGTTTTAAAGCAGAATTCTACTGTGTAGGAAACCAAACAGTGGGGCTTGCCTCCCTTAACTCACAGACCCAACATGTGCTTCTAATACAGCCACTACAGCAGAAGCTAAAGTTACTGTAGGACCAAGTGTACTAATGAATCAAATTGTCTGTGCACAACTTCAAAGGCTTTGGGGAGAAGTAAGAATAACTAGAAATGTAACGGTAATGGCAAGGACAACACGGCCGTCACTGGTGAAACCCAGTTGAGGGTCCCTTCATCAGTAGAGAAGCGCACTGTCTGGAAAAAGCTGAAGGTAAAAATAAAGCGGAATCTGGTTATGCTGCACAGCAAAGGAGAAGGAGCAACAGCCTCAAGTTTGGTGAAAATAAAAGCAAAGCAGAATGGGCTTGGTCTATAAATGGAGTGAGTGATACAGGAATAGAACTTGAAAGGAAGAGACCAAGATGAGAATTGTTTCAAATAATATCGAGGAAAGGAAGATTATAGCGAGGGTTACAAATGTTCCAAAATGTAGATTATTATAATAAATGATAATAAACCTCAACCTGGAAACATTAGAGAAGAAATATTATCTAGGGGAAAACAATTAAAAGCAAGACATTCTGTACAGGGAGAGGTGTGGGCAAGGTCCAGGGTTGCAATTTAGGAATTAATAGAGGGAGAGGGGTGGGTCTCCAAGCAGAGTGCAGAGAGGCAAAGTATCTCGCCTCCGTTCCTTGTGCCTCCATATAGTTTTCCTGGTCCATCCCTTAGAAACTTTGTGTCCTTCAGAAGGATAGGAGAAGGGAGAATAAGATTAGGGTAAGAGAAGGAAAGAGAATTTCTGATCTCACACATGCTTGTAGGATGTTTGGCTGCTATGGGGCAGCCAATGGGGCTACACAACACGAGTCAGCAGTCCCATCTCAGGGGGTGTACTCAAGAAAGATTGAATTCAAAGGGGTGGCAGAAATGGAGATGGAGACTGAAGTGAAGGATGGGCTAGCACATCCTTATGGCTCACCTTTATCTGATGGAGGGTAAAATTGTCTTCGAGAACTTGACTTTGTTCTGCTCCTGTTTGCACCCAGAGAGGCATAAAAGTAGTGTTTTGCGGGAAGAAGTGAGAGTTAGGCAAAGAATTCAGTGTCCTCCAAATTCCCTGGGGACCAAGTGGGTGGGTAGAGCCTAGTGACTGGCTTTTGTTAACTCCACAATGGAGAGCTTCAAAGCTACTTTGGCTGTGCCTACGTGTGCTGTGATGTGTATCTACCTTCAGAAGGGTACAATGCTTTTCAAAAGGTGACTTAGATACTTAATCCTGGTGACTTGGAATGAGATTTGGGCTCTGGAATGTGTCCTAGTGCCCATGATTGCTAAAGATGGTTTGTATCTCTGTCAGGAGTTAGGTGCCAGATTTGGTGTGGACTGTGGTCATTGCACTGTTGAAAAAAGAAGGAAAACACCTCTAGAAACTTGAACCTCAAGGTTCAGTGGTGTGGTAGTCTTCCTCAAAGTATGCTGAGAGCCCTCAGCCAAAATACAGAACAGTCAATTGAGCTAAATTTGCAGTTGATCTAATGTTGCGGTTGAAGAGAGATGATTTGATTTTCTACAACAGGTTTCTCTAGTCCTACATAAAAAATACACTCCCGTTGCAGAATTTGGGTGCCCAAGTGGCCTCTTTTCTTGTTCCCATGACTAAGTTAAGGATAAGAGCAGGAGCGTTTTTTCTTTCAAGTGCAGATACAGCTTGTCAAGCAAAACTGACATCCTCAAGGTAAAGAAAGTGCTGTGGGGTAAGCTAGAAGCAAACACTCTCTTGATGCATCTTGGTGGGTTATCCTGACTGAAGTTTCCCTTTGACAGATGCAGATCTCTGCAGATATTTCTCTGAGCTGTTTAAACAAGACACCAAAACCGACCATTACTATCATGTCACAGTGCAGGTTGCTTCAAATCCCCATAAGTCTGACTCCATACCTGTGTGTCTCACTGACATCTCGCCACAGACCCACAAGGCTGGTGAGGAGCAGCCAGGGGCCAAGCCACACTGTGGGGCTGCCCCCACCATGGCTATGGGGCTACAGCAGAGGATGATGCTGCTGCCGTGTGGGAGGCCCAAGGCAGCTCTTGGGGCTGGGGTCCCTCCAAGGGCGTGCTGGCTCTGCTTAGAGGAAAGTGTAGCTTTTCCCATCTCACTCTGATACCCCACTCCTGATCTCCTTTCTTTTTCTAACCCCCTCCCTGCCTGCTTCTGACAACTGCTGCCTTGAGGCAAGAGGAGGCCACTGTCTCCTGCCATACTCAAGGGTGAGGGCAATATGCCTCAATGCACTTGTGAGAAGGATGGAGAGGAGGCAGTGGGTGTGTCAGTGCAGGCACAGGATGAAGATCCCTGTCCTTAGAGGTGAAGACTGGCTCTGTGTTTTGGGGCTGACGTGACTTGTGTGGCATTGCCATGTCTGTGGGGCACAGGGAGAGGATTTGAGTTGGTGTCTCCTCCAACAGAGGTTTTAAAAATGGTTAACAAGGAGGGGTTTTCCTTAAGTTGTTCTAAGAAGGTCCTGTGCCTGTGCACACACACTTTGCTCACATCATCATAGCTGATCAAAACTTAATGAAGAGAGCTCAGAAAGACACACATACAGCCATGTACTCACCTGTAAAACCCCACGGTGGTTGACAACCACCCATCCTGCATCCAGATGGCTTAGGGTTGAGTCTCTTATGTCCTAATTCCAAAATGAAGGAAAGCAACTTGAGGCTCTTTCGCAGACTACCCTCCACCCCCTCACCCTCCGTTGTAAATTGGGTTTTTTTGGGAGAGGATTGTTGTTTTCTCGTCAGGAAGATTGTTTGCAGGTGGAAGAGAGAGACGTTTAAATAGCTCTTGCAGAGCCATTTAGTAAAGTCAATATGCAATTATGCAAAACTCTCTGGTAACGCACCCACAGATGGAGGTATGGAGGGTTGGGCTGTCCTGGGGGCAGCTCTTGAAGCCGTGGGGAAGGTGAAAGGATTGTGGGGACTCTGACACCCTCCCCAGCTTCTCTCCCATCCAGGCACAAGTCGGTGCCTGGCATAGGGGGGATCTGTCGGGGTCGGGTGGATCTATCAGGGTCCGGGGCCCGGGCTGGGCTTCTCTCCCAAGACTCTCTGGCAGCAGCGGGTGCAGAGATTTGCTTGACTTTTTGAAATTTTTTTTGTAATTTCTGAAGTGTGGGGGGGTTATGCCCACATTTCCCAAGACGTTGCCGTTCGCAGAAACCCTCCTCGGGGTTTGCCAGCTTCCTCAAGCCCACCCCACGGAGCTCAGCGATCCCCCGCTCCAATCCCCATCGGCATCATTAAGCCGAGCCCAACGCGCGCTTAGGTAACAGTGACAGAGCAATAATGGAAATCAGTTTAGGGGGGGAACCTCAGATGGGGTGGCTCTGACAAAACCTCGCTTTGCTGTCTTTTAGCCCAGGTACCGTCCGATCCCAGTATTTATTTCCCCGTGGCTCCAACTTGGGAGTTAATTTTGTTCGCTCGTTAATTCTTTGCTTCTCTCACTGTGTTGGCGGGTTCTTTAAGTCTCATCTTAAAGGCTAAGGAGCTGCGTTCAACCTTTTTTAGAGGAGGGATGTTCGGCTCTTTATACCATCGTATAGTTCCTGCTCTTTTTGTGTGTGTGTCCGTAACCCCTCGCTGGTAAAAGAAAAAAAAAAAGAGGCAAGTTGTTGTTTCCCTTCTTTCCTTTCAGGGACAGAATTGTGCCCGCAGAGGCGAATTTGGAGCTGATGTTAGTCCAGTATAAGGGGGCGGGGGGGGTGGGGGGGAAGTCTC
>JAOXOE010000256.1:5517623-5531887 GCA_028565055.1 Phoeniculus purpureus | reverse complement strand
GGCTTTAAGCAAAGGGAAGGGCTGGAGCTGTTGCTCCTCACCCTCAAAAAAAATAATAGGATGGAAATCCAAGATAGGTGGTCCGGGATAGAGAGGAGAAGGTTTGAAATCTAGCAAATACTGTCTGTTTTCTTGCCGTCTCTACGGTTCATTAGTCCGTCTTGTCAGTTTGCCTTGGCCGAACGCTTTTAGACTTGAGTGAACATTGCTTTGTGCACGTCTGCCCTGCTGCAAACGCGCCCATTTTATTGTATTTAATAGGAGAAAACAACAAAAAAAAACCCACATAAAAACTCACAACAGAGAAAATAAACTGGGATTTGGGTTTTAAATTTCCCCCCCTGCCTTGATCTTTCAAGTTTTCAGCTTAAAAAAAAAAAAAGGAAAAGAGAAAGAAACCCAAACATATCCAAACCCCAAAGGCTTGTCCCGGGTGTCCAGGTTTTGCTTGGGATGGTTCAAAGCGTTAACGGCGGTTTCAGGCGATGTGGGAAGTCTTGGGAAAAGCTGGCTGTCCCCTGTGCCCTCCCAGTCCCCCCGGCTCTGTCCCCTCCCTGGCGTTCTTTGCCTTTTCCTGGCAGCCTTTGGGGCTAATTCAGGAGGTGCCCGGAGATAAGTGAAGCTCCTGGATTGTGGCAGTGGCTGCAGTTTGGCTTTTTGCATTGTTTTTTCCCCCGAGTTGGCTAAAATTGCAGGATTTTCCTGGTCGCTTTTTTCCCTTGACCGAACGCATTGGCTCCAAGAGAGGGGACCCCGAACGCACACAAAAAGGAAAATAAATCCCCGACTAACCCCCCCCGCGCCCCATACCCAAGCTATTTCCCCTTTATGATCAGCCTCGTAAATACAATCTTAGGAGCAATCAGCTCCCGACTCTGGAGGTTTCCTTTTGTTCAAGCAAGGCGCAGTGAGGCAGACAGGACTTTCCTCACACGCTTTCCCAGTACCACCAGCACTCTAAGCCGGGAATGAGTTCTTTTTTGAGATTTCCACCCCTTCCTCCCCATCCTAAAAGGTGCGTTGCATCGCAGACTGTGCTCTATCCAAACCTACAAACCTCCTCCCTGCCAAAAGCTGCTGGCGCCGTGGCAGGGGGATCCAGGCTTGAACTTTTAAAAAGGGGAGTTTATTATCGTTTCGTTGAAGTCTTTCTGTACTGAAAAAGGAGAGGGGGGAGGAAAGCGGGGAGCAGCAAGTCGGGGAAGATGCTCCTGGGGATTGTCGCCTCCACGCAGTCCCTTGGAGCGAGAGGAGCCCGTCTTGCTGCCGCGGAATCCCAAATCGTAATCCAACAAGTCTAACTGGAAAATGGGTTTCTAAAAGCTCTGGAGTGCCGGGTACATAAAACCATTTGAGCAAATTACAAGGATCGCTCAGGGGCACGAATGAAATCAACACTTTAATTGCCACCAAAATGAAGATTTATACCCCATTTTCCCCCACCGAATCATTATTTTATTAAAGTGGGAACTAAAGAAATGAAAAGATAGTTTTGGGGGGGGGGTTGTCGGGGTCGTTGTATCGTTCTCCACCCCATCCCTCTTTTTTTTCTCCCGTTCTGTTAGAAGCGCGGATACCTCCTCGGGGCTTTGAGCTTCGGCTTGCGCTGGCTCTCTGCGGAGCCGGGGCTGGAGGTGGGGTGCACTGGAGGGGTGCCTCAACCTTTCACCGGGCATCCGCGGACACAAAAATGCGATTTTCTCCTCGAACCCCCCTTCTGTTTTCTCGTGGGCTGCACAAGGGAAGCTGCGGAGGTTGCGCGGGGTGGGGGTCAGGGGTTGTGTTGTGTGTGTATTTATCACCCACTCTCCCAGTAAACACCAGTGGCAAGGCCAGCGGTATCAGGAGCCTTAATGGTTAACTAATAAGGTGTTGAGTGGCTGTCGCCAGGGCGGCTAATTAGGATGTCCCAGGGCTGCGGTGCGCGTTTATTGCTGCGCGGGAGCGCAGGACCAGGCGGTGGGAAAGAGGGGCTGGGGCTGAGCTTGTGAGAGTAGTAAAACGAGTAAGTAAAGCTTTGATTGTGGCTTTAATTGCGTTTTTCTTATGTTGTGGTAGTAAAGGTTGCAGTTAACAGTTGGTTTGGGTTTGTTTTGGGGTTGTTTTGTTATTTTTATTTTAAAATTTATTGGCATCCCGTTATTCCTTCTTTCCTCCTCAGTGCCCTTCTTCAAGTCTCTTCCTGGTTCATGGAAATACAATGACACTAATGCTAGATTTTCCCAAAGTAAAGCCCCATAACACTGAGCATTTTGTTGGGTGATTTAACTAGCTCAGTGGCAATAGGTCACCATAATAGCATTCTCGTTCCACAGGCACGACCCCACTGCCTGCCAGGGTGGGACCTACAAAGCCCTTGTTTACCAGAAAGTACAAGACAGGGGTTTAGGATTAGGTTTAAGATTTTTAATTTTTTTTTTTTTTATTTTATTAAGGATAATTGCACTTGGGATCAACCAAGCCTTGAGACTTTAAAAAAAAAAACCCAAAACTCTTTAGGATTTTGCACTCCATCCTCAGAAGTTTCAAAATAAACCTTCTTTTCTTTTTTTTCATTAACTTTTCAAATATTTGCGTGTTTAAATTGTCAGATGTTTGTCAGATTTAAAACACAGCTGTTGGCGTGATGCGGATGGGAGAATTCCCCCCAATAAAACAAAAAGAAACCCACCCCAAAGACTGTAGTCAGAGAGCAGATACTCAGTTCCTTAGGTAATCCTAAATTATCCCTGTGAGCTGTTTTCCTGAAGTCACATCACCTTGGCACCCAGATGCTCTCGTCCCAACTGTAAAATTCCCCTACACAAAACCTTTGGAAATTCTTTTAAGAGTTTGAACTCACCACATGCAAATAAAGTCAAGTCGCAGCATCAGGTAGATTTTATAGGGACAAAACTCTATTTTCTTATGGGAAATAGACCTGAGCAAATCCACGGTGGTATTACTCAACAAAAATCAGCATTTAATCACGCACAAGCCAGTTACATGCGCGGAAACTTTGCAAGGCAAACCGGCAAAGAGCCAAATTCCTATAGGGACCAGGAGGGAAGTGATCAAAAAAAAAAATGAACATAAAATAAGACTTCCTGTAAAGAAGGTCTATAATTCAACATTATTTGACTTCCACTGTCAGGGAAATTGTTGAAGGATAGTAAACTGATACTGGAGCCTTGGTCGTTTTTGTTACAACCTTAAATGTTTGCAACTGTAGCGGTTTAGATGGCTCTTTTCGGGTGATAGTACATCATATATATATATGTAGATAATAAAGCAACACTTCCATTTATGTGGCAATAGGTATTTTTCTTTTAACGCAGCATTTATAACCAGAACACGGGTAGGCAGCAGCTTTATGGTTTTATTTTTAAATGGAAAAATTAAATATATTATTTACAAGGGAAGGATTGTAAACCAGAACACTGTCTGGAGGTGGACATGTTGTTTAGGGTAGCAACTAGACTAACTTTCCAAAATACTTACAATTTAGTAGCTATACCTTACCTCCGATACAAAAATAATGCCTTGGAGACAAAAAAAATGCCAAGAAATACTGTTTCACTTGGGGATTTTCAAACTCTGGATGGTTTTAAATGGGGGAAGCCAAGACCATTACCCTTCAGTACATCTACTCCCATAGTGGAGGAGCAGGCATTAAAATAATGGATGTGGTGCAGAGGATACGAGGTAGAACTGGTCTCTGCACGGTAAGAGTTGCAGTCAAGTTGGAGCTCTGAGGAGGACTCATAAAATGACATTTGAAAGACTCAACATTTAGTTTTCCTCCTCCAACTCAATATCACCTTCAGACAGTGACTCCTTTTCTTAGTTTGTTTTCAGGCATTATTATGGTATTTTATTTTTCTATGAGGTTTTGGAGCTGTTGCAGTGCCCGAGCATGGCAGATTATTTATTGTAAAGATACAACATGCTAATTTGTAATCCGGACCTGTTACCATCCCAAACTCTGTGGCTCAAATTGTATTGGCAAAAGTTGGAAATGTGGTTTTGTCTGGTTTTGGGGATTTTCCTCTTTACTCTTTGTTTCTTTAAGCTGGTAAATATATTAAGTAGTCATGAAGTCAGTCATATTTTCTTCAATTTCTGATTTAGATTCAAGAAACTCTGGGTTCATTTTATGTGGTTTAAAAAAAAACCTTAAATAATTTGGGACCCCATATGTGTCTGTCCTTGCAGCTGGGTGAAATGTTTTGAGTTTCTTGCACCGCATGCTTGGGTTTGACTTCCATGTAAAGTTTTTCAAACTGAAATTACTGGTAGTTTAATTTCCCAATTTATTTTTTTCACGTCCTTTTCAGTGTCAAACCCGACAGAGCCAAGTTTAAACCCCAGGCAACCACCTGAAATCATTTTAAACTTTAGCAAGTGTATCCCAAGGTGTTCTTGTAAGCGGGAGCTCGCAGCGCCTTTGCATGAGGGACCACTGTTTGGAATTTTGGGGCAATGTGGAGATATTGCAAGGAAGTTGGGAAAAAATGAAGGATTCTTGCCTTGAGTTTAACCTTTATGGCGGAGGGGTTGAGTCTTTCCTGAGCTGCTTGTTCGCAGGTAGCAATAAAGGGTAATGGGGCTCTGCGTGTGGAAATGGGGCTCGACCGAGAGTGGGCAAAATTAGCACTTTAAAAATCAAATTAAAACTCGCTCAAAATGAGTAAAGCATAGGGTGTGCTGATAAATAGACTTTAAAGAGCAGTAGAACTCCGGCACAGCTTCTTTAAATTAAGGAAAATCTGTGTTTTGTTTTGTTCTTCTGTGTTTGGGGCAGTGATTTTTTTTGTTTCTGTTTTGCTCACATGAAGAGGCAGTTAGGAGTGATCTTGTGTAATCTAAACAAATTAATGAAAATAGAGGAGAATTGTTTCTGGTTGTGAAGGTTTTTGGAGGTTTCTGCAATAGTTTCCCGGTGGTGGTTGTGAGGGAGAAGGAAAGACCGGAGTGCATGACAGTGTCACCTCTGTGTGTTACGTCTGTTTCCCGATGCTCAGAGTGGGCTTCGGCTCACACGGCACATGTGGTAATGTGGTTTTATTTGGGTTTGGGGTTGATCCTGCAGTCATAGCAATGTTTTAAGAATGGGTTACTTCTGCGTTGTGCCCTGTTTGAGTGTATTTCTGGCCCAAATGATGATGATTTCTGGCCCCATATCTAACTCACTACCAATATTCTGTAATGACTTAAAATCAACTTGCTGGCAGTTGGTTCAGCTCTTCTTTGATGCATTGCCTTTTCTCTCTAAACCTTCAAAGAGCTGTAACCCACCCTCGCAGCATAGATGAGACCACAATCCCTGCAGGCCGGTGTCCTTAGGACACCTTTTTTAATTCAATTTAGGTGACAACCTTGGAGAGCTTCAGCCCCTTTCCAGTGGTAACATGGATCTGGGCTATGTTAGCAAGGGGGCTGCTGGCACAGGGGATCTCACAAGTTGCCTCACTGGTTGTTGTTTGATTTCATTGGTTTAATTTTGGGTATATGTATCAGAGAGGTGCAGAGCAATGCAGAGATTTCAGCCTTATGCAGGTCATTGTGTGTCAAAATTGGTATCTTTGGGTTATTTGGTTTCACAAAAGGGGTGTTGAGTTTCATCTGGGCAAATGATGAAAAATTAAATGTTGACAAGGTGAATTTAAAAAAATAATCTTAATTTGTCCTGAAAGCAAAGAGCCTGTTTGCAATTTAAAAAAAACTGAAGTTATTTGGAAGTCCTAATACGGAGACTTCCATTCCCTCGCTAACTTCGGAGTTTGAGGAAGGTAAGGTGGAAAGAAATGGATTTGTGCCCAAATTTGGCTGTTCGTTAGCTGGCGGTGGGACAGGCTGCTGAAAGCCTTGATGGCTTCTTGTTTTGCAAGTGGCTTCTTGTTTTGCAATTGACTTCAAATCCAGGCCAGGTGCCCTGTTGAAGAAATGCTTTTGGGTTGCAATTTTTTTTTCCACTTTTGGAAGTTATCCGTTAGCTCATCCATGAGTTTTGGGGGTTGCTAATGGGATAACTGTGAAAGGCAATGGCCCGTAATGCACAGGGAGCGCGATGGATTGATCTAATGGTTCCTAGCCAGCCTCAAAAACTCGATGAATCTCCGGGTTTGTCCACACAAGGACACTCAGGAGAGGTAAGACAAATTGATTGGGTGTAAAATTAAAGTGCATTAGTTAAAGTGCATTGCGACTATTGTGTGGATGCTCTCATTCAGAAGTAAAGTGGCCTTAGTTCACTTTAGCCTAATCCTCCTTTGGAGAAGGCCACTTTTCTTTTCAATGAGAACATCCACATTAACTTTTAGTTAATTCGTCTTTCTCGAGCGTCCTGGCGGCCTCGTGCCTGCTGCTCTGGAAAGGCTGGGCTGGCCAGACACTGGCTCCCTGTGAGCTTTTTGTTACTCAGAGTCCTCTCCCCACCAGCACTTACTTGCTCCCTGCCCTCTGCTCATGAGCGATAGCGTTCTTCATTACAGAAAAATGGAAGGCTTTGTGGTGCCATGAATTTGGGGATGGATTTGGGCAATGTGACATGGAGAAGGGCTCCCTGCACCCTATCCGGGGCTGTGGGGCTGTGGTTTGTGGCTGCTTTTCCCAGGTGACTACGGCATTAGGCTTCCTCCCCGTAACCTGAGCATTTTGTTTGGTGACAGTGGTTTGCCGTCCTGACGCACTCCCTGCGTAGTCTCCACTACATCCACTGATAAGCAAGTTTTTAAAGACGGCGACCAAATGTAGATTAACTCTTTCCAGCTGATATTCCCAACCATAAAATCAAGGCTCAAAGATTAACTTTGATCTGGTGAAAAATGTATGACTAGGATAGTTTTGGAAGCTGTTTTATTCTCTTGCTTGAAGCTCACCGAGCTGTTGTTTTTTGGTTTTTTTTCTGGAGGTTTTTTCAGGTGTCTTTTTGAGCTTTTAAGTGCCCTATTTATTTACTTTTTACTGGCTAAGCCGTGTCATAGTCCTGCTGCTGCCCATTCCATTCATCATAAAATTCAGAAGGCTTCTTACATTAGTAAGCAATTTGCTATTGGAGCCTTTCCTAGAAACACAGAATTCTGTTTCACCAAAGTATTGTCTTTCCTCTTCAGCCAGAGCCGAGGTGAGCTAGTTTCTCAAGGACTCTCTCCAGGCATCTATATGATATTCCCACTCGGGCAGATGATCTCCAAAACTGCATTTACTTACTCCTCCCTTCAGAAGGGCAGCGGCACTAAATTAAAATCCTCTTATTTGCATCACCCAGCTTTGAATCTGGCCTGTTGGTTTGGTTGGCAGTTTGGATTTTTTTTTTTAATTTATTTAATTTTTTAAAATATAAAGCATCCAGACCCTCTTTACTGAAGTAAATGAGGCAGTAATAAGAGGGATGATTCTTACTATAAATTAAAATTCTTTTGTTCGTGTTTCCTGGCTTTAAATTTGGCCAGTTGGTTGATAGTTTGGCTTTTATATACATATATATATATTTTTTTTTTAATCCATACCCTCTTTGCTGAAGTAAACAGGGCTACAATAACAGGGGGAATTTTTCATTTTTTTGCTTAAAAGAGCTGCCTGTTTTAACCCCAGAGCTACTGTCCAAGAGTAAAACAGCAGCTGATGCCATCACAGACAGTGTTCTGTATTCAAACAGCTGGACAAAATGAAAAGCTGCCGTATTAATCCTGCCTTTCACAGTTTATTTAAGTTTTTTCAAGCTTCTCTCATATGGGCATGGCCATCAATGCCTAATTATACCTCTATTAGGGTTACCAGGCTCTTCATACAGAAAATGATTGTATTTAAAATTTGGAAAGCCACATCCATGTAATCCAAGATTCTCACAGCTGGTGCACATTGAGGGGAGGCAAACTTCACCTCACAGTTTTCTTTTCATTCCTTTGGCCTTTGGGTTTTGGTCAGGTTTTGTTGTTCCCCAGAAGGTCGGCTCATCCCTGGCATTTTTTAACACAGGCTTCAAATAGCTCCATTTAAGGCTCTGTGGCTCTCCGGGAGAGAGGAGAGAAGCAGATTACAAACTCGTTGGCTTTGTCTGTTCTGTTTGCTGGGGTGCAGGGCTATGACCATCCCTGCAGATGGGAGTGGTAGAAATGAATGTCTGAAGCTTGGAACGCAATGGAGTTCCTGTCTCGTCAGCATTTTACTCTGCATTGAACCAGGGCAAGCTGTGCTTTATAGAATCATAGAATGGTCTGAGTTGGAAGGGACCTTAAAGATCATCTAGTTGCAACCCCCCTGCCATGGGCAGGAATACCTCCCACTTTGCCCATGGGCATGAGAATTCTGAGCCCTTGTTTGGCTCTCCATGTGCTAGCCACCACACTGGAGTCTCAGGTGGAATGTCACCTACTTGCTGCTGCTCAAGGCAGCAGCCCGAGGTGTGTGCTCTCGCACACCTGGTGACTCCTAGCTCAGACTTTGCTTGATCGGCAAACTGAGTGTTAAGTCTGGGCAGCATCTTGCTAGAAACCCCTTCTGAATGGACCCAAATGCTGTGGATTCAGCAAGTGACACTTTGGTTTTTAGGCTTGAGCCATTATGGAGGACCTCAAGAGTGGGTAGAGAGCACACTGCTCCTTGGAGTGCAGGCACAGGGATGTGCCAAGTCACAGTGGCCTTGGTCTCCAAGGTCCTCCACTCACTTCTGTCCCACAGAGATATCTTGTGTGGATAGAGTTGGTTCCCCTGGCTTTTAGTTTATAAAATCCCTCTTGCGTAGTGCTGTGGGTGAGTAGCTTTACCACGTCCTGGACACAGCTGTCTTTTGTTGATGGTTGTTTAAAGTCACAACTTGTGTCTCTAGTCATGTTCATGCAGACTTTTATAGTATCCAGATCTGGGTGATGCGGTTAGGCATCACCACAGCAGGAGTGTGATGGTGATGATGGAGAGAGAAGCCTTTCAAGCACACAGTGAGTCAGCGACAGGTGTCTCCTCGCTGCCATGCTTGAGCCATTCCCTCCTTTGTCCCTCATGGCCCGCTGGATTTTGCAGCTGAGTTAGCCCAGGAAGCTCCTGGTTCTCCTCATGGTTGCACAAACCAGTTTTACTGGTGTGGTTTCCACCTTCTAGAGGAGCGTTGTCACGTCAGTGCGGCCGTAGCATGGCTTTGTAGGAAAAGCATGGAATGCACAAGTCCACCTTAGACCTTACAATCATTAAATCGGAGTCATAGGATCATCAAGGTTGGAAAAGACCTCCAAGGTCATTAAGTCCAACCACCTGCCCTACGACCCCTAACCATTAAACCATTTCCTGATACCTTGCAGCACTGTATAACCCCTGTGAGGGATCTCTTTATTATTTCCCCTTAAATCCACAACAGGGGGATGCACACAACTTGTATTGCTCTTAAACACGTGAGTGTGCACGTTGAGCTGGGATTTGCTCTTCTGTGACAAGTGTTTGGGATATCCTTCAGGTGAGAACCACTGCACTGATGGCACAAGGCAGGAGAGGAGACATGGAGTAGAGTTTAGCTGATTTTCTACTTCTTCCTTATCAACGGGTAATTTATACATCAGATAGTAATGGCAAAGTGGAGGAGATGTATAAAATGAGATATGATATGGTCAAAGTAATTAATTACTTGATGCTGTGGATAGTGTAAAGAAAACAGTGTAAAGGAAATGTCATTTCTGTTTGGTGTTGTGGGGGAGCTCTATGCTGGATCCAAAGGCTGATGGTAAAAGTTGTTTCTAATGGCTTTGTACTTTTGGGTTTGGCCCCTTTCACTATCTGTGTAATTGCCACTTTGCAAATATATTTAAGGAAGAGAAGGGATAAAGTTATGCTCTGGATGGAGTAAGTAGTGAAGCCGCCAGGGAATTCTGCAGAAGGAGTGGTGCTGTGGGATTGACTGGAAGCATTTGTGGGGTGGTGGTTGGTCTGCCTGTCCCAAGGTCTGCTTGTTCTCAGGTCTGCTCGTTCTGAGGCACGAGTGTGTGTTTGGGGCCACACCGTGAGCCCTACATTGCTATGAGCCCCAAAACTTCATTGGGGGGCCTGGCGAGGCCATAGAGACATCTCAGCCCAGTGTTTTTGGAGTGGCTCTGGCAGCCAGCCCTGCTTCTGAGCCATCCCTCAATGAGCGGGGTGGAGGCACTGGGGAGCCACGGCCACCTCAGCCTGGTGAACCACCCCTGGAGCTCTGTGTCCTTCAGCTCCCACAGCCTGGCCTCACTGTGTCTTGTGGCTGCTGGCTTGCTGGTGTGTGGCTCAGCCACTTCAGCCTTGCTGCAGCCTTGGCTCATTGTGATATGGGAGGGAAAGTGGAGGGGCTGATCCACAGGATGGGTTTGGCCATGAGAGCTGGAAAATGTGAATCATGGGGATACCAGTTTGAAGCCTTCTGGAGATAACGGGCAGCATGTCCTGGAGTGCATGATTGCAGAGAGCCTGAGAAAACGAAATGAGGCAGCGCGTCCTCGCAATTAAGCAACCGTTTTACAACCAGGAGCAGGTTTTAATACGCTTTGCAGGTCTCTCACCCTTTCAGGATGGAAAGGTGTAGCATGGAGCATGGCTAATTACACTGAGGTTTAATTTGGGTGTTAAATCCCACAAACAACCGACCATCATTGCAACACACTGGCTCCATAGAGTGTCTACTGTCAGTTAGCTAAAAAACTACCTTGATATCTCAGACATCCACTTGGTGTTTTTGCTTACAGTGGAGCTCAGGTAAAGGATGGTTGTTGTGGAACAAGGGGCTGCACTGATCCCTGAGAAGCCCCACTCATGCTGTTGGGATGCTGGAAGTTGGAATCTGTATTTAAGCACATGTACAATAAGTGCAGTGAGTGCCTCAATGGGTTAATGTTGTCATCCCAAAAGAGATAACCCCCAAAAATCCATAAGAGAAACTCTTAGAGATGTGGGAGTTTTGCTGTGAGTAAAACCTCAATGATTGCCCAAGCCTGAACATTCAGGGTGAAGGGCAGATCTCTCCAAAATACTCCTGCTGAGGCTGCCTGCTATACCCATTGTAGGGAAGAAGGGAAAGTGGTGGGGAGAGGTCAAGAACTCCCTCTCACCCCAAATCTGCCTGGGAAGCTTAGGTTGGGACATCAGTCTGTGCTGAGACACACCCTTTTTTAAAGGACTTAGCAATTAAAAAAAAGGGCAGATGCTCATTTTTCTGGTTAAATAGCGTTTTTCCTGTTTACACCTTTGAAGGGAATTATTACATGAAATATTGAACAGGAAACCCTTATTTGTCTGTGAAGGCCTTTTTCCTAGATCTAGAAAGACATAGAAAATCCTGCTATTAACTCAGTAGGAGCCGCGGAGGACTCACACACCTCAAGGGATGCACTCCAGCCTTTAGAACATAGCAGTATCATTCAGGATCAATTTTGTGCAACGTTTGACTTAAAAAAAAAAATCCTAAAATATGTATGTGGAGCAGTGAGTTTGTCTCTGCTGAATGTGAAGCTGCATTTCCTTGTATTGGGAAAGGGAATGGGGATTAACGCTACCTAGTGATACGGCCCTTATGAAAGGGAGGAGGCAGATTTACAATGCAGGGTTGCTCTAAATAGAAAGTACCAGTCCAGAGTTGTTTGTGTGGGAGACAAAAGCCCTGTGTCAGCATCAGCTGGTTAACCTGGCTGGGTTTGCTGTTGAGCTGAGATTAAAACAAAAGAGGAGTGGAGTAAGGTCAGTCCAATGAAAGGCAGGTTGTGATTGAGATCATGGTTGCTCAGGCTTCACAGTATCACAGCGTGCTAGGGTTTGAAAGGGACCTTGAAATATCATCAAGTCCAATCCCCCTGCCAGAGCAGGATCACCTAGATCCTTTGTGGATGCCCATTGTGGTGACTGTGTGTAGCAGCCAATGATATAAAAAGCAAAACCCAAAGTGTAACTGCCCCCATTTAATCTGCTTTTGATGTTGCCTGAGGTGGGTTTTGGGTGGCTCCAGTCCTTTCTCAGAGAGAAAGTCCAGGTGCCCATGCTGTCCCCCATTTGGAGATTGTTTCCCCAAGCACAGCAGGTTTGATTTCAGCAGGTGGTGGGACCACGGAGTCTCTGGAGCTGTGAGCATGCACAGCCCGATGTGCACACAAACACAAATGGATTTTATTTGTTCTCTGAAATCTTGTCCCTTCAGAACTGAAGGTGCTTTGGTGTCTCCAGGAAGAGAAAAGCTGTCATTTCCACCCCCCAGCTCTTTTTTATCTGTTCATCCCACCCAGTCTGATGATCTCCATTTCAGTCTCTTATTTTTTCTTGTGATCTGTGCTTGCTGCTTCTAATTATTCTTTTCCCTTTGGAAAGTGCTATCACCCTGTCCCTTCATGCTTGTGTTTTCCACTCAGCATGATGAAGACTCTCAGGCCCTTTTCTCCTCTCCCTGCCATACCTTCTCCTCCTTCCTAGTGCTGATAGCTGCTTTCATTTCATTTTCTCTGTCTCAGGAACCTCCCTATATTGAATTCATAAGGGCAACTTATGTCTTATACTTCCTGTGCAAAGAAGTCAGGGAAGAGCTTTCCTCTCATTTGAAATAAGGGGAAACTAAAGATAGAAAAGCTTGCAATTTTTCTGGGACTCTGAAAGGAATCCAGGTCAGAGCCAAGACTTCCACACTGAATTTCTTCTGCTTTTTAGCTCAGCAGGCCCTGCCACTGCAGTCGTGGCCAAGGGTTCCATCTGTGCACGAGTCACGCTCGCTGTGCTGCTTAGTCGCGGGTGGAGTTATCGCATGGCTGTTATTTCAACGACCTTATTTCTGTAGACTTGGGGTGACTCTTCTTCATCCAAACCTGACGTTTGTGCCTTTGCTGTTGCTCTGTGGAAAATAATTTGCATCTGAACCAAAGTTGCGTGAAGCAGAGTTCTTGCTACTAAACAGCATCAACTTGGCAGGGTTTTTCAGGGTCCTGCACGTATCATTTGTTTTGACCCCCTTGTATTGTATTGTGTTATGTGTGGATGATGCATCACTGGATGTTTTTTAAGGCTAGATCGCATGAGACTTTGAGCAGCCAGGTCTAGTAGGAGTGGGTTTGGAACTAGATGATCTTCAAAGTCCCTTCCAACGTAAATCATTTTATGTACCTGCTCAGCTTTGCAGGCTGATCACTGGGCAGTGGGATCGCTGGCAGCCTCAGCCCCACAAAATGATGTTCACATGGCAAAGTCTTCTCAGTGGGTCCTCTCAGTGTAGCCATGAGTATTTATTTGATGGTCCGCAAGAGTCCATGCTTGATGGAGATTGGAATAAAGCATGTATGTGCATGGGATCTAGGAAAATAATGGAATTACATTTTTAATATTAAAGTGTATTTTTAGTCCTGTTTATGAGGTTGTATTTCTAGATCATCTCTAGACGTCCTTTTCAACCCCTAATATTCTAAATCAAAGTTTTCTTAACAATTAAGAGTAGATTCAACCCCTTTTTGTAATGCTGAATGGGAACCAGGCTAGCTGAGGATTATGCCCTCGACAAGTGAAGTGGGATAAGGCTTGTGGATTGCCAAGACTGGATCTGTCTATCGTGTAGCATTGGTTCTATGGATTAGGCATTTAAAGTATTGAGCAGCTCTATTGAATGTTTTGCCAAAATGAGGTTGGGGACATAATCAACAACCAGAAGGATAAAGTGTGCAAAAAGGAAATCCTTGCTAAACAGATGGGTGAAGTTTGTAGGAGACAGGTGCTTTAAGAGCTTTGAGTTCTTGCTTGTAGTGAGCACAAGTATTTTCTAACAGGGTGAGTCACGATCCTCAAGAGGATTGAGGGAAGGTTTTTAAAAGAGAGGAGTTAAGAAAAATCTGAAGAACATCATGCACGAACTTTACTTTGTTGTTTTTTTAAATAACGAATAAGTATTTACTTTAGAAAAGAAAATAAGATAAAACTTCAGAAGGAAAAGAATAAGCCCAAATTATGTTGACAAATTGCTGGCAGCAGCTCAGTTCCTCTAGGGCACAGGGATGAATGATTATACCTGCAGCCAGTCCTCTCATAGCCTGGAGGAGTGGAGGTTCCTCCACCAGGAGCTGTTGCCTGGCTCTCATTGTTACACCAACACAAATAACCCCACCAGAGGGCTGTGCTCACAAAACTTTTGCGAAGATGTCTATCAAAATACACCAAGTACAAATTTTATCACCTGTAATAGAAAGCAACTTCTTTTATTTATGTACAACTCTTTTGTTCCTTTGCCAGGATCTCTTTTTTGGTTTCCCCCTTCACATGCTTGGTGCTAAAAAGAAGTTTTATACTTCAATATAAGTAGAAGTCGCTGG
>JAOXOE010000256.1:5505123-5515123 GCA_028565055.1 Phoeniculus purpureus | reverse complement strand
ATATCAGGTCTGTTGTTGCAGAAAGGAGGGCCACTTCCTGCACAACACGGTGTAATTCTTCAGTGCGGAGCCTCTTCTTTTCTGTTCCCCCCCCACCCCCCTCCGCCTTCGGAGTTGTATTCTTAATCAGATTAATAAACATTTCTGCTGAGGTTAGTGCAGTGCTCTATATTTTACCTTGTTATCTGCAGCTTTTCTATTAATTACAAGTCAGCTCACTAGTCAACAATAGTAGTGAGGGACAACATAAATAGAATGAGAGTGCCCTGGAGATGTCACTCGTAGGATCTGATGCATCTTGGAACTCCCACGGGTTCCTGCAACCTCCCACATGCCTTGCTGGTCTTTTGTTCAATTACAGTTAATGCAATAGTTTGCCATTTTCTCCTTCTAATTATATTTTCAAGTGGGATTTGTAGCACATAGAAAAACATCCTTTTACATGTTGAGGCACCAGGGCTTTGTGCTTGGCATTGTCTGTCCCCTGGGTGCTGTACCATTCTTTCTGCAGAGCTCTGAATAAACAAGTCCCTCTTTTAAAGCTGCAGTTGTACAAACTGAAAATTTATGCATTAACTGTTTGCATTCTGAGCATGTGTTCCAGATTACCTCTTACAGAATTCTTTTGGTATGCTGGAGAACGTGTTTTTGTAACAAAAAAAAAAAGGCAAAAAAACCCCCAACATTTCTTCCACAGTTGACAAATCATTCCTTCAGTTGCAGAATCACCGGATCAATTAGCACTTTCTATCTTTCTAATTATCTTTTTACAGGAATATGCATAATAATTGATGTAATTGGTATTGTCTAGGTATCACTCTCTTTAATTGTAATCACAACTATAAACAGGGTTATCAAAAATGGAAAAGACAGATTTTTAAGGAGAAAAAAACAAGTTGAGCTTTTCCAATCTTATTTCTATCTCAGATTAGTCTATTTTCTGGGGTCTTAATTATCCTTCTTTTTGACTATGTGAAAAGTTCATCTGGATCACCTCAAATTTCACTGGGCGACATGAGACCGTTGCTTTCAATCGGTGCTAAAGCCAACTGGTAGATTTATTATAAAGCTGGCAGTATCAGTCAACTTTAATAGCGTGCAGACCCGTCTCCTGTTGTGGTGTGATTTAAATCCAATCGACTTTACGCGTGTGTTGTAAACAGGAGGGGTTTCTGTTGGGCAGTAATTTCCAGTGGGCAAATAGCACGTCGTGGTAAAGACAAAACTATTCAATTCTATGCAGAAGGCGGTAGTGGGATGACCAGTGAGTCCTTGTGATGTTTCTTTTTTTAAAGCTAGTACTAAAAGCTAATTAAAATCTTCTCTGATGATAAAAGCAGACTTGAGAGGAGTGTTGTCACATTTGTTTTCCCTATGAATTTAATTTACAGCCAGTTTTTCCTATCTGAATGTTACTTTCAAACACACCCAGTGATAAGGAACAACATCTGTTTTCTGTTCAATGGTACAAGGAGGCTCTGCATGGGGCTGAGTGTACACAGCCAATGTGAAGCCATTGTTATTCCCCTTGCTTTTTTGTCCCTATGCCTGGTCCATTTGCCGTGTACCATCCGGCAAACAGCTGACACATCCCAGCTATTATGGACCCAGGCCTAATTGCCAGCAAAGTCTTTAAGCTCTTCCACACTGGCCTCGCACGATGAAGGGGAGGCTCATAGAAACCCTGGTGCTCTCAACCACTACTCTCAGTGGCCTCGGTGGAGTGAACGAGCTGTTGTGCCAGAGGCTTCAACGAGGCTAAAAATACAGTTGCAGGAGCCCGGTGCCAACGATTCACTCTCTGGCTTCTCCTCCTGCTCTCCCTTCACCTTGCCCGGAATGTTTCTGTTTTCTGTGGTATTAAAGCTTGAGGTTATTTAGATGGCAAACATATTCCAAAGGATATGATTTGTTTGCTAGGTAGTGGTAATCTGGCTATGTGAGATGAAGGAATGATTTGGGGGATAGATTTGCCAGCCTTTCCCCTCAGGTCTGGGTGTGGATACCACATCCCCGGGAGCATGTGAACCAATCACTTCCAGCTCAGATTTTAACCTGTTTTAATTTTTTCTGGCCCTTCAGCCCTCCTGGAACAGAGACCATGATGATACGGCATCAACACGTTCCGGGGGAACCCCCGGCCCCTCCAGCGGTGGACACACATCGCACAGCGGGGACAACAGCAGTGAGCAAGGTAGGAACGGAGTCCTCACGCTTTCTTAGCTGGTGAGCGGTCACCAATGCTGTTGGGGACTGGTTACTCTTTCTGCTGTCGAAATGTGCTCAGGTACTGGGGGTTTTGTTCTGAGAAAGGTGTGTCTGCCTTTGTTGGGGTTTTTTTTTTTTTACACCTTTTTTTTTTTTTACTTTTCTGTACCATCTCCTCCTCGTAAAAGCTTTGGCATCTCTATTTCTTTGAGCCAGGCACAGCTTAGAACAACATATGTACTAAGTCTGCATGCTGCTTAATGAAAATAAACAATCAGAAGGTTGGGGTGGGCTTGGTTTGTTTTTTTTTCCTTCATTCAAAAGGGTTAAAAGATGAAATCTTAAAGAGTAGATGTAATTAAGATTGCAGAAGTACATGCTAATCTTTCAAAGATGCCATCATAGCTGGGCTATGTACCGAGAGGGGATGTTAGCCAGCCTGTTGAAATCCTGAGCCGTGCTTTCATTTATTTACTTTTTTTTCTCGATTCCAATTTACTTGAATGCAAAAAATGTTCTGTTTGAGTGCCAAGCCAAACAGAGCAACTGATGTAGCGGGACGACTCTGAAACAAGCTTGATGCAATTGAAATGGGATGTACTAGAGAATAATTAGCATTGTCTTGGAAGCTCTGAAGTATAAAAACCCTGAAATTCTGGTTTTTTATTAATTTTCTGAGAAGCTTTGTACTTCTAAAAAATTTTATTTCCTGAAGAGACCAACTGCAGCAGGTTTAGTGTTATTTAATGCAATTAAAATGTAAAAAAGGATCCTTAATCTGAATATGAAAGACAGCACTTTATCAAAGTCGACTCTGAACTTACTATAGGTATATACCTAAAAATCTGGTTTATGATTGTGTTTCATTCAAGTGCTGTTAGACAACAAAGGAATTGTGTTTCCAAAAAAACACAACCAGAGGTTGAACAGTACCGATCAGCATTGCAAAGTCTGCATTTAACAAGATGAGTTTTAAAATGAAACCAGTATATTTTATTAATCTTTTTTCTACGTGTGAACCGTCATGTACACAACAGGCAATGTCTCTTTATAGGATTTTTCAAGTATTTGGGATGCTTTCTTGTTTAAAGGAAAGTTGCTGACTTCATCACAAGCGTAGCCTAGTAAAAACAGGGCCTGGAATAGTAAACTGTTGCAGAGCCCAGGCAGAAACTGGTAACCTTCTGACCTCTGACTTCTACTGGAAAATGATATGCAACATAAATTCAGGGGGCCTTTTTCCTTTCAAGTACATGTATGTCCACATCCTAGCAGTGCTGTTCACCATGCTGCAGCTTGAGGGGTGTCAATGTGGTCATTAGAGCCCCTTGCTCTGGGAACAAACTTGAAATCCACAAGGGTTTTGTTTAAGGGGTGGAAAAAGCTGCTGCAAAAATAGTCTTTGAGGTGAAACGTGGTGTTTGGAGGAGGGTTTTGTACTCTGGTCTTTGGTGAGACGGATGTGTGTGTGTGTTTACGTGTCGATGCGCGTGGCCAGAACATCTGTGGGGAGGCTTGCCAGCGTGATCCTAAACCTCTTGGGCCCTTTGGAAATGGGACTACTCAGTTTCTGGTGTCCTTTTTAAGGTTTTCAGGGTTTATTTTATTTCTGCCAAATGTGGCGTTTTACTAGTCACGTGTCTGATGTTTTCTCATTGCAATCCTGGTCGGCTCCTAGCAAGGTACATGTATAACCTTGGTCAAGAAGGGTTTTTGGAGGTGCTTTTAGAGCTTGAGTCCTGTGAAATATCCACAGAAAGGCTTGTCCGGTGATGCCTTAGCCAGCCCTCAAACTTTTACTCAAATCCCAGCATAAGTTTTACTGAGGCTGGAATTGCTGTCAGTGCTTGGTTGACGTGTTGCGTGAAGAAGGCTTGTTTGTTGCGTGTTGAGGAAAGAGAAGACAAAGTAGGAATTTGCTAACTGGAGCTGTTAGGTTAAGTTTGGGAAAGGTGTTTTGGAAAGAAAACTCTGTCCAGAGGATCTGTTACCGAGACTTGCCATGAGACTGCTTGCCACGTACAGAAATGACCTTTTTTTTTGAGGATTGGGAATGTGGGAAGGGTAGCAGTGGTCTCTCTGAGCCTGGCTTTATTGGTTAAGATTATGACTGAATCGCATTTGTTTCAGCACACCCACACCTGTGTCTAGACCTTGTGCATAGAAAACCAGCGTGGCTTTAGCCTTCCTGTGGGGAAGAAGTCAAAACCCACGGTCCTGAGTGACCATAAGGGAAAAGAAGACAACAAGTCTCCTGCCTCTCTCCAACTACACTGAAGTTCAAAATGGCATGATTAGAAGGTTTTCCTGTGGAGTGGCAACACTGTGGTCAGGCTCATGCATTCACCTCTGCTGGGTGCTTTTCTTGGCAGCAGGCGAGTGGCAGCAAAATGCTGGGGATCGTCACGTTCTTGCTCTGAAGCTCTCGAGATGCACGTGCTGTGTGACATGGATCTCAGTATATTACGGGCTTCCCTATTTTTAGGAGTTTGTAAAAGTCTCTTTTTGGTTCCATCTGTCAAGAGTGCATTTGCCATTTAAGAAAAAAATAAAAACCCCAACCCAGCTCTCAAATCTAATCACCAGAAATACAACCTTCTAAATCTGAATTTTTTTTAGGTTGCTCTCACAAACTCCTTCCCCTGTTGGGGTAGGTAATAGCACCTTCTGGGATGGATTTTCAACCTGGCTGAAGGTGCCACAAGGGGTGTGAGCATGAGCTTTGCATTGCCAGAGGAACACAGGCTGGAAAGCTTAACCCACTTAGCAAGGATTTTCTCCTTTAGTCCTTCACCCAGACACGGGTAAGGTCTGCTCTTGGATTTCTTGGAGATTTTTCTTCTTTACCTGGTTCACCACTGCTTTTTTTTATCTTACTGATGTCCCTGTGCATAGCAGACATCCAACAATTACCTTTGGAAAGAGGAGGGAGACATCCTTTCCTGTAGTCACTTGCAAGTTGACATTTTTTTTAACATGTACATTTATTTACTCAGTAAATAGTGATGACTCCTAGAACTTCATTCTGGTGTGAAAATCCATACTGAGTTGCCAGGGAGCTGTTCTGGGGTATCGTGCTACTGCATAGTGCATTGACCCAACCTCCTTATAAAGACTCAGTGTTGTGTCATCATAGGGGATAGTTCTAGCACAGGAACGCAGGAAAATACTATGAAAAAGGTCCTGAGTGCTCTGTTCTCATTGCTCTGAACTTATCTTGAAGGGCCTTTTGTGGTCTGTCTCCAAACGGCACAAAGAAATCTGAATTTGCGCAGAAACAACTTGCTAAATCCTGTTGAAATAAAAAGAGAAGCGAGTTCTTAGGTGCAGGAAGGTGATGCTCAGCTCACAGCAGCACTATTTTATCTTTATCTTGACGATATTCCCATTTGGGGCATGAGCAGATCTGGTTTATTTGTTTTTCAAATAGTCAGGCCAAGAGGATGCTGAACAAAGCCCCGCTACAGCCACTTTTAATCTTGAGTGGGGCTCTTTAATTCCTGTGTTTAGCTCTTCTACACAGCTCAAGAGAAAAAGGAGAAACAATTCATCAGTGTCTCCTATTTGTGCATTTTGCTTCTTTCCTCTTTTTTTCTTTCTCATGCAAGCCTTGCCCTGGGTTCATTACGTTTTTTAACCTCCTGATAATAGTTGCTCTTTCACGGTGGGAGTAGAAAACATCGATATTTCTTTCTGAACACGTATCAATGGCTGCAATGAAGGTGGTGGGGTTTTGGTTTTGGTTTTTTTTTTCAGGCTTTTGTATGAGTTTGGACAACCTATAGGCAAAAAGGCAATCAGGTTTATTATCGCTGGGGACCTCTTAGTGGTTGTTTGGCGGCCTCAGAGGAGCCAAGCGGGAGAGAAGGGCTGCGTTATGTTCCCGATGACTGAGTGAGGATTTATATACCAGATTGCCCTTTTTTTCTTTTTCCTCTTCTTTTAAAATTTCTTTTTTAACACAGGAGAAGCAAAGTAATAAGAGTGGTAAGGCGAGGCATTCAACACGGTCAGATGGCCGATGGCTAATGGGGTAGGTGGGCAGGAGCCCGCGGATTGGGTGGCTTAATGAGCACATTTTGCACCGAGTTTAGGGTGCAGTTCCCCTTCACCTTTGCCCCTTTATTGACCGACCTGACACTTCATTTTTCACATACTTCCAATTATGGCTGAGCTTAAGTGTTGCTCGGCCTCCTTTCTTTCTTGCCTATGGATGGCTGGAGAGTGGCCTAGGCCAACAGAGGACATTTTAATTTGAAAAACCAGGGCAGGTTTAGAATGTAACCTGAAACTGCTGTCACTTTGCAGCTTCTCTAATCGAAATACAAGTTTTAGTGTTTCTTGTTTAGAGCTTTTCCCTCTCTGCTTGGGGGTGGTTGAGGTTGGCAAAGGGCATTTTCCTAGGGGTGAATCCCTCTTGTCAGTATAGGTGCTGAGTGTGGGAGTTACCCAAGTAATGATCATGCAATCACGGGATTGTTTTGGTTGGAAGAGACCTTTAAGATCATCAAGTCCAAGCATTAACCCAACACTTTGATGGGACATTCTTAAACCACGTCCCTCAGCCCCACATCTTTGTGCCCTTTAAAGCCCTCCAAGGGTCTGGAAGCCACCACTGCCCTGGGCAGCCAATCTGATAACCCTTTGGGTGAAGAAATTCTTCCTAACATCCAGCCTAAACCTCCCCTGGTGCAACTTTAGGCCATTTCATCTAGTCCTATCACGTGCTACTAGGGAGAAGAGATCGACTCCCTCCTTGTTTCAATCTCTTTTCAGAAAGAGAGTGTAGAGAGTGAGAAGGTCTCTTCTCAGCTTCCTTTTCTCCAGGCAATGAGATAACCCCAAGTCAAAAAGTGGTGCCGTGCTTTACTGATGATGGCTCCTTGCTCTTTCTTGACACTGGTCTTCTCAAGAAGCTTCCTGTGGTGTGATGCCCTGCAACGTTCTTTGCCTAACACTCTTCATATGGAGAGCAAAGCATAACTGTGCCCTTCTAAGCCTTAGGCCAGTGTGGATTTGTTGTTTTGGTATTATTTAGTGGTTATGGATTTGCGTGTGGCTTGGCTGTAAAGCTTTGAGAAGCGACCAAACATGATACTGGGAGAGGAACATATGATGGGGGGGTGGATGTATGTCCAGTTTTTGGAGCAAATGTGAAATTTGTTGGGATGTGATTTGTTGGGATGTGATTTCTGTTGGGATAAGTTGCTGCTTGCATGGAATGAGTGGGTATAGGAACAAAATAGTTGCTGTTAGCCCTTAACTTCCCAACGGCGCTGCTGGTTTTCTCTACCTGCTCCTTCACATGAAATTTGAAATTTGGGTGGGCAATGAGTGGGTGCACCACCTACATGCCAGTGGTGATGGCTTTGTGATTAATTATGTGGTGGGTATATTGACAATTATTTACATCCAAACATCCCCTTAACCACAGAAGTATTTATCAAAAAAAAAACCCAGAAAGTATTATTACCTACTTTATTATGTAGCCCTCTAGCACAGTAATGGCATGGCATATTTTTACTATAATATGGTAATAAAAGAATATGTAAAAGGCAGACAAAGGTTCTGTCTTTTCACTAAGGTGACCCCTGTTACCAAGTAACTGCTTTACGTATGAGCTTATTAAAAACTAAAAAAAAAAAATAATAAAATGTGCTTTTCATACTTCACAGGCATTGATGTGAAAATGAGCTGTCCTGCGAGTAGTTTTCTTGATCATTTTTAGAACAATTGATTAGCCAAAGAGCCGCTGTCATTAGTTGACATTGACTGATAGCAATTTGTCACAAGCTCCGAAGGTCAGCCAGGCAGTGGAAGCTTCGGCTTGTCTTTGATTGACCTTTTCTGATGCCATTATCATGCGATCGGTTAGACTGGATGTGACCCTCAATTGGAAAAGACAGGGCATTAGTCAACAGGAGCTGCGCCCAGTATTTTTTCTCCTGGCCCTTTATGTTTTGTGAATCCTGAATTAAACATAATAGGTTTGTTTGGAAATGGAGCAGTATCAGTTTTCTTGCCGAGACTCTGCCATCCCCTTTCCTTCCCTTGCTTTTCCATCAAGTGGGCAGCACTCAGTTTGCTTTACATCAGCATGAGTGCCTGGGCCCTCTTCCCTTTGACATGAGGGATGAGCTCCAAAACAGCCCCATATTTATTTGAAACTCTTCCTGTAGATGCATATTCTCAGCAGCACCAGCATTAATTTTTTTTATCTCCCTAGCATCATGTTTTGTATTTTAACAGTGATTGAGTAGTTGAGGATTAAACTCAGAACAACATGACATCAATTTATCATTCTGTTCTAAGGCCGGAGGGTGTGAAGCTGTTGTGTTGGTTTTTTTTTTTTCTCCTTCTGGTTTGGGATTTTTTTAAAATTTATTTTGTTCTTTTGGGTCTCATCAGCCTGATTCAGCTGTTAAAGTTAGATTTCAGCAGCGTTAAGCCTCTGTGCCCCATCTAGGCAGGGTTACCCTTCCAGTATGGTGCATGGGAGAGAGTCCTCACATGGAAGTGGCTGTGATTGGAGCATCAGCCCATTCCCAGTGTCAGGATTTATTATAATTGCTTGCTTTAGCTCTCAACGTCAGTTATTAACATACATTTTTCTTTCAGCTTTGGCAACGCTAACTTAAATACTTAGAACTGTTGCTTGTTTTGCCTAAATTTGCCTAAACACAGGAAATAAAACAGATTTGGAACCAGTATTTTTCTGCAAAAGATACGGTTTATACGGTTATTCCTGCAGAGAAGTTTGATTTGATATGGAAGAGAGTGCAGAAGTGTCCATCGTTTCTGTATGCTTTGCCAAGAAAAGAAGGCTACGAGTTCTTTGTGGGGCAGTGGTCAGGAACAGAAGTGCACTTCGCCTCCCTAATAAATATTCAGACCCAGGGTGAAAATGCTCCTAGCCAGTTGGTCCTGTACCATTATCCTGAGTTGCAGAAAGACAAAGGCATAGTCCTAATGACATCAGAGATGGACTCCAAGTTCTTGGTGGTCCATGAGGCACAGTGCTTGGCAAACCAGGTGCAGCTTTTCTATGCGCCCAATCATTCTGTGATTCTGTAAATTATGGAGAGCATTAGTTGTCAACAAATTCATTCTCTTGTAAAAAAAAAACCCCACCTTCCTTATTCTCCTTTGCCTTCTGGGGGAAACCTGAATTTCTGCATTGAATCACCAACTTGTTTTCGAGGTCAGCCCCCAGAGATAACAAACAGCTCAAAACCAGCACAACCATTTCAGTATGGTTTAAGACCACTTTCTGTCTTGGCTTAGGAAAAGCTTCTAGCCAGGAGGGGAATGGAGAGATGATGTCAAGCCCCAGACCTCTGAGGCCCCAGAGGAAGCTGAGACAAAAGAGGAGTTTGCCCTGGTTGATGAGGACTGGGTTAGGGATCAATTGAGCAAACTGCATGTACATAAATCCGTGGGCCCTGATGGGATGCACCTGTGAGTGCTAAGGGAGACAGTAGAAGTCATTGCTGGGCCATTCTCCATCATCTTTGCTAAATCATGGGGATCAGGAGAAGTACCTCGGGACTGGAAGATAGCAAATGCCACTCCAACCTTCAAAAAGGGTAAGGAGGAGGACCCAGGTAACTGTAGACTGGTCAGCCTTACCTCCATTTCAGAAAAGGTTATGGAACAACTTGTCGTTGGCGCTGCCTCTAGGCACAGCAAGGACAAGAGGGTTATTAGGGACAGTCAGCATGGCTTCACCAAAGGGAAGTCATGTTTGACCAACCTGATAGCCTTTTATAAGGGCATAACCGGGTGTATAGAT
>JAOXOE010000256.1:5425026-5505023 GCA_028565055.1 Phoeniculus purpureus | reverse complement strand
CACTGTCAGCAAGTTTGCTGATGACACAAAGCTGGGAGGAGTGGCCGACACCCCAGCAGACTGTGCTGCCATTCAGCGAGACCTGGACAGGCTGGAGAGCTGGGCAAGGAGAAATTTAATGAAGTATAGCAAGGGCAAGTGTAGAGTCTTGCATCTGGGCAAGAACAACCCCAGGTACCAGTGTAGGTTGAGGACTGACCTATTGGAGAACAGCACAGGAGAAAGGGACCTGGGTGTCCTGATGAATAGCAGGATGACCATTAACCAACAATATGCACTTGAGGCCAAGAAGGCCAACAGCATCCTGGGGTGGATCAGAAGGGGGATGGTTAGTAGATCAAAAGAAGTCCTCCTCCCCCTCTACTCTGCTGTGGTGAGACTGCATCTGGAATATTATGTCCAGTTCTGGGCCACTCAGTTCCAGAAGGTCACATAACTGCTGGAGAGAGTCCAGCACAGAGCCACAAAGATGGTGAAGGAATGATCTTGAAGGTGCTGAGCAGGAAACAGCAGTAAAAAGTACCCTATTGCTAAATCACATCGTGGGCTGTTCCGTAAAAGCTGAAGTGTAGGACAGAAGGGCCTCTTGCTTTCCTCCTTGGATGAGGCAGGGAGAGCTTTGGTTACAAGTAGCTGTAGATTTGAATTCTTTGTGTCTAAAAATCCTCTTTTCCAGTGGTACCTGAGGCTTGTGTTTTGAAGATCATGAGATCATTTGATTTAGAAACATAGTTGCTTTATTTTGATAGGAGGGGTTTTGTTTATTTTTTACCTCTACACATCCTAGGGGTGGTAGTTAAGGTTGTGATGGCTCATTGCAATGCTGGAGTGGGTCCAGAGAAGAGCAACAAGGTTGGTGTGAAGGATCTGAAGAAAAAACCTTGTGAGGAGCAGCTGAGGGAGATGGGGCTGGTTAGTCTGAAGGGAAGGAGGCTGAGGGGAGACCTTCTTGCTGCTTACAACTACCTGAAAGGAGGGTGTAGAGAGGTGGGGGTTGGTCTCTTCTCACAAGTAACAAGTGATAGGACTAGAGGAAATGGCCTCAAGTTGTGCAAGGGGAGGTTTAGGCTGGACATGAGGGAAAACTTGTTTGTGGAAAGGGTCATCAGGCCTCAGAAGAGGCTGCCCGGGAAGGAGGTTGAATTGCCACCCCTGGACGTGTTTCAAAGTTGTGTAGATCTGAAACTTAGGGACATGGTTTAAGGGTAGCTTTGGGATGGTTGAGTTCATGGTTGGACTCAATTATCTTAAAGGTATTTTTCAACCTAAGTGATTCTGTTATACTTTTTTTTTTTTCATTTCTAATTCTACTTCAATACAAAGCCTGAAAGGAAGAGTTCAGTGGAAAATGGGAGCAGAAAATAGACTTTGAGACCTAACAAATTCAGTGATTTTATGATTGAAACTTCCCATATGGCCTATATATTTTTCACCTTGAATGCACCAGCCCTATCCCCATTTGCCTTTCCAGGTCTTGGTGGCTTCAGCTGAGTCTTTTGGTTTCTGACACAGGCAGAGGGTGACTTTGAGATGTGCGTGACTGACATATTGGAGGTTGAAACCACAAACTTGTGTTTTCAAAATGCCTTCCACTTTTGGGAAATATTTTATTGCAATTAGTGATGCAGCAGGGTGTGACATTGGGCTGCTTCGCTTAAAACACTCTACTGCCTCTCATGTGAAATGCTGGGAGGGGAAAACAAAAAGGATGATGACTCAGCTTGGATGAGAAGTCTTTAAAATAATGGTCTACATATGGAGACAGTGGCTGCTTGTCCCATAACGCAAGAACCAAGGGTGGGTATCATGGCACAGGAGCTTCCCAATGTGTTTTTGGGTTTAAAAGAAGACATTAAGTTAAATTTATGTGATGTGGAGGTCAGCAAGGGACAAAAAAATAAAAGATATTAGACAGATTCGTGGAAAAATAGGTCCTTCTGTAGCCATCAGAAGCCTTCATCCTGATGCAACCACTGGTTCAGGAAGCTGCACAAGTGCTGATTGTCAGAACCACAGCACAGTTGCTCCTGTGTCATGCCCGCCCCCCTTACTGTCAATTTTCCTAATGTTAAAATGATTTTTAAAAATTAAAATTCTTTAAAAAGTCAGAAAATAAGATACTGGATTTTAATTTATTTATCCTGTTTTTTGGATGGCTCTCGCTCATGCCAATGTGCTTTTTGTTGAGAGGAGAGTAGAGGTAGTTTGTATTTGCTTGCCCTTATTATACCCCGGTGGTGGGAATGGTTTGATGCTATTCATTCAAATTTGACAGGTGATTGCTTCTGTAAATGAATGCACTCAAATCATAATTGTTGCAACAGAATTGTTTGATTACCTGGCAGGAGCCTCTTTCTCTCTGATAGCTTTTGGATCACCTGTTTGCTGAGAGTGCTTGACAGTCCTCATGTTTATTACCCAATTGAATGTCAGTAGCAATTGCAGTTAAAGATAAACGAAAATGCAAGTACTTGTTGACCTTGACTTTTTTCCACAAGATATTGGACTTGATGGCTCTATTGCTGTTGAACTGATAAGAGTTATAAACAGTCCTCGAAAGAAAATGTTTTATTCCCAGCGGAAAATACCAGGCTGCTGTGGGAAATGACATCTGACGAGTGCTCGTTGCCAAATTTGCTCGATTTCACCTTCATTTAGGCTGTGGGAAAATAAAACTCCAAATTTCCCCTTTTATGACTTTTAATATCTCTGCAACATGGGCTCCTGCACTCTGCTTGAAGTTTTGTTGGCAGGCTGCGCCAATAATGTGCAGCGAGTGCAAGACCTCACCGTGGTTTATGATGTGCTATAATGGAGATTCTCAATGCTTCCTCATTTTTGGGCTGATTTGATAATTACAGGGAGGGAGCACAGCTTTGTTCTCCTTTTCTATGGGAAGCTTAATGTGTCTATAACTGGTGAAGACTAAGCAATGTGTGGCTGCTTGTTGCTGGAGCGGGGATGTGGTGGTAGGAGGGTGGCCTGGGGATAAAGACAGAAGACAAAATTGTTGCATGGAAAGGAGAGTGAGAGATCTTGGGAAGAAATCCCTCCTGATGAGTGTGCTGAGGCACTGGAAAAAGTTCCCCTGGGAGGTTGTGGCTGCTCCATCACCAGAACTGTTCAAGGCCAGGTTGAATGGGGCTCTGGGCAACCTAGTTTGGTGAGAGGCGTCCCTGCCCATGGTGGGGTCTGCAACTGGGTGATGTCTGGTGTCCCTTCCAACCCAAACCATTTTATGATTCCATGAATCTATGATATTTAAGAGCTTCTGTTTGCTCCTCATTTTTTGGGAAGGGTCACAGGTGGATTCTCTTGTGGTTTTTTTTTTTTTGATCAGGTGGCTGGTTTGGTGTCACCCATCCAGCTGTATTTGGGGTATAAGGAAGGATAATCCTTTTACCCCAGCAGATCATGCTGTTATAACCCCCCCTTCTATATATACGTAAGGAGGTTGTAGGGAGGTGGGAGTTGGTCTCTTCTCACAAGTAACAACTGATAGGACAAGAGGAAATGGCCTCAAGTTGTTCCAGGGGAAGTTTAGATTGGACATGAGGAAAAACTTCTTCATGGAAAGGGTCGTCAGGCCTTGGAGGGAGTAAGTTGAATCGCCACCCTAGATGTGTTTCAAAGTTGTGGAGATCTGGAGCTTAGGGACATGGTTCAGCAGTGGTCTTGGTACAGTTGGGTTAACAGATGGACTTGATGATCTCAAAGGTCTTTTCCAACCTAAGCAATTCTGTGTTTGTATTTTATATATTTATTTATTTATTTATTTATTTATTTTTAATTTCTAATACTACTTCGATACAAAACCTGAAGGGAAGAGTTCAGTAGAAACCGTGAGCAGACAATAGGTTTTGAGACCTACTGGGATCAAAAGTCATTGTACAAATATGATGTGTAAAGAGCACAAAGGAGGTGGTGGAATGATATTGTTTAAAACATAAGTCCTTCTTGTCTCGACAACTGCTCTGATAAACTCTGTGCAGCATTGGAAGAGCTTGTTAAAGCCCTGAAATGCAGGATTAAGCAGGGCTATAACAGTTAGCGGAGTGAGACTAGTAATCTTATTGCATAGTACATTTTTTTTTTAGGTAAGATTAAGCTGGTAGTACTTTATATGTTTGTGGATGAGGAGGCATTCTCTTCAAGGGATTCATTAATAGGATCAATGCTGTAAGATGTGCTGACATTAAGAATGTCAATGCACATGGGCTTTTATTTTTTTATTTTAAAGTTTTAAAAATTTTTATTTAATTTTTTTCTTTTGGTTTTTTATTTAATTAAGTGTCCGAATGAGATTGGGACCTTATGTGAGTGATCTGGGCAGTCCCTGCAGCTTGCGACAATGGTAGAGCCACCTGTCACCCTATAAATCATCAGGGAGTGCTTCTCGCTAGCCTGGTGACCCAGTAGTTGGTGCTGTGTGAAATACCAGAGGGAGAGACCCAATTTCCCTTCTCCCTGAACTGATTCAGGTTCACAGGACTGTGACTAAGCAAATCTCTGATGCTGCTCTGGCAGGTCTTTGAATGAGGATGTTGCTGGTAAAACCTTCTGCCTCCCTGACTTGTCTTTTTAGCCACGATGCCTCCTTCACCTAGGGTTTTCATCTTGGGTTTGGCACACTTGAACTTTCACTCATAGAGCTTGGGAGATGAGAAAGGACATGAGAGAGCTGGGCCAAGTCTGAAATGTGCCATGGGAGCAGGGTCACATCAGGGTACGCACTGACAAGGCCCTCTACAACCCTCCAGCACCCTGTGGCTTGACAACACCCTCAATGCCAGGTGGTACCTCTGGAGTCCAATAGCCACAGTTTTATATTTATTTCACATGTGTGTATGAGAAATTAGTTTCAAAAATTTCATATATTTTATTTTCTTCATCTTGAGTGATGAAAATTTGACACCTAGTTTGCAGGCAGTTCTTTTGTGGCTGCTCTTTGCAGAAACCTAATGTGGAGGTGTTGGAAAGGAGAAACATCATATAAATAAATAGATACTGTGGGAGCAACCTTTTCAAGTACTTGTCCCTTAGTCCTTTGTTTTTCTGAGAATGAGTTGTCTCAGGGCTGTAAATCAATCTTTTGCAGAAAGGCAGAAGACATGCTAGGAGAGGTACCAGTTATGTTCTCAGCACAGAGTTAAAGGTGGTAGACATAACTTGATGGTTCTTAACTCTCCCAGCTCTCTGAATAGCAATTAGTGTCACATGGATGCAAGCTAAAAATATTCCACAGTCTGTAGTGTCCTGATGGACTCCAGAAGAAGGCATATTTTAGCTCTGGCTGGTCAGCAGCTGAAGGTCATGGCAGCAAGGCTTGTAGGGTGGAGAACCTTTTGTTGCTCTTAGTGCTGTGCTAAGAGGATCTTCTCCCTCCCCAGCCCAGCACTGTGAGAGAAACTCCACTGTGGTCATCCTGCTTTAGGTCCTGGGTTGTGGCACACACACTTCTGCGTCGACTGCCTTTGTAAAGCAGGGGAAAGACAAAATGTGCCCAGCATTAACTGAACTGCTTGAAGTGTCATTTAAAATAGAATTTAAATTTATTTCCAGGTACTGTAATGTCAGAGCCTCTCGCTAAAGAGTAGGCAATAACATGCAAGCAGATTGCAGGGGTAGAAAAAAGGCAGCAAAGTGGGGAATCCTCTCTTGTCCCTGGCTGTGGCAGTGAGGATGCACTAGGAGAGGCTTTGGCACAGCATTTTGCCTTATTTTGTTTTTTACTGTGTCTCTCTGTTGTAACCCATGCCCATGCAAGTTCTGTGTGAGGCTGGACTACAGGTAAAATGGATTCAGTATAACTCTGAGGCAGACTTGGGGCCATGTTACAGTTTCCTGATGGGTTATAGGTAAAGAAGGGGGGCTGTTTTGTCAGTTGGTGAGCAAATTGAGCCACAAAATCTTTGAATGTTGGAGTATAAATATTTAAGGTTTGTGTATGTGTTGGTTCATATATGTGCTCGGATGTGACTACCTCCCACCATTACCCATTTTAATTCTGCAAACCTGACAAGAAAGCTGGTAAAACAACCAGCCTTGTGAAGTACAGCAGGTTTTCGAGACCTTCCCTGTTTCTTTCAGGAAGAACATTGTGCTAAATTCCTTGGAGTTACAGCTACAAGAGACAAATTAGCAAATGGTACTGACATTAGTGTCTCGCCACATCCTTTATGCACCTAAAAAACCCTTGAGGTGGCCATAATTTATCAGGTTGAGAAGCAAACTGGCAAGCAGAGAGGGTTGACATAGCCACGTTGTCAGGAACTGTAAAGTTGGCAACTTGGTTGGATTTTATTAATATAAAGTTGGTGACTTGGTTGAATACAATTTTTATAAGGTAAATGACTTGGTTGACTTTAATTCCTATGACATTGGCAACTTGGTTGACTAATCCAAATAAAGTTGATGATGTGGCTGGATTTAATCCCAATAAAGTAACCAGCTACCAGGCTGCAGCTGGAGGATCATGTTAGGCATAACCTGTATGTATCAGCTCTTCACCAGGATGAATTATATTGTATCACTGGAAGGCAGGTTATGCACAATTATGCAATTTTGCAGCATGACTTTCCATATATAGTGTTTCAATATAAATAAGAATTGCCTCATACCGATGAATTTCAATTCTGTGTGATACTAATGCACAAATTTTATTGATTGTTGCAGCTGGTTGTAGGCAAAACACCAGTGTTAAATTTAAAAGTACCCTCTCAAGTTGATAAATGCCAACTTGATGCTCAACATCTTAATACTCTGTTAAAATTAGCAATCAATTTACTTGAATATTGGAGGTAGGCCAGGGATGGATCTCAAGTTGTGTTAGGTATATCATGCTGGTCTGAATGCATCATAACGCTGCTGCAAAAGCATTGTGCTAATTTTAGCTTACAAAGAGGATGAAGATAAACTGCCGGCTGCTCATTTGCCATATGCTATCCTGGTGATAATATTCGAGTTGAAAATATTCTGCGGAGAGTCTTATTGTTTCAGTAAAGGAAAAGTGGAAGAGAGTTAAGCAAATTTCTGCTCCATAAATGTAGACAAAATAACGAGATAAAACAAATCTCAAATGCTGTAGATGAGATCTGTGAAATTTGTTTAGTTTTATTTGCTGTCATGGGAGTCAACAATTTGTTTTAGTATATATTTGATCCAATTGTGTCCATTTCTTGCATGTAAATCTTAAAATCAATCTGAATAAAAATTGATCTTCATGCCAGTAGGCAAAATATAGTCTGAGTCGCTCCTAACTAGTTAAGTCTCCCATTCTTCAAGTTTAGCATAGGAATGAAATGTCTGCTGAGCTGATTTTTTTAGGAGCTTTTCTTTTTGCTTCATTTAATCAACAACACAAAACAGATTCCAGTTGCTATTCTGGGAGAACTTTGCTTTCATGGTTTCACCAAGGAGCATTTGCCTTCTCCATCTGCACCCGTGTCCAGAAGTGAGGTGAATGGGGAGAGATGTCCCAGCCCCCTGGGTTGTGGAGGCCTGGAGAGAAGCTTTGTGGGGCTGGGGGTAAGCTTTGTATTAGCAAGTGGTGAAAAGGTTGACCTCTGAGTGACCTGGGTCAAGCAAACCCCCTGCAGAAGCATCCCATTTGGACACAGATACCTGTGGGGTAAAGAAGGAGATAAAGGAAGGGAGAGAAAGATAAAGTAATCCCATTGACCTGGCAACTTCTCAGATACTACAAGTGGGGGAATGGCAGGAATAATAAAAGAGCAGCAATATTTGCCTGCCCCCCTCTATCTGTGTAATGTAATTTCCAAAGTGTTGGAGCAGATAATAGCAAATGTGCTTTCAAGTATCAGATCAGTCTCTCCAAATGATGGGGAAACCTGGATGCTCCAGTCCAGTGAGTACTGGCCAGTGTAATACAATCCCAGTTGCAGCAGAGAGAACTGTATAAATGGACAAAGATCCACTGATTACATCTTTTGCTAAAGTGTTAAGTAAAAGATGTGACTCTAAGAAGACAGGCTGTCTACTATTGTCAGTTCTTTCCACTTGTTTTTTATAGGGCTTTTCACAGGAACAAATACCAATTACCAAAATAAAAGCAAGCGGTGTGGCCAGTCCATATCGTGGTAGGACACATGCTCTTGAGTCAGCGTGGGCAGGAAGCTTGACAGGTCTGTCCTCTACCACTGCCATTGCATCTTTATCTCTCTGCTTCATTGTTTGCCACTGAGTGCTTGAAATTCCAGTTTCCAAGTCAAAGCTTCCTGTTTCTTGCATTTGCATTCATTTTGGTGAGACATAAATTTAGTTATCTATCAAGGAGGGCTTGGTGGGTTTTTGTTTGGTTTTTTTTTCACTTTTCTCAAGTAAGGCAAAATAGGAAGAAGAAATCAATTCTGATTTGGTGATAAGAGGTAGAATCTTGCATTTTCCCAGATTCTCAGTGGCAGGAAGTGTGAGGTCGTATCCTCATGATAAGGTGATGGATGGGAGCTAAATTCAGCCTTTCCATCCTGAGTAATTTTAGAAGGGGCCCTGAGGCTGAGATCTCGAGACAGAGATGGACACTTTCAGCCTTCATTAGCCGTAGTTGCTGCTTGGAAGTTGTTACTCTTCTGTGCTGTATTCAAAGCTAGTAGCACACATGTGCTTGTAGTCATCTCAATCCTGAATTTCTCTCCAGAGTTTCTTACTGGGGAGAGACTTAGGCAGGACTAATCGCCTTGCTCAGACACTTAGTCTTGGCAGTCTAACTTAAATGCTTGGATTAAGGAGGGATGAATCTGTGATAAAACTCATTGTTTCATTAGGAAGAAAACAATACAAAAAGCATTTTCTACCACTGAGAGTCAGAGGAGTGGAGCTGGATGGTGGGTGGGTGGATGACGCCATGTTCTCTGCAGCTCCTGAGCATCACAAGAGCAACAAAGCTAGTGAAGGGCCTGGAGAACAGGTCTGATGAGGAGTGGCTGAGGGAACTAGGATTAGTCTGGAGAAAATGAGGTTAAGGAGTAACCTTATTGCTGTCTACAGCTATCTGAAAGGAGGTTGTAGAGAGGTGGGGGTCAGCATCTTCTCATAAATCACTAGCAGTAGAACAAGAGCAAATGACCTCAAGTTGTGCCAAGAGGGGTTTAGATTGCAGATTAGCAAAAACTTCTTCACTGACAGAGTGGTCAGGGATTGGAACAAGCTGTCCGGGGGGGTGATGGAGTCGCCATATGTGGAGATCTTAAAAAAAAAATGTAGATGTGGCACTAGGAAACGTGATTTAGTGGGCATGGTGGGTTGGCAGTTGGACTGGATGATTTTGTAGGTCTCTTCCAACCTTAACGATTTTATTACTCTATAATTCATTACTCTTGTTGTCTTTGCTGACCTGTACCAGTAATCTGAAATGTTAAAAAATGTTGGCATTCATAGGAAAAGATACATATATATGTATTTTTTTTATATGTTAGGCGTGGAGAGGGCAATGTTGGAGAGCTTCAGCTCTCTGGATGTCACATTTCAAGCTTCCTTGGCCATCAAAATGTTGCTTGCTTCTTCAGTGGCTTTGGTGGAAGGTTTTCACGTGACTCTGGGGACTTAAAACACAGAATGGATGAGGCTTGTGGAACTTGGTAGCAACACTTCAAGCTCAACTTCTAACCCAGTAACATTGAGGTTTTTAGTGAAGTGAAAGGTTCTATGAGCAAAGAAATGAAACCTGTTGCTGTGTTGATGTGGAGCGACCACACTCAGCACAACTTGGAGATTCCCTTAGTTGTGCTCTTTGAGTGCAGGGTCTTTTGGCTGCTGACTCTTTTTGGAACTTGACTCCATGCACCTTCCTTGTCTGATTTTAAATGTAAACCTAGAGTTATAACTCCTTCCACTCCAAGATGCACATTTGATCCGTTTAAGAGCACTAACATGCATTTGTAAAGGCTCATTTGTTCTCCGTGGTTTGTAATCACCCTTGTAGCAATCTTCATTAGCAGATGAAGTGGAGGGTTATTTTTTTAATAATTTCTAAGTAGAATTTTAAAGTCTTATTTTTATATTGAAAATGACTGTCCACTTGGATGGACTTGCTGGACAAGGTCAGGCTAGATGGGGCTCTAGGCAGTCTGGTCTAGTGAGTGATGTCCCTGCTTGTTGCAGGGAGGTTGAACTAGATGACCTTTGAAGATCCTTTCCAACCCTATGATTCTGTAATGCTGTCCTGAAAAATATCTCCAGATTGTGCATCACAACCCCACTATGCCCCAGAAACATTAAACTCTGAGCTTGTGAGTGCAAAGGCTGGAGATGGTGGTGGGTGGTTTCGAGTGCTGGAGGTTCTCTGGCATAGAGGGAAAGAAGGTTACTGGTAGTGGCTGTGTGGACTTTCACTGAGAACCTTGTCAGCATGTCTTATCTGGGGTCTTGAAGGATGGCTCTCCAGGGTAAAGCCAGGGAATGGAACTCAGCAGTGTGCTTCCAGGGATCTTCCAGCAGAGGTTTCCTTGTGAGCTGTTCTGCTCACCCTGCAAGAGTCGTAACCTGCATAGAACCCTGCGGCACCTCGGAAAGTTTGGCTTGCTGGCGTGTTTGTTGATTGATTTAAGATTTGACCTCCTTTTTACAACTTGTGTAATCTTTGAGCAAACATGTACAGCACCTGCTGTCCTGAGCCTCTCCTCGCATGCTCTTGCATGAAGTTCACATGCAACCTAGAAAATGCAGAAAGCCTTCAGGGCTTTGGAGCAGCAAAGGCAAGACCTTTCCAATTCTGGAAGGCAGAATTTCTTCAGTACAAGGTGGGAGAGACTCTGGAATAGATTGCCTGGAGAGGTTGTGGGGCCCCTCCCTGGAGGTGTTCAAGGCCAGGTTGGATGAGGCCTTAAGCAAGCAAGTCTAGCAGAGAGACATCACTGCCCATGACAGGGGGTTGAAGTAGATGATCTCTAAGGTCACTCAGTATTCTATGATTCTGTGATTCTATTTTTCCTTGTTCTTTAGGCCACTGCTAAACATGGCCAATGTGGTGGTTGTCTCAAAGTCTTTACCATAGAAACTGTTAAATAAAATATAGGTAAGCTGAACTTGGAATGTCAGCCAGTGATTAAAGCTGAATCATAGAATCATGGAATCATTAGAGACTGGAAGGGACCTCGAAAGATCGTCTAGTCCAATCCCCCTGCCAGAGCAGGACCACCTAGACCAAGCTGAACAGGAACATATCCAGGCAGGTTCTGTCTGTTACTGGAGACTTCATTTCTTGCCTGATGAAGCCTTGCTGAGCCTCTCTTAAGACAGAGACACTTGTCTCCAGATTGTAAATGATCTTGCCACAGAATTTACGTATGGCTGAAGCAAGCTGTTCACAAACGGTTGGAAAACTGTGTTTCTGTTCCACTCACCCTGAGATGAGTTTATTAGAACAGATGAACACTGGAAATAGGGTTTTACTACGGTTTATTTGGTTGTTGCAAGATACTCTAAATACAGGTTTGTGAGTGTTTTCTTTTTATGCATGTTTGAATATGTGTGTATATATGTGGTCTAGTCGGAGGTGTCTCTGCCCATGGCAGGGGGTTAGAAGTAGATGATTTATAAGGTCTCCTCCAACTCAAAGCATTCTATGATTCTGTGTATACATATATATCATATATATAATATGTATGTATAAACATCTATATTATGTATACATATATATGTATTACAAAGCTACACTGATCCTCACACAAATAGTCTGCTGATGTTTCATCTCCCTTTATCAAGGTGAAGCATGGAAGGACCACTCTGATTCATAATTTTAAGGGATGTTACGCTGACCTCAAAAACTGATACTTCCTTAGCGAGTGCTAGAAAGCCTTTCCTGTGGTTTCAGTCCCCATTTCTTCAGCAATTAAGAATCAAGTGGCATCAGAGTAATGACCAGTTTTAATGGCTGCTTTAGCCACCTCCATCATAGGGAGGAAGCATGCAGGGCTTCTACAGAGCCTCTGGGCTCCATGGTGTGACCTCAAGTGACCAGATGCAAACCCCAGTACAACTCCTGAATGGAAAGGTCTGTATCATCCAAACTGTGCTGACTGCTGTCCAAGAACACCAACTGTTTACCTGTTCCTTCCAAACTGGTCAATTTTCTGTAGGCCAAGATGTAATTTTAAAAGGTTTTTTCCTTATTATCTCAATGCAACTTGGCTGGTTTTAGTAGAAGTGCTCTTCACTTATGTGTAGATGTCCAGTGACCATTGTGTTTTGGCCATGAAAACATTCTCATCATCAACCTATATATTCCTTCTCTTTCCTGTCTGAATATTCCTATTTGTATATTCATATTTGGTATTCATCTGCAATTTTGTGGATTGACCACTCCAGTTGAAAACAACAGATCTTACCAGTTAACTCCAAGCTGCATCTTGCTGAGGGTAACCACCTGTCTGGCCCTGGAGATGTGTACCCAGATCTTAAACAAGGATGGGCTTTGCCTTCTTCTAAAAAATAGATTTTGTCTGGGGAGGTTAGAGGCAGAAAGAGAAGGATGTATTTGCTCAATAGTAAATAAAAGGTTGTTTATACCTAATACATTGGCAAAATTATTACCCAATAACTCATCCATGAGAAAATATGAACTTTATGTCACTGCCAAGGTCAGAGAGACCTATGGTGATCAGCAGAGGAAGTTCAGGTTGCCCAAGTTAAAGCTGCCTAGGGCTGTCTTCCCTCACACACTGCATTTTTTCCAAGATTAATAAAAGCAAACATCTGTTGATGAAGGCAGGGCTGACTGTGGGCGAATTTCTCCGTTGAGCCAAGGTCTCCTGATTTTTTTTTTTCCTCCCTTTTGCTCTCCAGGTTGCTTTGCCCATTTCCTTTCCATTCTTCTCTTTTCCCACCATTTACAGAATGCTCAGGAAAACAATTCTTTTCCTTTGCATGGCAACCAGTGCCTATAAAACCTTTGTAGTTGATGACTGCATGAAGAGGAAGGGCATGGGGATATTGTTGGTGTTTAACCAGGAGCAGCATTGGCTGTCTGCATGTGCCTGGTGTGTCATAGAATGATGTAATGATTTAAGCTTGGAGGGACCTCAGAGATCATCCAGTCCCAGTCCCCTGCCATGGGCAGGGGCACCTCTCACCAGACCAGGTTGCCCAGAGCCCCATCCAATATGGCCTTGAACATTTCCAGGGATGAAGCAGCCACAGACTCCCTGGATAACCTATTCCAGTGCCTCAGCACCCTCACAGGGAGGAATTTCTTCCTCAGATCTAATCTAAATCTCTCCTTTTTTAGCCTGAAACCATCCCACTTGTCGTATATATCATTGGAGTTCTTTGTAAAAAATCCATCTCCAGCTTCCCTGTAGCCCCTTTAGGTACTGAAAGCTGCTATAAGCTCTCCTCAGAACCTTCTGTTGTCCAGGCTGAACACCCCTGATTCCCTCAGCCTGTCTTCATAGCAGAGGTGCTCTCTGATTCTCCTCATCATCCTCATGGCTTCATCTGGACTCACTCCAACAGCTTCATGTCCTTCGTGTACTGGGAACTCCCAGTACAGACCAGAACTGGATGCATGTCTCCAGGTGAGGTCTCACAAGAGCTGAATAGGTGGAGTGAGTCACCTGCCTTGACCTGCTGGTGACATTTTTATGTCCTCACCCATCACATGTCTTGAAAGTTTGGGCAAGGAAGGTAGGGGTGAACAGCAGAAATCTATTCCTTAGTAAGGTCATCTCTGAGCTTAATGTCTGAGCAATGGGATACTTCACAGAACCATTTTGAAGGTGAAGCTGGTGAATTTGTAGGCACTGCAAGAAAGATGGAATGGTGAGTTAGGTGAATGAGAGTCCTCTTCCATCACCAGAGTGTGCAACGGGCAAGGCGAGATCCTCAGCCATTCCAACAAGCGTAATATTTCTTCATCAGTAAAGCAAGATGATGCTTCCATGTGGACTAGAGCCACCATGGGAAGGCTGATGCTTGTGTCTTTTAGCCTGCCAGAACCTAAGATTTCTCCTTAACTTCCTTGGTTACTAATTCATGTCATTCAAAGAACATGAAATAGCTAAAAAGAAGCAGGTTTTGCTTTCCATCTATTTCTACCGCTGTTGTTATTAGAGTGGTAAAAGCTATCAGTTGTCAAGACCAGAAATCTTTCTGGTTTTCTTTTTGAGAGATTTTTGCAGCTTGTTTATTTATGTAATGTCTTTTTATGAGATGCTGGATGGCTTTTTTCCTATGACCCAGCTTTACTCTGAGATTTTTGTGGAGTTTTGGTTAAACCCTCTTACTGTGAACGGATGGAGTCAAAGAAAGATGAACTGAAAATGGATGAGATACCTCCTTCCTGTCCTTCATCCTTCTTGCAGTTGGGACTTTGATCATAGAACCATAGAATCATTAGGGATCAGAAGGGACCTTGAAAGACCATCTAGTCCAATCCCCCTGCCACAGCAGGATCACCTAGACCAAGGTGCACAGGAACACATCCAGGTAGGTTTTAAACATCTCCAGAGAAGGAGATTCCACAACACCCATGGGCAGCCTGTTCCAATGCTCTGTTACCCTCACTGGGAAGAAGTTCCTTCTGATATTTAGATGGAACCTTCTATGTTCCAGCTTGCACCCATTGCCCCTTGTCCTATCACCAGATGACCTTGAGAAGAGCCTGGCTCCATCCTCCTGACACCCTCCCCTCACATATTTATAGACAATTATGAGGTCACCCCTCAGTCTCCTACTCTCCAGGCTAAAGAGACCCAGCTCCCTCAGCCTTTCCCCATAAGGGAGGTGTTCTACTTCCTTCATCATCTTGGTTGCTACTAGAGTAAATAATACTCAAATTCTGGTGTGCATCCGGAGTTTTCCCTTTCCTCCCTTTATTTTACCTGTTCAAGATATTCCAATTAGCTCGCTGTCTCTGACTGGTCTCACAAAAAAAAAGGTAGATGTGGCACTTGAAAACAGGCTTCAGAAAGTATGTTGGTATTGGGTTGATGGTTGGACTTGATGAACTTGGAGGTCTTTTCCGACCTTAATAATGCTATGATAGTTCTATGATAAATTTCTATGTCTTGAAATATGTAGTGATGAAAAGACGAGAGTGGCAAAAATCAGGTGTACGTGCATCTGTGGGTGATATTCAGGGAGAGTTTATAAGTGTCCCACATTGATCTGATTTTGGTTTCACCTTTGTTGTGTGTTTTGAACTCTTGTGACATCAGTTTGTTCCCTGATTATTTGTAGTTGGGTTTCTGTTTGTTTGTTTTCTTCTGAAAAATACTTTGTACTCCCTGGTCTATCACTGTACTGTAAAACAAACGGCAAACCACCAGAAGCTGGGGTAGAAAGTGGTAGGGAGTCAGAAACCTAGAAGTCACATGAGTATATTAAGCTGGAAATGGAGGGAGTATGATGAGGTAGTAGGGCTGAAGCATTTGAAAAGCCTGTCAGTGCCTGTGTGCCCTTGGGAGGACCATGAATCCTAGAATCATAGAATGGTTGAAGTTGTTCATAGGCAGGGACACCTCTCAACTGGACTTGGTTGCTTAAGGCCTCACACAACCTGGCCAGGAAGGGGGCATCCACAGCCTCTCTGAACTCAGCTCTGATGCTGATCCTGGTGCCAGTGCCCAACATTGAGGAGTAAGGTCAAGGCCACCTCCTCATAACCATTATTTCTCCAAAGGGCTCTCCAAGCCCTATGAATTTACAGGCTCTGGATTCATGCCACCCCAACCTGTCCCTCATTGCCAACCCACCTCCCTGCATCCAAGAGGGGTTAGCAGAGGTGAGAAAGTAGATTCTACCTTTTTGGAGGAAGTGTTTGTAGCAGAAGTGTTAGTGACCTGAACACCACGGCGGTCATTGCGTAATCCCTCACAGACATGTACAGCAAGGGAAAGCTGGACAGAGCAAGCAGCCTTCTCCAGCAATTGCTGCTGCACCCTACCAAAACTGGGGCTTTCCAACCCACGTCTTCACTCTAAAGCCCCATTTCAGGTTTGATTTTCCCATTGTAGTGTTTTTTCTAACACTGCCTCATTAGAACTGATTTGCCTTTTGTGGTGGCAGGGACAATCAAGTGGAATGAAATTTGTGTGTGAGCTTGGCTCTGTCAAATCTGCTTATCTCCTTTTGGTTTTAAGCTATAAAAGGGTAGATTTAGGCTGGACATGAGGAAAAAGTTCTTTAGTCTGAGGATGGTAGATCAGGCCCCATCCCTGGAGACATTCAAGATAGCTTTGATGGGGCTCTGGGCAGTCTGTTCTAGTTAGAGATGTCCTTGCTTGTTGTGGAGGGGTTAGACTAGATGACCTGTGGAGGTCCCTTCCAATGCAGTACATTCTATGTTTCTGTGATTCTTGGTTTAATGTTACTTCAAAGCGGGTGACGGGAGTAGAAGAAAATACATTGTGTAGCAGCAAGAACAACTTCTCTTTACACAAACCACATAGAAACTTCCCATTGGAAAGATCTCATGTGGGCTTGGGAGATCATGAATCCTGATTTGCTTGAGCTGCAGCTATACTAATTCTCTCCCATTTACTGTGGTTATATGACTGCTGTGACAGATGGGATCCAGCCCTGCAAAAGAGTACTTGGACAAACAATGTCTGAACTATTGTTCCTGCAGGGCACAGTGTAGCTTGGGCCAGCGCTGGTTGATCTTGAATTGGCCCTAAGTAAAATGCTTTAGTTTGGTTCAACAATGCCAAGCATTTGGTTTGGCTTGCACAACAACTAATCTTTCTAAAAAACTTTTTTCAAGAGAAGATCCTAAACTGGATGGTTTCAACTTCCACATAAATATGAGAAGGAACTTCTTCACAGTGAGGGTGACAGAGCACTGGAACAGGCTGCCCAGGGGAGTAGTGGAGTCTCCTTCACTGGAGAAGTTTAAGACCCGACTGGATGTGTTCCTGTGCAACTTGGTCTAGGTGATCCTGCTGTGGTTGGTCTAGGTGATCCTGCTGTGGCAGGGGGATTGGACTAGATGATCTTTTGAGGTCCCTTCCAATTCCTAATGATTCTATGATTCTCTGAGGTTGTGGCACATATTTTCTGATGTAAAACATGATGTCTCCAGCATCATCTCCTCTGGAGGAGGCATTGCAGGTATTGAGCTGTGTTTAGGGAAGGAATCCTACTCAAATGTTCCACTGTAATAAACTGCAGGTAAATTACCTGTAGGTAATACGTTCCTTAGCTTATATGTAATATCTTTGCTTTGAGTCTCTTAGAGCTGCTTTTGCTCAGTCCAAGAGTCAAGTGTCTTAGGAGCTGGATAAACGCAAATATGGAGCCAGTTGTTAAGGAATTATAGAGATTCATAGTCATTGACCTTGTGGTCATTTGGAGTATTAGTTGGGCATATTGGCAGAGCAGCCCTGTGCTCCTCCTGTTCCTGCTTTGCAAGGGAGTGAGTCCAACCGAATCCAACAGTGGATTTATCTGTGTCTCACCATATACGGTTGACTTCTCATGGGGAATGCAACTGTTGGAATCTTTAGCTGGAAGGGCCAGCTCTCCTGCTGAAGCTGGAGAGAATAGGTTTTAAAATAAAAGACCTGTATTTGAATAAAAGGAGAGAATGAGTGACCCTTCTCCTAGGAGTGGTGGGGTCGTCATGCTGGCTTTTAGGTTAGGGGAAAAACCCAACTGTTTAAGCGTTTTACCATTCTTGGTTAAAGCAGGATGTTCTTTTGCTGAACCAGATACTTTTCTGTATGGCATTTGCTTCCAGCTGCTCAAAGTAATCTCCTGTTGCTGGCAGCAGAAAGCTGTTTGCTACCCATAAAATGAATTGCTTTCTTTTTAATATTTCATTTGATGCGTATCGCACAACTTACCCATAATAGCCGTTTTCTGAACCCCTTTAAGAAGTGCTACATTGTGCAGGAGAAGATATTTCTTTCAGCTGCTGAAAAGGGTAGATTTGTGGAGTTTTTTCCCCCCTATTCATCAGTGCTGGTTTTGCCCTATGTGTAGACAGCTAATTTGCTCGTTGTTTGCCTGAAGGGAATTCAAGTCAAAAAGGAGGATTGAGTTTCTAGGAGAAGGTGCTTCTGTCTCTGAAGAACAAAGTACAATGATTCAAGAAAGCAACAAGAAAATTTGTCACGTGTCAGAGTGTAATACTTGTCTAGGTGACTCCATCTATGGATATTTGTGTAGGATATTTTTGTGACTATTTTCTTTACTAGCTTGTAAATATGGATCCTATCTGTGACTGACAGCCTTGTACTGTTTATGTCATGATCTGAATCTTTGCATGAAACTTGCCCGGCATCTCCTTAGGAGATGTGTGCAGATCCAAACACACTGTATCTATTCCTTGCTAATGCTCATTTTGTTGTTCATCATTGACTTTTCACAGAATCCTGGACTGTTTGGGGTTAGAAAGGACCTCTGGAGATCATCTAGTCCAGCCTTCCTGCTAAAGCAGGATCCCCTAGATCCAACAGGAACACGTTCAGGAGGCTTTAGAATGTTTCCACAACCTGTCTGAGCAGCCTGTTCCAGGGTTCTGGTACCCTCCCTGTGAAAAAGTTTTTCCTTTTGTTTAAATTGAATCTCGTGTTCCAGTTTGTGCCCATTGCCCCTTGTCCCTTGCCATGTTGCTGGGCACCACTGAGGAAAGTCTGGTCCCACCCTCCTGACACTCAGTCTCATATATTTATATATGTAACATTTATTCACATATGAGAGGGACTTTTCCTTAGGAACAAAAAAAATTGATCCTTTGTCAACATTGTATTTCAAATTTACAAACAACCCGCATCGTTGTAAATAATTTTGGGGACTACTCTGTAGGCCACTTGATGTGTTGAAAAGATTGCCACTGACCCTCAAATTCCAGAGTGGGTGTTTCCATCACATCTGACTAATTTTGGCTCCAAAACTAATAGAAAATGTTTGGATTTTTTTCCTTGATAAAGAAATTGCAGAGTTATTTTCAGTGTTCTGAAGGACTTTTGGGCTGATGGCCCCATCCTTGTCTTGTGTGCCTTGCTTGGGTATTGTGAGGCTTAGAGGAGTCACAGTGGGTTAATGCTCCTTATGCAATATATTTGGGTATGTGTGTATGTAAATCTTACAATTATTTGGGGAGAAATCTGCTAAAATCATGGGCCTTTTCATGTCAAAACCTCTGGTTCTGCTCAGTGAACGGGTGCAATGTGGATTCACAGCTTCACATGCGGCCCCAGTCTGTGCTAGTGCCTCCCAGCTCTCTTTTGGCATACCTGAGCTCTCTGAGTTTCTGAGGAGTGAACTTGTCCTCCTATCCTCATGGACATGAATTTTAGTCTCCCTGACTCATGTCAGAGTCATTTGGGTGTGACTTTTGCTCACCACATTCCTTTGCCAAGTTGAAGCTGGTTTTGTGAGAAACAAATTTAAAAAATAAACACAGACAAACCCCCCAAATCTCTTCTCTGATTGCCCAAGTCCTTTCAGTGCTGGTGGTCCAAAATGACAATCCTTGGTTTAAGTCCTTTGAACAGTAGATCATTGCAGATTCTTTCTCTCTTGCTTTTGTTTTACAGAAAGACTTGTTATATCCTTAGACTGACTTTTTGAAGTTCTTAATTATGTACCTTATAGGAAAATCACGACACATGCTTAAAGTTACTAATGGGTCCTACTTTTCAGTTACCTGGAGTGGTTAGTGGAGACATTTGGGTTCTTGAAGGGATCAGAAGAGAAAAGAACCAACAGAGTTGTGGGAGGACAGTGAACAGTTAAATATTTGGCTTAGATAATGTGGGATTTCTTAATGCTAGCAGAAGCAGGAATTTGAAGAACTGGTATCTGAGTGCTTTAAAAAAATCCATTATGATAGACTCTATTAATAAAGTCCATAAACTTTTGGCTTTTTATGTTAGATGTTTCAGTTCATGGCACCAAACCATTGCAAGTCTGGTAGGTTTGGTGGACTTTTACAAAGCTTGTGCCCTCCCAGCAACTTGAACACTTGAGAATTATTGTCACTTAAAAGTGTTCAAATGTGTTTTCCTGAAGAGCTACATGCAAAGTCGAGCAAAAGACTGAGGGATACCTGAATTTTTCAGCCCTTTCTGAAATGTCTCCTACTTGAGATTGGGACTATTTATGGTGTACTTGGGCAGCTTCTGAAGGTCCAAGAGTGGGTTTGGGAGCTGGAGTAACTGAAAGTTACTGATTTGGAAGCTGAAGTAGCGAAAGGTTTGATGTGGAAGTGGTGGAGGAGGCTTTGCATCACCACCTCATGTGCCAAGTTGTTCTCCAGAAGCACCTATTTTGCCAACAAGGGTTTCTAACAGCTTGCCCAGGATAAAGAGAGCATTACCCACTTGAGGAGTTGCTGTAAACGTGGTTGCCCTTTGGTGCTTCTGCCTGTGGTTTTCTGCGAAAGCACAAGGGGAAAGGAAATCGTAGTAGGTGATGGTGATGGGGAGGGGGATGCTGAGAGGAGCCCCCCGCTGTTGTGGCCAGCCTGACCCATTCAGTAGGGCTGAATACGATAAATGCCGCTTTATCCTGTCTTGAAAGGAACAAGATAGGGCAGCCTAAATGCCTGGGTGTGCTTAAATAGGCAACACTGGGATGCTGGAGTTGAGGTCGTTTGAAATTGGAGCTCCCTGACAGCCAGGGAGCTGCCACAGGTCACCTGCCTTGCTCCATGGGGACTGGGCCAGGTCTGACAAGAAATCATCTGCAGACGAATTGTAGTACAAATTCCTTTCTTTGTTGGTTGGCCTCTTTCACTAGACCATGGCATATAAAAAATTTTGTAAAAACAATTCTTAAATATTATTGGAAAGGGCAAATGGCTATGCTGAAAGGTTTGACAGTTTGACATATAGTGTGAGGAGTGGATGCACAGAGCCTGGGCTATCCTCCTGCTCCTCACAGGCTCCGTCTTCTATTTTGTTATTATTTTTTTTAAACAGCGTCTAGTCACTGTGCTCCCAGCAATTTGACAGGCAACAAGTCTGCTCCAGTGATCTGAAATCCTTTTAGACTAATTTGCGAGCAAGCAGAAAAACAGCTTGCACCTTTGGTTCCAACATTCCCAACCCCAGAGTGCCAGGTATTGCCAATTAAAGTGCCATTTCCAACCATCATCTCAGGATGGATTACTTAAAGAGAAAGTGAGGTGGGCTTTCTCCATGGACAGAGGGTCCACATCTATCCAACTCATTGGTGGCCAAAGCAGTGACTTTATGCCGTGCATATGCACCATCCACATCTGTCCCAATGGGATGTGGATAGTGTGTATGTGTGGCATAAACGGGAGCGGGGCGCCTGCTCTGCCCCCCAAATAGCCACAGGCCATTTTGAAGAGCCTCTGGCCCCTCAGTCACTGGCCTACTAGTTAATTGCCACACGGACTTCATGACACATGGGCAGATAATATGACATTTTCGCTTTCTGTCACTAGCAAACGCCTCGGCGTTGCTTGCACTAGTTGCTAAGAAGCTGTCAGACCCCATTAGCAGCTGGAGAAAGTTGCCCTATGGCATTTCCTCATGGCATCAGCAAAACAAGCAGAAATCACCCAGTGGAGCCTCCCCGCTATCCTAATGAGGCTGTAAGCTTGTTTATGGACTAGCATCATTTCTATGATTATTTCCACCTTTTCAGTTCGCCTTCATTTGGCGGCAGGAGAAGTCAACTCCGGGAACGGAGTTGCTGCTGACATTTTACAAACGCAGATCGTAGCTGCTACCGTGTGGCTGGTCAGTGGCGCTTCAGGTTTGTTTGTTAAAATGAAAGTATTAAAAAAAATAAAAGAGAAAGTATAAAAGGAGAAGTATAAAAGAAAAAAAAACTTAGAAGTATAAAAGTGTTTTTAAAATGTATTTAAAAAACCCCAGGGAGTGAGTAATCTCTGGAGACCTCAAAGAGGTGAGTGTATTGAGTTGCAAAGTAGGTGGAAATGCTAAAATCCACAATTGACCATTTAGACTTCTCTCTGCAGTTTTGAGTCTTTACAGGATAATTTTCCATTAAAAAAAAAGGAAAAGTGGAAAAGGTTAAACGATTTATAAAAGTCTAGTGGGACATTTGCACTTAGGACAGCCGGGTACGTTCTGATCCTCTCCCTGCCTTTCACTTTCTCTAAGTTGTGTCGGACGGGGCCAGGGTTTATTGTTTTAGGCTTTTCTGAACATGCACCAGTATTTACACTGGATTGAAAGCATTTGCTTCCAATGAAAATCTTGTCTTAGATTACAGCCCAGCAGTGTAATTTCCCTCCCAGATGGGAGTAAAGTAGCAGTATTTGCCTAAAAACAGTAGGAAGAACAAACTGTGCATTAAGCCAAGGCTGTTTTTGGCTTGAGCTAATGATGTAACAGAAACCTTTTATTTGGGATAGGTCACCGCCAGGGATTGAAGGGAGGTGATCTGGCTCGTGCTTGAAAGGTTTCGCCATTGTATCTACATAAGTCTTCACTTAAAAAATCCTGTTCCTAATGCTTCTGCTTTCATAGGGCAGAAATAAACAGGAAAGGTTCTGGCAAGTGTTATAGGTGGAATGCAGAAAGCTTTTCCTCCCCTAATGGAGGATATAATTCAGGTGCCCTGGAGGCATGCTTTCAGGAATTCTCTTGCCCGAGGTAATGGGAAGCCGAAGCTGCTTGAAGGCCTTGATTATCTATTGATGCACAAAGCTGGAAAGAAAAAAAAAGTCATCTCCCTTGGATTATAGTAGATATTTCCATAAATTATCAATGAGTCCTTCTCCCGCCAGGCATGAGGCGCTGCCTGCTAAATTAATCTGAAGGGGGTTTGAAATGAGGAGAGAGTGTGTTTTAAAGGAAAAATGAAAGGGAGGGGGGACACGACAGAGTAGGTGGACGCTTGCAGAAAGGTGGTGAAAGGCAGTGTCATTAGGTTAGAAGCTTTTCATTTTTAATCAATGAATGCGTAATACTTTTTTTTTCTTCTCCTTGTTTGCCTCTCACAGACAGAAAGTGGATTAGCCCATGGAATTTTAGATGCTGTTGAGTTGTTTCCTTTGCTCATGTTTCTTTTATGAATTATTATTTTATATAGTGAATTGCTTCTCTGTTATAAAAGCTCCCCTCTTCTTTTTTTTTTTTTAACATAACTGGGCTTTCAAAGAATTTGTCAAATATCTGATTTCTTCATAAAAATCTCATTGGTTTCTGTAACTACTCAAGTTTGTCATTTTGCTAAAGACACAGACCAAGTCACAAGGACAATTATGTATTTGCTGTGGTCAGTAAAACACTACAAATATAACACCAATAACAACTTCTACATTTGGGGGGGGGGGGAATGGTGAAAGCTCTTTAACCAACAAGATTTTTGATACATCTTCCCTTTCTTTTTCCTTTTAAATTTATTTCTGATTTTTATTCCTGATAGAGATAGTTTTGATTCAGGCCAATTCAATGACTTTCTTCATCATTCTTGCCCAGAGATGTGAAAAAACCAACCCACTTTCTTAACAACATCAGAACTCCATGTTGCTACTAACACCATATCCTTGGAAGTCAGGATACACCATTCAATCCATGTGCAGGGACTAATTCACTCTGTGGACTTGTTCATAAACTGCTCTGGGGGTTTGAAGCTACACTTGCATGCAAACTGGCTGGGCACTGCAACTTTTGAGCCCTAAACCCATCAGCCCAGCCCCAAGACAGCTGCTATGTGGTTGCATCCTCCTGTAGATAAGTTGTTAATGTGAATAGAACTGAGCCCTTCTCTGCACTGAGGAAATTCATTCTGGATTGGCTGTTAAATGGAAGCACATATCTATTGTGGATATGGCACATGATCAGGATGTTGATCTCTACCATGTGTGCCAAATTTAACCTACTCACCCCACTATGAATTCCTTCTGACTGGGAGGAGGGTTGGCCAGTCAGCTCCCCACCTCCCATCAAAGTATCTGGGGAAGTTGGATGTCTGTAAAGGAACTCAATGTAAGGGATGCCCCAATACACTTGTGTCGTTTCTGAATTGTGGGAGAGAACATGGTGTTGCAAGAGAGCTGTGTTCACCCTGCTTTTCACCGTTGCAGAATGAGGCACCCAAATTCACGGACATCGTGGGGATGGGATGCCATCGATACCTTCCTAATTGCCATCTCAACCAAACTAGCTTTTTAGGGTGAATTTTTGGGGAAGTGACCCTAGTGTGAAGAAAGCCGATTCCACCTTTGCGAGCTGGAAGCTTGCAAATTTTATTTTCTCTTTTCAAGGTGGTTGGTTTTTTTTTGAGCACTTTTTGGTTTTGGGTTCCACTGGCAGAAAACCAGCTGAACAAGAATGGGGCCAACACAGTCCCAAGACCTTCCCTCTCCCTATATCTCTTCCCCTCACCCTCTACCCCATCCCTTCAACAACCCCTTGTGAATGATGGTGTTAAAGAATTGATACCTCATGTAACTATTCGTGCAGTTTATATACCCAAAGCCAGGCTTCGGCTGAAGTATATAAAGGTAGCATAAGTCAAAATTTGATTCACTATATTTACAGGTGACGGCTTGGACAACAGTGTAGCTTCCCCCAGCACAGGTGATGATGATGATCCAGATAAGGACAAAAAGCGACATAAAAAGCGTGGCATCTTTCCCAAAGTAGCCACAAATATCATGAGGGCATGGCTGTTCCAGCATCTAACAGTAAGTGAACTCTAGATCACGTATGCAAAATAAAACCATGGGAAAAAAATGTCATAGTTGTAGTAGTTTTAGAAATAAAAAAAAAATAATCTTAAATACTTATGATGTTGCTGACAGGCAGTTAGGGAAGTTTTCCGAGGAGAGTTGTTGTTGCCTTATTTGTTAGATGCCAGGGGAAGAGCGTGGAATGAATGTTTTTATGGTTTGGGGTTTTTTGGGTGGCTTGTCTTTGTGTGTGTGTGTGTGTGTGTGTGTGTGTGTTGGTTTTAGATATATTTTTGTTTTGGTTTTGTTTTCGTTTGGGTTGCTCATGCTAATGGGACATCACAATAAAATGTGACTAAGCTTATCCAGATAACCTCAGAGACCTGTCCTGCCCCTGCAGCCAACATGGGAATCATTGCTTTGGGGCAGCGAGGGCAGTGATCGGCCCCTGATTCTGTGCTCACACAAAAAGAGTTGGGGAGATTTAAAAACAAAGCAAAACAAATTAAACAAAGACCTTATTCAGATGTTTGTCTGAGGTCATCAGAAGCCTCCTGATGAAGGGTCTGAATGTGTCTGCTTTAATACCAAAGGATGATTTCTTTTTCAAGACATTCTCATTCCCAGAGTGTAAGTTACCGCAGTGTTTAATGTTATAAAGGGGTGGGGGCATGTTCAGCTGTTTTTGTGGCCACAGCTACCTGTAGGGGTTTTTTTTTTGGTGTTGCTGGGACTAGAAATCAGAGCTCTGGATGGGTGTGGCGGGTTACAAGCTGGATGCTGGAGTTTCTTTCCAGGGTGTATATTGTGTACCATGCTGGATTGGATGGGGCTCTTGGCAGCCTGAGCTAGTGAGAGGTGTCTCTGCTCATGGCAGGGGGATTGGATCTAAATGATCTCTGATGTCCCTTCCTACCTAAACCATTCTGTGGTTCATCCACTGTTGGGAGATGGGCCTTTGGCCCCGGGTTTGCTGTCTGAGCTGTTCTGTGCCACAGGCATAAGTGCTGGGGGTCTGCAGGTGGTAGTAAAGAAGAGCTCTCATCTCTAATCCCGGTGGTTGACTCTCTCCTTTGCCTGTAGTTAGGGCCAGGATGAAACCAGAAGCTGGCCAACTCACTTAGCCCTGATGGGAGCCCTGCCAAGGGTGTAACTCATCAACTGAAGGAAGCACTCATGCACATCACCCCTTCATCCCCTCCTGAGCCAAGAAACCGGATAGCCACTATGCCTCTTGTCAACACAGGGATCAGGCAGGGAATCCTGCTCCATGTGGTCCTGGGTCACTATGAATGAACCTTCATGCTGGAGCACTCCTCCTTTGAGGCTGGAGAGGGCCTCGGGTGTCTCTTTCTCTCTGGCAGACTCTAGGTTGGCTGTGTGCCCTGGCATTGTCAGCTCCTTAGCCCCATCCCTGGTGTTTTTTAGTGCATGGCTCCTGGCAGCTGAGGTCTCTTTTGGGTTTGGCCACTCCTGATGGCTGAGGTCTCTTTTGGGTTGGTGGTTCCCCACTTGCAGGTCTTTGTCCAAGACAAGCTGACATGCTGGTGTGTCTCTGCAGATAGATGTGAGGTTAAGCACATCTGCTTCCAAAATGTTCTAGGGATGCGGTGCCCACAGTGGTGCTTGCACCAACCTAACACAGATGGCGTAGGTTCTGGTTTAAGAAGATGCCCTGGAAGCTCTGTAGTCAGGACAAGGCACACCAGGAGAAACTGAGCAATGGCATGTCAGTCCCCGCAGTTCCCCCCTGAGGAGTTACACTTCCAGTAGTATAGCCTGGGCCACCTACCGCTCTCCAAACCCATTCTTGAGCATGACAGAAGGTAGCAGGGATGATCCCCAAAAGACTTCCTGGCAAGAGCCACCCTATATCGAGGATTTAGCTACATGGGCCTGACCTGACCCTGCAGCTGGCTTCATGCAGTCTCAGAACCAATGAACAAACCTCATCACAGTTTAATCCTGAGCTTGGATCTCATCCACAGTTCTGTTTAGAGCTCTTTCCTTCAGACTCTCACGCTTGGCTTTAAAAATCCCCCATCCCCTATGCAGGCCCAGCCCAATCAGGTGAAGCACAAGGATTTCTTGCAGGGCAGCATCATGGTAGCTCCAGGCTTGCCTGATCCAGTTGAGTGAAGCAGAATTGGTTTACCCAGTCCAAGCTTCTCCAGCTAGTTGCATTGAGACAGACCTTGCAAATCCACTTTAGGTGGGGTTGTGTGTAGTCTCCTCAAGTTAAGACATGTCTGGAGATCACTGTAGGCTTTTCCAAGCATGTCTCAGCTGGGAGTGCTCTTGCTGGAGTGAGAAGGCACCAGAGAACTTGTGCATCCAGAAGAGCAGAGAGGACTTTCATGTAGAGGGTGGTGTTCTTCAAGCACAGCACGGAGAAAAGTCAACACCACACTTGAGCAATCTAATGTGTTGGCAGCTACTTGGGGTTCTGTTCACCCTGCAAAACCAACCCAAATCATGGCTGCAGTCAGAGTCTGATGGAATGAAGACTCCCATTCTTTCTGGAGGTGTCTGGGCCTCACAACTGCTCTTATAACCCTATGTGTTTTAGCCTGACAGTGTCCCCAGCTGGGATTTTAACCACAGGAATGGTCATGTGAAGAAACTAGAGATGCTACATCATTCATTTATTTGTTATTTATCAATGTGATCTTCTCTAGGGGTGGACATGAGGTTCTCTCTAAAACAGGAAGTCTGGAAAGATAGTGAGAAGTGTCCCAGCCCATGGCAGGGGGTTGGAATTATATGATCTCTGAGGTCCCTTCCAACCTAAACCATTCTGTTTTATGAGGTGGTCCTTTCCCATCCCAGAAATGACAGGAAAGGAACCTGCACCAGTTAAGCACGAAATCCAGCATCCCTATGACCACCGGTGCTTCTTAACTGGGCTACTAGATGGGAACCTTCCTTTTCAAAAGCAACTTTTGGGTTGTTTTTCCCCCTCACAATTGTAATATTAATTCACATCAGTGGCATAGAACTAAACAAAATAGACAGTAATTGCTGTGTCTGTCATACTAATGATTACTGGTTGGAAAGACTTAAAATAAATACTGGGCTAATATAGTCTTTTAAAGGGCTAATATAGTCTTTTAAAAGTGTATAATCTGGCTTAATTCCTTCTATTCCATCTCCAAGACTATTAAGTCTTCCTCCATGTCTCAACATTTCCTAAGGGCTGTCCCTTAGTTCTCATCAGGGGATAAATTCATCCAAATTGCCCCTTTTTGTCCTTTCTCCCCCCTTCCCTTCTGGAATAATAATAACAACAACAACTAAAGCAATGTCAGAAATGATTATCAGACTTACTCTTAGGACTTTGTAGGATTTATTTTTAACCATTTGCTATTCTGACTTAATTTTCTTGAAATGTCTAGGTTGGAAATGTTGACCGGGTTGTCTTAATTAAAGAAAATTTAACTTATTGGAAATGTTGATGGTAGAGAATGATAACAGCCTGTAACTGTTGAGGTTTGCGACATCTATTTGTAGGGTGTTGCTGTCAATTTGAGGAGGATTTTAAAAATACATTAAAATAGATAGTAATAGTTTGGTGAAGAGGTGAGACATCTCCAAACTGTAGAAGTTGAGCTAATACTCAGTGCTCTTAAGGGCCTTTTCCAACCTAAGTGATTGGATGATTCTCTGATAATGAGGGGAGGCTTGTGGGGTGGCATCAGGTGAAGATCAAATGCAATGACAGGGTCTCCATGAGGAGTAGGGGCTAAACCAGTCCAGTTCTGGTGCTGGGATTCAGAAAGTTATCCTAATAATTTCAGGGTGTGCTGCAGCCCAACAAAATGGTTTTTAAATTACATTATTCATTTATAATTATTTTACTGTTACTTATTACAATTATTATCTCTTGGATCACTTGACATTCAAGGCTTATATTTCCCCAGCATTTTTCAAGCAGATCTGTAGCCCTCAGCAAGGACTACGAAATAAGGGAAAAGCTTGGAGGGAAGGGAAAAGTAATAAAAAAAACCCCAAAACTCTGTGGAAATTTAATTGTGGCAACAGGATTAGTTTCTGCTTCAACCTATGCTGTGTTTTTGTCACAGGAATGGTATTTTTTTTTGTTCAAAACTCCAAGAAGAGGGTTTGGGCGGTGGTTTCTTGAGTGTTTTGTTTGCTTGTGGTAAATTCTCTCTATCCTTTAAATCCAACTTAATTTAAAATGTTGGGATTCAAACCCATTTTAGGGATTATACAGTGTAATTGGTTTGTTATGTGATGAGTATTTGATGATCTTCACGTTCATCATCTAATCAGGCAAAAAAAAGCCATAAAATTATAATCCCAAAAGATGTTTAATAACAATTTAAACTACTGAAGGCTTTATTTAAGCACATTAGGGGATTATAAGCTACTTTTTTTTTAATGGTGCCAAGAGGTAGTTTCAAGGACTTCAAATACCTTTTAAAAAACAAATTGCCATGATTTAAAGAAATGAATAGGCCAAGGATTTCTTTCATGTAAATCCCATAATTTAATAATTATTTCTGACCGCTTTTAAACCAATTTCCTTAAGAGGTTAAATCTTACTGAAAGTGGGGGGAGTGGAAAGTGAAAGGTGTAGCTGAAAGATGTTGACTTTACAGTAGAATTGGAAGGGTTTTTTTCTGTTATTTATCTGGATTTTGAACTTTTATTGATTGCTGTTAAACAAGAAAAGTTCTAATAAGCAATATTGAGTCTATATAGCAAAGCTGTGTTATTTGTATGAAAGGATTAATTGGCAGCAGGTATCTGAAGGAGGCACTTTATATCCAAATCTAGCTGAGAAAAATAGTTCTTCTCGTTTCAAGGATGTCATTCTGATAGAAAAAATACTATTGCCCTGCTTAATTCTATGGGTTTGCGGTTATGTATGAATATTTTAACAACTATTGAAAGAGCTCCAGAAGGGGCAAACAGGATTTAGGTAACTTGGGTTCTTAACCCCTCAGCCCTCCCAGACTTTGATGGAGGACATTGCCTTGAAACCTTCAGCCTTTTCTTTTATTTCTCCCAAATTCATTGCTTTGACCTGCTATCCAGCCTCCAAAGATTGTCCCATTTTCTAGCATGGGCTAATGGCACCATGTTTGAAGAGAACTGTTGGGTTTTGGCAGGACATCCTGGGCAGTGCTGCTGTTGCTTCAGTTCCAGTTTTCTGTTCCATATTGTTCTAGTTCCATGATTTCTTGGAAAGTGCATGTCTCATCCTGTACTGTAGATTGGAACCCATAGGAAGGTGTAGAGAAGTGGCGATCAGTCTCTTCTCCCAAGCCGCTAGCAATAGAATAAGATGAAACGGCCTCAAGTTGTGTTAGGGGAGCGCATTAGGAAAAATTTCTTAGCTGAAAGAGTAGTCAGGTATTGGAATGGGCTGTCCATGAAGGTGATGGAATTGCTGTCCTTGGAGGTGTTAAAAAATGTGACACTGGGAGATATGGTTTAGTGAGCACAGAGGGGTTGGGCAGATTGTTAGACTTGATAATCATGTAGCTCTCTTCCAACCTTAATGATTCAATGATTCTATGATTTTTTGAAGTTGCTATGATAAAATCTTTGGGTTTAGATTAGACAGGAAAACCAGAAGATGATTTAGTCAGTTGGTTTAAGGAAACCATATTCCTCAGTTAAGACTTCTCATGATGTAGTTACAATATCTGTTGTTTTCATACCTATGATTCAGTCCTGTTTCTGATGAAGACAACCATCATGTTGATGTAAACTATATGGTATGAGACACCTCATCCTGGGTTCCTTACAGGTCTTAGGAGCAGCAGTGATCCAGGGAAGTATTTTGGTTGCAATCAGAAGGTAGCCAACAGCTTGGGTTAGATTTTTGAGAGAGTCTGTTCCCAAAGGGCTATCTTATCTTTCTACCAGTTTCTCCCTAGTTCCCACCTTGGAGGCACTATTGTACCAACATGGAAACCATCGGCACATTAAAGAATTTGAATCAAGCTTCAGAAATACACTATTAGTATTTACACACCCAGAGAATTTCACATGTGAGTTGAAGCAAGGGAATACTGAAAAGTTGAAACACAGTAAACATTAATTCAGATGTTCAATTACACTTGCTTGGGTTGCACTAGAACTCCTTTTGTTTGCATAAATATTCTGGGAAATGAGTTTACCAGCCAGAATGTTTGCAGTAATGAGAATTTTTAACTCAACAGGAGATGCTTGTTGTTCTTCTCCACCCTCTCCTTTATTTTTACATTTACAGCTTTGATAGTTCACATACATAGATGTCCTGGTTTAGATTATTTTGCATCCGTTTGGATTTCTCAGGGTAGTTAAAACACAACAGAAAACAGGGACAATGTTATAGTAAAGAAAAAATAAGTTTTATTAACAGAGAATAAATAAAGGGTTATAAGACAAATCATGGCCAAGGCCTCCCAGCTTCTCCCCCTGCTATTCTTTCCTATTCCCCTGCCATTCTTTCATCTCCCAATATGAAAACGATTGTGCTGCTCTAGTGCTGCGATTACCAGATCCCACTCTCCTAAGAGAGAAAGATTAGAAAACAAATAGAGGTGGAAAAAAGAGACGATAAAACACAGTTTTTGCCACAACAGCCACTCTGCAATGCTCTGAAATCCTGAGAAAACAGTGTCTTCTGCATACAAAGAATTCTTCAGGCTAAATACAGGATTATGGGAAGGAGTATCGGGCTGTCCCTTGTCACATGGCACACAAGTCATGTAACATTAAAGGAATCTACCCACGACAACAATTTCATTTAGAAATTACCTTCCTCCAGTCAAGGAATGTCGTTACATTATGTTGTCATCTCTCTGCCATCAAAGCAGATGTACGGAATTCAAGTATCACATTTTGAATAGACAGAAGGGCTGGGGGAAGCGAAAGTCTGACCACTGATTTGTAAATCTGGAAGCATCCACAGCAATAATTTGGCAAGTTGCTAGCAATACAAAGAGCATTAAAGACAACACCAAGTATCTTAACAAGCAGTGGGGGAGCAGGAAATGAGGATAAATCCACGATCTGTTGTTCATTATTAGTTGGTTGTTTAGTTCGTCTTTGAACACAGTTTCTACAGGAGAAACTGTGTTGATTCTCAGATACACTTCTGTGTGTAAGTGCCAGTGCTAATTTTTTTTTATTGGCGACCTCTGAACTCTGGAATGAGTTTCCTCAATGCAATGGTGGCATAAACTAGCAAATGACTTAATCAGATCAGGTAAAGTGCCAAAATATGAGGCACCAAACCAGTTGGGCACGTATCTGATGAGATGGACTAATCTGTGCTGTAAGATAAGCTGCCTTTCAAATAGGGTCACATTTGGAAGTGGTGCATCAGTTGTGTAAGATGCATTCTCTCACTCTGGCATAGAGTGTCTTACGTCTGTTTGCATTAACTTAACCCTTGTGTGAATGGACTGGAACGGTGGGATTGCAGTGAACGTTGTTGCGTCAGGACAGGCATGGGAAGAGTGTTGGCTTTTTACCAATGTTAAGAGTTTGTTTCCATTATCCCATACTTGCCTTCAGCTACACTGAATCTGCACTGCTATAGCTTATGAGGTTTTTTCTCATTGCATATGTTCAACAAGCCCTAATATTAATATTCCTAATGGTAATATTCCAAGCATTAATATTCCTAAAATAATATTAATATTCATAATATTAGATCTCAAAATACTAATATTCCTGATTCTGTTTGCAGTATGCCCATCAAAATTACAATTTTTTTTTTAGCTGTGGCTGGAAACTTAACAATTTTCTGTGGAGAATCCCTTCTTTCTCTCTAAAATGCCCAGCTAAAAATCCAATTTTTGATACATTAACAAACGTGTTGATCAAGCTCATTGATGCTTCTCACTTCGTAAGCTACAGCAGTGCTAAACAGATGTATAGAGAGAAGGTAAGTAGGCTGAAGAATTAAGTTAATAGGTACTTATTTACCTCGCTTTTTGCATCATTCCCTGATGTAGGCCCACAGTATTTAGCAGAGTGCTCATTTCACTTCTGTGCTGGGCCATCATTTTAATCAGGCAGGATCTAGAAGACTTACCACCACATCTTCTGCTTTATGAACCAGAAACTCCTGCTCAGAAAAGACTTCTCAGACTTTAGGTATAGCATGAATATTCTTTTCCTGGCTACTGGTTGGCCTTTTTTGAATCCAACCTGTACAGAATAAAGCATTTTGGAAATATGTTTTTTAAAGGAAACCAAGTAAAAGACTTGGAGAAGCCTGATTACCCCTATGATGCACCTAGAGAATAAACCTTATGAGGAAAGTCTGAAAGAGCTGAGGCTCTTTAGTTTAAAGAAGAGGAGGCTGAGAGGAGACCTGATCACTCTCTACAACTACCTGAAGGGACGTTGTGGAGAGGTTGGTGCTGGTCTCTTCTCACATGCAATTAGTGGTGGAACAAGAGGGAATGGGTTCAAGTTACAACAGTGTAGGTTTAGACTAGATATTAGGAAGAAATTTTTCACAGAAAGGGTGGTAAAGCACTGGAATGGGCTTCCCGGGTTGGTGGTTGAGTCACCATCCCTGCATGTGTTTAAGGATCGTTTGGATGAAGTGTTGAGGGATATGATTTAGGGGAAGGTAGGGTAAATGGTTGGACTCACTGATCCCAGGAGTCTCTTCCAACCAGAGTGATTCTGTGATTCTGTGATGCTCTGTAGCAGTGATGCAGAGAGGGTCGTGTTAGTGGCAGTGGAGTCACACTGGTGAAACCAAGGGTCTGTTCGTGGTCTGTTTTCCAAGGACTGTTTCTGGGGAAATGGTAGGACTCTGCCTTAGGTGACTTGCTGTATTAGTTACCTAAAGTCAACTTTGAAGCAAAACTCTACTTCATAGACAATCTCTGTTCACATCAGCCAGAGACCTGGGGGTCCCTGGGTGATATTTTTGGCAAGTAAAATACCATATTAAGTGAATGTGGCTAGGGAATTAGCAGAACTTTACTTATTTTGTGCTGATGCAGAACTTGCACAGTGCTTGCATGAGGATGGCAGAGAAGATAAACCCCTGGACCATTGTTAAACCCATGTTTGGGTCCATCAGTGCAGCAGGTTGGAAATCCTGGAAAATCTTAAGCTACACTTGGGGGCAGAATAATTTTGAAGCCAGATCCTTTGATTCTGGTGAATAAAAAGCAATTTTCGTAATGTTTTCATAAACAAGCAGTAACGGTAGCATTTCAGTAAACAGTGGCATTAGTTGCATCAAAATTGCACCATGCTGGCTTTTAAATTCCTCCACCTGTCTGAATAGCATTCTCAGTGTCAAGGCACACAGATAGCTGCTGCTAATGTGGGGTTTTTTTCTTCTCACTGTGCAGATAATGCTGGCAAACCTACAGCCATCAGAGCCTGGTTTCTGATGTAAAATGGTACCTGACCTCGTGGCTCAGATGCTGCAAAGGAGCGGCTTTAATTACTAATGGCAGTGTTTTAGGTTTGTACTTGTTGATGTAAAAAATGTCATCTTAGAGCAGGCGTCACCTCTGGTTCACTTCTACCGGCGATGCCACACTGGCTGCAATTATTTTCAAAATAATTTGTGTTCCTCACTGGCAGCTCACGATCCCACCTCGTTAGCGCTTGGATAATTAACAGAGGGCTGGCTCTCCCCAGTGCCTGCACCCCCGAGTCCTGCTGGCTCCTCTGCACCTCCGAGGGCTGTACCAGGGTGAAAGAGGAATTGTGCTTACAAATCCAACTCAATTTATTTATAGGACCTTCCTTGTATGAGGTTGGATGTAATTCACAGAATTCATGGGCCAAATTCTGCCTTGGGAACCCCAAGAGTCTGGAAGGGGTTACATGGAGGTGATATCAGGGCACGCTGGTGGTAGGTGCCTTGTCTTGATGGTTATTAACCATTAATTAAAGAATTCCTGTTGCCTAATAAGGCTGATGCACTGCCTGATACTGGTTAGAGTTTAGTTGGGATGCTCTAGTTGCTATCTCCATGCTGGGCGTTAAAAGGGTTAAAGGCGATGATGGTGCCATTAAAAATCCGCTTGCCAAGGAGCTATTTTGTGTGAATGGTATAAATATAAGATACACTTGTCTGGCTCATTTGCAAGCATTCTTTTTTGACTTCTTTTCACACAACTGGTGTTTTTGTGTTTAATTTAACAAGAAATGAGTAGTAAATGAAAGCTGCTGCCTGAAATCCCACTGTGAGCGTGTTTTGCACTTGGCTCCCCAGTGAAAAGGCAATTTGTGAAATTATGTGATAGAGTAATTAGATGAAGCCAGGGCTTCTGATTGCTGCCATGCTTATGTGGTAAAGGTTTGCTGGGGGAAAAAAAAAACCCAACAACAACAGAAAAACCCAACAAAAAAAACCCCCAACAACCATGGATTATTACCCTGGCAAGTTGGCTCAAAGCTTCTTCATTTATTTGTAAACAGAATATTTAGTGACCGCATAGGAAGTAGCTGTAATCACCAGCTCGTAAAGAAACCACAGCAGAGCTTTTGGATTTTTACAGAGTGCTCATGTAAAATTTAAGCTGGGAGGCAGAATCCCTGTTAATGTAATTAGGATCTAATTTACCACCCTTTGCACACAGATGTAATAACGCCAAGATATTTATTCCATCTTTAAGCACATTGCGTCTACCTCGGCGCAGCAGTTGCTGAACACAAACAGGTGTGAGCGCTTCCTCAGATCTGTTTTTTCTGATGTAAAGGGAAATATTTACCAAAAAAAAAAAGAGGGAAGAATGTCTGCAAATGAGGCAGTAATGGACAGTTGCCCTTTATGTACTGATGGATTTCTCAATGGTTAAGTAAATTAAAGCAAATGCTAGAAAAATCAATAGGCTTGCAGAGTCTTGGTTGTGCCTCATAGACTTCAGGACAGAATGACAGATGTGGTGCATATGACCCATTTAAGTATTAATGCTTGGGAAATTGCCTCTGCGTGCAAGGTTATAGGCCTAGAAATATTGTTATATTAAATTACAGACAATAATATTTTTTAAGCCTATATGGAATTTATACGTTTCAGTTTAGTTGCTCTTTGGCGTTACACTCGTCCTGGAAGATTAGGTGCGGAGTTTTTTCTCCATGATGGTAAATCAGGTTTATAAAAAAAATGTTAAAAGGCAGTGGAATTGCCTTTCCATGGCTGCCGTGGACCGACGAGCACGTTGAATGCTACAGGGTTACAGCGAATGTGTTAAATAAGAGCCACACAGCCAATGTGTTCGCTGGCAAATGTAGCATATAAGCGAGTCTAAATTAAAAATCATTAAAGGGCAGCTTTCCAAATGGGGAGAAATGGGGAGAGGGCTTGTATGATATGTAGGGTCACTCTTCAATTGGGTTATTCTGTTTGGCTAAACTCGAAGTGAAATATGAAGTTTGTGGTTGAGATGAGCTAAGGAAACAACCAAATTATGTCTTTCTTACCACCTTCCACTTGTGCCAGAGTGAGTTTGCATGGGTGAGATGAGTAAAATCTGACTCCCATGCAGAAATTGTCCCGAAATCATAGAATCACAGGGTTGGAAGGGACCTCCAATCCTGTTACTGTCTAATCCAACCCCCCCTACAACAAACAGGGACATCTCTAACTAAAACAGCTTGCCCTGAGCCCCATCAAACCTGATCTTGAATGTCTCCAGGGATGGGGCCTCTGCCACCTCTCTAGGCAACCTATTTCAGTTATCCACCACCCTCTGATTAAAGAACTTTTTCCTGATGTCCAGCTTAAATCTACAATCTACTCTTTCCTAGCTTGAAACCATTACTCCTTGTCTTATTGTTAGAGATGTTACAACAAATCCAACCTGGCTGATGAGGTAGAGTTTGGCAGCTCTGGTTTGTCTCCATTCTCACCATGTTTTGACCAAGGAGACCAAGTTATTTGTCTCTTTGTGGCTTCTTCATCAGTGGGACTACGAAAAGAGCTGGGACCTCTGATTTTGGTGTCGGTCATACTTGCCATCACTGACAGCCCAACAAACCTTGTGGTTATCCTGACTTCAACCCACATACCTGCTTGTGGGAAGGTGTTGAATATTGAAATGGAACTTTGGGCTTTCAATAAGGCTTTAGGCTTAGGCATTTTGATGCTTAAAGATACAGTCTAGGGTGAACTTGGTGAAGTAAGTTATTGGTTGGCCTTGATGATCTCAAGGGTCTTTTCTGACCTGAATGATTCTACAATTCTATGAATAACATTCCTATTCTTTGCCCTTGCATGGGAAGAGCAGTATTATCCCTTTCAAACACTGATCCTCATATTTTACTGTCATCTGTGCTATGGATCCACGTTCCTTGCCTTCTTTTTGTTTGTTTGTTTGTTGATTATCTTTGATATTTGAAGTTCAGGTGCCACTGTCTCCTTTCTGCCTCCCCCTTTCCCCACTTATCCCTAAAGCATGAGAACTCACCAGGGAATAAAACAAAACATCTCCAGCAAGTGTGAAGGCTGTGCACCTCAACTCCACATTGCAGAAGGGCAGTTTATTACTTCTAGACCCGTTGATTTGCCGTGTTGAGACTGGATGGGAGCGACTGGTGCTGAAGGCTGAGTGATGACAACCCTCCATAGTTTGCCCGCATCCAGCCTCATTGCTATGGTGACAATATGCGGCGATGAAAGTTGCCGTGGCAGGTCAGGCAGCTTCCTCCACGCTTGCTGTAGCTGGCAGCATCTCTGTGACAGCATGTTGGAGCTGCCGATGGCTCCGGGTGTCAGAGCCAAATCTCTAACAACGGAGACTGTGCAGAGTTTTGGGCTACGCAGGGGGAAATTGTACCCGGCACCGTTGGCAGCCTTGGTGGCTTCTTGCAAAATTGTCTTGACCTGTTTTAGTCATTTTTACATGCCTTATAGGGGATTTCCCTTGTTTTATTTTATGTGACGTACAAGCTAGATAACCCAGCCTTTACCTGCTCAGCGGCATGGGGTGGCCATGGTCCTCCTCATCCCGCCGTGCGTAAAGCAAATATATTAATCAGCATATAGGCTTGCCCTAAATATACGTGCCAGGGGCCCTGATGAACGGGCTCTTTTGTTTCCAGCCAAACCAGAAAGGATCAAAGGTCAGTGGGAACGCAGAAGCCATCAGTCAGGGTGGGTTTTGCTGGCTCGCCAGGGTTGTCATCTCTGTAGTCACCCTTAGCAACCTGGACTGCCCAGCACAGGAGTACAGTACTCGCTTCTCCCAGTCACCATAAAAAGATGCCAGCGTGAAGTCGCGGTTTTAAATAGGTTGCGAGTGTCACTGTGCACCTCTTTGTTAGAGAAACTCATTTAAAAGTGAGATGACAAAAAAAAGATCCATTGACTTCGTAACTATCGTTTTGCAGTGTTTGACTCTAAGATGAATGTTAAGGCTCCTAATTATTTTTTGAGGTTAGTGGCAAGTGGGGATGCAGGAAAAAGCAGCACTTTGCTGCTGGAACATGATTCTGCACTTTTGAATGTAAAAGTTCACTTTAAAAAGAAAAAACATCCCAAACTTCTGGTATGACATTTAGTTCCTTTGAGCAGATTGATTTATTTTTTTCACTCTCTCCCTGTGATGCTAAAGTACATTTGGCAGTAATTGGTTTATCCTTATTAGAAGCCAGTGTAAAAGGTAGAGCTGCTGAGTCAACTCACTCAGTTTACTTCCTCTATTGAGCCTTAATGTGTCCCAGTCCCCACCCCTTACATCAATTCTAGGGCTGAGAGTAGCCTGGGACTTGGGGTAAGTTGCTTCTTGGGGTTATTCATCTCAAACCAAAAAACCAGGTGCTTGGTGACATTCATCACTTCCCCCAACCTAAAATGATTGAGTGAATTACCAGAGGGGAAAAACAAAAAGAGGGAAGAGTTGAGTTTGAGTAGATCAGAGGTAACTTTGGTCTCCTTCAGCAGGAGAAATAGAGACATCAGCTGATGTTCAGGCTTCTCACCAGCAGTTTCATATTGCTGCTGAAGCTGGAGACTCAGTTATCCTTCAGTCTTATGGTGCAGCTTCTCATGGCCTGACCTACAAGAGCTTTTCTATTTTGGCACCTGTGCTGGAAAAGCAGCTTCAGTGCTGCTGTGTGGAGGTGTCCCACACACCCAACCCTCTGTCAGCTCTTTAGGGAGAAAAACTGCTCAGTTTGCCCCAGTTTGATCCCCTGATATGTTCCAATGACTCCGAACCCCCTCTGCTAGGATATATTTCAAAGCAGGATCTTTGTTCTTAATTGTGATACAGCAAAACCTTTTACTCCAGGAATCCAAAGGCATGGAAAAAAATATGCTCTGTTAGTCTCAATTCTTCTCCCAACAAAACAGCAAAAAAAGAGTCCAGCCCAGTGAAAAATTGAACACTTTGGGATTATTTACATTTTCAATGTTTTATTGAAAAAAAAAAAGAGAAAAAGATTCTGCTTCCCCTTGCCCCAAAACATAAAGGAGTCATGATAAGGCAGGAGACATTTTCCTTAGCCGTACACCTGGCTTGTTTTTACACCCAGTGCTGTGGTTAGATGTTTGTCTAAATAAACAGAGATTAGGTGAAGGATTTTATCTCAAAGCTGGCACTGGTTATCACACTGCTTCCTCCCACTCCCTCCCTCTGATTGTGAGTTGTATAAGAAGACTTAGCAAGCACAACTTAGAGCTGATAACCTTTGAGTGTTAGTTCGAGGAAGCTGTGCCATAGGAACAAACAACAAAAAAAAAATCATGCCAACTCCAAATGAGTGGTAATTTGACTGTAACGCTGATTTAAACGAAGAAATATTTGGGAAGCTTCTTGCTCCCACAGTCCTATTTGATTTCAACCTGATTGATAATTTTAATACTTGAACAGTAGGAAAAAACACCAGCAATGAAACACTGTTCTTCAAATGATCTTGCTGTTGAGGGTGTTGTTTGGGACTGGTTTTAACAACAGGAAGCTGTAAGGTTTCATTTGGACAGCTACAGCGCTGCAGTTGGGGGTCAGATTGATCTTAATGCAGCCCTGGAAGAAGGCACTGTTGACATTTGTGTGTGATGGTAAATTTTGTGTATATACCTATATATCTACTTATATGTAGAGCTAAGCCATGTCTGTATCTGTGTTTATATTTGTATTGATATCTCTACATCTATATCTAGTCTATGTCTACATATCTATCTGTATCTTTATCTGTATATCTATCTAATCTATATCTATATCTAACCTATATCTATACCCGAGCACAGGACATAAAGCGAGGCTGCCAGGTAACGGGTGGCTCTGTAAACACAAACAGTCTTCTGGCAGTTCTCTTGGGGCATGAAATCAAAATAAGACTTTTTCCAAGCATATCTCGGCATGCTGATGATAGAACACATGAAGAGGAGGAGAAAGGTCTTTGGGGTCCTTGCCACAACTGAAAAAACCCCCCTACAAGCAGGGAGAGGAAGGAGGGGGAAAGCATTCACGTGCTACCGCAAGGCAATGTCATTGCGATGTTGGGAAGCCAACTCAGAGCAAGCGGATGAGCGCGGGCATCTCTGCCCTTGTCGTTTGGATTACCGCAGTGCCCCGTGCCCAGTTCCACAATGCGTGAAGGCAAGGGTTATTTCTAGGACAGATAATTGAACATTAATACTCGTTGACATTGTCGTAGGAATGATATGTCAAGCTGACAGGGCCTATGTGCTTACATCTGCTGATCGGCCGCAGACGAAGGGGATGTTTGGCAGATCAGACCCGGGGCCTTGCTGCTGCCGAACTGGGGATGATATAGCAGTTAATCATGAGCTGCCATCTTGAGCTGCTTCCCCTGAAACAGTCGTTGGGTCCCCACTTTTGGGGGTGATTTGCAGAACTGTGTGGATCTATGTACATGTGGAAAGTTTGGTGTACACGCGTAAAGCACGTTGAACAAGAGCCTGCTTAGTGCTGCACACGCCACTGTTGTCCCAAACAATGATTTATCAGTCTACCAATGTGAAAATAAAGTAGAAGATTCTTCAACATCCCAGCTACTTCACTCTCTTTTATTTTCACATTGGTAGAAGGATTGACAACATGTTCAAGTTTGGTGAGATGTTTTCGATTTTTCCTGTGTTAGCAGTCAACTGAGCTAAACCCAGTAGCGGTCTGATTGTTTTTTAGCATCTTTTTTATATCTCTCTTCTTCTGGATGGCAACAGACCCTTGAAGGCAGCCTCCTATATAAAATAATATCATTTATAAAATAATATATTTATAAAATACTCATGCTCAGTACTGTGCCCTCCCAGCCAAAAATCCAACACATGGTGTATTTCACCATCTTTTTATAAAAGATTTTGGAAAGTGAATGCCTTTCTCATGGTATTTTTTGCTGCACGAGTAAGCAGAGGAACGAGAGGCAGACTGAAAACAATTACGGGGGCCTCTGACACTGGAGTCAGTTCTATGTGCTTAAAATAGGGCTAAACATCATGTTTGTAATGTCTCGTGTATAGTTTGGCTCGGCATAAAATGCTATAAAATAGGGCCCTAGAGAACATCCATTATCACATTTTGGTTAACATCACAGATTTTACAAAAATCCCAGTTGCACCGAAGCCATGAAATAAAGCTTTCATCTGTAAAGATCTGGTTTCCCTTTGTTACTAAAATAAATGAAGCCATTAAACAAAATATATGCATATAATAGTCAAGTTCATCATTTTATATCGTCAAAATGATACATCTCATATATTTTATTTTTTTTAATTGGAGCAGTCATCTTAGAAAGGTTCATGTATAGAAAGAGATCAAATGTGCTTGGTTGCTCTTTCTTACTTTGTAACTTGTTAATGGTGACTTTTGTTTTATCTTTAGCTCCTTTCATTTGGTTCTTTCGAAATGAAATGGGATTCAGAAGTGTAGAGTTTTGTTCAGAAAGGAGCAGAAGGCAGAGAGGGACATTTTGAACTTGCTGCTAAAATGAATTAGTTGATTATATGTGATTATCTTTGCAAATTATTAACGGTCATCATGTAATAAGTATGCTGAATGCAACACCTTACTTCAAGGCTTTTGCTCCCAACTTTGTTGACTGTCTCTTTTATGGTGGTGTACGTGGAGGCATCTGCAAGTGTGTTATGTTTGGTGCATTCAGACCTTGAAGTAGACCAGGCAGGCAGGGAATGCTCAGGCTGGGCATAGGGTGGGCACTGACTTCTTGTAGTTCTGGGTTTTTTGAAGAGCTATTTCCAAAAACACTTGTCCTGGCTTTTTCCATCCATGATCCTATCCCTGGATGTGGTAAAAATTCGTGTAGATGTGGAACTTAAGGACATGTTTTAGTAATGGCTTGAGACACTTGATTTAGTGGTTGCACTTGATAAACTTGATCTTTTCCACCCTAAATGATTCTATGGTCCTGTAGGAGACAGCTTCCAAGAATCTTACAAAGATGAGGACATATACTTTGGGCACTGCAGGCTGAGTTTCCTGCGGCTGATCACCAGATCTCAGGTTACAAGGGCACAGACAAGTCTATTGTTTCAGGGCTTGTCCTCCCAGCACTGGCCTTGGGAAATGCCTTGCTCTGTGAATTGGGAAATGCCTTGCTCTGTGAATATTCTCAGTGAAATGCAGTGTTCAGTCCTGCCAACCCTCTACATTGGAAGATACAGGCTGGTCTTTAGCGGTTTTCAAAGCTAGGTAAATAGAAGGATGCATAGATTTGGGTGGGAAAAGGTTCTTTTTTATAGAGAAGTCCTCTTGGTCCAAACAGGTTGCCAGGTGTCCTGGTTTTAGGGTTAAAGGCAGAACTCCCACAGGAAAGATTCTTTTTAACAGGAGAATTTTAGAATGAGATAGATCTGGTGACTGGAATAAAATGCTATAACTTTAATGAGGGAGAATAAGAGGGATAATGAGAGGAAAGAGGGTACAAGAGGAGAAAGAAATAATGTACTAAAAAGCAATACAACTGAAGCTGCAGACTGGAGAACTCCTAGGCCAGCAGTGGTAGAGAAGTGCCTGAGCTGTGGGGGGGAACCAGCATGGCAAATATGAAGGGACATGGACCTGGAGTGACTGTGGCAAGTGAGCAGATTGCAATGCCGGAGCAGAGCTCAGAGGGAAACTGAAACCGAAACAGTCAGGGCACTCAGGCAGCTGAGGCTGCGAGGGCAAAACGTAGAGCTGAAATGGAAATGCACAGACCACGTCAGAATGGCATCTGGCCTTCCACTCTCCACCCTTTCTTCTTCTCAGAACAGCCTTCGCGCTCCTGCCTTGTGCACAGCATCTGTGTTCCCTTAAACCCTTCCCCCAGCAACCTCCCCACTTGCCTATCAGCATTGCTGCTAAATCACTCCGGAGGGAAAATGGGATAGGAAATAGCGATAAATGCTAACCTAACACACTAGGAGAGAAGAGCCACATCCTGGAGACCATCCAAGCCTTTTTTTAATAAGGTTTTTTATAAGGCCAGGAATTGATATGTAGTGAACCTGTGGGCAAATAAGTGTTATTTCAGGGTTGCATCTGGTGATTCAAGGGAGAATTGGGATGTGCTTTTCCCCAGCTCTCAGGAGACATAAGTTGCAGGTTTTTCTTGGTACATATAAATCTCATCCTGGGAGGAGTTGTCTAGTGTTATTCTTAAATTCCTTAGCATTATCAGGCAGTTTTCTTTCTAAGTAGAGTAAATAATATATTGGGGACGTTACGTTCGTTTAGAGACCTCTGAGTTCATCTCTCAGAGTTGAATTTTAGCCCAGGCTAGTCCAAAGATCTGGATTTCTGCACAGGTCTGCACCCTGAAGCCAAGGAAAGGGATTTCGCACACTAAATGGGTGTATAGAGGAATTCTCTAGTCAGGAAACAGAATTGCTTAGTCAAATTTATAGAGTGAAAACTTGACTGTATTATTCATATATGTGATTGTACTGAGCTGTGGCTATTTTAGCAGAAGGGAACTCATTAGGGCTGAGGAACAGAGAAAGTAATTTATGAGCGTTTTAAAGGTAAAAATAATGGGAAGCTGAACTTAAAGGGCTTGTAAGAACCAGGGCTGGTAAGAACCAGGCATTCTGGAGATGAGAGTTACTGGAACTAGCTTGCAGGGTGTTGGGAAGGGAAACTCAGCCCCAGCCCAGGTAAATTGCATTTGAATTTCAACCTCAGATCTGCATGCGGCTTCTCTTTGGCAGATGTTGAATTGATAATGCTCATGTGTTAAAAAATTCTGATTGTTTCTTTTGCCACCTTCACTGTTTATGAAAATGCAAGTAGACCTGCCTGATGAATATTAATAGGAGTGATAGCTGAGTAGCACAGTAGCCTGTGGCTCTTTGGAGCATGGTTGGGGTTAGTTGGAGGGCTGTTGAGGTTGGGAATTTACATGCTTTTTAAGAATAAACTTCCCAGATGCTTTTATATTCCCCTTTAAAAGCTGATGTTTGTTGACAGTGGCACGTTTATACATGCACAGGGTAATTTTCCTCCCTTTTCCCTTTCTAGGTGTACAGGGAGATTAAGAAATGTTTGTGTTTTTTAGAATGAGACAATTTATAGAAGAGGAAAGTGATTCCATCTCTTAAATTTACCTCCAGTCCAGAGTTAATCTATATTGTCTTTGTTTGTTTTTGCTCTTTCCTACACCCCATTCTCCCAGGCAGCAGTTATTAGCAGAGCGGGGAAGTGACACTGATGTATTCTGGATCTCCAAACATCCTGTGAGGTTTTAAAGTGTGTTTCATGTAGTTTGTTAATAAGGGGATTCTATGGTTCTTCAGCCCCATGGATATGGGCTTCACATGTGGCAATATCATCACAGTATGTTGTGGGGTAGCTGGAAGATGGGTGAGTTCTGAGGACCCCCCTCTGCGACCTCATCAGAGCTCCCAGTAAAGCCAACATGGTCTCAGAGCTTGATGATGATGTTGGGAAAGGCCCTTCTCCCACTCTGCCAGAGCAATCCTCTCTGGATCTTCATTGACTCGCTTGTAAAAATCCCCATTACTAATCTTTTTGCCCATGTCATAGGTCCCATGTGATCTCCTTTCCCCAGACCCTGCTCCCAAAGGCTGCTAATTATGCAAAAATCCAAGGTGCCTTTTTTAATAGCTTCCTGCTCATTGAGAGCTGCAGGGGCAGGCTTGAAAGGGAGGGCTCAAGTGGGTCAAAACTCAAGAAAATCGAAGAGATGTTTGTTTATTTAAAAACAACCCCAAACCCTCATCCCCATAGAAGGGGCCTTTTGTGTTACTGTGTGGGGCAGTTTTGTGGATGGTTTGGGGCTTGCAAGTGATGTAGAGATGAGAGGGTGCTAGTGCAAGTTCAAGGTGCTCAAGGTGCTCATGGAGGATTTCCTAAAGATTTGTTGAGGAGGGTATAATGAGCGTTCAGTGGTTAAGGTGCCTCTGCGTCATCTCTGCTGACAAGTACGTATCAAGACTCACTCTGTGTTCACTTCACAAGTCAAATTATTCTCTCCTAAACTTCCAAACATGAAGAAGCCCTCATTTCCTAAAGGTGTTTTCTTTCCCTTTTCCTTTTGCAATGAAACAAAGCCTTAACTTTAAAAATGTTTTTTAGCCGATATAAGAAGAGAGAGAACAAGGGAGGGGGGGACAGCTCATTAACATGAAGTTCTTTCAATACGTCCCAGTATTTGTCATCTTTATTACTTTTCTCTAGTTTTCATTGCACTTTTAATAGTGCTGCTGGTCAGCAAAGGTGAGCTGGAATGTGAACACACTTGACTGCCACTGCCAGTGCCGCTGAGCTGTGCTCAAATCCCCATCCCTGTAGATTTTTAATGTCCCTGCAGACTGCTGGCAGCCTGCTTCCAGCTGTGGCAGGCATGATGCACTGAATTGCTTTTGAATGTTCTTTACTCAAATAGGCAGTAATTACAAGCTTAAAGAGGTTTAGTGGTCCAGTAAACTACATAATCACCCCTGAATTAGCCTGGGCTCATCAGTTGCAGTCCAGCAACCTCAAGACTGCTGTTTGTATGCAGGCTTTATCACGTAGCAACCTGAGCAGCAGGTGTGGAACAGCAAGAATCCCCCATAAACACAACTGTCTACTGGGGACAATGATCTCTAATGAGATGAGGCTACAGTATCACTGTAATTTAAGGGGGAAAATTAACACCAGTGAATGCACACTCCTTCGAAGAGTCTGTTTCTTCAGAGAACGAGCAGTGTTTTGCTGGTTTGGGGTTTTTTTTTTCCCTTTCCTCCACCTCTCCCCTTCTTTTTTTTTTCTCTCCCTCTTGAACCTTTAAATGCATCTTTTTTTAATGACGAACACATTGTGTTTTTTGAGTGGGCTTTATTCTTTTACAAAGATATGTTGTGAATATTTAATGGTGGATGGGGCATCTGTTCAAGGACTTTCCATGCCAGCAAAGCAGTGTTGCAACATAGCAGCTTTCTCTTTTCGTTTCCTTCCTTGGTGGTGGGTTGGCTGGCTGGCTGGTTGGTTGGTTGGTTGGTGGTGGGGTTTATTTTCCTCTTTTCAAATAGAAAGTGTTTGAGTGTCAAACCCTCCTTGTCTTGGTATTGAAGATTGGCATTGTGCGACTGGTTGGTTCCTCCCTGAAAAAAGGTGGCTGAGCTCATGGCATTGGCTCCCCAGATGGCTTGGTTGCTACTCCCAAAGGTTCTATCACTTCAGGAAACCTGCCTAAAGCTCCTAAAGCCTGCCGTCGATGTTGGGGACTTTGCTGAGTACACCAACCCTCCATCCTCCTGGTCACTCAGGTGTGTAGGGCAGCATTTTTATCCCCCAGCTTATAGAGGGAATTGCTGATGGCCTGAAAAAATAGCAAAAAGCCCAAATAAAAGCTTTTGGCTTAGCTTTGTGAGATTAAAACCACCAGCATTTCTCAGAGATTCCAAAGTTATTTCTGAGCCGACCTGTTTAAAAAGTCATTTGAGGCAGATAAAGGCTGTGACTTAGTGCTGAGAAAAGGCTTGCAGTGAGGAGCTATTTACCTGGGCTAATCTATCTTAGGCCAGCTCTAAAAACAACAGCAGTGCTTTTATGGAGTCATCAGGTAGTTGGGATTTCCTTTAGCGGAACTGGTGATATTTTTTCTGCTTTCCTAAAAGCCATTCAACTAGGAGAAGCTGAGGTTCACCTTCCTGCCTTTCCACAGCCATTTGATAAAGACACTGGATTAACCACAAAGCCAGGTGTTAAGGATGTGGATTTTAGCTGTAGTATGGTTGGAAGTTGGATGATGCATTTCCTTGGTTCCTTCAGTGTTGCTCAGGTGCTGTGGTACATTGGTTTTGGTCATGTGCTGCACCAAAGAGAGTTTTCTCAATTTTTTGTTATGCAATTTTAATTTTAGTTACTCAGTTCTTGGTTATCATTAGGTCATAGTGGAACAAAAAAATTAAATAAAGGAAAATGGGGTAGAGGGTGGGAAAGCTTATGGCCTGTGTCACAAAAAATAATGACTTTGTCAGCAAAAAAAATAATGACAAAAGCAAAAAAGTAAATAAGTACATTAAGAGAAGTTAATGTGTGTGTTTCTGCACGCACGTAGCTACTGGCACTGCAGGGAATGCTTAACATGGGAAGAGCTCCACTCCACTCCGGCTGAGGCGTGGAAGTGTCTGCATAGGCTCAGCTCAAAGCGAAAACCTGGTGGGAGCCAGAATAAGCTCCAAAAGCTGAGGTCTATCAGAGCATCTCCAAGAGGAAATAGCAGAAGCAACATTGCTTGGACAAGCTAAAGCCCAACTGGAAAAGGCAGTGGGTAGTAATATATGGTATGGAACGAATAATATTGTAGCAGCCAGGAGATGGATTAGATGATTTTAAAGGTTTTTCCATTTTCTGACTTCTGCAATATCCTGTGCGAGGGATGATCTGAACTTTTTTCCCTTAATGAGTGCTCGCATTATGAGTAATTTGATGGGGCCACCAGAGAAGTATTGGCAGTGTATCCCAAGCCATACCATGTCTCTCCATCAGCCCTGGAAAGGATATTTATGTTAGCTAATGCCAAAACTTGTTCACAGACAACTCTTGAAAGAAAATTATTTACAAAAGGGTAAACAGGGGAAAAAAAATAAAGCACAGATCATTTTCATTATTTCTTTTCCCCTGGCATAACTCCTCCATTAAAGTGTCAACATTGCCAGTACCTTTCCCCACCTCATAAGCCCCTGCAAATAAAACATCTTCTCCACCCTCTGCCTGCAAAAGCAACCCAAGCCCTGTTTAATCAGGTTGCTCTGTGAACACACTTTCAGATGTTAAAACTTTGGGGTTGTTGGCTCAGTGTTTTACACTCTGTGTTTGCCTTGGGAGAGTCAGGTTCTGCCTCCTTTCCTCACCTTTTCTTTTTTGGCAGTGTTGCCAGTGCAGCCTGCAAACCTTTTTGTGAGGGCAGCAGCTCAGAGCCCCATTCTCAGTAATGGGATGATTCAGAAGTTGAGACCATCAGTCAAGAGCAATGCAGGGATGAGCAGTTCAATAACTCAAGCAGCCCTAGGATTTATTAACAGCAATGCTAAAAAAAAAATCAAATCTTAACCATGGGGATATTAAACTGTTATAACAAGTTGAGGAAGTATTTTCTTTTGCAAGAGGAAAAGGCTGGCTTTGTCTGCAGTGTGGCTGTGTCATACAGGCTGAAATCTGCTCCGCAAGAGCAGTGAGGGGTTTTTAAAAGCCAAAGCCAGCTCACACTTCAGCAGCATTATCAGGCTGACTCTCAGCCAAGGAAAAGCCTGTGCAAACTTTGCTTTTTACCCCCCTCCCAGCCCCGTAGATGCATTTCTAATAAAACAACTTCCTCCTTGCTGTTTAGTATTTCCTTCAATGTGCGAGTCAGTCCCGTGGGATAAACAGGATCGAGTTCACGGCTTCCGAGTTGATTTTTTTTTTTCTTTTTTTTCTTCCACCCCCTCCCTAGCAGGTCACCTCAACTTGTTGGCAACTTTTTCCAGCCTTGCCTGAATATAAAACAGGCTGTGGGGATGGACTGTAAACCAATTCCTGAAGCCCACTGCTCTCTTCATTGCTCCCTCTAAACACACTGGCGGCCGATGAGGAAAGTGGGTTGAGAACTTGTGACTTCACAGATAGATCCAACTATTTTTTGGCTGCTTTGTGGATGCAGGAAACCCCCCTCCCAGTTATTCTTTCTGAGGACCCAGGATCAAGCTGCTATAAATTCAAGCTCTGTTCTGAGACTACACCATGCCCTGTTTTTGTAATGCAAATGGGAGGCACAAAGTGTCCCTTTGATAATGTGCAGTCAGGAGACAAAAAATAAAAAGCATTCACTGCAACAGTAAAACTAATTCATAAAGCAAAGAGACAATAGGAAGGCATTATGGATATTAATAACAATAATGATTTTTCATAGATCAACTTGATTGCTAATGCAAACTGCTCAAATGTGTACAAGGAGGAAGTAGGAGAAAAGGGGAGAGACCCAAAGGGCTGTGCTGCCACCTTGGCTAACCCTGGGCAAGTTTGAGTAAAGCAAGGATTTGGAGTTTGGTTTCAAACAACGTGTGGTTTGTCCTATAGGGCTGAACCATGGACTTTATTCTGGTTACTGAGTTAGCTGTAAACTGAGTTGCTTTTCAGAAACAAGAAAATCATGGTATTTGGGGTTTTTCTTTTTTTTTGAGCTAGAAAACAGTTTTAATTTAATGGGTTGGACTCACTGATCCTAGGGGTCCCTTCCAACCTGGTCTACTGTGATACTGTGATAGTTAATAGGTAGTCCTGAGGGCACATATCTTGCTGTAGCAGAGGGATTGGACTAGATGATCTTCAGAGCTTCCTCCAGCTCCTACTTCTGTGATATATTGGGACAGGGGGAAGTTTTTCTCCCTCACTTTCCAGAGTTTAGCTCAAAGTCATCCACCCTGAGTGCCGGAGAAGGCAAAGGACTGGAGACAAGGGATGAAAGGACCTCCCAAATAATTCTTGCGACATGGTCAGGCAAGCGACAGTACTGCCATGATAAGGGCTGTATGCTGGATGACGGCTATGTTGTCCTCATAACATGACGCATATCGGGGATTGCTTCTGCTGTGCCATGCTGGAACTGGCTGCCCATGTTGGTGTCAAGGTGATTTGTGCCACGAGGAATTAGTAATCTGGGGTTGAGGAGGGGCTGGTTTGTCTTGTTATCTCGGCAGTAATCCCTGGGCAGGATTATTTTTGTGTTTTTAATGCCACCATAATGATGGGCTGCTCCAGTGAGCAAGGCAGAGAGGAAGGGAGTAGTATTGGTATTGAGTTACAAGTAAGCTTAAATTTTCTATCACTGTCCTGGCATCCAGCATTTGCAGCCCATCGTAGAGAAATTGAGGAAAGGAGTACTTTAGAAGAGACATCATTAACAGACCACCTTGGACTCTTTCCATCTGTATGTACGGGAGACTTTACCCACCAGTCAAAGGTGGTAAAAAATAAAAAATAGGTAAATGTAATTGTTTTGCTAAAAATGATCGTGGCTGCATTGAAAAATAGGGGGGGCTTTTGTTAAGACTGCTGATCTCTAAATACCATTCATAGAAGAGTGATGAGGGAATATGATGGAAAGTTAAATTTTTCTTTCTGTCACTTTGATTTCTTTGTTACTGCTAAAACGACCGCTCTGACTCATATTTTGCATAGTTATTTTTACCTTTTCAAATGTTCCTTAACTGTTCGTATTACCCTGGGCAAATCCCCCCGGGATCATTTTCATTTGCATGCAGACTTTGATGGTGTTATTAAGCAATCACTTTCTGTACTAAGTCATTATTAAAAGTAATACCACAGAGCCTCAAAAACACATTAATGGTGCCAAACAATCCGCATTTCAGCACTAGATTTATGAGAAAGGGAAAAGCACTGGGGCTCGTACTGTTCAGGGGATGCTGCTCTGTAATGCTGCAGCATGATCAGAAAATGTCAGAGCCAGATTGTGAGTCCTTATCTCTTGTCAGCCTTATTCTTTCAAATACCTTGTTTTTTTAATACCCGCCTGCTTCCTACTGTTTTTTCCCCTTGGATTTACCCATTTCCTCCGGCCTTGGCAAGAAACCCTGCCTGCAGTCTTCCAGTATCCACTAGCCAGGCTGGTTCTGGGAAGGAGGGTCAGCCTTCCCATCTGTAATCAGCATTTTATGGCTTTCACTCAAGGTGTTAATGCAGATCAAATGGAAAACATTCCAGCAAGAGCGTTACGGCTTCTCGTGCTGCCCCACGTTCGGTCCCCATCGTTAAATCTGATTATTAAGACCTACAGGTGATTCTGTTTGCTTGCCTAATGCATTGCAGGAATCCCGGTGGTCCAGCATCTCTTCTCTGCAATTCCCATCTTGATCAATTGTTTGCAAATAATTAAGCTTTTAAGAGATAATGGTAGGGAGCTAATGTACACAACAAAGTAAAGGTCTCAAGTCACTGTTTATTGAACGGTACTACAATTTGCTTTGGTATCCCAAAGCAATCCAGAGTGAACCTGCCTGGATATGTTCCTGTGCAGCTTGATCTAGATGATCCTGCTTTGGTAGGGTGATTGGACTAGATGGTCTTTCGAGGTCCCTTCCAATCCCTGATGTTCTGTGATTCTGTGATTCTGTGATTCTGTGATGGGTGGACTTTCCAACTGGAGTCAGTGTGGTCATTTTAGATATGTGGTCCCATAGACACTTAGAGATTTAGATATTTAGAACTTTAGATATTTAGATGCTTAGATATGTAGATGTTTATTTAGGTATTTCATAGAATACCTGTATTGGAAGGGACACATAAAAATGCAACTCCCTGCTCTTCACACAACTACCTAGAATGAAATTATTTAACTTTTATATATATATATAATGAATATTGATATTTATATGTTTATATAGCTAGATATTTAGATATTTATATATTTAATGGAATAGAATATCTCCACTTCGAAGGGACCCATAAGGATCATTGGGTCCAACTCCCTGCTCCTTGCAGGACCACCTAGAACTAAAACAATTAACTAAGATATATATATGTAGAATTTAGACACATGTTTATGTATTTTTATGAATATGCACACAAATATACATATATATGCAAATATATGTGCACGTATCTCTCTCCGTGTGTTTTTATCCCTTTAAAAACCCACTGGCAAGCTTTTTGAAGGCACTTGTCCTTCTTGTAGGGGTAAAATAAAGACTGACCACAAGAGTATCAACCAAATCTCCTATTTCTTCTTAAATGGCAGTTCCAGGGTTTTCCCCTTCTTCTGCTGTGCAAGGTGCTGTCTGCCTTTGCCTGCAGTCCAGGCCTTCCTAAATCTGTGGTTGGGAACATGTTTTTTTGAGTGTTTTCCTAACAACGTAGCTTGTGGTGCGCTGATTCTTTGTCAGTTTTAGTACATTATTTAATTTTTTTTAGGCTGTACAGGAACAACACATACAAAGTTATATAACAAGGATGCCCACCGTTGACCATTATTTTAGACCATGCAGAACCTTGGTTTAAAAGCCTGTGAGCCTTTATGTAAGAGGCATTAGGTCTGCCAAGTCTCAGGCTGTCATGTGATTATGGCAGTTATAAATTTATCATTGCATTAAAAGTTTATACTACTATACTAGGAGATGGGGGGGAAAAAATAAATAAAAATAAGAGGACTTTAAGCATACTCCAATTCGAGGAATTTGGGAGTTGGGACTTCGAAAGCAATTATTTTGACAGTGACTGTATTATTCTGATGGCTAATTTTATCCAGGCTTGTCTATTTGGAAAAAAAAAAGTCCTGAACAATTGAAAATTGCTTAATGGAGACAGAGTTCTCAATTCCAATAGCTAGAGGCTGTCTAGTAATTATTGCTTGCTGCATGAAATTAGACACAGTTTGTTCAATTACTTAAAATTAGATCACATGAAAGGTGGCAAAGCGAAATAAGGAAAAAAAAAGGAACAATTTTGTCCTTGCTTGATAGCGAAGTAATGAAATGGAGAGTAAGCTGTAAAGACAAAAATGTTACAAGTCATCTCTCCAGGGCTTGGATTGTTGGTTGGGTTGAATCGCCATCCCTGGATATGTTTCAAAGTCGTGCAGATCTGGAGCTTAGGGACACAAGTGGTGGCCTTGGGACAGTTGGGTTAATGGTTGGACTTTATGATCTTAGAGTTTTTTTCCAACCGAAGTGATTCTCTGATACTGTGAAAATCCAGAGGGTAGTTTCTAGATGTGTAGGTTATCTGTGACCTTACCATCAAGAAAATAGGGGGTTTAGAATCATAGAATGGATTGTGTTCGAAGGGACCTTTAAAGGTCATCTAGTCCAACCTGCCTGCAGTGAGCAGGGACTTCTTCAACTAGATGGGTTGCTCAGAGTCTCATCCAGCCTGGCTTTGAATGTTCCATGCAATAGGACTCCACCACCTCGCTGGGCACCCTGTTCCAGTGTTTCACCATCCTCATTGTAAAAACCTTTTTATTTCCATCTAATCTAAATCTCTATAGAAGAGTGACGGGAAATTCCCCACATTTTTTGGGTGAAAAAACCTCATATCTTTTAGACCTCATGGCCATCATTGTCAGCTTTGAAATGGGCTCAGAGGGCAAAGGAAAGTTGCTGGAGTTCTAACAAAAATCCCATTAGATGTCAGATGATGCTGTTTACAAGAATACCTAAAATCCACTAAAGGGTTCTGATACCAGTGAGACTGTGGAATGTATGAGGTTTTAAGTTCTTCTGCCTTACAAGGTTTTGGGTTATGTCTTGTGTAGCGTTTTTATAAAAATCCATCCAAAGGATACAGAAATGTTTTGAGAGGAAAAGGGTTGTGGAGGTAACAGCAAACATTTCGTGACCGCCAGGTGCTAAGTGGAATGTTGGGAAAAGTCTAACCAGTGAAATTAGATTTACTTTGTTGAAGTGTTATTAAGTATCTCGCAGCAGATCAGGTCTGACTCCAACACGGCCTGGATCTTGGGGGTCCAGGTTAGGAGCCAAGGTGGACCCTTGGAACAAGGGTTTTCCTGCAAATTCAGTTTGCAATATTTGGCAGTTTCCTTTGGGGTCAGTGACATTTCTAAATTTGAGTGATATTTGTGGATTTCAGCAATATTTGTAAATTTCAGTGATTTTTTAAATTCCAGCAATAGTTCTAAATTTCAGTCTTGACTGATTCTTGCTGTTGATTTCTTAAGCAACCCATAGCCACACCGAAGAGAATTTTCTGACAAACCAATCAGGTTCTTCCAAGAAACTCAACTTATGATTGAATCTTAGCATCATCTTCAATGAAGGCAGTTTTTATTGTCTGTCTCATAGGCTTAGTGCAGCACCGCTACGTTAACATCAGGCAAATATGTGCTGATTGTTGACCTTGCGTTGGCCTGTGCTCAAAACCTAGGCGTTTGTTTATGTTCAGGATGCTGATCTTATTTGCAAATTATTTTGGGGCACTGGCAAGGTTTGTCTTTGCTGAGCTCAGAAAACATCAGCATGTTTTTAGTTGCTTTAGCACATTCCTAAAAATTTAAAAAAAACCCTGTGATTTGACTCGAATCAATCATTGGGAACAGGCACGGGAACTTTGAGCTAATGCAACAAATATCCTTCTTGAGCAACAAGGTAGTGATGGTATCCTAAGCAGTTATTTCTCCACTTCACTGATCTTTATAATTGGCTTGTCTTTTACTGCTGTTAATTATGTGATGTAGTAGCCCATTAATAATTATAAGAGAGTGACACACCTCAGCATTTTCACCTTTCAATAATAGATGTCATGCTTCTGTTTGTTTTGCTGTATTTTTTTTAATCCATTTTAAATTTAAAATAAAAGAAGTAGGCCAAAAACAAACAAACAAAAAACATTGTTTTTAAATATATATATTTATTTTGGTGTCTTATAGCACCCTTACCCTTCAGAAGAACAGAAAAAGCAGTTGGCACAAGACACAGGGCTCACTATACTTCAAGTGAACAATTGGTAAGTAATTTTCCTTCATCTTTCTTATCCGGGCTCTGGCACCCTCTGGCTAACGCTTCACATTTTTGAGGACACACCTTGCCCTTGTCTTCTCCCCTCCATTCCTCCTGTCCAGCAGTTTATTGATGCAGAAGGGAGGTAGCTGGGTGAGTGGTTTCAGTTGTGGGAACTCGGAGGTTGGCCAAGCTTTGCTTTTCCCATTGCGTGGGTAGATTCTACCGTATTCACATTTGTGGTCATTCTGGATGAAGATGTGTCTTCTTCAGTGGGAAGCCATGTCCATTTTGAGAAATTTGGTCTTAGAAGAGACTGAGATGTCAGGTGGGAAAAAAATTGGGGGCAATTGACCCCATTACTGCAGAGCATGTTGTTATTTGGGGATTTGCTTATTGTAATGTTGTTAATGGGGGGTTTCTTTTAGACTGACCCCCTGCTAGCTCTTTACTGGTTTGTTTTAAATGTTCAGTTTTTGAAAGCTTAGATGAACTTTGAGGACAGTCTGGCTCTTTGCTGACAAAGGACGGTGTGGAGCAGTTTTGTTTACTTACTCATTCCAACTAAAGGTTGCTGTAGCCTCTGATTTGTTGTAGCAGAGATTTTCTTGGGAAAAAATTTGGATGTGTGCTGTTTCTGCCAGGGATTTTGGGTTTCTAAGTGTCTGGGATATTGTGAAGGCAACCAGTGAAAATAACTTGTGATTTAAGCAATAAAAAACACAACAGCAAGCCCTTAGGGAGAAAAAGTTTGATTTATTACCCTTTGTTACTGCCTCACTCAAAACACAAGTTTCTCCCACTATTCTGGAGCGAGTGTTATATTGGAAGTGTATTGCAATGTAATACCTTGTAAAACTAAGTGTATCTAATTAATTGTCCTAATATTTTTCGATTAGTGTTTATGATGGGAAACCTTATCCTCTTTGAAGTAATACCCAGAAAATGGGCAAGACAAATGACGAGAAGCCTTCTGGGGAAGAGGGAGGGAGGAATGCCAGTTTGCAGACAAAAGTATTATTTTTCTGTTCAATAAGTGTCAGAGATTAATATTCTTGAAGCTCTGATTACATGGCGTAATCCATTTTAGTGAATAAATTTGGTCTTGATGTCCATTGCACCAACATTAACAAACCCTCCTCTCTCAGAGAAAGCAGGAGCCTATGGGAGAGATTTCAGATATATTAAACCCCATTACAGAAAATGTAATTTCTGTCAATATAATCCTGTGTATTCTTCAATTTAGTACTTTAGAGATAACAAGCTACTTACAATATATTTGCCTTTGGAGGATTAATTTACAAAGTGCACTATCTGGAAGACACAGGCAGGCTCACATGAGTGTAGCTTGTAAGGGTTATCAATTTCTGTGACCCCACTGCAGCCTGGCAAGATCAATGTTTTGAAACCCTTTAAGACTCTGAATAAAACCAAGTACCAAATACTTAGCGCATGTGAAGATATTTGCTTTAAAACAGAGGAATAAAAGCCATGGAACATAAAATATGTGTTAGGAGGAAACATAACCTGCAGTATTTTGGCTCAGCCAGGAGAAATCAGCATTTGGCTTCAGCTTTATGTCCTCCAGCTTTCATCCAGGCAATGCCTGAATTTGTATAGCTGTCCTTCAGTTTCTTTATCTGGTTGAGAAGTCTGTTTTAATGATGGACTTAAGCAAGCAGATGCTGTTTTGTAGGTGTCTGGGACTGTAGGATTTGGTGTGGACAGTCACATTTATTTAGGATGGGCCATCAAAGTAATTGTTTGATATGATGAACATAGGATGCTTTGAACCTAAAGCTGGTGGAGTTTCCCCCTAGTGACTTTCTAGGGTGTTTCTCAGTACCAATGTCGCCTCAGATTTGAGGAGTTTTACTTTGGCTTTGTGTCAGATGTGGTTGTTATATGTTCCTTATGTGCAAGGAGAAAAAAAGAAAAGTAGGTCAAAATACATTATAACTGAAGTCGGGTAGATGTAGGGCAGCCTTCCTCTGCTTGAGCTTGTCTGGTAATTGTGCTGTGGCGTTACAATTGTATAAATTATTGAGACAATTCCCCTTCTCTCCCCAGCCACATGATGATTTAACACTATAAAGGCAGTCAGGGCTTTCTTAAATCTCACAATGCCCAAATACATCAGTTTGGACCCTGATTTTTGTGATGAGTGTTAAAGAAGCAGGAAAGCTCTGGGGGGACTAAGGATGATGGATGTGTTCAAGCTATAACAGGGGCAGTTTAGATTAGAGCTTAGAAATAAATTTCTCCCTGTGAGGGTGGTGAGGCACTGGAACAGGTTGCCCAGGGAGGCTGTGGATGCTCCATCCCTGGAAGTGCTCAAGGTTAAGTTGGATGGGGCTCTGAGCAACCTGGTCTGGTGAGAGGTGGAACTAGATGATCTCTGAGGTCACTTCAACCTAAACCATTCTGTGATGCTGTGACACTGTGTCTGGATCGATCGCACACACTGGCATCCTCAGGAAACACCTAGCTGTGGGGTGACTGTGAGCTGATTTTCCCTTCTCGCATCCTGGGAGCTACAGCACAACCCTCTCCCAGCGTTTCACCAAATCCCTTTCCTTCTAAGGTGGTCTGCAAAAGAAGAAACTCGTTTTGCCTCAATTATTTGCTGCAGGGAAGAGCAAACATCCCATTTCTGGTTAACTTTGCCTTTCTCCAGCAGCCTTATAAGTCATTCAGCCACGACTCACAAAAAAAATTTTGCCTCTCAGATTCTCTCCCAAACTTGTTAACACACATGTACGTTTTTGTATTAATGATGAGTCATTGTAAATCACTGCTGCAGAGATTAAATAGAATGCTGAAGGGCAGGCTGGGTGCAGATCAGTCATAAATTATTGGCAGCAACACAGCATGTGGGAATACATGAAATGTGCATGAAAAACATAAACTCGTGTCTAGTAGCATGGTCGTTAGCCCGGGCTGGGAATGGTAGATTTTCTGGATGGAATTAGAAGTTTGCCACAGAGCAGGAGGTGAATAGAGTGCTTGTTTTCTACAGTTTGAAAGTATTTGAACAATTCTTTGTTTTAACTTTTTGCATGTATTTTGAACGCCTTTATGGTACATGCTAGTTGCATGTTTTAGTTCTCTGTTGTAATGAAAAGAAATCATTTAAAAAGTGGTGCTTTTCACATATGGTCTGCCCAGTGTTTGGACTCCTTGGGTTGATGCACACAACTTCTCTTGACGATGGACAAGTCATAGGAATGGAGTGATGATGTGGAATGTGTCAGAAAATGTCTTGGTGGTAGGACACATGCTTCAAAAAATAACACAGGTTTAACTTGACCCTTTTCCTTAGATTGTTTGATTTTTCTTTTAAAGTCATGAAATGATCTTCACACCCTTTTTCCCTACCCATGGCAGGAGGGTTCCAACAATATGATCTTTCAAGTCCCTTCCAACCCAAACCATTCTATGACTATGGATTTTGTTATTGAAATCACCCTTTAAAACCATCTTTTCGACACAGTTAGATGTTTCTAAGGTGAGAAGAGGGAGCCTTTACCCTGTTGCAAAAAAAATTTTAAAAATCTATGGCAGGTATGGAAGTGGCAGCGTTCAAGACTTCATTAGTCTAAATGAACCCATCAGATCTCTGTGATGCTAGTTGTTTAACCCCGAGGCAGGTTAGGGTTCAAAGCATGGTAATGTGAACTGGAAGAGGCACTTGCATGATCTTGACAGTGTTGCGTGTGTGGACATGGAAAGAACCTGACCAGGTATAGGTTAATAAGGTGGTTTTCCCCAGTGATAAAAGCTGTGATTGAAATATCCAGCAGTGTGTGATCCAGTCCCTTCTTACCTCAGTTGAGAGCCAGCCAGGCTATATTGAACGATCTATACTGTTTTCTTGTTTACTCCCTCCCAGCTGAATCTCTTCCCATTAAGACCTAATGGTAAATAATGACTACAGGGAGAGCAGTTCTCATCAGAGGCTGCATTAGGTGTTAGATTCTTGTTTATGTTTTATGAAAGTTTGGGTTCTCCCAGCTAAGTGTTTGTGTATTGGTAGGATAATGTGCCCACCTAACCTGGAACTACCTCTCTGAAAAACTTTAAAATGATCTTAAAAATATTTTATTTAAAAAAAGATTAAGTTCGAAAATTCAAGTCTTTAAAGCTCCATTCCTTTATTAAGTTTCTGTTCTGCTTTTCCAGAAACACCCTCATGCTATCTAGGGCACAGACCAGACAATGATGGAGCAGCTAGTCAATATTTTATCTTACCCTCATTCTTCAGAGCATCGTTCATTGAGCTGCTTTCAAACTGTGCTTGAAGATGGAATTAATAATTACTGCTGGGCTTTTCCTTATTGCTGGAATGGCCAAGTCCTTCTCTGACCTCCATTCTCCTATATTATAAGGTTGTGGGTCTGTGGGATATTTTTGCAGTCCTCCTGCAAAGAGAGAGAATAGTGTTATCCTGGTTCACAGGTGAAAAAGTGAGGCTCAGGACCAACACAGCCACTGGATTTGGGTTGGGTTGAGACTGGGATAAATGACAAAATGACAGCAAGGGAGGAGAGATGTGAGAAATCATTGAAAATAGTGAAAAGGTTTGAGTTCGATGATTTTCTCAGTAGCTTCCAAGGCAGCAGCAGAGCTAAATCCTTTTCTCCAGTGCAGCATTCAGCTGCTTGAGCCTAAACTGCTTTTCTTGCTTTATACTAAGTTTATTTCCTGTAGAAAATTCTATTTGTTTTGGTTTTTTTGGTTTTTTTAATAGTACAGTGCCCTGGCTTGTTCTTATAACAAACATAATCACTATTGTGGTAGCTGAGGCATTTGACCCTGTAAGAAATTACACTAGTAACTAAACTGTTTGCATACAAAGATTAAAGGAGAGGGTGCAAGCAGCTATACTAATACAATTCCCTAACTCTTCAGTTCTTGATTTTATGACCTTGGCTTTTTTAAATGTCAGTTTTGTGTATAATTTCCTAGGCTTGCAAAAAAAAAAAACCAAAACAAACCCAAAACCAACCAAGAAACAAACCTCAACCAAACACACTGGAAAAAATTATCAAATAATGTAAATTTTCCTGATCTCAGCCTTGGAGGCGGCTTGAAGTTATTTGTGTGGAAACTTTTTCAGGGAGAAATTTTAAAAAGGCTCCAAGACCAGCATGAAAATGAGTTTGAAAAATCTGAGATGGATTTGCTTTTACTGTGTGCAGTACAACCAGCTGAGGGCATAGACACCCAGCTGCCTGGTAACAGCTCCCCTCTGGAGGAAATTTTCTCCTTACTCTGCTTTTTTGCTCATGGGTAGGTGTAGCAGTAGGACATTGCTGTGGTAGTCTCACAATCATGTGAAGCATTTTGCCATGGCATGGGGAGACAGGATGTCATGAAATGGCTTCAGGGTGCACAAGGGGAAGTTTAGGTTACACATGACTTTTTCACAGAAAGAGCCATTAGACCTTGGAATATGCTGCCCAGAGAGGGGGGTTGAATCTCCATCCCTGAATGTGTTTCAAAGTCATGTAGATCTGGAGCTTGGGACAGCTGGGTTAATGGCTGGACTTCATGACCTTGGAGATCTTTTCCAACCTAAACAATTCTACGATTATTTGGTGGAGACTGAGGATGGGGGGTTGCATTTCTCATGGGGGGGTGCACCCCAGCACCAAATGTGGAGCAGCACTGGGAGAGATGTACTTTCCATCTGCTCGCTGGCACGCCCAGCACAGTTTAGATATAGTGGGGTTGTGGATGAATGGTGGATGCGCAGTTTGAGATGCAGATGGAAGTATGCAGGCAGCAGGGTCTGTAGATAGGGCTAGAAGCTCATGGGGTAGGTGAAGGGCTGCAGATAGGGCAGATGCAGGGGTGCTGATTGAGGTGGATGAGGAGTTGCAGATGGGGCCAGATGCAGATAGGGCAGATGCAGGGGTGTTTATTGAGGTGGGTGGGGAGATGCAGATGGGGGTAGATGCAAAAAGCCTGTTTTGTTTGGAAAACAAGAGGTGTCTCTGGTTTTGTGCTGTGGGTTTTTTTTATTGGAGTGAGCCTGAGGTCTGGTGCATCTACAGCACAGCCCAAACACACCCAGATCAAAGTGATAATGTTGTCCAGTGATTCCCACATGTTGAGCACCACATCAACCACTTTGGAAGGGATTGAAAAGCTCCTTCATGGGTCTGGACATTTAGCATAGACATCATCTCCACTCAGTTCCTTCACTGAGGGTGATACTCATCCCTAGCAAAAGGCCAACACGTGACCAGTGCACAACTTTAGCCCCACTTAAGCTCTATTTTTAGGGTGTAAGCGGGGGAGGAGGCTGGCAGGGAGGGAGCATAGCACAAGCAGGTGCTGATCCTATAGACAGGGATGGATTTTTCCCTCCCTGCTGCCAACTGAATTGCAGGCTACAATAAACAGGCAGGACGCTGGATCTTTGGTCCCAGGCGGGTAAAAGATCTGCTTGTTTTCAGATGTATCTATTACTGCTTTTGTGGCAGTAAACAGATTAAACAAGAAAAGGTCAAGATGCAATTTGAATCTGTGTAAGAACACAGCAAATACTTCTCTCAGTAATCAGATACAGTAAATGCAAGTAGTTATTTACTTGTAAATGTTACAGCATTTACAAATTATCCTCTCGACTTCAACCGTATGAGCTCAGACTGTCAGATTTTGCAAACTGTCTACTTTTTTTCTCTACGTGATTCAGGAATCCCCACACAGATGTTATTTAAACACTGTATAGTTCATGGCGATAAACACAAAAGCAGGAAAAAAGTAGAAATAGGAAATAATGTGTCTCAGGTTTAACAAATATTTATTGTTTTCCCAGAGCAAAATAAGACAGTGGGGGTTTGCCACGTGAAAACACACCTCTAAACATAAAACCCCAGTAAAATTATTAAAAATTGGATCCCACTGGGTGACTCGTTGCGGCATTGGAGCAGTTTGGGATACACACCATGAATTACACTTAAGTTTTCACTAAGTCTTGGCTAGTTGTTGTGCCTTTCATTTTGAATGCCAATTTTAATAACAGGATTACATCTGCAGTCTGTTTCTCCTTTCTACTTTCTTAAGTTACTCACTGGGTAAAACTCACTATATAGTTACTCCTAAGAAAATATTGAAATCAGATGAAAAAAAAATGTTTAGCTTTGCATATTGCCTTGGACAACCCTGGAGAGCTGCCAGGCCAGCTAAGGCGTTAGGAGAAAAGCTGAGCAAGTATCTTGCCAGGGAGAAGAACTGTGAATCCAGAGCCATCGGTACCTTGTATTGCCAGTTTTCAGGTTTGTATTTCTTTTAGGTCAGTGAAGCCACATGAAAACACAGTTGCAGTGGTTTAACTGTGTGGAGTTTGGCTTCAGCACATGGGTTTGAGGAGCGGTAATAGAGTTTTGGCATGAAATATGGGTGTTTCCAAAGGGAGCAGATGCTTGGAGAAGATGAATAAAGGGATTTTTGGTTGAAATGCTCCTGTTGGCCTCTGAGATTTCAGGTAGAGCTTTTAGATGTGGTGCTTAGTGATATGGTTTAGTGTGAACTTGGTAGAATAGGGTTATTGGCCGGTCTTAATGATCTCAAGGGTCTTTTCTGACCTGAATGATTCTATGATTTTGCCCAGTGGAGCTGGTAGACCCTGGGTTTCTCACCAAGTCCAGCCTTGGCAATCTCCACACACTCCAAACTGCCCTAAAAGAGAGGTCACCTTGCTCAGGAGCGCCAGTGGAAGATGTTTCCCTTTCACCATTGCTCTGACACAGCCTCTGGATTCATGCTTGGCAACATCAGCAGAGGAAACACCATTTATTTCAAGAGACAACACAGAATTATTTTGCACTACCTAACAGCCTAATTAACAGTGCCCTGAGCATTGAGCAAAGAAACCAACGGGTGTTACTGTGTTCACACAGATGCTTTTTTAGAGGGAGAAAGGTTGGTTTCCACCACAGGGCATTACACAGCTGATGGGTTCTACCGGCCAATACTCTTGACTACTGCAAGGTGCTTGGCACTTGAGATATTAAAATCCAAAAAAACTCCTCTGTTTTCCCTTGGGCATTCCATCCTTTTCTGGGGTAGCTTCATACCTGGCAATTATTTTATTTTTTTAAGTCAGTGCATTAATGCTCTGGAATGAATGCGCTGTCGGGTGTCAAGGAAAGAAGATGAAACAGCCCCATGCAGACCCTTCTCAGTGCCCATGCCCTAGCATTGCTCTGTGGAATCAGGGTAGGGATCAGGGGGGTTTATTTGCTGCTTTTTATTTAAAAGGGTGAGATTTAGGTGTGTGCTATCTCAGCACAAGAGTTTGGCTTTAAAAACACCATCTATGATATATAATATCATGGAAATGCTGCGTTGCAAGCAAGGGGAGGGCTCTGCACTGTCTTCTGTAAATGAAAGTTCTCAGTGATTGGTTTGTCTTTAGTGGGAGAGATGCTTTGGTCAGGGAAAATACCCTCAGCTTACAAAAAAATTTTCTTAAAAGAAGGAGAATCATACAATAGCTTAAGTTGGAAAGGACCGTAATATACCCTCAATACATTAAAAATCCCTTTCTACAAGGGACTCTAGGACAAGGAAGATGGCTTCAAGCTAAAAGAGGGGAGCTTTAGATTAGAGCTCAGGAAGAAATTCCTTCCTGTGAGGGTGCTGAGGGACTGGAACAGGTTGTCCAAGGAGTTTTCGGCTGATCCATCGCTGGAAGTGTTGAAGGCTGGGTTGGATGGGGCTTTGGACAGCCTGGTCTGGTGAGGGGTGTGCCTGCCCATGGTAGGGGCTTTGGACTGGATGATCTCTTAGTCTCTTCTAACCCAAACCATTCCATTATTCTATGGAAAAACAAACAAACAAACAAAAAAGGAAAATGGAGAGCAGTGTGTTGTCGTTTTTGTGCAAGTCAGGTGTTGGTCTGTTCTTGTCCAAGTGATCTGAGGTGTGTTTACATATAGTTTGTCTTTCTGGTATTTGGTGCTTGCACAGACCTGGTCTCCACCTATTTCTGTGTCAACAGTTGCTGCCATCAGTGTAGGACAATTAACTGCTGTGAAGGGAAAACCCCAAGGTCCCTTCCCTGTGCATAAAACAAACCAAAACCACCATGAAACATTAAAAAAGGGGTAAATGTTGCCTCCTCTTTGACTAAACCAAATTTTCTCTTCTCAAAATAAGAGCAGGGCCAGAGGCACTGGGCAAGGGGGTGTTTTGGGGACGCGTGTCCTGCCCTGCCCGACCCTAGATGCTTCGGGTGAAGCAGTGTGTGGCTGGCAATTACGACTTTAATGAGCTTCCTGCCTTTCCATTTTGCTTTTTAAAGACAAACGACAGCAGATGCTGCTGAAGAAATATTCCTTCTGCACTTCTTCATTGAAATCTAGGTCATGTAACAGTTTCATGGGTTAGATTTATTTTTTTCCCTTGCCCAGATACTGTTGGTGGTGGTTTTTTACGACTAATAAGGCAAAACAGTCTCATAGAATGGTCTGCGTTGGAAGGGATCTCAGAGATCATCTAGTCCCAAAACCCTGTCATGGCAAGGACAACTCTTACCAGACCAAGTTGTCCAGAGCCCCATCCAGCCTGGCCTTGAACACTTCCAGGGATGGAGCAGCCATAACCCTTCTGGGCAACCTGTTCCTGTGCCTCAGCACCCTCACAGGAAGGAACTTTCTCCTTATATCTCATCTAAATCTACCCTCTTCTAGCTTAAAGCCATTTTCCCTTGTCCTATCACTACAAACTCTTGTAGAAAGCCCTTCCTCAGCTTTCCTGTAGCCCCTTCAGGTACTGGATGGCTGCTGTAAGATCTCCCCAGAGCCTCCTCTTCCACAGGCCGAACAGCCCCAGTTCCCTCAGCCTGTCCCCACAGGAGAGGTGCTCCAGCCCTCTGATAATCTTTATGGCCTCCTCTGGACCTGCTCCAACAGTTCCTGTCCTTCCTGTGTTGGGGGCTCCAGAATTTTATACAGTACTCTGGATGGGGCCTCACAAGTTCACCTCCCTCAGTGTGGTGGACACACTTCTTTTGATCTAACCCAGGGTATGATTTGCCTTCTGGGCTGCAAACACACACTGTTGGCTTGTGTTGAGTTTTTGAGCAACCAGCACCCCTGAATCCTTCTCCTTTTAATTCAAGTTTATCCCAGAGGTATCCGACTCATCACCTGCTTTAGACCATCTATGGGAGGCTGATCCCAAAGTTTTCAGTGTCCCATGGTTTCACAGATGCTTTTTATCCTTGACATTCTTCTGGCCTTCCCGTGCATGTTGCATTTGCTCTGTTTTCTGAGGATGTCTTTTTACCTGCCCCAAATGGAACGCTGTCAAGAGTGGGATTCTGAGCAGTATTAATTGCTTGTCCTAATGGAAAATTATGTTTGGATAAAGCAGATTACAAAGTAGGTTATTAGTGGTGGTTAGAAAAAACAACGTTTTGAGGGAGGGTGGCTGGGGAAGGAGCTCCTCCACAAGTGTGGGGCTGGTTGGCTGTGGTTGGCTGTGACTCAGGGTTTTGTCTCTTCTGGTTTCTGAGGGAAAAAAAAATCAAGCCGGTTTCGTAGGTGCCCACATCACACCAAATGCACCAACACACTCATGTTTGTTATCTCCGTGGTGGTGGGAGGATGGAACCACAGTAATTACAGCTTCCCTTCAGTGTCTGAGTCCATGTCTTGGGGTGCAGGGTAAAGTAATATCAAAGTCTATTTCCTGTGCAAATCACAGGTCCTGTATAGGGGTTTGTTTTGTCTTCTCCTTCTGGGGGGCTGCAGGGGTGTTTTGTCCCAAAGACACTTGTCAGGGCTCTCAAAGCTCATGGAGAACTTGCATACCCTCTGCCACAAGTTCTGGGGAGGTCCCAGAGTTGGTGATCTGCAAAGACAGTGCTCTGTATGGTCCTGAGATGGATCACTCTCCAGTCCCGCAGTGGAACAGCAGCCAGGCAGCATCAGGCCTCAGGCACCATGTGCAAAGAGGACCAACAAAGCTAGTGAAAGGCCTGGAGGACAGGTCTGATGAAGAGCAGGTGAGGGAACTAAGGTTGTTTAGTCTGGAGAAAAGGAGATTGAGGGGAGACCTTGTTGCTCTTTACAACTACCTGAAAGGTTCGACATGAGGAAAAACTTCTTCACTGAAAGAGTGGTCAGGGATTGGAACAGGCTGTCCAGGGAGGTGGTGAAGTCACCATCCTTGAGGTGTTCAAAAGCCGTGGAGATGTGGCACTAGGAACATGATTTAGTGGGTTGTCGGTTGCGCTGGATAACCTTGTAGGTCTCTTCCAACTTTAATGATTTTTGTGGTATTATGATTTTTGTGGGAGGGAGGATTTGGTTGGTTTTGTGTTGTGTACCGAACCCTGGTGCTCTGTGGGGTCCAGTGCTGTCCCAGGCAGGAGTTAGAGTAGCCCTAGTGCTGCTCCAATGGATAAATCCTTGCCATATTCCTTAAAGGCTAATTGTGGCACATGGAGATCAGCAAGCGTACAGCTGCGCTGGGATTTGGGAGCGAGGAAGAGACTCGAGGTCAGCTCTGCTGGCGCTTTGCCATATAAAGATTTCCCCTTACATCATCTGGCTGCCCAGGGCAAGTTTACATCTGCTTTACACTCCGGGGGAACTGTGATGTCAGGGAATGAGGTTGCTGTGAGCCCTCCCCACTACAGCCAAGACACGCTGCATGGCCCCTGCTCTTACTCCCCTGGCATCGGTGGGGAGATGCTGAGATGCCCGACCCAGATTTTCCCTGAAAACTTTCAACATTGGATAATTGTTTCAGAGAACTGAGTGGGATTTGGGGAAGGGAGGAGAAGCAGCAAAGCATCCTAGAAACACCAACAGCAGCTTCCCTGTGATGTGGGAGGGCACTGGAGATGGGCAGAGCAGGGAGGAGCACCTCCAGGGAGCCCTTCCCCAGGCACATTGGCTCTTTGCTTGTTCTTAGCAAGTCCCTCCCTTGTTTTTCATTGAGAACTAAGCAAATAAATACCAATAGGATTTAGTTCCATCCTGCTGGGGAAAATTTTGCAACACAGGCAAAGCGTTTCCTGCACTGTTATTTTTTGAGAGGCCCATCAAGTATCCACCAGCCGTGAGCTCTGGATGGAGGTGGGTCTAGGAGCACATTTGGGGCAAGGGAAGAGCGAGACCAGGAGCTTGTGAGTCTTACTTTGCTGGGAAGCCCAGAGACCATGAACCACTGATGGGCTTGCTGTCACCTCACCCCAATGTGGTCCCCATGGGGCTGGTGCCAGATTGCTCCCCCAAATCTTGTTTATTTGGAAGCAGAATGTGTCCTGCAATAATTCAAGGAAAAATCATGGCATGGAGCAGCAGGAGAGGGCTGAAGGGCTTGGGAGAAGAGCAAGCATAGGAGGTGGCCAAAGGTAGAGCCGGTGCACATTGGGCCAGCCCAAATATAGGGCACAGCCAGCTCTGTGACAAGGACCACATACCTGCTGCCATCTCTCTGCTTTCTGGTTTTGCCCCTGATGTGCTTGCTACATCAGCATCATCAGCTTTTGACAGGTTCAGTCGCATTCCCATACTCCAGAGCCACTTTCCTGCCCACCTGCCACAAACCCATCAGTGGGGCCACATCGTAATACTCCATGTCAGGAGTTACTTTTAAATTGCAGGACCACACATGGCTTTCATTAGTGCTTTACATCACATTTGTCAGCTAATTAGGGGTTTTTCGTCACTGGGTTTTTGTGTGATGTTTTATTTCCTTGCTCTTTGAAATTGTCTCATGGCATCCATGGGGTCTGGAGAACAGGTCTTATGAGGAGAAGCTGAGGGAGCTGGGGCTATTCAGCCTGGAGAAGAGGAGGCTGAGTGGGAGACCTCATTGCACTCTACAACTGCCTGAAAGGAGATTGTGATGAGGTGGGTGTTGGCGTCTTCTCCCTAGTGACTAGTGGTAGGACAAGAGGAAGTGGAGTCAAGTTGTGCTGGGGGAGGATCGTCTCATGCTGGGGGAGGATCCTCACAGGAAAAACTTCACATAGTGAGGCCTTGGAACAGGCTGCCCGGGGAGGTGGTGGAGGCACTGTCCCTGGAGATGTTCAAAAAAACAGGTAGACATGGTGTTTCAGGAAATTGGTTTAGTGGTTAGGGGTTGTAGGGTGGATGGTTGGGCTTGGTGATCTTGAAGGTCTTTTCCAACCTTGATGATTCTATGATCCTCCAAGCCCTGTAGATTCTGGTGCTGGAGGAGGGAGGCAGAGGAGAACTTCCAGGAGACCTTCTTGATCCTCCTGATGGATGGATCCACTGTGTGTGGAGAATATTCCAATATTCCATGTGTGGAGCAGGCAGTGAGCAGCCTGGGTATTCTCTTCCCTCCCTCCGTTTAGTGCTGCAAGTGATGTATTGCAAGTTCCAAAACTGTCCGTGGTTTGGGGGAGGAGGAGAAACCAAGAAAAGTTGCCAAACATGACTTCATAAGATTTGACTTTAAGTTGAATAAAGTTTCTGGAGTGTCTTGCCTTTCTTTTCTTTTTTTTCTCTTCACAAATGAAGGAAGTACAGAGACCACGGATGGCTAATGACGGGTAGTTACGGATCATTAAGCTCCCTAACTGACTTTGGGATCAGAACTTTCTAATAATGGCAGTAATCACTCCTTTAACGTTTATTTCTCGCTTTAAGGGTGGGGAGATGTGATTACCATTCAAAAAGTCTCCATTATTTTTTTTTTCTCCCCGTAATTACGCAGAGAACTCGCTATTTTTGAGGCTGTTTTCAAAACATTTGAAAGTATTTGGTGGAGTAGTTTCTGTGGGGTTTCTTTTTCCCCTTTTCTCTAATGGCCTCCTTTGAAGAACTCTGGAAAACAAATACACAGGGGGGAGAAAAAAATGAAAATATGTTAAAGTAAGGAATAAAGCAGTTACTGAAGTGTAATAATCCCGGTTTATAGCACACTTTCCATTTAAATTGTTTTTATTAGAGATAAACCTGATAAGCATTCAGGAATTAAGTACTGAATGGAGAAGGTTGTTTTGCAGCTGCTTAAAGGAAGGATCCCAGTCTGGAGAAAGGAGCACGGCTGGTTTTACAAGTGAATTATGTGCCAGCTCGGAGGGCTCTGGTTGCTTTGGCATCGCACATAAAAACGATGATTTGTTTGTTGTCAGGAGGGATGCTGGTTTTTTCAGAGGTTTTAGCACCAGGGTTTTCTCATCGTCCTTCCGCCTGGTTTGCTAGAAGGAGCTCAAGGAGAAAATGAGACAGAGAGGTTTTCAGCAATTTCTTGGCACTGCTAGAGATGCAGCACTTTGGGATGATACTGAGAGGGAGCAGCCTGAAGCTCCCAAGGATCAAGAGTCGGTTACCGTGTGGGGCTATCCTCATGCAAAAGAGGTAGATTCTAAATCCTGCTACAATATCCCTCTGTGTCTCAGCATCTCCTTTTCCTCCTGGACTGCAAACTGGAAATCCCCATGCCAGCTCTTGAGCTGAGGTGATGCTGGAAATGCCAGACAGCAGAGGAAGGGCTTGTTTTATTCAGTCATCAGAAGTTCAACACAAGGGGAAGGGAGAAAGAGCAGATCTGCATGGGAAATGTCACTTGGGCTGTAATGTGAGCCACAGCAAGCGGTGCCTGTCGCAGGGTTCGGTGACCCCCGACAGTCCTCGCTCTCTGGCTGCTATTATTGGAGCCAATTTCCAACGAAAATAAGTCTTTTGTCATCACCAGCCCTGCTGCCTCTTCCTGAGAAGAAACAAAACGTGTGCATGGCAGCGCGGCTGCTGAGCTGGAGGGCAAGGGCCAGAGCGGGGTTGTGGTATTCGCTGTGTCTCACCCATGGGACCAGCAGTGCACCAACAGGAGTGACTGCTAGTGACCTCTGGAGACAGACCTCAGGCAAGAGGCCTAAGAGAAAACATCCTACTAAAATGCAAATTGGGGAAAAGAGGGTTTCCACCTCCCCTTTAGGATTGTGCAGGTGGAACAGCTGGGGTTTTTTTCTGGCTTTCTGGGATCCAAACGGGTGAGGAAAAGTTAACTTGAAAAAAATAACAAATACTTTAAACTGCTGTGTTTGCCCAACTGTTCAAACGATCCCTCTGTGCCAGATCCTTCCCCTTGCAAAAAAACCCCACACTAAAACAACCCAAAGCATTGTTTTGCAGAGTTCCCAGCTCTCCTCAGGCGGAGAGATGGGTACGGCTTGTACGCTGAGGGATCTCGTGTTGTTTGTGCCACCGAGAGGAAATATCCCAAACCCTTTTCACATGAAGCAAAATGTACCAATTCTAGAACACAGGTGGGGAAAAGTAATTTCTGCAAGTGCTGCTATGTTTGAGTAGCACTTAATACACCGGGATCTTTTCTTGGGTCCTGATTCCTCTGGACTTTTAGAAATTAGAGCGATTTAGGTCTTCTCCCTCTTTCGATGGGTTACCATGACCATAGGGGAAAAGGGTCAGTGGGATTTTTCCCATTAGCTTTTCTGCCCTATCATGTTCACTGGTGCTTTGGAAATGCAACAAGTGACCAAAAGATCTAAGAAAAATCCCCACAGCGAGCACAAAAACATTATCCCTGTGTCCATATATTCCTGCAGCAACAGCTAATTCACAGTTTTGCTTGCAGAGTCCTCAAATGTGATTCCTAACACAGAGTGATCTCTCCAGGCCAATCACATTAATAGTTTTAACCTGATGGGTTCTTAGGAATTCCACTTTTGGGATGCAGGAAGAAACTTGAAAGTGAATACTTTGGGGGTTTTTTAATGCATAGTGGGTTTGGAACCTACTCTAATGCAAAGTAAAGCTTTCTGTCACAAAGGCGGGGAGGATGGGACAGAAGGTTAAAGGGCATCCTGGAAACAAACAGCTGGACCAGTTTATTTAAACAGATACAAGGATGGGGAGCTGACCTCCGTTTGACTTCTGGTGGGAGGAGCGAGAATGTCGTTTTATTACTTTGCCCAGAAGGAAAATGTTCCTGCGTCTGAATTCCCCCCAAAGACATCCAGACCTGGGGCTGTTTGACAGGATCGCTGCTGATGGAAAAGCCTCACAGGAGTGCGTAGGAAGGAGATAACTGTTAAGTACCTGGGTGTAAAATGTTCTTGAAGCAGATCTCCCGAGTGATAGCATGAGGCGAACAGGTGAGAATATGTTAGGCACGTCTGGTAGGAAATTCCTTGTAAATTCACACATAGAGTTTATTATTCTATAGCCAAATAGTTTGTTATCTGTAGCCACATAGTTTATTATTCTATAGCTATATGGTTTATTATTCTATAGTTATATAATTTATTATTCCATAGCTATACAATGTTTTATTCTATAGCACTATTCTACAGCTATACAGTTTATTGTTCCATAGCTATATAATATTCTATAGCTACATAATGTCTTATTCTAGAGCTATATAGTTCATTAGAATTATTAGAACCATTAAAGTTGGAAGAGACCTCCAAAATTATCAAGTTATTATTATCCAGCTCCCCCTTCTTATTAAAGGCACTTGTAGCTTGAAGGAGAAGCAATAGAAGGTTACACTTCATGGTCTTGAAAGTTTCTTTGAGCCTGGGTGTCCTTAACATTGCTCAAGGTTTCTTTGGGATAAAAGTTGTTAGCAAAAGGAAGTTTTGGTGGCCAGCCACTCTCATGGCTACCAAAACCCCATGTCCCCATGCTAACAGGTCTTGGCAAGCAGTGTGATGGAGTCAACGTAGCAGCAAAAAGAACAGGCTGGGGCACTGGGGTTCTGCGGTGTTGTTTTACTTTGGAGAGTTGCTGTGAAAATTGCTTTCTGCAAATGCAGATTACAGATATTAAACAATTTTCTAATTGGTCATGGAACTAAGGCATCTAATAGGGGGGATAAAAAAGGAGGGTTTTTTTTTAATTGCTTATTTCACACGGTGTTTGTGCTACACCTGTGCTTATAATGGGAAAGGAAAATTAGTCTAACCTTCTGCTCACATGATTCTAATTTTCATGGTTTGTACAAGATAATGATAAACTGATTTGCAACACCATTTGCTAGAGTTGAGGATTGGGGGGTTTTTTGTTTTTGTTGGAAACGTGTAGAAAAATTGATGCAAGGCTGTTGCTGACAAAACATGACCTAGTTCAGGTGTAAAGTTTCCAGCTCCACACCTGGAGTCAGTGCCTTTGAGCCCATTTTTTTTGAGACGGATTTGATTAGGACTCAATATCTTGATTAATTTTTGTGAGCTTGGGTAACAAGAGTCAGCCGGGAATGGGAGATAGGAGGAGCCTGAAATAGCTGTGCTGGTCTTTGATGGGCAAAACAAACAGCATAGGGTGGTCGATGGTTTGTGATTCCTTTTCCCTTCAGAGTAGAGGATTGGGTGGGAAGAGGTTATTCCTGCAGGAAGGTCCTGGTGGCTTTATCTCTGCTGTAGGAGAGCTCCTGCTGAGCCTTCCCAAGCAAAGGCAACAAACCCAAGCACCAAGCAGCCTTTTGCGGACTTTCTCATTTTGTTTTTGCAATCACAGTGTGGTTTCACCCGTGCTCACACTTCTTCCTTTGCTAGTAAATATTGTGGCATACACGGTTTTATTATTCTTTTTCTCTCCCATAAAGTCTGGTTGTGGGGTTTTGCCATCGTTATATCTCAAAGGAGGTGAGATATGTGGGGTTTTGCTAAGCTTTCTAATGAACAGAACCACGGGATAAATCTTTCTAATGCTCTTCAGACAGGTTCCCAGCCATAGGTTTGAGCCTTCTGATTTCAGAACTTTGACACGGAGGAGACCAGGACACTCACGATCCCTATGCTGCTCCTCTGTTGCTCCACTTTGTTTTGAATACTCCTTTCGTATTTTGAATGTTCCTTTCCCAAATAAGCACTACAAGACAAACTGAGGTGAAGAGCTCTGAAAAAGCAAGGAATATAGTTGCAGATGACTATTAAAAAAAAAAAAAAAAAGACTTTATAACATTATTTCCAAAGATCTGCTTTTCATTGTTCGGGGGGAATTTTCTGTAGTCCAGTAATTACAGTTTAACAAGACATTTGCTGTAAATGGTCAGGCCTAGCTGGAGAAAACAGGATTATAAATTCAATTACTGTAAAGCTATGACCTCGCCTTGACCCATCAGACTTTGCATAAAGACAGAGTGAGTGGGGGGAAAAAGCCCACCAAGACGTGGCTGGGAGGAATGCAGGGCTCCCAGGTCCCCAGCAGTGTGACTTGGTGGTGATAAAACTCCAGACGTTCTCTCATTTGATGGGGTTCTGCCATCGCACTTCATTATCTTAATAGTGGGCATTAAAAGGGAATTAGGTTTGTGAGAGGTAGAGGCAGGTTTGGGTAAATAAAAAAAACCGGAAAAGTGTGTTAAAAAAAGGAGTGGGAGGACATAAGGCAGCGATGGCACTAATGAGGGGAGGTGGCAGATGCCCTCGCGAGCATCTTGCCGGCTTCGCCTGTTGGGGGGTTTTTGTATGTGCGTTCCGTTCTGAATTGAGAAGAGTGTTGCCGGTATTGTTTCCTGAAAACTCGGCTAATTCCCCCATGAAAAGATGAAATGGAAGTGTCCGACTGCGGTAAAAAAGCAGGCAAACATAAATCAGCTCGAAACCCCAAGCTCCTTCTCTCAAAGGTCATCTGGGTTAGAGGTTCTGCAGCATTTGCATTCTGGTGTGGCCTGATGGAGAGAGCCATGGTGCGGTGAGAGGGCTTGGAGATGCTTGGAAGTTGTCCCTTTTGATAACCATTTGTTTTCCTCTCTTTTTTTGTGTTTCTCTTTGCAGGTTTATTAATGCTAGAAGAAGAATAGTCCAGCCCATGATAGACCAGTCCAATCGAGCAGGCAAGTCCTCAGGACTAACTGTATTCATGTCACGCAGGCAAAAAACCATCCTCAAGCCATTCACCGGGAGGTCCATTACCTGGTAAATAAATGAGAGATGAAATGCTGGGAGTGATTGACAATTAAAATACAACCAGCTTTGTTTCATTACAACCCTCATCATCTTAACATGATTAAAACATTTTGGAGGGAAAAAAATATAACAAAAGTCATAGAAAATTATTCGAAAAAAGAAAAAAGCAACTCAACTCATCTGCTGTGTGACTGGACTTTTCACACAGGCTCAGAATTTGAGTTTTTTTAAAATTTATTTATTTATCTTTCCCATTCATCGTTTGGAGTTTTCCTTCCCAGCTCTTTCTGCTCCCGTGACCACTCCCCTGGTGCATGGCTTGGTGTGGAATTGCTGTAAACTTTATTACCTGTCAAAAGGGCAGAGGGGTCACAATCGCTTATGGGACTCAGTAAAGTTCAAAGACATTCAATGAGGTAGAGCTTTATGTGCTTTAATAACCCAAGGCAGCTTATTTCTGAGGCCAGCTTTGAATGTACAGTGGAAACCTCCCGTTCAGGTAGTGGGACTTGTATAGAATCCTTTTGTCCCTTGTCTCTTCTTTTTAAGCTGCTATCTTTTGGGATCGCTGAGAGTTTGGGTTTTACTTAAGACTGATTTTTTTTAATTAAATAAAAATTGAACCCTTCTTCATTTTTCACATGCTGGCTATGTCTGGGAGCTCTCTGTGGGTATTTACCACCGAGGAATAAGCCTGTTCCTCCCAGTTGCTTTTGTTTTCAGTGTCCCGCTGCCAAACCATGCACATCCATTGTTGTCCACAATGCCTTTAGGCCACATTTCCTCTTGAAACACATTCGATTAGTTTGGCATTAGAGGTAAATCTGTGGCAGGGACGTGGTTCAAGTTCTCCTCTTGTGAAGACTCACAGGCGTAATTCAACACGTTGCAATTTCACTGTGACTATTCCAGCCATAAAATCTGGCCCCTCTACAGGTCTTTGTATTGACGTCAGCAGCAGCAGCAGCTGGAGACGGAGCTCCTCCTGTCTCCAGATTTCAGACCTCTAACTTCATTTCCAAACTTGAGCCAAAACTAATTTCCTCACAGAAAGAGTGGTGAGCCCTTGGAACAGGCTGCCCAGGGAGGTGGTGGAGGCACCATCCCTGGAGATGTTAAAAAAACAGGTAGACATGGTGTTTCAGGAGATGGTTTAGTGGTTAGGGGTTGTGGGGTGGATGGTTGGACTTGATGATCTTGAAGGTCTTTTCCAACCTTGATGATTCTGAGTGAACTTGTTAGCCCTTTGTTTTTAGACCTGGCATCGATGGCTGTCTCATGCAGTCTCCATGAATTGGGAGGGTTGTGTCTTGATGAGTTGACCCTTTTGACTGTTCCTGAAAAACAATGTTCTATGGTTTTGCAGTAAGTCAAGGAACACCCTATAACCCTGATGGGCAACCAATGGGAGGGTTCGTGATGGACGGCCAGCAGCACATGGGCATCCGAGCGCCAGGTAAGCCCCCCCGGGACAGCCTCACCCACCTGTGGGTGACCTTGGTTGCGTCACTGCAGGGAACTGCTCCTCCACTGTCGTCTCAGCTGCCTGCCTCGCCTCAACCTGTCTTCTGCATGCCTTCAGTACGGCCAAGGGGAATCAGGCATCTCCTTGCTCAAGCAGCCCTGGCCCCTCTGCCATGCTGCTTTTCGGAAAGGGGCTTTTGGCACTATTGACTTTGCTCATTCTCTGGCGTCTTCTTGGATTTTTATCTCCCTCTAGGACCTATGAGTGGAATGGGCATGAATATGGGCATGGAGGGGCAGTGGCACTACATGTAACCTTCACCTAGGTACTCAATGGCAAAGCCAGGGGGAAGTAAGTACAAATGGGGTCTTCATTCTCACTTTGTCCCAGGGATATTTGTCTCCTTGCATCTCCCCATGTTCTCCCTGCCCATAGCCTCATGCTTGTTCCTTCCTTTCCTTCCATCCATCCATCCCTCAGCCATCCGTCCTTCACATTTCTCTCCCTGCTCCAGCTTTATGAGCTCCCAAACCCCTCGTGTCCATGCACCCGCTGTGCGTTAACGTTGCTGATACCTCAACACTGCCATACATCGACACTATTATCCATCCCCAGGCACATGACAAAACAAGGAGCAGCCGGGGAGGTGGAGGAAAGGGAGGGGAGGGAGGGAAGAAGTGGGGAGAGCCTGTCGTCTTGGCAACAGACTGATTTGCAAAATGTAAGCGGTCTGCAACAGCGCGGGGAGAGGAAAGAGCATGTCCCCAAAGTGTCATAAATCTGTCTAACTGCGGTTGATGCATGAGTTACATTTTGCCCGCTAACCTGCGAGACACCCAAAAAAAAGCCAAGCTAAGATTTCTCATGGCTTAAAAAAATTGAATTAAAGACATTTTTTTAAAAAATTAAAAGTACACAAAATTTTAAAATAAATTAAAATGTTACATTAATAAAATAAATAAATAAATGAGCAACATTTTTAAAAAAATCAATACAGTTGATGGCTGCTCTCTCCCTGGAAGTGTTCAAGGCCAGGTTGGATGGGGACTTGATCAACCCAGTCTAGTGGGAGATGTCCCTGCCCATGGCAGGGGGGTTGGAACTACATGATCCCTTCCAACCCAGACCGTTCTGTGATTCTATGAACATTTTAAATAAATAAATAAAAAGAAATTGAAAATAAATAGAAGAGCCATCGGCTTCACTTAGTTGCGTCCTGAAAGGCAACGGATGAAACTTTGATTTTTATTTTTTTTTATTTCTTCATTTTTTTTTCAAGTTTATTTCTCTTTGTCCATCCGTCATAATGGGATTACGTGTGGCAAAGGGAAAAGAGAGAATACAAAATAGAGGTGTGCGCAGCAGGCTATGGAGCTTAGCCCAGGCTAATTGACTATATCCAAATTAAGTATGCCATCACTTGCAGTGTGACAAATGGATTTGACTTATTCAGTATACAAAAATAGAGATCATTAATGCAATCTTCAGTGGCAGCCCTTGCGAAGAAAGCCCAGAAAAACTGTCCCAGTTTTGTTGTGGGGTTTTTTTTCTCCCCCCCAACTCCTTGCCTTTTTATGGGGGAAAATACATTATACACATTTTTGTGGGGTTTTTTTGTTGGGTTTTCTAAAAGGAAAAAAAAAAGGAGGGAAGCACTGGTCCCGCATTTAGCTGGTGCCTAGTTCTGTTCTTCTTGCTGCTTCTGGAGTTAACCATAGTTATGTATTACAGAAATGTGGCTCTTTTCAGCATCTTTGTTGTGCCCCCAGCCTGTATCAAAAGTTTAACCTAGGGTGTTTCGTCGTCATCTTCTCCAGGCGCGAGTCAGAGACTGAAGTTTTAACAATTAGCTGTGAAAACATTCCTCTGAGCTTGGGAATGCAACAACCTTATTACCTCATCATGGAAATTTCTAGCTTAGTTAATTTAAATATTGTTTCTTAGATTCTGGGTCAATTAAATTTAAACGATGTATTTTATGCTTCGCGACCAATTAAATTAATAGGTTATTACAAAAAAAAAATTATCATCTTTTTTTTCTTTTAGATTAAAGAGCTGTGAGTACAGTATATTTTATAAGCAATTTTCATTAGTTCAAAACTGTTCCTTTAGGCTAGATTAAGCAGCTATTCATTGCTGGAACCCTGAGACCTGATTCCAAGGTGTTCGGTGCATTCACGGCGCGGCTCTTACTTAGAACCAAAGCCAATTGAACCTACTTAGCAATAGCGTCCGCCTTTCACCCTTGATGATTATGGAGCTTATAGCTTGCCGAAACAATACACCTGTCAGTTCCCATCAGCTCCAGCAATCCAAGCAGAAGGCAGAGGCCCACAGAAAAGCAGGAGGTTTTATTGTTTTTAGCTCAAATTTTTTTCCTTATTTTTGTTTTTTTCATATATTTTTCCTTTTTCTCTTATTTTAATATTTTTCTTTTTTATTTGTTTTCTCTGTTTTTTCTTATTTTTTCTTGTTTTTAAAACTTCTTTCTTTCTTTTTCTTACTTGTTTGTTTTTCTTTTTTCTCTTTTTTTCTTTTTCCTTTTTCTTTTCAAAAATTTTTATTTATTTTCCCTTATTGTTCTTCCCCTACCTGCCAAAAGGTTTAACTTGAGTTGAGCATCTCAGCTTTTTCAGCTTTTTCAGAAGCAAGCAGGGAAGGAATTAGTTGATAACTGATGTCAATTGGACCTAATTTTTTTATCACATTTAAAAATACAGGTTTGATTTAACAGGAATCCTATGAATTCCAGCTTCATACAAGGCCTTTGTTTGTCGGTGTATGGATAATGGCCGATTGAGTTGCTCAAATACTTTGGACAGGTTCCAACTGATCAAGAGCAAAATGAGTAACTGCTGATAAACCTTGCCACCAGTTTAACCCATCTCTCCTCCCAAGTCCCTCAGGAACCGCTGTGCATTCCCCACTTGGTCTTTTCCAAGTGGGGAGATGAAGGCGAGTAGCTGGAGCAAGGCCACCAAGGAATGGAGCCCACCTGAGAGAGGCTTCCCTAGCTTGGTGCCACCACCCTGTGTGATGTTAGTCTGCACTCAGCTGGCTCTGCCCACATGCCACTTTGAGATTGGAAGCGTCTCCATCATATCCATAAAGTCAGAAAGCAGTTTTGTCTAACCAAACTCTGTATTTGGAGGGGGGAGGGTGTTCTTGGGTTGCTTTTTTTGACCTGAGGGTTGGTGCTGCTGTTGTGAGTCCACATTCAGGCTTGGATCCAACAACTCATGAGTCCGTATCCTACCTTTGTTCCCGTGACCAAGATGAGAATCTTCACGGCCTGATGATGGTAGCAGGTCTGCATCGCTCACCACCACCTCTTTTTCTCCACAGGGCTGCAAAGTATGCCAGGGGACTATGTGTCTCGGGGTAGTCCAATGGGTATGAATATGGGACAGCCAAGCTATACCCCACCCCAGATGCACCCCCATCCTGCTCAGCTGCGTCATGGCCCACCCATGCATACCTACATTCCTGGACACCCTCACCACCCAGCGATGATGATGCATGGAGGACCACCTCACCCTGGAATGCCCATGTCAGCATCAAGCCCCACAATGCTTCATACCGGCGAGCCGGCAGTGAGCGGACAAGTGATGGACATTCATGCTCAGTAGCTTAAGGGAAACACGCGTTGTGTGTGTCTGCAGCGACGGTAGATTTCAAACATTGTCTTTCTACAATGACTATGGAGTTCTTGGTGTCAACATTGGACCAAGGGACGTTCTGATTCTTCACAGGGACCCTGAAAAAAGCAGGAAAACACCAACTGAAGTCAACTCTCTGGGGACATGCTAAATACCTATATAATAAGACATTAAGAGAACAAAGAGTGGAATATTGTAAAGTTGCTATTATACTGTTATCCATATTACGTTGTTTCTTATAGATTTTTTAAAAAAAATGTGAAATTTTTCCACACTATGTGTGTTGTTTCCATAGCTCTTCACTTCCTCCAGAAGCCTCCTTACATGAAAAGAAAAAAATAAGTAAAAAAAGAAGAATAAAAAAAAGAAGAATAATAAAAAAGAAGCCTTACACTTTTATCCTGCAAACAACAGAAAGGGGCTTGTTTGCAGGATTTTTAGAGCATTAAAATAACTATGTCAGGCAGAAGAATCTTTCTTCTATCCTAGGATTTCAGCCATGCATACTCTGTCTCTTTCTCTCCCCCCTCTTTCTGTGTCTCTTTCTTCCCTTTCTCTCCCTTTCTCTCCCTCTCTGTCCTTCCCTCTAGCCTGGGGCATGAATTTGCATGTCTAATTCATTTACTCACCATATTTGAATTGGCCTGAACAGATGTAAATCGGGAAGGATGGGAAAAACTGCAGTCATCAACAATGATTAATCAGCTGTTGCAGGCAGTGTCTTAAGGAGACTGGTAGGAGGAAGCATGGAAACGGAAAGGCAGTGTATTTGAAGCCTAATTGTCACATCGGAGCATCCTTGTCCCCATGCAGCAACCACCACCTTGTACATCACTTCCTGTTTTACGCAGCTCGAAACACGGACTGAAGATTTTATTTTTAATATGTTGACTTTCTTTCTGGGCAAGACATCAGTCATGTGTGCATATTTGTTTTTTCTTTTTCTTTTTTTGGGTTTTTTTTTTCCATAGTCCCATCATGGAGCATTTATGTAAACATTGTAAATAAATTTTGTGCAAAAAAAAAAACAACAAAAAAAAGGACTGGAAAAAATGATCTGTATTATTGCAATTTTTTGTAAAAGTAGCAGTTTGGTATGAGTTGGCATGCATACAGATTTACTAAGTGGGATAAGCTAATTATACTTTTGTTGTGGTTAAACAAATGCTTGTTGATAGCCTTTTTCTATCAAGAAACCAAGGAGCTAATTATTATTAATAATAATCATTGCACACTGAGTCTTAGAGTTTCTGATTGAAACAGTTTGGATTGTATAATAACTCAAAGCCCAGTTGTAGTAGTTTGAGTGCAGTAATGAAATCTGAATCTAAAATAAAAACAAATTATTTTTTGTCATGGTGACTCCACTGCTTGAAAAGTTTGTGTCCTCCCCCCACCTCCCACCACCACCAGTCACTATTTGCAGCCATTCCACCCCAAACTAGGAGTCGAGTTGCTACAAAATTCAGCCGGCTCCGTTCATTTGCTGTTTAAATTCCAGATTTAAAGACTGTAAATCTGTGCTGCGTAAAGAAAACCTCAGAGCC
>JAOXOE010000256.1:5396568-5414064 GCA_028565055.1 Phoeniculus purpureus | reverse complement strand
GTTTTGTCCAGATCAGTTCACCTATTAATCTGGATATAATTGTCATGATATCATGGAATCATAGAATCATTAGGGATTGGAAGGGACCTTGAAAGATCATCTAGTCCAACTACCCCTACAACAATCAGGGGCATCTCTAGCTGGAACCAGTTGCTCAGAGCCCCATCAAGCCTGACCTTGAATGTCTCCAACAACGGGGCCCCCAACACCTCTGGGATTAGTATTTCCATAGAAGGGCTCTAGCCTTCCTCTTCACTCTCCAAACAGAGAAGCCCTTTTATTAGCTTAAGTCTCAGTTTAGGAAGCAACAAATACATAACAACTTATTTGAGAACTGCATTTTCTGCAGTTAAAAATTGAGGAAATTGTGTGTTGATCACCGTACGTAGCCTATGTGGTTTATGGCTGTTCAGAGGCAAATTCAGCAGGAAATTTGAATTGGTTCCCTGAAGTAAAGGGATAACCCTGAATTACTCCCAGTGCAGAGCAGAGCTGGACTTGCTTTGTTCTGTTTTCCCGTAGGTATGAGTGGCACATTAAGAATCACAGAGAATCCTTTACTGAAAATTGCTTTCCTGATAGCCCCCTTCTTTCTGTCTCTCATCCTTGGCTGTTCTGTTTGGCTCAGCTATAGAAGTTTCTCTACTGGGGGTGTAAAAAAAAAATCCCACACAAAACATGGAGCCGCAACTTGTAACCAAAACTACTCACTCCCTTAGAGTTCACACAATCAAAGAACGTTGGTATTAACTTTATGGTTAGATGAAAAAAGGCCTTTGAAGGAGTTGAATGGAGCTGTTTGTTTTCCCTTTCTGGAGCCCTGTTCCTCCAAGGCATGCTGTCATGCTCACCAGACCCGAGGTTGGACTGCAGCCTTTGACAAAACTGAATTTACTTTAAATGACTGAAATTAGATACTTATAATCCGAAGTAACAGCCTAGGGGCTCTCTTGTGTATTATCCTTCACTCTCAGTCCTCTGCTTTGTAGTGTCAATGGAATAATTTGTTAAGAAAGTAGAAATATAAAGCAATAATCCTGAAACCGAGAAGGAGTGGGGTCTAACCTTGTGTTTTGCCAATGCTTGTTGTCTTCCTACCTAACGCCACAGCACTTGTCTCACGGTACACTTCAGAGCATGGTTTGTCATATTTCTGCTTATGATACGAAATAGTTTGTCTGAAATCAATAATAATTTGTTTGAAAATATGATACAGACAGTTTGTTACTGGAGTTATTTAAGCAATATCACCGCTTTCCTTCTCCTCCAGTGAGGCAAGACCTCCATGGCAGGGATGGACATTCAGGCTGGAGAGGAGAAGAGGGATTTCCTGCTCAGGTGAGTGCTTGGATACCCACTTCTCACCCAATTTCTCAATAAAATGGAGATATCTAGATCTCCTGTCAGTACTTCACAGTCTTCCCCCACAATCTCATCTCATTCCACGCTCTTCCAAAGCTCTAGGTCAGATACTTCAACTGGCTTAAAGTGGGGTGGTTTTACTGACTTCAGAGCCAGTTTGTATTTATGGGTCATGGTGTTTCTAGCTTTAAAAGGTAAACAGCCTCCAAAGCAGCCAATTTATCTTCTCCTTGCTTGTAGCATTAAGTCGTGCATATGTACGGCTATAAGTGGGGGGGAGTTCGTGGGGTTATTCCCCCATACACGCATACGCAGGCACACGCACGTTGAGACTAAACTGAACGTGAAATGTGTTGGCTGAATAGGTGCTGTAAAAATAGCATGCAAAAGTCTTTAAACATATGGGAAGTATTCAGACTGGCTTTCCATCTCCTACTCTTAATGGGGCCTTGGCTTGGGTGGCACTATAACCCCTGCATCTGTATGCCATCGATCGAAAGCAGAAATTCCCACCAAGGTGCTCACTGAAACCACCAAAGTAGCTCACAAAGCTCAACAGAAACCCAGCAAATGCGCATCTTAATTGGGTTTGGATGGATTTAGACTAATTAACAGCAATTCTCCATCATCTCACACTTGAGCAATCCAATCCTATCTATCATGTATCGTGACGTGTTTCTTCAGGAAGCCCTACCCGTGTTTCTCTTATTATCTGTACTCAAGTATTTAAGGAATTCCACGAGGATTATTATTAGCAGATTGCCCAGGAGAGCCTTTCACATGAGGGCAAAGCAAAAACTTTTTGCTGGTTTACGCATGGGCTGTGCTGCAGCCTGTGATCCGGGCTGCGAGCTTCGTGCTGTTAAACAAGTGGGCTTGCTACAGGATGCAGAAATGAGAAACTGCAGAGTTTTGCAGGAAAGTGTGGCCTCAAAGCTTCTTTAGGGTGTGTTTGGTCTGCTAACGTCTCGGCATGTGGCGATGTTGCAGCTTTCCTATCAGTTTTAAAAGAGTGATGACCTTTAGTTTATGAAACTGTGCTTTAGGTATGTAAAGAAGTGGTGAATGCTTATTGAAGTGATGGAGCTGAGCAGGTCAGATGTCTCCTTAGAACCTACACTCTCTGAAGTCAGCTCATTAACCTAATTTATGAAGGGAAAAACCAGTATATTCATTTACTGCCATTATTACACGTTGGGATTTAGCTGTTAATTTGGAGATTACGGCATCAGGGCTTTCATGTCATTGATAGAACATACGCCCATGCAATCAAGGCCAGTCTCCTCCTTTTTGTGCTTGCATGGTGGAGCTCTGTCAGATATAAAATCCTGGGGCTGTCTCACTGGGAACACACTCAGGCCCTACACTGAGGTGGGGTAGGATTCGGGATGTGGCTAGAGAAGAACAGCATCAACACTTGGAGGGCAGAAGGTGGATAAAAGTAAGTTCATGGTGGAATCCATTCTTTAGCTTTTCCACACTGCTCCCCTTGTGAGAAAGCAAGAGCTGGCTCTGCATCCCCCCAGCACTGAGGCAGCAGCTCCAGAGCAGCAGCTTGGTGGTTTCTGCCTCCTGGGGATCCAAGGGAAGTTTACCACATGGTCCCACTGTTTCCCTCCTCATTCCAGACCTTCCGACACTGCACATTGCAGCCCCTTTCAGAGCTTCCTCAAAGGTGAAAGAGATACAGGCACACCCCATCTGCAGAAATGGGGGGATCATCTCTTGACGGTACCTTGATATCTCTTGGTAGAAGCTAAACGTCATTCTTCTTATTGTTTTCCCCAAAATAGGGACATTGTAGGCTGCTGTGGGAATGCAAGTTCATTTATCTGCCTTTCCTGAGGTAGCTCAAATGTTAGCTCCTAAGAGATGACCTCCAAGCTCAGTTTTAGAACAACTTTTTGTTAAACGTAGCTCCATTGGCCCAATTCAGCACCGAGGAGGCATCATATGGATCATATGGAAGGCTGGGAATAAAATTAATGAATGAGTGGATTACAATGACCTATAAATGTCATTGTTTCATCTCCAAGATATATTGGGACTGTAATTTTGACTTAACTCTTTCAAAAGACCACATGTGAGCACCACTGAAGGGATACGGAAATTATTTATACAGCATGTTAAGGGGACATTAAAGCGTTTCATAGCATGTGGTCGGCCTCTTGGCGAGGCGAAAGACACAGATCAGCTCTCCAGCTGTGGTGTGCTGCTCTGGCTGTGCCAAAGCCACCAGATGATGCAGCGTGCCTGCCTGCCTGCCTGCAGAAATATGAACTGTGTTCCCAGGAAAGTGGCTGGATGCACGGTCCTGTGTGGGGGATGCCCATCTTTACATTCACCAGGGGGATAAGAGTGGAGATTTCTTTACTTTTCAGTTTTCATTTCACTGCCTGTTTTGTGCCCTAACTGTGTTTTCCACCCTGGGGCTGGTCACCCTGTGTCAGGTAGGCACTAGACTTTGGACAGGAAATCCACCGTCTCCTGGAGATCAATGACTTGTGGCTGCTGCCAGCTGCCAGTAGTAGTTAGGAAACTCTTTGTGCCTGTGCTTCCTCTGCAAAATAATAATAATAATAATAATATTAAAAAAAAAGAAAAAGAGTAAGCATCCATCCTTTATGGGCTCCAGTCTCTAGGGAGGTGGCCAGATCCTCTGCCTTCCCCTTGTGTTGTTTCCAGCCTGGGATACTGGCTCATGCCTTGTCAGCGAGCGCTGGCTGAAAAGTTATAGATTTGTAGGTATATAACACAAAAAAAGTTACATTTATATAGATGACACCAATAATTATATCTCTATGGCACACCTAACTATATCTGTATGTATACATAGATATGAAATACAGATGCAAACTTCATGTATACATAAAAAACCACAGATTAATAAAAAAAAAGTTTACCAGATTTTGTTTACATGTACGTGCAAAACTCATCTGTTACAGGTATGTGCAACACACGTGCCAAGTAAGGTCTCTGCACATGAAAAGAAGTTTAACGTGCCATGGGGTAGGTTTGTAAGCACCTTCTGCTACAGCAAATAACGACCATCAACTATGGCAGCAACCTGGGCAAACCTTCTGGTGACCTTCTAAATGAGCTGAACTTTGCCCTCTGGGTTTATGATGATGTCATCAGACCACCTCAACAGAGAGTAGTTTTAACCTCACATTTCACACTTGACCATTGTTTATTTGATAATCCGTGTGCTGGGTGACACTGCTGACTGGCTTGTAGACTGAACCCAGTGTGACTGGTGTGGTCCAAGACCTCCTTCTCTTCCGTGAAGCCTTGGCAGGAGCTGGTAGGCAGAGCCCGTGTTTTTGGCACAAACCCGAGCACAAGTTCAATCAATAGTTTGGGCTGACACACAGCTTCACACATACCTTCGGGGCACAGGGGATGCTTTGTTGGAGGGAAGGTAGAATGATTTTTTTCTGAGATACTGACAGATGGAAGTTCTTGTAGTCCAGTTTCAGTCTTTGCCCCAAATCCCAGTGAAGTCTTAAAACTTAAATGTGGTTTCAGGTACCTAAAAAATAACCTTAAAATAAAGCTGAAAGGCCACAGTAGCTTTTGAAAACTTCTCTGTGGGTCCCTTGGACCCTGGGCTGTTAATAATGTCAACCTTTTGGAAAATCATATGCGAGGCATATTCCAGGCAGCCCGTGCCGGTGTTAAACTGCATACTCAGCACGACAACGGTTAGAGGGAAAAGAAATCCTTGCATGACATTTACCAGGATGACCATGAAATGAGGTTGGGTAACTCGTTCTGTAGGATTTGTTAAAAAAGAAAAAAAGGAAAAAGCGGGACAGTTTACGTTCAGTTTTAACTGCATTTGACATTGCGATTTCCTTCTTTCAGATTCCCGTGCCGGAGAAGATTGTGATGCGACAACATCACTGCTGTGACTCCCTTTTGGCTGGCACCTTTGTTTTTAAACCAGTGTGGCCAGACTGGTTTTTTTTGGTTTTCTTGTTGAGGACTGCAAAAAAGATGAACAAGGCAAAGTGATCCGATTCTCCTGACGGCAGCAGTAACCCAAAGCTTGGAATCGGCACAGAGGTTTCAAAACAGCAGCTTTTGGGTCATCTACGTATTTGCACAGCAAGAAAAGCAGGAGGAAATAAATAGCAAAAAAGAAAATACTGTATAGCTCAAATTCCTCTGTACTGGTCGGGAATCAAAAGGTGTCAGTCTCTGAAGTAACCATAGCAACATATTTTCGTGTGTTCCTGTTGAGTAGCCAAAAAGCTTGGTGAGCAGTGAATCAACGCGTTCATATCTCCGAACTGGTATCTTTTATTGGTTACTGATTAACTTAACTGTGCTGCCCGGCAAACCTCGCAGTGAACAAGTTAACCAGAAAGCCCTTAACGAAAAGGCAAGAGTTCAGCTAACTTTGCTTAGAGGACAATCGCCGGGACGTGCTCTACGTTACGAAGGATTTGGCAGTCAGCGTGTGGTCATGTGCGTGTTTCAACATGGATCTAAACCCCAGAAATCACAAGATGTGTAGTTAAGGAAAAAAGAAAGGAGTCCCTCTGCAAGTACTTTAAGAGAATATATGTGTTGATGTTTATCAGTCGTGTTGCTACAGGCAAAATAATTAGTAACTACTAATTAGCGCAGTCCTAAAGGAATATAGTGGGGAAATGTCTTTTGACTGTCGGTGCTGAAGATGAAGGGATAACAGCAGCAAGCTGGGCAGGTAAATTGAGGAATTTTAGATGTTTGCTGTGAATACGCTTCTCAAGGTCTGGATGATGCTGGTTATGTTTTGGGAGGCTTTTCTTTTCTTTCCACCCCCTGAGTTTTTGTGGAAGGGTTGTGCGAGCTGCTGGCTTCCACAGTAAGCCTACACTTAAATTAATTAAACTGTTGACAGTTAAATTGTACTAAGTAGCTTCAATATAAAAGATGATTCCCAGATTTTTTTCCGTGCAACTTAGGAAAAAAGAAAAAAAGAAAGAATCTGAGGAACTTCGTTCTAAACATCTGTCTGGGCAGATGTCAAAACGCAGAGTGTTGCTGCATTACACTGCGTGAGTATATGACACCGTGTTATTACTCTTGGCTTAAATCTTCACAATGGGTTTTATGATCTATTGAACAGAAACCTTTGATGGGAGTGTAAACTCTTATCTTTTGTCATACAATAAGCACCTTTGTGGAACTAATTCTGGAGTAAATATTGAAAAACAGCACAATGTCTTCCACGTCTTATTCGCGGTGCGTGACTATTTATAACGCTGAGGGAATCACAGACACACGACGGTGGAAGAGATTTGGCAGATTTTCTTTTGAAAGTGAATTTTGGTGACTCGAACTGCTTTTGAAGTATGATCGTGTTGTTCCGAATTGCTCTGGATAAAATCTTAAGGTCCAAGCTGTGTGTTCGCCAGCTGATTATAATCTCACACAATAATCTGCATTTCTTCAAGAAATGAGAGGGAGAGAGACAGTGTCAAGGACATTACAAATCCAATAGTAATTTAGGGAACGGAGCTAGGATGAAGCAATGCTTATAATGCTAATATTCCAGAAACATGCTTAATTTTTCCTTCCAGATTGCACATATTAACCCATTTTATTAACCTGTCTATAGCCTTAATTCAATAAACCATTCCTATTCAGCAGAGCTCTAAAGCATATGTTTGCCTTTAAACACATGCTTAAATCCCATTGACTTTTTAATGCTTAAAGTTAAGCGTGTGCTTAGATGTTTTTGCTGGTCTCTGCAAAATAAAATTAAAGAAACAAACGTATCCTGGGTGAGGCACGGGGAAGGAAGGCAATAAAGGATAGAATTTTTGGAATGCTTAAGATAAGAAAACAAATGCCCGTGCTGTTCGTTTTCCCCGCACTCCCACGGACCCACAAGTTATTTTTAACTAAATACCTGAAACAGAAAGAAGTCTATCTTCATGCCTTATTTTGGAGCACGCTTGGACCCGAAGTCGCAAGGACACTCTGCTGCCAAAGAGACCAACAATGGTGGGAATATCTCACTATTTGCTTAATGAGCACTGGAGGGAAGTGTGAAGGTGAAGAGACAGATTCTGGGTTGGAGAGTGACAAAGTGAGATCGCTCCTTTGTCACACCTTTCCTTTTTTATTTTTAAACCAGGCACCATTTCCAAAGCAGTGAAATAATAATAGTAGTAATAATAAAATAAAGTCTGTGTCTGGGAATTGCTCTGTCGCTTGCAGCCAACTGATTTGCAGTTTACTCCCGTTGCTTGCTTCATGGGAAATGTCAACTTTGCTGCACAAAGTTTTAATTGGTTTATGAGTGATATATTCAAGCTGCTTATTTCCTAAAACATCTGTTTTTGTTTTACTTTCCCCAAAGTCAAACGGTTGGTGATATCCCAAGGTAGCGTGCTGTTTCCAAGTCATGTTTCCTGGGGTATCTATCAATAAAAAGCCCCTTAAATTGAGCATAATGAAATTACTACAAGGTAGTCAGGAAGTCTCCAGAATCAAGATATCAAAACGTCCCTATTCCCAATATTTACTTATTTTTTTCCCCCATATTACTTGTGATTGACTGCTTTTGGGGCTCGGAGGAAGAAAGCCATGCGAGTTATGGCTTATTTCATCTTTTCCCCCCTCTCTACCCCTCTGATGGCCTTAAGCGAGTCTAATTTGTATTGTTATGGAAATTGGAATGAAGCCAGGGGAGGCACAAGCCTCGTGCTGCACCCCATGGCAAAATCCCATCATTTTTCTACTTGGTGGACAGGGAGACTCAAATTTGTTTGAAGATCTGTCTGCTCCCTGTGACAACAGGGTTCCTAATGCAAACAGGCAATTGCAAGAGCTACAAATGAGCAAAACATTAATCAGAGGGTTTCATCTGCCTGAGCACATACACAAAATCCTGCGTTTCCCACCCCCCTATGATTTGAGCCAGACAGGAAAAGAAGATTTTTATAAAGTGGCTGTTGCTCCTGATACCTGAATACGCGGCAGGGGTCTGTATTTTGGGTCACAAAATGGATTAGACTTCCGAAACTTGTGTACTAGGTGGCTCCAACCCAGTTTTTCATCCATCACTGATGGTGAATTTTGTAGTGAGGAAAGAAAAAGATTTTTCCTCAATTAAAAAAAGCCAAATTGAGAGAGAGAATCGGGCCAACTGAAACAGCTCAAAATGAAGACCTCTTGAAAACTAAATCCGGTAACTTTTGCTTATCAAAATAAGGAACAGTTCTGCCTCTGTAAAACAGAAAGACGGGAGGAGAGGGAAAAACCCTTAAAATAAAAGTTTGCCGATGAACTTTCTTACCAAACTCATTTGCCACCAAATGAAATGAAGTTATAAGAATACAATTCTCAGCAGATTTGCACGGCACAGTAATAGCCTTTATGCTTGGAAATTTATGGGCCATGGACAGTTTATAAGAAACGATGTAGTTCATCAGAGAAGCAGACTGATGGAGCACATGGGAGCATTCTGTGCAGGAAGTTGGGTTTTGGAATAATACTTACTTTGATAGAGTTGTTTTGTTAGCTAAGTAAAACAGTAGGGAAGCCAATGGCCACTTAGGCTTCAAACATAAATATATATTTATAAGTCACCCAGCTGCTTAATTGAGATCTCTAGTGTTTTCCCTAAGTGTATCCTACCCAGGAAAACAGTAATGCGGCAAATAACAACAGCGGCAAAGCCCTGCTCTGTGCTGAGGATCATTTAATCAGTCAGTAGTAGTTAGGGGGAAAATGGAGCTGTATTTTAGGGGCAGATTCGTCAGGGTTCCTGGAGGGTCATCAGCCTCAGATTAGGCTCAAATGGCTCTTTAGCCATTTCTTCCCAAAGGAGGAGCAGGATAGATGCCCTTGCTCTGCTTCTGTTCACTCCTGGTGGCTTTTTCTCTAGAAGAAGAAGAATCTAGTGTAACTCCTGTCTACCAAGCACTCACAGCTCAGTTTGGAAAGATAAACGCTGGGGCTCTTGCCAAATGCTGGCTGTGCTGACCGTGGAAGGGGGAGGGAAGTACATGGGGCTTCAAAATGTTCTCCAAGGGAGGTTTACACAAGGGATGGTTCATTAAATTTGAGCAAAGAACTGGAAAATAAGATTTCACACTCCTAGGCTCAAGCAGCCTGGGTGAATTTGGGATCCCTGGAAGATGTTGAGGAAATTTGGCAAGTTCTAGGGAGCTTCAGGAAATAGTCTGTAGGGTTTTATGAAGGTGCTTTGTTCTTGGAGAACACATCCAAGGTGAGCTAGAAGATAGGTCCTCCCACTCTGAGCACCCTGGGGTGTTGATCAACTCTCAAAAGTCATGTCTGGCTTTACCTGTGGAGTCCAAGGTGGGTAGACGCTGGGGTCTTGGGCTTGATTTCAGTAGTCCCACAGTCAGAGCTTTTCTCTGAGTTAGAGAATGTCAGAGCAATGGTTTTGATCCATGCATCCTATTTCCCTGGTGACTGTCCTAACGTGGAGGTTGCTGTGTACTTAGATATGTGGCTCTTGATCTTTTCTGATGCAGTTGTTTCTCCCTGCACTGTTCAATATCAATGGCAAGAGACCTGACACCACTGCTCTGCCCTGTTCTAGATTTGAGCTTGACCTGAGCAAGACTTGAGGTTGAGCTTTCCGTGGCTCGCAAGGTGCTTTCTGCTATTCCTTCCCTGCTCTCACGTATACTTGTGTTCAAACCAAACCAGGGTTGCTCCTTGTCATGCCCACAGCCCATTTCCTCCTCCTGTTTTATAGGCAGTGAAGTCTAAATGGTGAATTAGTGACATCTTCATTATTATGGCAGCAGAGCGTGGTGCCATCCTAATGCTATTCCCTGTAGGAGTGAGCAGAAGGAGAAGCAAAGATGGAAGTGATAACGATTGTATTCCGGTATAAATATCCGAAACAATAGCCAAGGACTGCTGTGCTGCTCTCTGGCTTTTCCTTCAGCTCCAATTCACCAGCTGAAAATGTCCTGGAGAACATTCACTGGCCTCAAAACTTCCCTTGAGTTGGAGCTGGGTTTAACCACACAATTTGAAATAGGAACTGTGTTTTGGAGAGCTCAGCTTGCTGAGGAGGTGGACTCAGAAGGAGCAGCTCTTTCAGATTTATGAAGAGTCCTTCCACCACTGTTCACACCTTCCCTGGGAGGAATGCTGTCAGTAAAACAGCCCCAGAGCTCACAGAGAGAAGGAGCCAGATCCTGCCATGATTTGCTGCTCTTTCTTTCCCATGTGTGAAGTGGGGGAAACCTTTCAATGTGGGGTTGTTTGTTTTGTTTGGTGGTGCTTGCCCACAACCTTAAATGAGGTCGTGGTTTGGTCAGCTCAAAGGTGTTGAAGAGAGCGGTATGAAATCACTTTATAGCATCTTGAAATGTGGTTTTGGCCTTGCCAAACCAGCAGGTTCATTTTCCATCCCACAGAGGTTGTCTTTGAATTCTAGATTTGCCTGAAACCTGAACTTTTCTGTGGACATAAGACAAATCTTGTTATTTCTGGATTGAAGCTGGGGGACTTGACAGTTGTCCTCTTGCTTCACTCCCATTCCTGGCTTCTGTGGGCACACTGGTGCAGCTTCTGAACGGCAACCTGAAGACTGTCTTCACTTATACTAGAAACTTATGCCACACTTAGCCCTACTGGCAACCTTCCAGTGAGGAACTGGGGTTTTGTCTCTGCTGCTCCTTGATGCACCATCAACTGCAAAAAAAAATCCTGTGTTTGAATTCAGGGGAGTTTGCTCTTTGCAAAATTTTGGTCTCAGTTTTGTCTGGTACAGGTGACACATGTCCTGTGAGCTGTCCATCTCAAAGGATTAAATACTTCTCGTCCCAAAGGGCTTGATAGGTTGGAAAGCTATTGGCAGCTGGAGTTAAGGTGGTATTGTTGAAGTACATCCCAAGGACCAGAACTGCTGCCTCTAACCCCATAGCACAGACATCCACGCAGAGCTGACCCTTGGGCATGGTGTACAGGTGTACACAGACGCCCACTCTCGTGCCCCTGTCCTCCTGACTAATTTGATAAATTAACTCTTCTGCACTTGTGGTTTGAAATCTATGGTTCCAACGACTTGTGGGTTTCCCTTTTCAGCTGAGGGGTAAGAACTTGCGTTTCTCACATTGTGCTTACTTAGTCCCCGCCTCAGGAATCAGCAACACTGCAGGGGGTCTGGCAGTGGGACAGCTGACGCAGCTCAAAGGTGCTGGAGCCGTTGTGGTAACCATCTGACCCTAGGACGTGTCACCCAGCCCTCTCCACTGCCCTCATTGCCTCCTCCCTTCTCCTCATGTGGGATGTCCTCTTCAGTGTATTCATCCTGCCTTTGGGGTGTGGCAAACTCAGTTGCCTCACGGCAGCTGTGTGTGTCACATGTTTTGCTAGTAATTTTTTTTCTTTTGCCCTGTGACTGAAGCCAGTCTCCTGGGAAAAACGAGCCGACCCCAAAAGACACCGATGTGTTTGCCAAAGCATCAGGTTTTTTGAACCTATGGAGGAGAGGGAAGGAAAAAGAAACAACCGTGTTGTGTGACTTTCACTGTCTTTACAAAGCGGATATTTCTCAAATTATAGGAACTACTGCAGAAGCAGCATTGCAGAAATCTGGTCAGGGAGGTTACCAGGTCCAGGTCTTCAGCTACACTGAAGCAGTCATCCCTGGATTAGACAAAAAAAAAAAACCCAGGAGGGTTTTTGAAGGCTAAAGGTTGGTTGGCATGGTCCTGCTTGGACTCCATCCCTCTAAAACTTAATCAGATCCAAACACTGCAAAAAGCCTCAGTATTTTTGATGTCTTCCCACTGTGCATCAATCTCTTGTGTTATCAGCAGCAAGCACAGTAAAATTAAAATATCCAACTCTCCTTTGTCACAGTCTCTCTCAGTTTTTTCAGCTTGATACAGCTACCGTGGTACCATCCAAGGTCTGCTGACACTTCTGCATCCAGAAAGAGAGTGTTGGTTTTCTCTGTGGTTTCCAGCTACCTTGGCTGGTTTTCCTATGGACCTGCTAGTCTCTGAAGGAGATAATCAGCGCAAACCGAAGACCTCTCGGAAGGAACACCCATTCGCTGCGGATGGACAGAGTTTGGTAGGGAGAGAGGACATTTTTTGGTTTTTTTGGTCTTTTGGATGGGGCAACTTTAGGGGAACCCCAGAACTTTCTCACCCCTCAGATCCTACAGAGGCCTTCCAGGTGTCCCACAGCAGAAGGGGGATTGGCAATCAGTAGTGAAGAAATGTCAAATGAGTTAATAAATATGTAGCAGGCAATAGATCTTCCCAACAAATGTGCTGTTGGTGATCCTGGCCCTTAAGGTGCAGGAAATGGTCATGGAGGTGTTGAAGGTTGGACTTGACGAATTTAGATGTCCTTCCCAATCTTAATGATTCTGTGATTCTGTGAAACTGCAGCCTTTAGGGTGATATCAAGCAAGTTTTGCTCCTCTACTAGGAGAACTTGTTAAATATCAGGCAGCACCAACTCAGGTGGAAGAACAGCAGGAACCAAAGCTCCTGGAGGTGGCTGCAGTTGACTGCTCCAGCAACAGTGTCATGAACTGGAGGTGGGGGCAGAGAAAAATGCTTTTTCCAGGGAATCTAATTGCAGTGAGCGGTGTCTGGACGGGTCCTGCAGTGCATTTCACAAGAGTTTACATAGTTCTGGATCCCCTGCCACTTAGAATGGAAAAAAGAAAGGCAATCTGTTTGATCAGACCTCTCCCACTCGAGATGTGTATTGGATTCTACATTAAAGCTTTTAACAGTTACGTACACATCTGAACTGGAGCTATTGTTAGCCCATGTGATGGATTAAGATCAAGAATGTTAATGTTATCCAAAGGAACGCTTTTTAATGTATATTGCGATTGTATAAACAGGGTCACCAGAGCTAAATGGGATGTCAATGACCTATGAAGATCAGAAAGTAAACAAAAGATCTTAAAATAAGCATGTAACCTGAACACGGTGGGGATTGTTGTATATCAAAGGCATTTGCTTATATAAAGTAAGGGAAAATCACTTATGGGTAATGCTGTTTGCCACAAGTCTACCTCTCGCCTGCTTTACAAAGGAAACCTACCCAGAGGGACTGGGGTGTGCCTCCATCCACCAGGAAGCACCAAGGCAGTGGGCCCTGGCTGAGCAGAGCGGAGTTTTTGTACACCCACAATAAACACATGGTTAAATCCCAGGAAGCAGTGACAAGCTGTTGCTGCTGGTGAAGGACATGGCTCCTCTAGCCCTTGGCAGAGAGGGTGGGAGGGTGACCCCACTAAACACGGCTGCCAGGTGGGTTTTGGATCTGTGGTGACAATGGGGGACCATGGCAACTCCATAAGACCAGTCATCTGAGTGTATGACAGACAAAGACTAGGAAGAGTCTAAGATCTTACTTTTTTTTCTTTAAGTATATTGTCATTTCTCTTCACCCTTCACATCATTGGGATTGAAGAGTAGGGGCTTTTTTTGGTTGTTTTTTTTCTTACTGGGAACTCCCTAAGTTATAGCTGTGGGAAGGTGAGCCCCAAGGTCAAAATGCTTTTATCCAAATGGGGTTTAAGGGACTTCTTGTGAGATGGAAGGGTTAAAATGAGAGATTTGTACTGGAGGAAGGGGATGCTGGGGTCTTCTTATTGTGTCAGTGCAACTGGTCATCCTACCAAAGTGCAGAACTTTTCACTTGTCCTTGATGAATATCACCATGTCTTCTTTGAATGCTTCACCTGTTTTCCATTCTAATCCTGTCCTTACAGTCCTCCCCAGTCTGATTCCCTCTGCAGATTTAATAAATCTATTCTATCCCATTAGTTGGAACACTCATGGAAATAGCAGCCAGAACTGAGAATGACCATGCAGAATGCTTTTGCCACTGAGGCCAGGAACACTTTTCTGGGAATGGTTCTATCAAGACCATGTTTTTGTTATTTGCTTACAAGAATGTCATAAGGAACTGTTTCCTGAAGTTGTGGTATGAACTATTTATTGCTCTTTCTGTACAGACTGTTACCCTCTTATGGAAGGAAAGTCTATTAGTCTGATAGTATTTGTTCTAGGATAAAGTCTGTGCTGGCCAATTCACACTTCCTTGTTATTTTCTAGGCTGGTTTGAGATTGTTTGCTTGTTCCAGATTCATTAGTGTTACCTACCAGGTGACATTACTGATCTCGAGTACCCTGGCTTTAAAAAAAAAGTCTTAGAAACACCTGTTCTCCATAAGATCTCAGATCAGCCTTTGAGTCATGGCCACAGTTAGTTCCCTAACTATCATGAGGTGCTACTTGCCAAGCCCAGCAGAGCTGAAAGGATCCAGCTATTTAATTCCTCTGTAAGGTTGTTCTACTGTATCTTGAGTTGAGACTTCAGTCTCTTTGCTCCTGGGATTAGTTGTGTGGTGTCCTGAGCTACGGTTGATCTCAACAAGGGCTGATGCAATGCAAAGTGGAGAAAATGGAATGAATCAGTTGATTTTCTTTCCTGTGTTATTACTTCATTGGATGGGAGAGCCCCAGTTAAGAAGGTAAGGATGTGACCTTATTTCATCTTTTCACATCTCTCACTCTTGCTGGGGACTATGATCTTGGATATCTGTGTGTCCTGCTGGGTAGCAGTGTTGGTGAGAAGAAATTTGATGTCTATTGTAGAACAGGCTTAAGTCCTCCTCCCTAAATAGCTGGGGAATGGGATCAAGGCAGAAGACTGCTCCCAGTTGCTGACAATGTATGATCCCATTGCCTGCAGCCTTGATCCTTACCAGACGTATGTGATCTTTCAGCTCTACCAGGGCTAAGCTCACAACTCAACACTAAGACAGAGTAATACTGCCACTAAGACATAAGGGACTGTGGAGCTTCTGAACCGTGTAGATTGTTGCTTCTTTTCACATCTACTACATAATTTCTATGGCCTTTTCCCATTCATCATGGGTAGGAATTTCAGGTCTTAGTGCCTTAAGCTACTCAGGGAGGTCAAAGTCTAAGAGCCATTGCTGCTATCTCTAGGGTTTTGTTGCCATCTCAGCTATCCCAAGGCCAGGCTGGATGGGGCTCTGGGCAACCTGGTCTAGTAAGGGATGTTCCTGCTCTTGGCAGGGGGTTGAAACTAGGGTGATTTTTTTAAGGTCCCTTACAACCCAAACCACTCTATGATTCTATGTGTCGTGTGTTCCATGAGTGATCTCCAGGTTGCTTCCTTTTTCACAGGGGTAGAAAAGTGTGTCCAAGGCAGAGGAGGCCTGAGAACCAAGTTTCTCCCCTATATTGTGAGCATAAACCTTCTTCCAGCTCCTGGAGGAAGAATTATTGATATCTAGAGTAGTTGCTTTGGTTCCCAACTGCCCAGGAGCATTCCTCATTGTTCCCGCGTTACCCCTGGAGGCTTCTTTGTTTTGGTGTAATTTGGAATTGGGTTTTTTCATTTGTTTCAAAGAAAGGTTGTTCCATTTCTCTTTGGGAATTTTTCACTCAGTTCATATGAACTGGAGTATCAGCATTTGAGAAAGATGACATAGAAATATGGGCTTATCCCTCAGCTACTGGAAAAAAGAGACTTCATAACACTGGTCCACTTTTGCTTTTATGTTTCCCATTAGGTGCAGGCATATAGTTTTGATTCCTTCCCCAGACATATGTGCCAATGCCCCATGAAGGAATATAAATCACCCATATACAAAAGAACCCTTCCTGCTTGAGCAAGCTCCTTCCTAACATGCAAAAACTCAGCTGTTCTCCATTAGAGATATTACGATAATAATCAGCAATTTAAAACCCTTTCAATAATTGTTAGCCCAAAAGGTTTTGTTTATTTGTTTACTGGCATTGAACGATGGTTATTATCAGCTTTGAATGACATTGAGCATTCATTCCACAGCTCTGTCTGTTTTCAAATATTTGGGGATGTCCTCGTTAGGATGTTTTCAATGCAATTTCGTTCACAGCAATTCCAAAGCAGGCGCGCTGTATGTGATCAATTAATTACAGCTTGTAATCAAAATTTTTCTTAACATGCAGAAACATAGACAGCAAATATGCCTTAAAATGTCTTTGTCTTGTCAGGAAACGACCTCCCAACGTGCTTTAAAATATGTAAATCGGGTTGTGCTGTACGATGAGGCATTGCTGTGTGGTTTATCTAAAGAAAGAATCCTCTCTGGAGGGGATGCAGTGATTAGTGCTTTGCATAATTTAATGATGGGACTGGAGCCTGTGGGCTGTAGCTTTGGGCCACCTGACTTCAGGGAATCTGTGATAGCTCCTGCCTTGAGTTTTCTTGGTGGGTACCTCAGGTTGGAAATACAGCAGGTGCTCAGGATGAATTGCAGGGTTACTAAAGGATAACAAAGAAATCTTTCAGCTGATTAAACTACTTCTCTTGCTGGCAGATATTGCACACTTCCTTTCTTCTTTTCCACACTGGTCCAAGTGACTTTGGAACAATGTTCACATGTCAGTTGAAAATTAAGCATCAAACCTCTTCACCTGTCCATTCCAAGTGGCTACTAGGTGCTGCTTCTGCTATGTTTGCATGATGTCTACACAGTTGTGGGTTTTTACTGAACTGGAATCAACTATCTTCAAGTGAGAGGTGAGCTTGAGGCTATGGCAAAGAGCTGTTTGGGAGAGATAATCTAATCTCCGATCTGCACATCACAGAGCTGTTCCTGTTTGTTTGTCTGCCTCACCTTCCAAAACATCTGGTGCTGGCCTTTGTTGAGATAGTGCAGTCTGCAGGTTAGATCCTGTGTGGTCTTGTCTGTTGAGAAGAAAAGGCATTTGGATAAGTGAAGTAGCTGGGACTAGCAGAAGGATCTGGTCTTCAAGGGGGTTATCAGCTGAAGATGGATGAGTTCTCTGGCTTTGTGGACCTGTTCCCCCTGTTACCTGATTTCTTTCTGACATGCTGGCCACCACCTTAGCTGAGCTCTCACTGCGAGACAGTCAGCCCAGTGCTCCCAGCACTGTGGGAAAAACAAACCCATCCAGACCAAGCAAAACACTTGGGGAAACACGCTGATGTCTTTTTTGGTTTTGTTCATTTTTTAGTAGATTTTGTTTTACATTTTTGGTGTGTCCTGATTCATCATAGAATCATTAGGGATTGGAAGGGACCTCAAAAGATCATCTAGTCCAATCCCCCTGCCACAGCAGGATCACC
>JAOXOE010000256.1:5355698-5396468 GCA_028565055.1 Phoeniculus purpureus | reverse complement strand
CTTGATCTGCTAACCACCCCACTTCTGATCCACCCCAGGATGCTGTTGGCCCTCTTGGCCACAAGAGCACATTGCTGACTCGTGGTCATCCTGCTCTCCAACAGGATCCCCAGGTCCCTTTCTCCTACACTGCTCTCCAACAGGTTAGTCCCCAACCTAGACTGGTACCTGGGGTTGTTCTTGCTCAAACGCAAGACTCTACAATTACCCCTATAGTTCATTAAATTTTTCTCTGCAAAGCTCTCCAGCCTGTCCAGGCCTTGCAGTCTTTTTTCATTCCCTTCAGTCTACAGAATACAACTTCCTCCCCACCGATCTGGAAGATCAGCAGTGGGTAATAGTCAGCTGATCTCACCGTGTTAGGGAGCATCCTAGTGATACCCCTGATTCGGGCTCCAGGTAGACTGCAGACTTCCCTATGATGAGGGTCAGATCTGCATATGGGACCCTCAGTCCCTTTCTGGAGTGAGTCTCCAATAACTAGGACCCTTCTCTTCTTTGTGGACAAGGTCGTCATATTACTGGAAGACCTCCAGGATTTATGCAACCTTGCTAGGACCTTTGGTATGGGTTCTCTGTCCTCTGTATCATTATTAGACCGGCTATCTTCCAGTAGGGGCTGATATCTATTACTCAGTGGCAACTGAGAAGGTGATGCAGGCAAGGATGGTGCTTGCCTTCTGTCACAACCCTTCACTTTGCTCTACTCACCCCTTCTACTTGGGCTTCCTTCCTCCATCTGAGAGGTGCAGGATACTTAGGCTCCTTGTTTCTGGCTCTTATTTGGCTGTTGTCCAGACTGGCTCCACCTCTATTTTAGCCTCTCCAATTCTCCTGAGTCTTTCTACTTCTGTTTGTAGCTTTTCAACCTCATCTTGCAGATGTGCCACTCGGTTAAGCAGGTAATCTACCTGCTTGCGCTGTACACAGTCAGGAAAACGCGAGCGAGTGTTACATTCCTGGCAGCCTGTCAGCTGAGGGACCTCTGTTTGAGTTTCCACGTCCATATGCAGTGGTGCCCATAGCCTGGTCTTCCTCTGCTGCCGCGTTGTTACCATTTTATTTATTTTTTTTTTTCCCCTGGCGGCTGAAATTGGCTGAAGCGGCTGGTGCTGTCGGGGTTCGGTGAGGTCTGAGCACAACTTCTGGTTTCACCTCCCTCAAAGATGTCTGGGTCCGCACCCCCCACTGTGTCTGCCTGGTAATGCCACAAAAGTACCCAAACCCCAGCAGCTGCCTCTCGGCTCCCCCGAGCTTTCCTGTTCAGGGAACCCTCAAATCACCCAGAAACCTCTTGCTGCTGTGTGTGGTCTTCCTCTTAAATTTTTGCATTCAAAGACCTCTTTGTGAAGGTTGTCAACCTTTGCTTTAGGTTTGGTAATTTTCTTCTGACGCTACTATTGTAGAGAAGGGCTGATGACCGGACCTTGTTAATTAAAATTACTGTTTTAGTTTTGATGACTGTCTTGAAGCAATAGCAAAATGCCTTGGTCTCTTTTTTTTCTTCTCCACCTGATTAAAACAGGAGAGGTCAGGTTCTTCTTGTGATGCACCACCATCCAAAGCATTGAAATAGGGGGCTCAGGAGATCTGGTTAGGCCTTCTGGCTTGTCCAGGCAGATTGATACCATCTGGAAATCTGTCTGGAAGGATGATTTGAAATCTGGATTCTGATACTAGCTTTTCAATCTTCCATTTTTCTAAAGTAGCTTTTCAATGGAAGTAAATTACTCTAATTGTATTGAAGTAGCTTGACTGATTCACACCAGCTGAGGGACTGGCCCCTGAGGTCTGGGCTGGCCTGCTCTTTCTGTGTCATTTTATAAAAACATTAAAAATTTTCCAGTTTTTTAGATAATGGAAGCCCTTGGTGGCTTTGCATTCACTTGGAGATGTAGCAGCACTTTCTGGGAAGAGTGTGTATTTCTGTGTGGCTCTGGACACAGATGGGCATAGTTTTCCTTCTTCCACCTTCAACCAGGAATGGCAGCACATATCTGATGGTCCCTGCTGAGATGGACCACAACACTTTACACCTTTTATAGCACCAGAGTGAGCAAGAGGCAAAATACAGCTCTCCCTCCATCACTTCTGTGGTGGTTTTTAAGACGCCAGGTTGTGAGCTGGGCTGGCAAGGTGCTCTGCACCTCTTTTGTTGTCCTGGCTTTTTTTAGTGGGTATAAAACACAGCACCGCCAACCTTGGGGGTTTACCTGATGTACCAGCATGGCATGGGTGAAGCCCATTTGTTTTGTTCCTGTTTGAAACATCTTGGTTTCTGTTCATAGACATTTAACACCAAACTACATCTTTGTTCTAAAGTTTTTTTTTTTCTCTTTACCTATTATTTTCTTTATTTATTCACCTTGTTGTGAATGGAGGAGGTAAGCCTAGGCAGCAGCTCCAATGCTTTGTTGTTAACATCTCACCCTGTTTGCTCTTAAGGCTAAAGGAATAAATAAAAAAAAAAGCAAATATACATAAATACAGGAGTAAGGTGGAGGACAGTAAAAGACTGAAGAATAGCACAACATCTGATGCTTACAGCTCACTTGTTGAAGAAATAGTTTGCAATATTTTTGTTTGTTATGAGTTTTAAAGGAACTGGACCAGATGCTCAGCACGTGTGAATTGTGTTCCACTGTACCTGGCCTGTTGTCTTAGCTTGCCTCCAATCACAGACTTGCAAGAGATTTTTTTTCCATGGCTGAGCAAGCCTGACCTTTATTAGGCAGGAAGTTAAGAGAAAAAGGAAGAGATGAGACATACCGGTACCAATAGGGAGTTGAGGTTTACATCTCAGATGCTGCTGAGAAGTTCTGCTGAACCTGATAAACCCCTATGGCTGGGTTGGCATGTCTTGTATCTATAGGTCATGTAACATGGAATGGCTGAGTACCAGCAGCAGAGATGGTTTGGATGGTCTTTAAACTTACTTACAATCCAGTGTAGCCTTTTGGGTTGTAAAGGGCCTCTTGCCAGAACAATATTCTAAAGGCATGTGAAACTTGTTCCAGTGAACCTAGTCACCAAAAGCAGATAAATTTTCAGCCTGGATGTGGGTGATCTTTCTGCCAGCTTGGGCTGACCATGCACTTGTCTGGTTGTGAGGTTTGGTACTTGCTCACATATGGGCAGCCTTCTCCTTGTGAGCACCACCTTGATGTGACTAAAAGCCCTCTGACTTCACTACAGGTTCCTCAACAACTGTGCTATCTCCCCCAGTTGAAGCCCATCAAGTTGTCATTGCTTACTTGTGTTTATTTTTGCAGAGCATTTTTACATGGATGTGTATGCACTGAGGTATCTGCCTGCTGCCTTTCACTTGCTTAGGACAAGGGGAGATGACATTGTGAGTTTCAGTAGTTCCTGTAGGTAAATATTGTACAAAGCTTGCAAGAGTCCTTTGGGGTTAGGAATGATTTGTCCTGTCAGTTCAAAATGTTACTTAATACAACTAAATGCTAATAGAGAGCTTGTAGCTGGCATCAGTTCCCAAGGCACTATGAGTTCATTAGGAATCACCTATGCAAGTGCAAGGCCAGCCAAAACAATCTCCTAATCAGTTACAAAAAGTCTACAGCACTTGTCAGGAGCTCAGTGTGGGGTAATGGCATTGAGACTTGTGGTTTCTGGCTGAAGCACTAAATCTTTTGTGTGTGGAGAACTGTCAGAGTAAGAAGGTCCTTACTCGAATCTGATCTTATCCAAGTTTGGGGTAAGGGAGGAGGGATTTGAATCGAGAAGAGTCTTCAGATAGTTATGAACCTTGCTTTAGGTTAGAACCTTACTTTAGGTTTATCACCATTATAAAGGGAAAAGTCAATGTGAGAGCTCTCCTGTTTTGTGGGGGCTCATCTGTATGTTTTCCAAAAGACCTGTCTCCTGTATGCCAGAAGTCTCCCTGCATGTTGTTTCTTACGTGAGCTCAATGGCATGTGTGAGGCTGCCTAAGGGATATCTCAGCTGGTATGTGTTGTTTCAAAGGCAGTCTTCATACCCTACAGGAGGTCTTCCCACATGAGGAAAATCCTGACCTTGCCTGTTGAAGTTGCTTTATGGCTCCTAGCTGGTAACGCAAAGGGCTTTGCAGAGAGGAATGAGCCACTCTGTCTTTCATGTTCCACCTAAGTTAGTATTAAAAATTTTATTTGATATGTCTGGTGATTTAGGACTTTAAAGACCCCTTTGGCCTACCATTATTCATGAGGAAGAATGTCATCTTTCTGTGCACTTAAATGGAAAAAGACTTGAAGTGTCTCCAAAGAACATATTTTTGACCGGCCTGGAAAGCTTAAGCGGTCTCTTTCCGGCTCTTAATAGGGGTTGGAATCAGGAAATGCTGGAATATGGCTCCTGAAGCGCGTTCTGAAATTAAAGGGTAACACGCGGTTTTTTGGTAAATGCCCAATTACAGAGCTTGCCCTGATGACTAATTAATTGAGAAATGTCTTTCCTGAGGCTGCTCTGTCTTAGCGTGATAGATGATCCTAGGGGTCAAATCTGTGCTGCATGGCTGTGTTTGCCCATCCTGAAAGTGCATGGATGTCCATGCAGCGTGGTGGGATTACCAGTGTTTTACTGCAGAGAGGGTGCCAGGCAGCAGAGGACACTGGCTTGTGTTTCAGTGTCTCCAAAGAGGTACTCCTTAAGACCAGCATCAGCTTTGACCTTCTTCTGGGTTGCCCGTGTTGTGGTTCACACTCTGGTCCATGTCTTGCAGCCCCTTTCCACAGTTTTTTCCCCCAGTCTCTCCTCAGACCTGTATTTGGGAGCTCCTGAGCTGTTAGGATATGTCAAGTTGTCTTCGTCTTCTGCCGAGTGCCCTGTTTGCAAAGGCGCTGTCAGGTTCACGTTGGGAGCTTTGTTTCGGTGATGCTTCAGATACAAGATTGTCAAGTTAAGGGTGGTTTGGTTGAACATGCCACGTGGCAGGAATGTTTGCACTCATCTGCTATCAGCTTTCACTCTGGCTTTGGTCAACAGCACAGATCTATTTCTTAGAGAGATGCCATAAGCCAAACTGTGTGGTCCTGAAATTAAGCATTTGGCCAGGACAATTCTGTTGGTTTGGCATTTTTCAGAGGTACACATGCCCACCCAGCAGCTGAGGCCACCCCAATGATCAGGTTGTAACTGCTTTGGTTTCACCCTTCTATAAATGTTCATTCTTTGTGCTTTTTTACCTTGGACTAACAAGCAGAGAACTGAAAAATAGCATTTTTAAAATTGTCTTCAGGATGACAGCGCAGTACTTGGGCTATAAGCATTCCCACAAACTAGGATGGGTTGGAGTAGGCTTAGCCCTGGTTTATGAGACCGAGGTCAAACGTGACATATTTCCAGACGATGGGTAGTTAGGACTGTTTTGCCAAACCACTTCTCCAAAATGTCTGGTTCTCTGTGCACCAGCACTGTATTTATTTGGGTTGCTGCTTGAAAATGTTGGGATGAAACCTGCTGCATCTGCTGTTTTGAGTGGTGAGCGCAACAAAACAGGCGTTTGGTATGGCTGGATATTGGCAACTGCTCATGTTTTGTCTTCATGTTCTTGAGTTTCATATGCTCCCTCAAAGAATAAGAATCAAGATTTTCACGTAGATGTCCATGAATGCCTTGTGGGGAAAAAGACCTTGATCCAGATTCTGTATTTGATGGTGCATGAATGGCATCCAAAGTAGTTAAGTCACAGATGCTGTGAAGACTTAAGATCCTCAGTCCAGGACACACATGTGAGAGCTTGGGGATAACTGTTGAGCAACTCTTCTGCAGTTAAAATAAAGACAGAAGTACTTCTTGTTTGGCAGCTTCTGAGGTGAGCCATGGAAGTGGCTAATAGCACTGCACATGTGGAGGTTATGGGGCAGAACATGCACTGATGTTGCTTAGACGTCCTCAAATCTCCAGGAATATGTCTTCTACTCTTTTAACTCCACACTTACCTTTCTCCTATATGGGACTGGGCAGACTGGAGTCAACCCATTGCCACTTTCTCCCTCAGACAAAATTTTCCAAGTTGCATGACAGAAAAACAAGAGTGACCAGAATTGTCCTGTGAGCATCACATCAGTGTGAAATGAACATCGTAACAGTGGAGGGGAGAAGGTTTTTCTTCTAACTTGCTATGGATTTGGTCACAACATGCACACAGCGCGGTCTCAATGTCACCATGCTAGTGATGCATGCGTTTCTTAACTAATCTAGCAATGACAGCACACATGTTGGTGGTCGCTGATGTGTAGTGTCCCATTCTCTACTGACACTTCACTTCCAGGGAGCCTGAAGCTTGCCTAGTGAGGCTTCACCTCGGTTCAGTTTTGAGCCCCTCAATGCGAGAAGGACGTTGAGATGCTGGAGTGGGTGGAAAGCAGGGCAACAAAGCTACTGAAGGGCCTGGAGTCTTATGAGGAGTGGTTGAGAGAACTGGCGTTCAGTCTGGAGAAAAAGACATTGAGGGAAGACCTTGTTCCTCTTTATGACTACATGAAAGGAGGTTGTAGAGAGGAGAGGTTTGGGTCTCTTCTCCCAGGTTACTAGAAAGAGAACAAGGGGAAACAGCCTCAAGATGTACCAGGGAAGGTTTACATTAGACTTTAGGAAAAGCTTCTTCTCTGAAAGAGTGAAGTATTGGAACAGGCTGCCCAGGGAGGTGGTGGAGTCACCATCTCTGGAGGTGTTCAAAAACCATGTAGATGTGTGTTTTGGTGTTAAACCATGACAATGTGGCGCTAGGGAAGGTGGTCTAGTGGGCGTGGTGGGATTGGATTGGTGGTTGGACTTGATGATCTTGCAGGTATCTTCCAGCCTTAGTGCTTCTACGATTCTAACTTCAACCAGGTATCTTAGTGCCACAGAACTTCTCAATTTAATTGAAATAACTTTGCAAGGCAATCAGGAGTAAATACTCTAGACAACAGAACACGGTTGGTAATATGGAACATGTGATTTATTCTATTTTTTTCAACAATGATCTGGGAAAATGTTTCCACACTGACAAAAACAGAACAAATGTAGGTCAGTGTCTGAAGGAGATGAAAGAAGCCAAGTGTAATGAGAGCCTATTGTTTCATGCTGACATATGCAGGAAGCTTGCAGAGAATGAACATCAAACTAAAATGCAAGAAGGGAAAAACAAAGAATAGAAGGCATGAAAATCATCATACTCAAGAAAACAAAGAGATCAGAAAGTTAAGGGGCATGCTAAGACATTTCCACTAGGAGTCTAAATAAATGAGTTTCACATTTCCCCTTCTCCTGTCTCTTCTGGGTTTTTCTCTACCATTTGTCTACTAGGTAGCAGGCTCTTCTTCCTTCCAGGAATACTTTGATTCATTCTTTTCCCCTTTCCCATCCTGCAGATGCCAGGGCCTAGAGAGATCCAGATGGCAAGCAGACCAGCAGAAAACGCCTCTTTACTATTTCACTTCTCGCCTTCTTCTCAAGTTAAAAACACATGAAGGATCTATTGAAAAGAGCAGACAAGTCTTATTTATTTTTTAATAAGTAAATTTAGTTTACTTATTTAACAGAAGTTAATCCACTGCTCAAGCAGCTGGAATAAATCTGAAGGAGTAAGTCTTTACTAGTGCTCACTAGTCTTACACTGACGTATTTTGTTGGACTTCAGAGGTGTTTTCCTGACTTTGATAACGGGTATGAAGGATTTACCCTTTGTGTGTATTGTTTCTGCCACTCACTGTCATCTGGGAACATCTTCCACAGCTCTGTGCCTTCCCTAATATTTTGGAGCACATCTAGGAGACCTAAATCTGTTGTCAGGTCAATATAGAGGAAAAGTGATACCTTGACCATCAGGGTTGCTCTGGAGTAAAACCTCTGTGAGAGGAGACAGCGATATTCCGGATTTTGGTGCATTGGTTTCCTACCAATTATTTCCTTTTCAGTGACATGTTGGACATGGGAACATTAGAGCTTTTTGCTCCTTTGGTAAGAGAAAAATATCTTTGTGGGAAAATGGCCTGCCTAAATCCTGTGATACCCCGTTGATTTGAGTCACGTCATCCAGAGGTTGACCCTAAGGAGACTGCCCTGGTGACTGTGCGATGGTTCCCAGGGTTGTCCCTTCCTTAAGCAGGCAGGCTATCAAATCTGCACCCTGTCAGTGTAACTCCTGTGACTGCCTGATGGATGGTTGCTCTGTTCTCCTTGTGAGATTTGAATTCACAGTACCATGAAATACATCATCTGATGAGAGGTGGTACTGGGTTGTTGATACTCCTTAAAAGTTCAATAGTTTCTGACAGTAAAATGTGAGCTCTAGCAAAGAACAAAAAAAAGATCTATCTGACAGAGCATAAAAATGAAGCCCAGATTTTTGGGTTGTTTTAGGGCACGGGGTGATGATGACGGTTTCAATGCACTTAGTGATACATCTAAATTGATGATTTATGCAGCCTGACATTGACTTTAATTTAGCTCATGTTACAAGTAGAGTAATTCAGTCCTTAATGAAGTGTACTCCGTATGACATATTGAACATGGGATCTGACAATTGGCGGTTGAAACCCAGCCTAGGCTACGTTTTCTTTTGTCATTGGAAGTGGGCTGTCAGTTCATAAACTTAAACCAGAGCACAATGACCTCGCACTCTCTCTGAAGTACAGCGCTGAAGACCGAAACCTGCATTAAAGTAAACTTTTCTCTTTCCTTGAAAGGAAAAGGAGGGGGAAAACACTTACTCAAGAGCTGTGCTATACAGATGAGAACGTTATGACATGCATGTGTGTGTATAAACACATTTATTTAGTTTTCTGCTATGCGGATCTACAGAAAAAAGGGGTCGTTAACAAACAGGTTTGTGCCCTGACCTATGCAAACCTTTTGGTTGTGTAGTACAGGAGAGAGAGAATTCGATGTGTCCCTGAATAAATGGACTCAGCTGTGGAGGGGTATGTATTGTGCTTACATGGGCTCTTACGAGGGTTCACAATAAGGCTGTAGGGTAAGTGATCGGAAGAACAGCCTGGTTAGTTTTGGAGGAGTGGGGTCGGGGGGAGGTGTTACGCTCTTTCATTTCAAAAGAACGAACAGAGCAGCTCTGAGCTGTAGCTGTGGAAAGATTTTTAACATTTATGTGAAGAGGTTTGTCCTTGTTTGCATACAGAGAAGGAACCAAAAGGCTTGAGTTGATTCCAGGAGGCAGCCCTTAAAAATGAGAGACTACTGCAGCCTGGGCTAAGTCACAGCTGTCTTGTCTCTCAGTGCAAAAAGTTGTCTTAAAGTGTCATGGCAACAGCTTTTTTTTTTAATGTGCAACACTTGTTCAGACATCACCATCATCAGTGTCATTTACAGAGCTGTAAAAGGATGCATTTAGGATTTGAGGGAAAGAATAGAGGCAAGCAAAGCACATCAGCTTCTGCGCAAAGTTGAAAATGTCCCCTTTTCAAAACAATTCGTGAAGAGAGCAAGGACAGATGCTATGTCACAATGTGTTTTCTGGGAAGAGGAGGGTAAACGAAAGGACAGGAATCAAATGTTGTGGTGAGGGAGGGCTTGTCACTTGAAAGCACATCTGGGCTACAAGGGAGGAGTGTGGGAAAGATTTTAGCTGGGGTTAAAATAGCCCTGAGACTGGGCAGTCTGGGCTTTGACTCTGCTGAACACGAAATTATCCGAAACTCCCCCACCAGACTGAATGTGAGATGCTAAGCTGAGTAAACCTTGCCCCTTGCTAAAGCTTACCGTGCTTTCTTATTTGGTATTTTACCTCTAGGTGAGGTACCTGCCATTTGTAAGCCTGGCTCACAAATGAAATATCTCTGCATGTGTTTCAAAGTTGTGTGGCTGTGGAGCTTAGGGACACGGCTTAGTGGTGGCCTTGGGACAGTTGAAGTGATGGTTGGACTCCATGATTTCAAAAGCCTTTTCCAGCCTAAATTATTCTATGACTTTAAATAGCTCTTGATTTTATATACTTATTAGCTCTTGATTATGTTGTTTTTTGCAGTGCTGAGCAGCCTCAGTGCTCCTTGGCTAGGAAGGGGGGTAGGATTTGGCAGTAGGAAAAAGGGAAAAAAATATTAGCTTGCAAATGTTCGGGCAAAAATAAATTCCTTGATAAAAAACCCTAAAGATCAGAGAAGTACAGGTAGGATCCTCATCTTTCAGGCTTACATAAATGCTCGTGGAAGACCCATTTAATCTTCGGGTGTAGTTAATGCCGTATATCTGACGGCTTGCCATTTTCACGACTCTAAGAAATGACAAAGAATAGCAAGGGGAGTGAGGACCCAGCCCCAGCAGTATGACATCTTACTGTAACATCGGGCATGATGTGGATTTAGTCTTCCAAGAAGCAAATGGAGAGTTATACATTGGTACTAAGCTGGAGAAGAGTTTAAGTGTTGGTATTTAAAGTATTTGTGCCCTTCTAACCAAATAGTTGATTGATCAAGGGAGCGTTGTTTGACTTTACTGTGGCCTCCACCAAAATTAAGTAGAAACAAAATACTTCACCAAAAAAATAAAACAATTCCAGGAATAGACCACATAATCATAGGTTCCAGCTCAGCCCAACACTATACAATTTCATATTTGATTTATTATGTTTCAGGCTGGGAGCTTCAGAAGTGTCTAAGAGTTTGATAGGCAAACCCCAGTGAGATTCTCCTGGCTCCTTTGAAAATGGCAGGAATTTGCTATTTACAGCATCACTAGTGATCAATGGAATTTTTGGGACAGTTCAAGAAATATTAAACAGGCTGAACTCGCTCTTTATGAATTAGCTGGGTGTTTATTCAGCAGCTCATTTTTCATCGAAGCACGGTATTAAAATTTCACGTGTTTGTTATAGTGTTGTCAGAATGAAATCTATTTCCAAAAATATACATTTCCATCTTCTCGTGCCCCCCTTTTTTTCCCCCCTGCCGTAGCTAAGGTTATGTCAACACTCCCAATGTAAACCCCTTCATTTCAAAGATTAGTGATGCTGGCACAATTGGTCTGGACTCAAGCATAGCAAACCCGTGAAATAACCTTGCTAGGAGCACATTTTGAAATTGTTTTCAGTGCCTTTGCATTCTACATTGAGCAACCTCCTGTACAGAAAATGGTTGCCTTTGGCCTCCGTTGCAAAATTGCAGATAGAAGAAGAAAGTTGTGCCCTCATATTTTCATAATACTATTAAAGCAGTTGTGGCCAAGAACTTTAAACTGAGGGCCTTGCTAGATTTAAAAATCTTGAGCTTCTGCTCAAGCTCAGTAAATTTTTCCACAGCACGGTTTGCCATGCATACCCATAGTAACAGCATGAGGGTTCATGCCAGGGCTTTCAGGTGGTGTGTTCTTCCCAATTATTGCCACCTTTTGGGTTCTCCTATAATACATACACATACATGTTAAACAAGTGTGCAGCCATACATTTGCTTAATCTGGAAAAATAGGAGCCAAACCCTGGATGAAGCTTAGGCATGCCAGTGCAGGGCTGCAGAGTTCACCATTCAGTCCTGCTTCCCTGTCTGTCTGGTTTCCCATTGATGCACTGGGTTGAGCTGTGGAACAAGACGGCATTTGGCATTATCTGTGATTCCTTTTTAATACCACTGAAGTGCCTCAAGAAGCTCTCAGAGCATTGAACTGCTGCAAGGATCATCTTCACAATTCACTAACTGGACTTCCAGATGGTTCATGTGACCTGGAGTGCAGGTCAAGGTTGGGCTATCCTGTGTACCCTGGGGTTGCCCCTTGCTATAGAGGTCAAAATGATTTATTAACACATCTTGGTTTGGTTTACTTGCAAGTTTTAATCCTAACTTCCACACTCAACAATCAAGGACTGTCCTTCCCTGACTGATGGGCTGAAGGAGGTTGTCTACAGGCAGAAGAGCAGGTGACTGCCCAGCTGGATTTTGCTCAAAAATGCATTACAAGAGACTGAGAGGATGCAAGTAAATGTGACTAGTCAGAGATTGTTTTACAAGCTGGTGTTAAAGGAAAAGGTTATGTCACATCAGTAAGGCTTGAAGAGGAGAGTGGTAAAACAAAAATGAAATGAAACTTTGAGTAAGAGGATGTCCGAGTCCACTGAGCAGTCCTGGTCTTAGATGTGCCTGAACAGTAGTACTTGGAAAACAATAGGAAATGCAGGTGAGGCCACTGAAACGAAAAACCTTTCTGGGAGCAAGGGAGCAGGAACAGATACTTGAACGCAAAATGGAAATGTGCCAATATGTGGTTCTAAAAGCTAGTGCTGCAGGAAAACTAAACCTTGCTGAACCTGGAGGCTGAGAAAAAAATAGTCTTAAGTGTGGGCAATTCTGAACCAAATTAACTTGTATGGGGCTTTGGGTTTACACCCAAGAAGAAAGACACAGAGGGTAGAAGCAGCCACCTCTCATGAGATTTGCCACCAAGGAGCCAAGTAGGGTCAGACTTTATGATGATGCGGACCTGCCTCTACAGGAGCCAGACTGATCCCCTCAGCTCATACAAATATGCTGCTGGATGTCAGTTTGAAAACCAGACTGGTCTTTAAACATTTCTGATTGCTCTCTTTCCTTTCATTTATTATTGTTTTAAGTAGGGGAGACAATTTCTAGATGTTCTTGACTGATGCTCACCCTGTGTTTTAACATCATGCCTAGAGTCTCCCTCTGATATTTTTTGCATGACAACAGGATTACATTTATACAATTAATTAACGTTTGCTTGACCACTTTCATCCAATTTCTTTCTTCAGCACATAAAAGAGAACCTGACATAAATTTCTCTTTCAAAACAATTGACTTAGCAACTGCTGACCTTCTGTTCTGTCATCCTGAGGATTGATTGGATATTGTTGAATTGTTTCATTCTGCAGTAATTAAACATAAAATTAATTATGCTAGTAACCTATTATTTCTTTGAACCAAGGACTAAGTCATTTGTTTTTGCTTGGTTACTCCGCAGGTTCTGACATCAGACAGCAAAGCCTTGCTGTTACAAACAAACCAAACAGTATAAAGGGAGCAATTTAATAACCGAAATATAATATAAAGACTTCTAATTTCCGTATGGCTGGCCTATTGCATTAGGTTAATATAATTTGATCTATAAATCTTTTAAACCTTATGATTTTGTAATTTAAACATTTCCTGGATGGCTAATCACACGGGGAAAGAATAATAATAATAAAAAATAACTCCAACCTAAAAGAAAACATGAGTGAAAACTATACCTTAGAAGTAGAATAAAAAGAGAAGATAGGAGGAGGCTTTGTAGAAGACTCAGTGACTTCTAGTATGGCTGGATATTTCTGGAAGTCGCTGCTTCTATGGGTCTGCCTGTGTTCACAGAATCATACAGAATCACAGAACATTAGAGCTTGGAAGGCACCTCAGAAGACCATCTAGTCCAATCACCCTACCAAAGCAGGATCACCTAGACCAAGTCACACAGGAACATATCCAAGCGGGTTTTAAATTTCTCCAGAGAAGGAGACTCCACAAGCCCCCTGGGCAGCCTGTTCCAGTGCTCTGTCACCCTTCACTGTGAAGAAGTTCCTTCTGATCAGGCAGGTGCTGATGCAGAAGGTCCGATGGAAGCATTGTGAGATGTGATTACACTGTGAGTATTTGGTGTAGAAAGGAACATCAGAATGACTAGTTGGTGGTATCAAAAAGTATGTGCTCATGGGCATCAAAATAGTATTTTGTGGTTTTCATTAGCATGGGCCATATTAATTTAATTAACATGATTGAAAGTCATATTGTAGCATGAAAGAGATACTGAGCCCTGGCTTGTTGTTTACCCACAGGCTACAAAACCCTATGGCTGACAAAAAGTGGGGATGTTTGTACATGTCTGTGTTCCTAGTTCACCTATGTGTTTTGCCCCAAAGCTGGTAGGGATGATAATCATGCAGAACTGGGGATGAATAGAAATGGACAACCATCTGGCTCAAGTTGAAGGTTGGCTCTTCCCGGGACCAGGTATCAAGGTCTCTGTGGGTTGTGGGTGCCCTCTTGCAGACTCACCAGCCTCTTCCTGGGATTCTGCCTCCTGCACCAACATCACACATAAGGCTTTACACTCCAGGAGCACTGCAAACAAAACCCCTTTGATGTCTGTGGCCACTTCAGGTGGCTTTGAAGGTCAGTACTTCATGCCCCTTGACTCCAGCTGCCACTGGTGGGGCCATCAGCCAGGCTTTGCTGCCATACAGAGAGGGAAGGACAGCTAGGGAAATGCTCCTGAGCCTTTGTCTCTCTGCTTGGCTTGTACCTAGAGCCAGCTCTGATGATGCTCTCATAGCATCTCCAGGTTGTACGTCTGTCTTTTTCCTCTCTTTTTTCACCTCACTGATTTTTGCTGGAAGCCATTTCTTCCCAACGATCAAATCTCTCTGGTGCAGAGCTAAACTCTTCTGCTGTGACAAGGCATATGTCAGGGAAGTGGGAATCTCGAACACAAATGACTTTTTAATTGTGTGACTCTGTGTTGCCCGTTGCTGAAAGATGTAGTGGGCAAGAGAGCAATACTTTACAGATCAGGCACAGATACCAATAGATAAGCCCTTTGTTCTCCTTTCCCTGCCCCTAGGCAAGTAATACGCTCAGGTCTGTGGACACGGAGCCTAATTTGATCACTCTTACCCCAGTGAAACTATATTGACTTCAGTGGAGACACTGCTTTCTTGATATAAATGAGAGCTAACTAGCTCTTCAGGCCAGTACGTATCACCACTCCAGTTAGAGTGACGACCAGCCCTCACCGCTGCCTGCTGGTTGGTTGTCTGTCTTGTGGCTCCATCTTTCAAGGCTCATTTTGCACCCTGGTGTGGAGGAATTTTGGCTAATGAGTTGTGTTTTGAGTGTCTTAGCATTTCTGCAGGAATTGATTGATTTAAAGTCCTGCCCTTAGCTCACAGTTTGAGTGGGCAGCCTCATTGCCTGCAGGAGTAATACGAAGGTATTTCTGAAGGCTTCTGCTCCCTGATAATTGGGATTTTTTCCAATATGTTGACCTGAGATCTCTCTGTGTGGGATCAGCCTTTCTGTTTCACACTGAAGGGTGTTGGGTCATTGCTGAGCATTGTTGGCTCCCATCTGTTCCAGTACTTTTCTCTTTGCAGATGCGCCTTGCTCCCTGACATCTAACCTCACCTCTCCAGGGTAGACTCAGAGTAGTCCAGGCAGTGGTTTTCTTGATCTATTTGTAGACTTTGGCATCTTGAAGGGTATAACTCTGATGATTCCTTCTGCTCTATCTCCACCAGTCAAGCATAAATGTCTGCAGAAATGAATCCTTGTGTCCACCTGCCCTGCATGCTGTTCCATACCAGTTTGGTCCAGCTATGTGTAAACCACTCAACAGAATCACAGAAGCCCCGAACATTAGGGATTGGAAGTGACCTCCCAAAGATCTCGTCCAACCCCCCTGCCAGAGGAGGATCACTTAGACCAAGTCTCACAGGAACATATCCAGGTGGGTTTTAAATGTCTCCAGAGAAGGAGACTCCATAACCCCCTGGGCAGCCTGTTCCAGTGCTCTGTCACCCTCACTGTGAAGAAGTTCCTTCTGATATTTATGTGGAACCTCAGAAGGAACAGTTAATTATGCTTTCCAACTGACTGTTGCTGGTTAAACTCTTTGAGTTATTTTTCCTGGTCAGACCTTCTGAAGCTGTTCTTGTCTCATTTGATGATGGATGGAAGGAAGAAAACATATTAGAAGTTTCCTCATGTGGAGTCAGTTCCTGCTCCTTATGGAGCCCTTATGGCTTTTAAGATAAAATCCTGACTCGGCTGACATGGCTTTGATTAGAAGGGCTACTCTGGATCCTCTGGAGCTCTCTCAGGACACAAAACTTGGAGACACACACATTGCTGAGGTCAGAAACAGAGAACACACACTAGTTTTTGGCTGCCCAGGGGGTTTGTGGAGTCTCCTTCTCTCGAGAGGTTTGGAGCCTGTTCCTGTGCGACTCGATCTGGGGCATCCTGCTGTGGCAGGGGGATTAGACTAGATGATCTTTCGTGGTCCCTTCCAATCCCTAATGTTCTGTGGTTCTGACTTGGTCTAGGTGATCCTGCTGTGACAGGGGGATTGGACTTGATGATCTTTCGAGGTCCCTTCCAATCCCTAATGATTCTATGATTCTATGAAAGTAGAAGTAGGTGATGGAGCTTACAACTCGATTCATAGGCCTCCTTGAGAAGCCCACCTTACGCTTTACCACTCATGCTTACGGAGGTGAAAAACCGTGCCAGTTAGATTCTTGTTTTGTGTTTAGTTTGTCATGTGGAATGAAAACGTGAGGAGGAGAAATTACTCTGTCAGACCTGCTCTGAGAACAAAGCCCTTGGGGTTTCCCTCTGGTAACAGGCTGCTGCAGAAAAAGTTATGTCCAAATCAGAGATCGATGTCAACGGTGCTCTGTGGTGGACAAAAAGAGACCTCAGTGTTACCATGTGGCACTGGTGTTTTCAGATTAAGATGGGGGGATTAAGGAATTTTACTCAGCAATTTGAGATGCTTTGTAAAGAGTGGAGGAGATTTGAGCTGCTTTGTTCTCAAACCACATGTTAGTGAAAAAGCAAACAGGCACTTAATCCTGACAGACAGCAGAATTTGACATCAGCTTGTCCCTGGAGAGGTGACCAGGAGTTCCCCAGTCCTGGCTAAAGTACTTGTTCCATTTTTTTGTGATTTTTTTTTTTTTATTTTTTTATTTTTTTTTTTTTTTAGAAGCCCCATGCCAATCTTCAAGTACATGGCTGCAACCTCCATGCCCCATGTCTAGCAGCTGCAACCCTTGGTGGGGTCCCTCCACTCTCCAAGAAGGGTTGGCATTCAACACCACGCAGAGGGGTGCCAAAACGGTTACCGAATAGGGCTAAAATATGGTCTAACCTGAGGTAATACCTTTAGCCTTGAACAGGAACATGCCACAAAACCCCTCCAAAATAATAAAAAATAAAATACAAAGGAGCTGATAATTTTCCTGTTTGGGGTTTTGGCTGGTTTCCTGTGACAATAAAAAATAGAGCAGTCGGCATATAGACAGCTGAGTATATACATACTTGTATACTGCCCTCTGACACAAACATTAATGTCTTCTATAGATCTTTGAGGTTCTTTTAAACATCTCGTTACATTTTGAGGTCGTGTCCTCGGAGGGCATTGATGTAAGTATATTTGTAGGAAGAAACAAACAGCTCATTGAATTTGGTTTCCCATTTTAACGTACATCAGTTAAATTGAATACGCAATGTTATAGTGTCTGGCAACAAACCCACTTTCTGATGGATAAAATTTGACTTTTCCCCTCTGTGTTTATGTCATAGCTAATATACAAAGATAAAGTGCATATACTACACTCTACATATTTACTGAACTTTGGCAAGTCACTAAGAGCCAGTACTCAAATCAAATTAGAACCACCCAATTTATAAAACACCCTTCCAAACTAATCTTATTATATTCAAAAGGAAATCTCTAGGCTGATACGAAGCCAATCAATAACTCACACTTCCCACTGTGGAGCAAATACCAGCCATCCCTTTCCAAGCTCTTGCAAACCTGTTGTGAAAAGCTGCCCTGGTGCATTACTTAAATAAATGGTGTAAATGCCCCCAAACAAGGATAATCTTGGCACATACTTATTTCCTCTGCAGGCAGCGAGTATGAGGGGGTCTTAGCTTTGTAAAGGAATCTCTTCCAGGTAATTCAATTGATCTTCCAATTTGTTTATATTCCATTTCTAGCAGCCATTAATTATTCTTTGGCATCCCTCTGCAGTCACCTACTAACCCACATGCCCCAATTTGGATGAAAGGTTTACTTACATTGGGAAAGCGGGGTTGGCCTTCATTTAAATGTTTACGTTCTGCAGAGATCTCTCATCTCACTTCCCAAGCTGCATTTGTTTGAGAACAGTGCACAACCTGTGCAGGGCTGGTTAAATAGCTTTTACTCGCTGTTTCTAGAGAGAAAGAAGGGGGTTAACTTTTGGCAGCTGGGAGGCTCAAAGAGAAACCTGACCTTCCTCCCCGCTTTTAAATCATCATATGGAAAATTCGATTGGTGATACATAGCTTTAAGCACCATGTCGGTATAATCACTTATTCCTTGTAACCAGCATGGTATCACTACTTACTCCTTGTAAACAGCACGGAAAACCAGGCAGAAGTGTAGTAGGTTCCGAATAAAAGAAGAGCAATTTACGAATTCCCTTTTAAAGACTAGCGGAGTTCTCAAGCCCAGCTTTGGCACAGGTTTTAATTCAGTCACTCCGTGCTTCTATGACGGTTTATTGACTATATAAGGATCAAATAAGGGGTAAGCTGAAATCAGAAACACAGTATTCATTCATTTAACTCTGCCGTAGTCGAGCAAATTCACGGTGACTCAAGGGACACAATGTCTTGTAAAACATATGTACTTAATATAAGGGTCATAAAACTTATTAAATTAAAAGCTAGGTTAAAAATAGGATGAAAATTTATGCCGCTGTCTAAAATAGCAATAATTTCCCTTTGGCCTTTCCCTTTTCAACTAATATGGGGTCTAGTTTTTCAAAAAAGTAGTCAACTGGCAAAATCTTCATTCTTCACAAGTGAATGCAAGTCACTCTACCAGGTGAATTGTATGGCTAATAATAGAGCACAATAAATAGAGAAGGGGGGCTGCTGCCAGCTGGGAGGATATATGGCATCATTGTTGACCACACAAGGAAACCTGTAGACATCCATTTATTACTTGAGAAGGAACACTGGGTTGCTCTTGACCAACCAAGTGCAATGAAAAGCCTTTTTTGACCATGAGCTAAGGCTGTAAAAAGCAAAAAAAAAAAAAAAAAAAAAATCCCTTTGATCACTCCATAAAGTTGCCCCATTGCTAGTGGGATGCCAGCCAGGACCCTCTTTCCCTGGTGTTTTAATCCTGGGGGTTACTTGAGCAAGTGCTCCAGACACTGTGAGACACCAAGAATCCCCTCCTGTCCTTGACAGACATCAGCAAAACCAACGTGCTCAGATGAAGTCGATGTAATTATCCTGCAGCCCTGCAGAATGACAGCAGAATTTAGCTCCTTCGATCAAGGCAACCATTTTCTATTAGAGGGGTGTGTGTGGGGTCTGTGAAAATAAAGCCTCGTGACCTAAATCCTCTTTTCTAACCTCTAAGAAATCAAAGTGATGCTGGGCCAACCTTGACCCATGACACTATCCAGACCGTTCCTAGCAGAGACCTCCTGCAATACTTGCCCAATGGCATAAGCTGATAAGGAGGGATGTGAAAACATTGGATGTCCTGGAATTTAAAGCATTGGGGGTTTTTTTTTTCAGTTTCTTCTGGTCTCTGAATCAAGTTTTTGTGCTTTTTTGCCTTGTTGTTCTCTGAATGGGAAACAAACAAATCCTAAAATGCTGAAATCGTTTCATTTTTTAGACACCACTTTTTTTGTGTTGGCTAAGTTAAACTTGTGCCTCCCTATTTTGTTGCAGTTACCCATCCTCTCTCGTCGTGCCAGTGGGCAGGACAAAGACACCTTTTGTGGGGTGTTTTTGCACCACTGGGTAACAGAAGCAGCGCTGACTCCCATCCCCTTCGCACTGCGAACTTTTTGGGATTTTTTAAAAATGCTGCTTAAACAGTTTTGCACCCAAATCTGTCACCCGTGACCTCATTAAGTTGCATTTAATCACACGGGGATGCCCATCAGGCCTAACCCCATCATTTCCTCAGGAATTTTCCCCTGATTTACTTAATGGTTCTCCAGCGCAAAGCAGGAGACCTCCGGGTGCTGTTCCCAGCGCGTGGTGGGTTACTGGCATTTGTAGTGTTTTAAACAAACAGAGTTTTGCAGGCATGTTTGTTTTGAAAAATAAACTTCTGGGCAGAAGGAGCCAGTTTGTGTCAGAGCTAGATTGGTAGCCCTTTGGCTTTCCCCAGCAGATGGGAAGAGGTCAGGCTCTCCTTTTCGTATTTTTTATTTGCGGGGGGGCAGGGTGGGTGAGGAGAACAAAAAAAATCACCTTTCCCCTTTCCCCCAGATAATATCTAGGATTTCCCACCTCCCTTAGAAGAGGAAAAGCCTGAAGCCAAAGTTCTGGATTGTCATGGAGGTGCTTTGGGAAGGAAGGCAAGGGAGGTTTTTGTTCCTCTTGGGCAAGGGTCTTCTGTAGAATTCAATGGATTTTTTTTTTCTTCCTAAGTTGAGACTGGTTTTAGAGGGTTGAAAGCCAACCTTAGCCATCGTCTGTTTCTTTCAGTTACTGTCTTTGTAATTATTGCGAACTACTGGCAGTAGTGTGGCCCCTTTGACTGTAAGTCTTGCTATGGGCTAACCAAGGCTGGACGGGGCAGTGGTGGCAGCTTGTTGGGACAACAAAGGGACAGACAATATCGAGGTCATAGCAGTTTCCTTACTAACACTGGGCTGGATTTTTGCCTCAAGTGGAGCTGCTCGACCAGGAGGAAAGTCTGAGCAAAGTTGCGAGTTGGTGTTTACATAACGGTTGTCTGAGAAGTAGGAGATTGAGATTCTTCATGCTCAACTTGACCAGGTATGACATTGTGCATATATATCTTTGTATAAATACATACACATGGGTTTGTTGCCCAGTACTTTCTTGTTATTTAGGGGAACTGCAGAATGGTTGGGATTGGAAGGGACTTCTGAAGATTATCTAGCCCAACTTTTCCTGCACCAAAGCAGATCCCTCAGGAACATGTCCAGAAGCGTCCTGAATGTCTCCAGAGCTGGAGGCTCCATAACCTGTCTGGAGAGCCTATTCTAGTGGCTCTGGTACCTTCACGAGTAAGTGAAAATGTGGCAGGGGGAAGGATGGGTCCACTTCTAGGACCACTTCCTTGTCCTGGTGTTGTATGCTCAGTTTTCTATTTGACCTTTCATAGAAGACATTAAGCTTGATAGCACAGCATGCGGCCAGAGACACTAATGCAGGTTTTCTTGCAGAGGGAAATATTTCCCCCGCTCTGTGTCTTGCACAATGTTACCTTCCTCTGAGAAAGCTCAGCTCCATCTCCAGTCTCCAAGAAGCGCCTTGGCCTGACATTTTATTTAGATGCGGTGCTTAGAGATACGGTCTAGTGGTGAACTTGGTAGAGTTACTGATGGATGTGATGATCTTAAAGGTCTTTTCCAACCTGAATGCTTCTCTGATTTGCAGAAGGATGTATTTTAGAGTTGAACTTTCAGTCCTGCTGTTAGGAACACAAGGTGTTTACCTGCACTGTGCTTGGTGCTGCTTCTTTCTCCATCCTCTACTACAGAGCTGGTCCACCACAGTCAAGAACAGGAGCCCTCCCCTATCTGCCATGTTGCTGTCCTCTCTTGAATAATGGAGACAACTTAGGTGGACAAAACGAAGCAACATCTAGTTATTTCATTCCCTTTGGTCATTCTCAATAGCCATCATTGTCTAAAGTGTCTACTGAGGTCATGCTTGCCCTGTAGTACTTCAGGAGGAAGTTGGTAAGGGTGGTCCCGGTGAAGCCTGGTGGGTGCAGTGGGTGCTTTCATGTTTATCAGGTCGGAGGCAGTGAGACAAAACAAGGTGTTCAAACTTCTGAAGAGATGGTTCTTGAGAGCCCTGGGGCTGGACTGCAATCTGAATCATTTGTTCGTGGGAAGGGTCACCAATTAATTAGCAGTTTTATTTAAGAAAAAAAGAAAGGAACTGGCAGCTCTTCTGAAATTTAAGTGTGTTGTTCACGGTGTAATTATAGATGAAATATTAGAGAAGTGGACTAATTACACACAATGCACTTGAGCCCAATTAAAATAGCATCTGCGGTGAACGTAGGGGTATTCACTTTCGCTAATAAGAAATACTTTCTTAACAACAGAAAATAAAATAGCTAAATTGGATATGCAGTGGAGATTATAAATATCCTATTAGCATATAAAATGAGGATTAACCTTATTTAATCACTGCTTGCTTGATCATCAAAAGTCATGTTTCACCTCTATAATGTAGCTGTATCCTCTCGGAAAAAAAAAGAAAAGGCAGCATATTAATAAATTTAGCTAATTAGGTGCTTTTTCTCATCTGCTCAACAGAGCTGGTGGAGGAAACTGGCTGCCCCTAACCACTTCACTTGGCTCTTCCTCATCTTATGGGAAGCTTAAGTTTATTTCCAGGTGACACTGTCTATATATAGCTCCTCTATCTATATGGAGTCAAATACGGGATCCTGGCCTGTATGGCTTGGTGGGATCCATCATATCAAAAGTGACTTTGGGTTATGAAGCTGATAGCAAGAGAAAAGAGATGGGGAAGAAGAAAAGGGCTTAAATGATGGATTTTATCCCTTTCAAAATACAGCTCTGCCTACACTTCACCGTGCAAGGACCGATTCTAATTTGAGCTCAGCGACTCAGGAAGGGGGTCGAGCTGACTTGGTTTGCTGTGGGTCTGTCACCACCAGTGTCCCTGAAAGCCAGCTGGTGCTCTGAGGATGCTGTGGTCTCCGCACGGTGGGGAGAGGTGCTACCTGCCAGCTGGCGACCTGGCTGTGTGAGCCGTGGCCAAGGGGAGCAAAGCAGGGAATGAAACACTCTGACCTCCAACCTCTGCTATAAATATTCAGCTGATGTGCTAAGCACAAAGGGACAGCAGCTTGAAGCAAGAAGAGGACTTAGAATGGATGATGTTGGAATATTTTTCTGGCCGTGTCCTGTAGGAAGTGAGTTCTGCCTTCCATAACCAAGGGCCACTTGGCAGGATTCAGACTTGATCTTACTTATGGAACTGTTTTGCCTCTGAATCCATTGTGCTGCCCCTCAGCCAGATTTCTGTGTGGCAGCAAATGGGCAAAGGCATGACGGGGCAGGAGTGAGCAACCCAATGAAACTTGCGCAGCTTGCTCTAAATCCAGGCAGCTGTGCTCCTTGGTTGTGTCCTTTTCCCATTAACATCCTTGTGAGTTTTCCTGGCATGGGGGCTAGTGGCTGATCGTTTGCAGAAGCTGAGTTTTAAATGTGCCTGTTCAAGTATTCCCAGAGGAAAAAGCTTGAGCAATACGATCCTTGCAGCACTGAGGGCACATGTTTGAGGGCTGGGGGCTGTAATATGGGCTCTTGGCTCACAGAATCACAGAACGTTAGGGATGGAAGGGACCTCAAAAGATCACCTAGTCCAATCCCCCTGCCACAGCAGGATCAAGTTACACAGGAACATGTCCAGGCAGGTTTTAATAGTCTCCAGAGTCTGGTGCTCTGTCACCCTCACTGTGAAGAAGTTCCTTCTCATATTTATATAAAGCCTCCTATGTTCCAGCTTAGACCTATTGCCCCTTGTCCTATCATTAGATGACACTGAGAAGAGCCTGGCTCCATCCTCCTGCCACCAACCCTTCACATGTTTATAAACAGTAATGAGGCCACCCTTCAATCTCCTTTTCTCCAAGCTAAAGAGACCCACCTCCCTCAGTCTTTCCTCATAAGGGAGATGTTCCACTCCCTTCATCATCTTTGTGGCTCTGTGTTCCACTGTTTCCAGCAATTCTGTGTCCTTCTGGAACTGAGATGTGGTTTCACCAGGGCAGAGTAGAGGGGGGGGAGGAGAACCTCTTGATCTGCTAACCAACCCCATTCTGACCCACCTCAGGATGCCATTAGCCTTCTTGGCCTCAATTGCTGGCTCATGATCATCCTGCTGTTCACCAGGCCCCCCAGGTGCCTTTCTCCTACACTGCTCTCCAAAAGGTTGGTCCCCAACCTATACTGGTACCTGGGGTTGTTCTTGCCCAGATGTAAGACTCTACACTTGTTATAGTCCATTCAATTTCTCCCTGCCCAGCTCTCCAGCTTGTCCAGGTCCCACTGAACAGCAGCACAGCCTGCTGGTGTGTCAGGCACTCGTCCCAGCTTGAACTAGACTCTGTCCCATTGGCCACTACTCTCTGGCTTCTATCCTGGCTCCTTGGCTTAAGGTTGGTGTTACCCCCTGCAACTTACCTCAGCATAACCCCAGCCCAGGGACTGTTTCAGCTTTGCATTGACTATGTGTGTTCAGCTTTGGTCCAAGCGTAGACCTTGTTATAAAAAAAAAATCCCAAAATTCAATCCAAATTGAGCCCAAGCCCAGCATCTCAAAATACTTCATATTAGTGTTTAAAATTAATGAAGTGGTTGTCTCAGCTACAGCAAAATGGAGGTGTAGGAAGCTTCATACTGATTTGCAGCTCCTCTTTGTGAGCTGTCCCCACCAAGCTCCTCTGAAGCATCATCCGGCTTTTGTCCTGACCCTGGGCAGAAGTGTGATTTTATTTATTTTTTTTCCTCTTGCTTCCACAAACGTTAGTCAAGTGCACCGAGGGACAGAGGGTTTATTTATCGTATTCAAGGAGCCACAATTGGATGTTTCACAACAAACCGGGCTCAGCCTGTGATTTACAGCAATGGGGAAGAGCGCTCTGCTGGCATGGCCCTTGTGTTGCCAAGTGTTGTGATGGTTGCAATGATTTTTCCTTACTGCCACAGTGCCCGGAGCAAAGTGTTCATAAGCGTTTCAGCTTTTTTAAAAAAAATTTTTGTGTTGGTAGTGGCAGTGGAGGGCTTTGTTTTCTTGTATTAAGAGCAGCTTTCCGTCCCTTAGGGCAGAACAAAAGAGCTTGGAAGCATGTTCTCAGTGTCCCCACAAAGACTCCAAAGGCTGAAGGATTTTAAATATTTTACTTTTTTTTTTTTTAAAGGAACCTTCAATTTGTTTTCCCACAATAGGTTTAAGTCACTCTGGCATGAGTTCATTTCCTTTCTTGTCTGATTCATGGATGCTGGAGATGGGCAGTAGTACCAGAAGCAGTGGCCACCTCCATGCGGTTTCTGCTGAGCTCTGCTGGGCTGGAGGTGGGGTAATGCTACTGAATTTGATCTGCAGAAAGATTTGGGCTAATGCAGAAGACAGGCACCTTTTGCTGATGCTGTTCCCATCTTTAAATCTTTTTTACTGCTGAGGGTTTTAGCACTTAATATCAGTTTTTCTCTTAGTGTAGGAAAACTTAGTGTATTTCCTCTTTTTTCTCTTGTAACAGGACTAAAGGAACTGAAGTGTGACTGTAGCTCGAAATACTAAAATCAGGGTGGCCCTATTTCACTTCTCTTCCAAATTCCCACTTTCAGCAACTGCTGACAGTGGCACAGACCACCTCCTCGTTTCTTGCCTGCCACTTTGCTTTTGGTCCTAGAAATCACATTCAAGTAAAGCCTTCAGAGAAACACAGGAGGCAAATTGAAAGTGACTGAGAATAAAATAGCCTTGGCCACGCAGGGGGATTTGAGGTGTTGCACTGTTGGGGAGGGCTGGAGGTGACGTGACTGAGTCCAGAAATGTGCAAAACCATGTCTGTGGGTCTGTGGGTGACCATAACATCAAGAAACGTGAAATAAAGTCAGCAGCCCACGGTAGAAATGCAACTTCAGGGACTTCCACAGCAAAGAAATGAAGGGAAATAGAAAAGGGAATGCGAAACATTTTTCTAGCTTTTGTGGCTGTTCGTACGGTGAGAAATCCCTCTTTGGGCTCTGCTTTTAAATTGTTTATGTTTTATTTCACTGCCCCTGTACCCTTACATCTTGGTAATATTCCTGAGCATAGAAAAGACAACCTGGGGACTCCAGTTGCAGTGGCAGGAGAGTCAAATGCTGCTTTCACACAGCTGCAGCCAAAACACTTCCTTTATCTTTTCCCCCATCCTGAGCATCGGTGCACTAGGCAAACTCCTCAACAGCAGCTTCTTGCCTTGTCTAGCGGGACAAAGAGTTAAACCAAGCCAAAGCCAGCCGTTGACTTTTATCCGTATATATCCAATTAAGAGGAACTCTCAGCTGCTCAGGAGTTGTTATTCCCTGCAAAGAGAGAAAGTTTGGAAAATGAAGAAAATCCCCAATTGCCACAGGTATGTGAGGTTTGGGTCCAATCTCACAGCAGCTCTTCTTCAAAGCCATTCATCTCGTGTTCTCCTTTGCCATCAAAAACGAAACGACCACATTTCCAGAAGCACTCAGCAGCTCTCTTGGAGATCCTGCACGCTCAGTCCCCAGGGCTACAGTTGCTGCTTCCCCTTCTGTGCTTAAATGGCTGGGAAAACCTCATTTGACCACTCCATTAAGATTCCTAAATCAGTCTTGGACTGATTTGCAAGCCTGGCCTGGGCCACTGTGGCTGGTGGTCACTTCTGATCATCCCTTCAGCTCTTCCAGGGTAAACCTCCCTAGAAGAAGTTCAGCTTTGCCTTGAAGTTGCTATGTGATGGGCAAAGGATCCCTTTGTGACACAGGGCTGTTTTTTAGGGGAAAAGCATGAGCCAAGATGTTTCAGTGGTGGACAAGGGGAAGGGATAGGTCATTCCCTGAGATGATCAAAGGAGCAGAGAGAGGAAAAGTGGGACTTGTCTTGCTGCCTCCGCGCTGTAATTCATGGCTTGTTTTCGAGACCTATCATACGATTTATTCCATAACAGGGGAGGGAGGACTTGGTTAAATTGTAAATGACTGTTACTTCAAGAGCTCAGAGGAAATATGGTCTTTCCCCATGGAGCCCATACATTATTCCCATGTAGTTACGGGGCCTTGCATTTCCTGGAACTATCATCCAGAAACCATCATCCAGACCTTAATTCTCCTCACACGACATCCCTTTAAAATCGTGAAGCTCTCTTAATCAACCTTTGTATCAGCGGCAAATTTGCAGTATGACCTAATTTGAAAGATGTCTCAAAGTGCTGACTCAAAGGGTTGGTGAATAAAGGCCAGTCATTGCTGCTGTGACACTAATGTGATGCAAAACAAAATCGAGTTGCATCAGCTGAATGTTAGCTTGCAACAAAATATTAGCGAGTGAAGCCACTCGCCCGTCATCTTTTATTTATACCTGTGAGATTTTATACTTTTTGGGGTCTGAAACGATTCTAAAAACAACTTGTGGAGGAGAGGCTTTTCAACTGTGAAAAATCCCAGTCAGATCTATACATCTAGGCTGCATCATTTTCACTTCATAATCTTCTGCCTTTTATAGAGCAGGAGGCAGACACATTATTTTAGAACCTTTATTAAAATATTTATACAGCAACAGATGAAAATCCTCATCCTGATATGTCACTTTGCATTTTTCGGTTACGTTCCAAGTCTTTATCTTATTTTTTTCCGTCTCTAATTGACATGCAGCTGATACTCCTTCATTCTCTGGATAAGGAACTGTCTTAAAACGACCAGCAATTACTCTGGGACTCAAAGAAATAAAAAAGGAAAGAAGGGAATTTGGGCCAGAAAGTTTATGGGGGTGTGAATAAAAGTTCCTCAAAAAGGCAGAAAAAAAAATCCCTAGTAATAATAAATTCTATTTAACTTCTCATAAAAGAAAGAGTGAGTATAAATTACAGGGATTTTTTTTCAGGGTTTTTATTGGGGCATCGTGTTAAATCTTTTTTCTCTTTTAGCTTCTCTTTTCCCTGCTTTCTTTAGGGACCTTATTTATCTGAGCTGGAACAAACGGGCTAGGGAGAAGCAAAGTGCATTTCTTAGTCCTTTTGTAGAGTATTGGCTGCTAATTAACACTCAGAAGAGTTACTTAAGAATCAAGGGTCTTGGGATGAACCAACTCAGCAGGAACTATATTTCCCTTTGCTTGCTTTTTAAAAAAAATTATTTAATTTTTAAATTGAAATGTCAATAATGCAAATCATCTCATACGTGCTGATCAAATGACTTTGCACCGAAGTGGCTGAAAACCAGCTGCGCACACGCACCCGAGCGAGGGAGACAGGCTATTAATTTAAAATTTAGAGGACCAATAAGTTTTTGATAGCAATGGGTGACTGTGCTAATGATTATTTAACTCGCTTCATGTTGGGTTAAGTGCGTAAGGCTCTGTAAAACGTAACGCCTTGTGGTAGTGAGACGAGACTTTTGCCTCCAAAATGCTCTATTCAAAGCCGGGGCTGGGGGGGGTGCGAAAGCAGTGGGGTTATAAAAAAGCAGTTACTATAAGATAGCACTTTGCAAACAGCTATGACGTAGAAACTAGAACAGTTAAAGAAGCAAATTTTGCTATTGCAGAAAAAAACCCCAATGAAACACACAAAACCCCAAAATACTTTCAGGTTTCCCCTTTGCTCCCAGTACATTTAGAGTATTTATTGGTGGTGGGGAATGGAGCTGGATGTTTTACCTAGTTATTCTCATCCTTTTTCTTGTTTTTATTTCTTTAAATGTATTCATGCTTGAAACACACGTTTCTGTGGGATTTGGGGTATGTTTGTGTCTTTTGAGCTTGAATGGACTTCCGTATGGATCATTCAATAAAACACTGCTTGTTGCTTGGTGGGTTTTTTTAGGTAAAAGGCAATGCCAATTCAAAGTACAGGCGAGCACGCTAAAAAACCCAGATAAGAATAGCAACACAGGTCTGATTCCCAGTAAATGATTTGCAGACCTTTATTTCTTGTTTCTTCAAGCTAGGACTAGGTTTTGTGGGGTTTTACTTGTTTGTTTTGCCTTCCTAAAGGGACTGCACTTGCTGAATGTCCCCATTTTGGGTTAATAGTGCTTTATGTGGTGGACTCCTTCAGCAATAGTGAGTAAGTGCTGCCGTTTGTGAGTATTTTGTGTCCTTCAGCTCTCTGAAGAAGGTGTAGGTAGGAATCTCTGAGCCCTGTGGTTGTGGAGAGGGTGGCAAAATAGTGGCTAATGACCTAGAAGCTAGCTGAAATTCTAGACAAATATTAAGCTTAATCAATGTATATATGTGCATAAAAAGAAGAGAATTTTTTTTTCCTTAAAAAAAGGGAAAAAAAAGGCAATGAAAATTTATGACCTTAACATTCCTTCAGGGTCAAGCAATTTATCAAATTCTCTCACTTTCTGGTTTCAATTACACAGCTATTGTGGAAGGAACTTATTTTAGCAGGTTCATTTGCCTCAGTAGGGAATACAGGACTTTGGCCTAATGCTTCACCTTTAGTGCAGGCCATTTGAGCCTTAGAACAAATACCAATCATCACTCTCTGGGCAAAAAAATAAAATAAATAAATAAAATCTGCATCGTCGTGGCCTACTGGAATGGGGTTTCTGTCAAGGTAAACGGTTGTCGGCAATGACTGTGGTAGAGTGGCGATAAATCCCATTTTATTGCTGAAAAATTCCAGCTTCTCTCCATGCCTGACAGCTCCCCACATTCTCGTACCCATTTGGGCAATTTCTGCACTATGTCCATCTGGTTCTTATTACCTCTCAACCTGCCAGTGTCTGATCCAGAAAAAGTGCAGGTCAAAAACAGGGGAAAAGAAACCAAGGTGATGGACAAAACAGAGAGAGGGTGGTTGAGAGACAGAGCCCAAAAATTAAAAACGAGATCTTAGGTGAACAAACAAACTTAAAGGAAGTTACTACCTTAACTCTGAAGTCGCCAGCAATGTTCTTACAAGTAGAAAATGAAGTAGGTTTAAATCTAAATCCACATGCTCCAAGCTTCTGAAATGTCACCCAATGTTTGATCTTTGCCCAGGAGACTAGTGACATCTGCCTAAATAAAACCTGTCAAGAGACATGGGGAAAGCCAAAGACTGAAGGTCTCGATGGAGGAAGTCCTGGAGTGTCCCTTGGTCTGTAGCTTTTCCTGCTGTTGGAACAGCCTTTGGTGCTAGGAGGGTGAGACTGGCCTCCAAAGGATCACTTTGGGGTTGCAAATTGTTGGAGAAGGTCAGCCAAAGTGCAATTTTAGTGTAATTTGGAAAAAAAAATAATTAGGCTAGCTTCATGCAACAGAAAAGAGAACAGAAAAGCAAGTCTTCATTTTCGTGCAAGCTTTTCACCCACCTCTGCATCTAGACTTACTTTAGGAAGTTTGGTTTCTTCTCAAAAGCCCTCTATGAGAAGTAGAGGGGATGTTTGGCCATTTTTGGAATTTAAAAACTAAACAAATTAGCCAAGGACAATGGAAATATTGAGTAAAAATGAAAAGCAGAACCTCACAGGAGTAATTCTTGTTTTTTCTTCTCTCAGTAAGTCCTGTAGGATGCAGTGTTTTGTCAAGGGCCCACAAGCGCTATCGGGAGACCTGCCTTGAGCCACCAACTAAACATCCCTCCGAGAGAGCCTGTTGAGTTTATTTGCAACTCCTATGCTTATTCTACCCCAAGCACGTCGTATTCCTTCCAAAACACTCTCCACTGTACCCTTTTCCCCAGTAAAAGGTCGCTGCTCTGGACCTGCATTTTTGTGTTAGCTTTACACAGGTTCTTCCCCTTGTTTCCTAGATGCAAGAAAAATTAAACCAAACATTTTGGACCTTCCTGCTGTCTTAAAACCTTGAATTCCCACCAGAAGAAAGCTTGGAGCATGCTCTACAGTTCATTTTGTGATCCTTCGTGAGTAGTTCTCTTGAGCATCACACGTTGTGCATCTCATGTACAACAGGACATGCTGGTAAGTGTAAATGGTCTGGTGGAAATGGTCACGGTGATGGTATTTTAGGAATGATGCTCAATAGTTCGTAGGAACCTGTTGGTTCCCATAAGCAAATTTGGGTTAAAGTTCCCGTTAGACCTGCAGGAGCTTGTTGGCATTGACCAAGGTGGTAGGACAGAAGATGAGTAGGGAGCAAAAGGTGGGAAGAGTTGAGAATTCTTACTCTGGAATGGGTCACCTGAAAATGGTACAATGTGTGACATGCAACACCCACCTGTCCTCAGAACTTCTCCCTTCATGCACTGTTGGTGCATCCATTCAAAATAAGGATTTGGGGGAGGAAGTTGCTTTTGGGAATAGTCTTCTTCCCTCTTGGTTCTGTAATTTCCCTGAAAAGTCTGACCGCCTGTGGTTGGTGTTTGCTGTGCATTACAGAATTAGATTTTTCAGTACTATTTTCAATGTGCCTTTGTTCAGCTTGTGTGGCCACACAGGGCCACAAACTCACATGCCAAGCGGTAAGAGCGTGGTTTGAGACACCTAGGGAAGCCTTTGCTGGGTGAATGGCTCTCAACCACACCGGCTGATTTGCTCAAAAACAAAGAGGCTGATGACAGGGAAAGCCCTAACTTCAACAATAAAAATATGTCAGCATGAAAATGGTTAATGGTGAGTATTATAGCTTCAAAAGAGCCCATTGGCTACCCCTAAAGGATGCCCTGCAATTGTTAAACTCATCAGATGCAACTACCCCTCCTCAGCTAGCCCCTTACATTTGTCTGGCTAACAGCAAAAAAAACCCAAAACTATAATAAATCGGTACCATATGTTGCCAGACAAGAATAAGTGATATAAATAAAGAGTCAAGAGACGTAGCCCCTTAAGAACAATGTGTAAAGATTTAAACTTTCAATGTATTAGTTAAGCTAGGAACATTTTAGGAGTGACTTGAAAGCGGTGTGCTGTTTGTTTATATCATTCTTCCTTTTATTATTCTTTTTGTCCTTCCTTCCTTCTCTTCAGATTGCATTTTAAATCAAAATGTTCTCCATGACTGACTGCTTTACAGCACTAGGGTAAGTCCCATTTTTCCACAGCTTAAACAAAAAATATGCCTGAGAAATCTATGCTGGAAAGGCATTTTGTTTGGGTTTTTTTGGTTTAGGAAATAAACATGATGGTGTTGGGAAAACAGCTTCTCTTTTATTTTATATTGTTTTTCCTTCTTTGTAATTTTTTAATCCAAATATCTGAAACTGTGACTCTGCAAACCCAGCTACTCTGTGGAAAGCCAATTCTTCGTGTCCAAACTTGTAATAAATAAGCAGAGGCAGCATTAAGAAAAAGAAAGCATGAACCAAAATACGCTTTGAGACTTGGCTGGAAATTTTATTTATCTTTTTCCTTTTATTGAGACATCCTGTGAAAAATGGCATAAAATAAATAGTTTTACAAAGCAACAATATAATCAATCTCTAAATGCGAAGATAAATCAAGGATTTCATTAACTGCTGGTAGCCAGTTTAAATTGTAGTCTTGTCCATAATGTCTATCTATCTATGTATGTCCAAGTTATATTAAAAACCTTTAAATGGCTTTGTAATATCAGCTACATCGAGCTATTATAATAATTAATGATACTGTTTTATAAATCAATATATGTATTCTTGATAAATTCATATCCAGTTAATGGTGTAATTTAAATAAAAAATTAATATAATAAAGGACATACTGGAATAGGCAGGAAATCTTTAAAGGTTAAGAGGGAAATTTGTCTAAATTCTTTTCTTTGTACCTATTTTTTTTTTTTTGAGAGAGAAGCCTCCATTGAAATTCAGCTGAGAGCCGGCTGGCTCTTCGCATCGCCCTCTCGCCATTAGTTTTGTGTTAACAGCGCTCGGGGAGTTTTTTTGCAGCCAAAGGGAACGGGAAAGCTCCTCCAGTGAAGTGAACACTTTTTTCCTCCCTGGCTCCTCGTCCTGCTGCAGAGCTGCAAATAAAACAAACAACTGAAAATAAAATCACTGCCAGAAACATGGTAAAAAGGCTTCTCCCACCTCCCCCCCCTCCCCATGATTGTGTATTTGTATTATTGCACAGATATTTATTTATCCTGTAGTGTCATTAAAAAAATAAAAGGGAAAATGTGACCCCTTTTATCCCAGGCACGAAGAGCAGGCGGAGGAGCATGGAAACTGTTTGGTGTAATAAAATGCTGGTCTTTATCTCTTGTTTAAAATACAGTTAATCCCCGTTTATTCAGCAAACACATCGAAAGGCAACTTGGAGGGGGAAGAAAAAAAATAAGAGAAAAACAGAAAATTGCCTTTTAAAAAAGTATTTGCAATGGTGCGAAACCGTGGCTCTGTTCCTCTGGCTTCTTTTTATTTATAGCCGGGAAGCACAAAATGTATCCCTAAAAATAACAGGGGAGTTTAATAGGGAATATTGATTGTTCTTCCCCAAACTTTTGATCTCCAGCGTTTCAAACAAAAGCCCGGCCGCCTGTTTATACACCAAATTTGTTTGAAGAATATCTTTTCCCAAACGATGCGAAGCACGACGCTTTGTCATCCCTCTTGACACGGGACAGAAGTGTCATTTTAATCCAGCCAGAGGATTTTTTTCTTTAGGGTTTTTTTTCCACTCTCAACAGTGCTCTCCTTATTTAGAGCAGCAGCAATCTGCGCAGTTTCTTTTGACACTGATGGGTATTTTGAAGCTCCTTACGCTGAGGGGAGGGATGAGAGAGAGAAAAAGGAACTCACTGTGGCAACACGGCTCCAGGAGCCGTCGCTTATTTGCTAAAAGTTTAGGCTTCAAATGGGCTTGAAATGTAAAGGGTGGGGCAGCTGCCTTTAGGAACAGGGGGAGAAAATGGAGAGAGGACGACGATGCTAAATTCTAGCAGAATACAGGGGATGCCGACACTGAAATTGGATTTGGGTTTGCAGCGCAGACAGGAGCAGGAGATACATGGCCCTTTCTGGGAAGTTGAATTTAGGCTTTATAGGATGAACATCCCGTAGCAGTGCACTGAAACACATCACACACTTTAAATATCTTCGTTCAGAAGCGTGTGGTGGTGTTATTTTATTTTCCCCCACTTCAGCCCTCTCCTAGGATCACTAACGTGCCTCTCCCCACACAAAGCAAGAAGAAACTCCATCCTTAAAAACTATCTGTCTTACAGATCGCATTCCCAGGCATGTTCCCTGCTTTTTATTGCCACGGATAACCTCTTAATGCTACCACAATTTTATTCTTGTTAAGTGGACATCCTCCATGTATTTAACTGCAAAGTGACTCTGGATGGGAGCTGTGGTGGGGGGTGGAATTGTGAGGAAGGAGAAATGCTTCGGGATGATTAGAAACATAAGTTTCTATCTTCTGTCACACGAGCCTATCAATTATTCAAAACCCTACTAAATTTAGACGTCTGCTCCTAAAACATTGTTTGCACTCATTCCCCGGGAAGATGGAGGCGGCTGATAATTTGGCTAAATTATGCGATGGAGCCCAATGGTTACAAATGAAAGGTTTGAATTCGGCAGATTTATTTGCTGCTGCTGAGATTTCTCACCAGCGACGATCCAGACCGGCTTCTTTGGGGAGCAAATCAAGGGGCGAGGTGGCATCCGCAGGTATTAACGTGGCTCAGACCACAGTGTTGCAGCTCGTAAAATAATGTGGTGGTGGCTTGGTGGGAGGCTTTGCCCATTAGATAGGGACTGGCTACAGGAGGTAAAGGGCCCAAAGCAGCCCAGGAGATTCTATGTGCACTAGGCACCCGTCCTTTGAGTGTAATGATCAATAAAGGAGGAATTACTGCTGTTACAAGATGAGCTGGGAAGGATGTGGGGTGGATGATGCCGTGTTGGTTTGAGTGCCACGTGCTCATCCCAAACTTGCTGCTGCCATGGTACAAAACAGCCCCCTTTCTCACGGCTGTGAGCCTCTGCTGAGCAGGGACCTACTTGTCACAGGATGTGAAGGGGGAGTTCTAGTAATTTTTTAATTTGATTTTTAAATTGAATTTTTAAAATAAATAAGCTCTGACAAACAGCACTGCCCCTTTGCAAAGAGCTGTTTTGCAGGCAAAACAACCCTCTGTGCTGACTTTATCAGTGGCAGCATCTCCTTTCCTAGAGGAAACAATATTTTTTGGTGAAGGTAATTCAGCTGATACTGCAATAGGTCAGGGATGGGAGATGGCCAAAAGCTGCAGAACGGGGGTAGACACAGGATTGTGGAGCGGGGGCATCACTGAGGGCTGCACCAGTCGGGTTTTGCGGTTCTGGGCTATGAGAGGCAGTGAAAAAGAATTGAAGAAAACTAAAATAAGTCATAAGAAGCAATAATAAAAAGAATAAAATAATAGTAAACTAAATGAAAAATAAACAAAATAAATTTGAAAAAAACACAAGAAATTACAAATAATTTTTATAGCATAAAAATAAATTATAATAAATAAAATTAATGAATAAAATGACCCAACAGAAACACCGCCTTCACTTTTGCAATGACAGTCTGTCACTGCTGAAACAGAGCCTTGGAGGGGATGAGGAGGAAAAATAAAATGAAATTTATATTTAGAAAGCAGAACACGTAAGGCAAGCAGAAAGCAAATGGCATGAGCCCTTGTCCTCACCCCACGCTGCCTCCAGAGTAGCACTGCTAAGCAACGGAATTCTCGTTTTTACACCTTTGGCGTAGAACAGGTAAGTGGGAATGGGGAGGGAGAGGCGAAAAAAACCAACCCAACTCCAGAAACAAAAAAAAGCCCCAACCCCAAAACAAAGGCCGTGCGAGCGCTTTCATTTATTTTGATAATCCTCCTCCTGCTCCAGAGCGTTTTGCAGTCTTTGTCAAAGTGAATGACAACAATTTGGCCAACTCTCTCTGAGCTGCACTCAACAGTGACAGGCAAATTATCAGAGGCCCTGCACTCCTTATTATCAGAGGAGAAGTCATCAGGAGGACGTGCGGAGGATCCCTCTCCCCTGTCACTATTTGTCAGTGGGACAAGGGCCACTGCTATGGGTAGCTGACAGGTAATTTCAACAATAACAATTACTCCTATTACTGGTGTCATAAACAATTCGCCCAAGGCATGACAATAACAAAGCTTTATAATTCAATGCCATATAAATAAATGCCAGCAGGTAACAAGTAATTTAGCTCCAATCAGGCCTTGGCCCTGGCATTAATATTGTTATTGCAAGAAAATGGAAAATTGAAAAAATTCAATATGTTAATGAATTAAGAGGAGTTCAAAGGCTACTGGAAAGGTGCAGTGATTGGGGGTGATGGGAGTGTGGGGTGGGGGGAGTAAGAAACAAAAGCAAAAGAGATAAAAATCACGCTTTTGGAACACAAGACTTATGTTCATACAAGCCCGTAACTAGTTTTTGATATAAAACGTGGTCACACTGTGCTGCCTCTCAGGTCAGGGCAAAGCACAGGTAGGAACCTGCGTCCAGCCCCTCGCCATCACATACCACGCTACAAACGACATGCTGCAAAACACCCCAAAACTGGATTTAATGCCTTGATTAGAAACAGACTTTTGTTTCAAATGTGATGTAAGACATAGATTTAACAAAGGTTAAAGGTTTATTTGCAGCTCCACCGCTTTGTTGTCTGCTTCTTGCATTCCTTTAGTCCTTTTTCTCAAGCAGCTCTGTTCAATCATGGATTCTTGTTTATCAACAAGGAGGATTTTATTGTGTTTTTCTCTCCCCAAACACCCTTCACAGGCCAAAACACCCCCGCAACCTTCCTATGAAAATGACGATCAGCGGCACTCGAGCCAGAGCCCAAGACCTCAAAGCCCAACTCCTTGACCAACCCAATTTGCAATTTTACTATTGGTGCAGCAAGACAATGTGGCATCAGGCTGACAGCAGTAAAAGAATTTGAAAATCTCTAATTAGGAGAGCTGCAGAGCAATTAACGCACGTCAAATTTCACTTCATCAAGTGCCACTCTAATTTTCCCACTAAAAATTAATGGACTTTTGGGGGGGGTGTGTGTGGTGCGTGCGTGTGTGCGTGTGCGCGCGCGCGCGTGTGTCCCCTCAAGGCAATGTTGATTCAAATCTGCTCAAGATGCAGTGTTGCACAGCTAAGCATCTTCTTGATTACAACCCGCCACACTTCTAACTGCTTTCATTCTTACTGCCACAGATACTTTGTCAACAGTCAAATTACGCCACGCTGATAACAATGCATAATGCTCTTCCTCAAAGGAGCCTCCTGTCATGGAGCAGCCTTTCATAAAAAAACCCACCGGTTTCTTCTCTGGGAAATAGATATGGCTGGGAAAAAAAAACAAGGAAAAAAAAAGGACTTTTTTTGGTGCTTTTGGCATTGGTTGTGATGTAAATCTTTTTTTTCTCTTTTTCTCCCCCCTACCTCATGCTATAATTTATTTATTTTTCCAGCTAATCCGAAATTACAGCAGGGAACTGTTTGAAGAGCTGCACAGAATGGAAAATATTTACAGTGGCTGTTTGTGTAGGCTTTGCTTAACCACTTTGCCTCCAAGACGTTTTCAAGAGCAACATCCTCCTTCCAATACCCTAATCCTTTTCGGTTTTTAGTTTTCCTTATTTTGTCTTTTTAATTTTTCTTCTTCGTTCCCTCCTCGCCTCTTTTTTCTTTCATTTTCTTTTTACCTCGCTATTTGTTTTTGTTCTTTCTTCAGGTGTCAGACGGCATCCCCCACTCTTTGCATCAGCACAAGCCCCGCTGACGTCAATGGGAGTTTTGCCGGGGTGTGGGGCTCGCGCGCCTTGGCCCGCTGCTATAAACACCTTGGGACCTTCTCTTTTAATGGATGGTATTTAGATTTCTGCGCAGGGCTTGTTTAACGTCTGCGTTTGCCAGGGCCCTCAAACATCACGGGGCACGCAAGACAAATTGTCTTTTTGTCAGAGCACCGTGGAGGGCAGGAGAAAAGCACCCAGCTAGTGTTTTACCTGCCAGAGCAGAGGGTTCTGCTCCCCTAGCCCCTTCTTCTAGGTGATCAATAACAGTAAAAGCCAGGATTCCCAACCAGTAGACGTGGAATTAATAAGACTAATGTACCTCAAAGTTATTTGTATTATTTTTTGGGGGGGCCCCTCACAAACTATGGGTGGACTGATTGCTGCTAACCACCCTGGTGATATAGACAGGGTACCTTGCTGTGCCTGTGTCTGTGCTGGCTATAAAACAAAAGCCTAAACCCCACGTTGCCTCTGAACTGAGCCATCATTCCATCAATAACTCCTTCCTCACCGCAGATAGCCGACTGATGCTGCAGCACCACTTAACACGGCCCCTGCTCTACCTGACACCATCCTGCATCCTCCCTGCTCACACTCACCTCCTGGCAATTTGCAACTGTCCAGCACATTTAGAAAAAGGAGTTTTGGGGATTTGGTTACTGAAGCCTAGACGTTCCCCATTGTTTGTGTCCTCCAGCTAGGATGGAGGAATGAGGCTTCCTCTAAGGACACGGCACAATCCTTGAGCATCCCTGAACTGACAGCAGAGCAGCCACTGGGCCTGTGGGTTAACACACGTGTAAGTGCACTTTTTCTTCCTTCATGTAGGGACATTAAAGAAGGCCTTAAACTTAAAAAAATTGTAACCCTGCTTTTGAGTGAAGCAGAAATTATGTATTTTGCCTCCACGCCCCCTCATTTTATTTGTTCTTTTTTCATTTATTTTGTTTTTTGGAGGGGACCCCCTAGAAAAATGTTGTCATGACAATAATAGGGCAGTGCCACAATTTGAAGAAAGAAATAAGGAAAAATATGATTGTACAACACATTCTGCAGTAATCAATTTTACCTCCAATATCTGCTTTTGTTTTCGAAATGCTAAATAAACAATACATAATGCATCCCTCATCAGCCAAAACCATGAGGGCTCTGTGCTCAAATAACAGGAAACATATTCAATTTTCCTAACAGAAGACAGTTCATTAAGCTGTGCCACATCAAATAAAACTTTAATTTCTCCAGCATCAGAGTCGCAATGAAAGCAATTGAGGAAGATGAGCCATATGGTACTTCTATCAGCAAACACATATTGCTCATTCCCCCAAAGTTTTCTAATTCTGCTCCCCAGACCTGTGTAATATAGATAATGTGCTCTGAGCGCAGCAACCATGAGCTATCTGGTGTACACTTCTAATACTGTATTTAATGGGAAATAATGAATCATAAAAGCCTGCAGAAGACGGCTTTCGCTAACCTAAATCTCAGCTGTAATTTCATTGTTCTGTGCCTAAGATGCTGTTTGCCCTTTTCAAATAACAGCAGTTGAACATAATTATGCCACTACAAACCTGGGCTGCAAAGAGAAAACCTTCCTCCTTATAACCAAGTTTTTATTAACTCTTGAGACCCTGAGCTTGGGGCAACGGCAGGCAGAGGAGCCGCCTGCCAGTTTTTAGGGTCTGTTGGAGCCCGCAGATCCCGGTTTCCAGAGCGCAGCCCCGCAAATGAAATTGATGGCTATTGTGCCGGGCCAAAAAATGCAGCAGAAGTCTATGAAATATTAGGAAATCTGCTTGACATTGGGAAATCTGACACTTGTCTGCGCAAACATCTGTAAGTGCCAAAACTGTAGAACCCAGTAAGAGGGAGATTTTTTAATATTCTATTTTTATTGTTTTTGAAAAAGGTAAGTCTGTTTTTAAATTCTTCTTGCCAGATATTAAAATCGTAGCCAGCAGCTTGACTTAAGAGCCCTCTAAACTTTATAGTGTTTATCCTGTGTTTATAAATTTTTAATAATCTATTTAATGATATGGTAAAGTTAAAAGCTAAACAGGGCCATGTTTTCTCAGCCTTTTATTCTTCTCTGCCTTTTAGGATGTAACCTGTGTCTCTGAGAGAGACGAAGCGTATAGGTAGCAAGATATCCATACATCCACACCACAGGATTCACTAAGGCAGGACTGAGAATATAAAGCTATTATTTTGACGTGGAAAAAGTCTCCGACTCAAGTAAGTCTCTTTCATTCCTCTTTCCTCAACCCTAAAAAAAATTAATTACTGGGCTCATTTAAACCATTGTCTAGATATGCTGCTTATACACACTGGAAACATACTTCAGGGGCTGCTGTTTGTTTTGGCAAGCTATGAACCCAAAAGCTCCAATTAAATGAGAAAAAAGAAGAGTAACTTTTAAAAGTTAGAGATTGCCTTTTAAAAGCTTATTAAAATCAGCATGTTAGATGTCTGCCTTTGAATTAGCTCAGAGGCTTGATTGCTTTCATTAAAGCTGCCTGTTTAGGTGCTGCTTGGTGAACGTTCAAGTCTGATTTCAACCCCCTCCAACCCCTGCCCTCAGCTGCTTCTCACTACTTGTCAACTCGGATTTTCCCTCCAAATTCAAAAGCAAAAAACTCAGATTAATTTTTTTTTCTGAGACAAGCACCAGCCATGTCCCTAACCACCCCCCCCTTGCAATGCATCATGACAAAAATCACCAGCAACCAGAGAGAGACTGACAGGTATTAAAAAGAAAAAATATAGAAACATATGTAGACATATATGTAATAAATATATAAAAAATTATATATACCAATTATATATATATAAAATATATCTATTAAAAAAATCCCACCCTGAAAACACCCTCTGTGACCAAATCAACCCCCCAAAATCCCCACCAAAAAAGCCAAACCCCAAGCCGTCATATTGCTCACAGCCCATGAATGCCCTAAAAACAAATGTTTAAACAGGTTGGGTTGTTTTGGGGTTTTTTTTATGAAGCAGCAGAAAAACCCTGTGCATGCTCCAATGGGTTACAATAACAATGCTCTATTGCAATGTAAAACAAGCTGGAGGAGAAAAAGGTGCTTTTTGTTACCATTTTATCAAAGCTGTTCATCTTCTAGCTGCAGGCAGCATTTTGCTGGAATTGCAGATATTTCTCTGTCCGGGCTCCTTTGTTTGTGCATCTCATTTGCATATATTAATCTCCAGCCGAGGGTGCTTTCAGCTCATTAAGGCCTCCCCTCGCATTATTTCATAAGGCAGCTGCTAGGAGGGATTTCACCTGTGGTGACTGAGAACAGAGGGTTGGGGAAAAAAAACCCCAACCCCAAATTCTTCATAAAAAATAAGAATAAAACAAAAAAACCACCCCAAAACACACAAATACACCGGGGGGGGGGGGGGAGGAAAATCCCCAACCAACAAGCAAGGAAATCTTCTGACTCTCTTCCCCTATAAATGGGCACCATTTGTGTTAAACAGCCTCTTGTCATGATAGATGCCTCCTGGGGTCAGGGGGGAAAGTTGATTTGAAGGTCAGCAGTAAAACAACAGACAAACCAGACGCCAAACTGGTTCCTTAGCTGTCGGTGGGAGCCGCGGTACAACCAGGTCT
>JAOXOE010000256.1:5341999-5352461 GCA_028565055.1 Phoeniculus purpureus | reverse complement strand
CTACCCCTACCGGGGCGGGGGGGGGGGGAAGAAACAGGAGGCTGCAAGCCCCGTTCCCGGGCTGCCTGCCCAGCGGGAAAAGAGGACCAGGAACGCGCTCCCTGGTCTTTTATACTGTCCTGACCACGGGACTTTGGGAAAGTCACTTCACCTGGGACAGTTCCGGGGAGGAAAGTCCTCTTAAAGCCACAGAACGTTTTCTTTCCTTCATAAAAGCACAAACCTGTAAGTCTGAAAATTCTGGAAATTTTCAAACCACAATAGTTGGTCAGACTGATGGGAGGTTAGTTGGTTTGACAGGTGGTTAGTTGGATTGATGGGTGGTTGGATGGACTGGCTGGCTGATTGACTGGTTGTCTGGTTGCTTGGTTGGAACAAACACCCTCTAATGTTATCCAGGCATCAGAGGTGAGGTAAGATCTTGTTTTCCTGTACAAAGCAAAATCAAGGTGCTCCAGGAGCATCGTCCCAGTCCTCTAGTGCTGGAGAAGGGGTGAGAGTATTCTTCATCATGTACCATTACTGACCTCTTCTCCATGTACAATCCTTTGACTTCTTAGAAGCCCCAGAAGTTGCTCACTGGTGCACGCAAATCTCTTGTGCAGGTTACACACGGCACTATCAGCATCTATGTGGTGCCAGCTCAAGATGAGAGGAGAAGTATGTGCACAAAAGTCTCAATAACCTGGGGTGAAGGTGTTGGCATTGCCTGGCAGTGCTAGAATCTAGACAGGTCTGAGGCTACATAGTGGGTTGTTTTTATTTGAAAGGGGTATCTTGATCCATAAAGGAAAGAGCCTGAGCATTGTAGGAAGAAACTGTGAGTAGACGTATGAAAGGGTCTCTTAGAAAAGGAGGCAAAAGTAGACCTGACTAGGTCTTTCTCCTCCTTAAGAAGGTAAGAACCATACTTTCTTTTTTTGTGTAAGATGAGTAAAATTATAAGGAAGCCCATAAGCTACAGATAAGGATAGAAAGCCCTTTGGGATGGGCTTTCATGCAAAAATACATACAGGTCGTAGCATGTGATGGTCTGCCTTGGACTCTAAGTAAAGAATGAATATACAAACCATCCATAACACTCTCTCACAAATGAATAACATGAATGTTTTCATATGTACACGAGTCCACACACAAATAGATATAAATAGACATGGAAACTTTACACACCCCTAAAAGCCCAGCTTGCCACAAATGAAAAATGTCAAGGGCTCCACATCCATTTAAGAAATAAAAAACGAGAGCAGAGGTGAGCTGGGGCAATGGTGTTGTGGGGAGCTACCTACTGGTTGGAAACATCCAGGATCTCCCTAAGCATTTATCAATGTCTTTCCTGACTCAAGAAATAGGAGTGAGAGGACCTCGAGATGGTGTTTTCTTAAGTGACCCTGCGAGAGCAGATCTGCTTCTGCTGCACTGCTTCCAGCACACAAGTATGAAAGGAAAAAAAAAAAAAAATATAAAAAACATCTAAATTTGTATAAACATCAGGCTTTGAAAAGGGAAAAAAACCAACCCAGCTCTTCCTTTTTTATTATTTCTTTTCCTTGAACCTTAAAAAAAATAAATTATGTCAAGGCAGTTCTTATTTTATCCAGACCAGTTCATAAATCCCAAGTCATAAATTCACGTGATATCCCGGGCTGCTGGATTTTGCATTTGGAGCTCTGAAAGACTGATAGCTGAAAGATTTATAAAATCCTAGGTAGCTGGAGTGCTGCCTATTGGTTCCACATCTGAGGGTTCCCTGCATCCTGCTTAGCCCAGTAAGCTGCATGTATGGGACATATTGTGCTCAAGCGGTAGACTCCAGCCCCTGTCTCCTATTTTCAGTGATGGGGAGGACAAAAATTTGGTCATTGGAGATGGCTGAGCCCTGTTCAGGGACTTTTGTGTGCACCCATGGGCTTGCCAGGAGCCTGCTGCTACTTCCAGCAAAGTTAAACCCTAGGTGATGAATGATTTTGCTTGAGTATGAGATGTGACCACAAGCAGCAGAAATGTTTTAACTACCTTGAAAGTAACATTGGATTTTGTTCATTGCAACATAACTGAGAATCACTAAGAGCAGGGTGTCACTGCTGGGGCCAGAAGATGACACTTAGAGGGGAATCTCTAAGAGGACCTGCCCCTCAGCAAGAACGTGGTAAGTGAGATGCCTCAAAACACAGGCTACCAACGTTCCACCTGGCAAAGCAGCACATTCTTATCTCTTAGTCTTCTGTTGTGCTAATAAAAAGATATACATATATTAAAAACCACCCCAAACTCTCTTCTGCAGCGTCAAGAGTTTCTTTATATCTCTAAGGATAATAACTAACATCTTCATTACTGGGAAACAGAAATATTTGTTATTATTTATTTGTTATTTAATTGCTATTATTTGTAATTATTTGTTGTTTGTTTTACATTTCAGATGTTTTCATTCATGTGTCTGAACCTCTTGAAACTCACAACTGAAGAAAATCCTTCTTTGCTCTCCCGAGGAAGAAGGGTAGAATCACCTGAGGTCAGCTTTGCCTGTTTGGAGTTTGATTAGAGGCACATTGTCCAGCTACATGTAGAGTTGTTGCTGTTGTTCATCTACTTGCATTAGTGAAATTAAAGCATTGCAAGGATTTATGCATCCTGTGTGTTGCGAGCAGCTCTGCCTTGCCTACCACCTCAACCTTAAGGAAGTGGCACAATGGTCTCGCAACAGAGAGCTAGCTGCCTCTTCCCCATCAAAGTGCCCATGTTCATTAGAAACAGTTACTGATTTAAGAGGTCAGAATAAACCAGACAGGCATTTGCATGAGGAATCATGATGGAAGAGGGTTTTTTTCCTGGTTATTCTAAAGATCTGAGGCTTTCCCGAGCCTGGAAGTGGCTCTTGCCAAGTATCTTTCCCCTTTCCAAGCAGAACATACTTATTTTTCAATGTCAAATTCCAGTGAATTATATTTATGCTGTACTTCACATTTTCTTCCTGCTTCCTTCAGCTTCTTTCAGCTGGGTTTGAGTCATCATGAGCTGTTGATGGGGTTCAGGGATGAATCAGGCTATTGATGGGGTTCAGACAGGCTGCCCAAACCAGTCACTGCCCAACTCATCCAGGCTCAGGGCTGTCCCAGTAGGTAATCCAGCTCAAGTAGCTCTGTCCTGCTTCAAGAGAGTGAATTTGTGATGTTTTAGATCTTTGGTATTTTTACCATCTTCAACAGTGAGATTTGGTGCTCTATTGCCACCAGTTTGGGGAGTTTTGCTTGTCAGGGCATTGGGAAATGCAAAGGTGGGCTTTACTGGTTGTGGCTGAACTGAAATGAGCCCTCTGGTGCAACAAGAGCTGAAGCAGGGCGAAGGGCAACTGCTCACATGTGTCTATTGATCAGCCCCTTTCCCCTGCATTTTCAGTTTGGAAGCAGGAAGGGGTTTCTTTCTCTTCCCAAACTTGGGATGTAGAATATAACAAATCATTAGGTTTTTTTCAGTTTTAAATGTACAAGTAATCGTAAAGTTTCCTTTTATTAAAAGGATCCACATAAACCCTTTTTGTCCCCTTTCCCTTCTAATTCTGATACCATCCTGCTAATTAAAAACGCTTTACAAGGACTAGCATGGCACTATAGGAAAGAAAGGTCAATACATGTGCAACACTTCATTTGTAAATAATATGGGTCTGTAATCAATTATCTCATTTTCACAGAAGACATATTAATCTAAAAGCAAAGGATGGAGACATTTAGAGGATGTACAGAGGGGATCTTTAAATGTTAAATGTTCTTTAGCACGCGCTAAGTAAAGAGTTTGGCAGACTGAAAATGTAACGCACGGCACTGACACTCCAGGGAGAGTCTTTAGGTCAAGTGATTTGTACCTTCAAAATAGTTCTCCGTAGCACTGTAAAGCCTTCTGTTGGTAGCAGTGAGATGGGTTAGTGTTGTTTAGGATGATAACTGTAGCAGGGGCACTACTGCAACCAGGAAGAGAGGGAAAATGAAAGGTAATCTGCAAAACCCCTCTATGTTTAAATTACCGTTCAACTGTATTTTAACTACATATTAATAGTATTTTGCCTTATATTTTAAAATACATTTAAAATTGTAAATAATCTTTTAAACTGTATATTAAATCACACTGTTACTTGCTCTTATGGGCAGTGGAAAATGAGTTTTTCTACCCCTCTTTTTCCGTAAAAAGAGGCCAGGTGCCCCTGGTACCCTGGGCACAGGCAGGGAAACACCACTTTGGATGACCCAGTATCCCACTGGGATTGTATCCACTTCCGTGGGTCACAATGGGAATCCATATGAAGGTTTAATAATATGAAACCTGGGTTCCTGGGTGTTGGACATCCCGTGTAGGAGAAAGTACAAGAAAATACGTACTTGAATGGTTTAGACTGCTCATCAACTTGAAAGGCTCTACTGGATCTGCTGGGAGCTGGGTTAGCTTGGATGCTCATCTGCTGTACTTAACAACACAGAGGTGGTAGAAGGGGAGATGAAGAATGTCAGTTCATTTTCATTTTTGCCTGTTCACACTGGCCCAGCACTCACCCCAGATTTCCAGCATTAAAATGTCTATCTAACAACTGTTGGGATGTAAGGAAGAAAAAACCCACCCCACTCCCTTGACTCTCCCTACCCCCAGTTCTCACCATCTGGTTGATATTGCCCAGTTCCCCCGTGTTGCCCTCATCTGTCCATTGCTGAGTGGAAGGAAGGAGGAGCTGGGCCACTGGCAAAAATCCCACCAATGCAAGTCCTTGCACGAGGGGAGGGTCTCCCTCTCATTTCCTTTGCCACAGTCCCCTCTCCCCTACTCCCACACTTCCCGCCAGCCAAATCCACCGCCTAGGCCAGAAGAAAACTAAACAAAAAGAAACCCAAAAGGGGAAAAAAGCCCACATCCCAAGGTGGGAATTACTTTCTTTAGGCTTTAGAAGTCAAACTGGCTCCTTGAGGGCTGCTGAGTTTTCTCTCATGGTGAGAGCATGGGGAGGAGATGCTCCTTGTGGCATTGATGTGGCTTAAGGATCCAGTCTTTTGCCTCATTCCCTTCCTCTGTGGGTATTTTTTTCACAGAAATACACACTTGGTGCATGAAGGTTGAGCAAGGCACCAATCCAACTCCCTCCCAGTCAGCAAAGTGCCAACACCACGAGTGTGAAGGAGGTGAGGGTAAGCCAGGGTGGCTTTTTCACCCCCTCTCTCCTGGCTGTCACTGTGGATAAATGGGGAAATCATTGCAAAATCTTTATGGCTCACACTGTGGGACAACAGGTTATGGGACTGGTGATACGGAAGGGATGGTAGTCAGGAGCCCCACCTGTATCACAGAGAGAAGGTATCAACTTCTTTAAAAAAAAATAAACAACCTTAGGTTAGGATGAACTAAAAAAACCACCTAAAAAGACACCCGGAGTGATTCCCAAGGTAAACCTAAATATTTCCGGGTTTGCTCACCCCTGTGGGCTCAGCACATGCTGTAGCTGCTCTACCCAAAGGGCCTTTTGAAATGCTCTGCAAGCCTCCTCGTGCCAAAGCAAATGTTACTTTACCATTGAGCAGGCAGAATAAGGAAAGCCGCAAGATCTGTGAGTAAGAAAAAAAAGAGCCCAAACAGGAAAACCCCCTTTTCTTCTGATTTTTTTCAAGTCCTGGATGATCAAGGCTGCTCTGCTGACTCTGATGTAATCACTTTGCAGATACCCAACTACACGGCCAGCCATGGAAAGTACTCTCCCTTTGATTCCAGCAAAATCCTTTCTAATTCTCTTTAAACGTTGCAGGGCTTTTGGAAATGCCAGCCAAATGCTTCAGATATCTTTTCTCTCCCCCTGTCTTTACATACTTGCTTTATTTTTATGCAGCCCAGTTACTGCTGTACATGGAAAACGGATGTAGAAGAGAGATCTGGTTTGCTTTAGTCTTTATATCATATAGAGTTAGACACTTTAACCTTCTTTCTATTTACTTAGTTACTCTACTAACCCCTGTGCTTCCCTTTTTCCCTTAATACCTTATTAAATACTTTATAATACAGTAGCCCATACACATCACGTAGGTCAAACTTTTATTACACTGGGCTCACCACAGCTCTCTAGTAAACCGTAAGTCACGTTTCCCTCTAAAAAGTTAAAAAACGGGATTGTTTGGGTGAGCGCGAGTATGTGAGGAGCTACCTCAGAACGCCACAAAGTAGACTTATTTAACCAGAAAATAAGATCCTCTAAGACAGCAGTGTGGATAGGAACCCTCCTGGCTGGGCTGTTACTCTCTCAGTGCTCTACAGTTGTCCTGAGGTGGCTGCAGGACCATCACAGAGTACATATTTCCATGGCTGTGATGCCTCTTCCAGCCCAGATTTAAAACGTCCATGAGGTCAGATCTTCAAGAATTACAAAGACCTCTCCAACTCCATGAGATTAAAGGAGAGCAAGATTTGGAGCAGCTTTGGGGTATTTTATTGATCTTTTTTTGTTGGTCATTTTTAGGATTTTTATTTTACATTTTACTGGAAACTATTTTTCTTCTTTGATTACAAGATGTCAGCAGCAGAACCTAGGGAAAAAAAAAGAGACAACAAATTGTGACTCATAAGAAAGTCCTGATGCTGCCATGTGGTTGTACATTTTGCCTTGCAGTTAGCACTGACATTTCAGAGGCAAGCAAAACATACTGAGCAGGAAGATTTGGGTTTTCCCCTTAGCCCTTGGAGCTTACCAGCACTTGCTGGAAGTCAAAGTTGCTTCCTCACAATTTACACTGTTCAAATGAATGGTGTCCCAAACAGGACCAAGAGGATGAAGATTCCTTTACACCATGTCTCACAACCACCACCCTGCTATAGGAACATGAGCAATATGCCTGGGAGCTTCAGTGCAGCAGCCAGTGACCATACTCATGCCAAGCTGCTTCTTCTGTCACTGTCTCTCAGTTCAACCCATTGCAAAGCCGTAGCTGTGTGTGATTTGCTCCATCACTAGATGTGTTCAAGGCCAGGTTGGGTGGAGATGTGAGCAACCTGGTATAGAGGGTATTGTTCCTGCCCATGGCAGGGAGGTTGAAACTAGGTAATCATTGAAATCCTTGTCCGTCTTCCTCTAGATAAACTTTCCCTGTGGAATGAAAGATGGTCATTTGTGTTTCATCAGACCATAAAAATTCTGTTTGAAGGCTTCTCAAGCCTTTTTCCAAGTTGGAACCGCCTTGAAAGGCTTCAGACCACAGTGCCAGATGGGTTGGGGGCATCTGGTTTAATGCACGCTATGCTGCTGTTCCTGCACCACCACGCTCCCCCCCACTTCCACAATGGGACCAGCATTGCTGCAGGGTTGATATAGGAAGCTCCTTAATATCTTGCACTTTCTCCATTTCACAGTGGTGAAGCTCTCCTCAGGCTGGTGGACGCTGCCTGCACCTCTAGGTACAAAACACTTTCAAATGGGAAGTTTTGCATCATTACTTTGCTGTGAACTAAAACCTTCTAGATATTTGAGAGTTTTAATTCCATTTCTTCTTGCTCACAACACTGCTTGGAACGCTGGAATGAGAGGCATTCAAGTTTTGGGGCTTTTAAAAATCTTTTCTCTTTTAAATAATTTTTTTCATCTTCCCCACTCTTCTTCCTTTCCTTAGCTTCCTTAACTTTACTCTCAATTTCCCACCCTGGAGAAACTATCTTATAGAAAAGCTGTATTTGCCATGGAGGAAGTCGGTAAAACTCTGCAAGGAGCAAAAACAGACCTTCAGCTGGCTTCAGCCAACCTGATTCAAAAGTTGGCACCACTTCAGGTAAGCAGAAATGGGAAAAATCAGTAAACCAAAACTCATATTGAAAAGCAAGCAGCACCTTGTGATTTCTCTCATTATCCCCTTACTGGACATGGAAAGCTGCTAAGCAGGCAACTGTGGCCCAGAGTCCTCCTTCTCCAATCTCATAGAATCACAGAATCAAAGAATGGGTTGAAAAGGAATATTAACCATCTAGTTCCAACACCCCCTTGCCATGGTACCTTCCCACCAGACCAAGCTGCTCAGAGTCCCATCCAACCTGGATGGAACCTTGAACCTTGAACACTTCCAGGGATGGATGATCCACAACCTCTCTGGGCAACTTGTTCCTGTGCCTCAGCACCCTCAAGGTGAAGAACGTCTCTCTTATGTCTAATCTAGTAATAAAAAATAATTGTTTTTCCCCACCAGTACTTCAGCAGACAAATCACAAGCTGAAGATAACAAAACCTCGTAAGACAGTAAGATCCCCCCAACAATGTCCATCAAAGGTGGTGTCTCAGGTTGAGGACTTGTTGATGCACTCATGTCCCACACATGAACTCAGTAAAAAAAAAAGACCAGAGGGTCTCTCATCATCTGAGATGGGCAATGCATCACTCCTTTAAAAGTTAGCAGAGCGAAGGTTAAAAGAAAAGCAGCTCTTTTTTTGGTCCCTACTAGAAGGGGAGTTTTATACCCAAAGACACAAAGGCAGTGCGCTCAGTGCGTGCCAGCGTCAACCCTTCTTTTTTTTTTACAGCGCAGCAATGGTGAAAAGTTGTGATTTTTTTTTACAAGCAAATAGGAAGAAAAAGCCTGAACACACCCTGGGAACATGTTTAAGAAGTTGATTTATGTTTCATGCTGAGCCTTACACCTGCAGTTCAAACAAAATTCAACTTTGCCGCCCCACAGAGCCTAGTTTATTAGGTATCAAGGAGTCACAAGAAGCCATGTAATTAAAACTGTAATTAACTGGAAAGGGAAAGTGCCACCTGAGTTTTGAGAGGCTGTCAATTTTATTTCCATTACAGCTCTCCTTCTGCTCTTTTGTCTATAGGGTGGGATTTTTTTTCCCCATCTTGATAAGGAAAAACAAAGTTGGGTTTTTAAGGTTCTGTTTTCTTATTATTAACTAAAGAAGACACCAAATTCTCTTGGGGGAAAAAAACCTAAAAAATTCAAGCTGCATAGTTTTGAGCTTGGACGTGGCTTTCTCACGGCAACACCTGCCAACAGGTGTCAAGTGCGGCCAAAGCACAAAACAGCCCTGAAATGTCCTACTGGCAAAGGGTCAGGGGGTTCAGAGACTATTTTCACAAAACATAATCGATGCCCTTTAAAATGCAGCTCAGAGGCACCTTGTCAAAATGCATGACCTTGCTGCCGTGGGTGAGCCAAGCGTCGGGCTTCTTTCCCAGTGTACATGTCTATACAATGTGTATAGCCACACAACCTTTGCAGGTTGCCGGGTCCTGCCAGAGACCACCACGCTACTGTCATGGGCCACACACAGCAAGTCAAAAAAACGTCTGGAGATGTCCAAGGCAGTGTGATGAACCTGGTCAATCATTAAAATTAAAAGCAAAAACAAAAACAAGCCCAGTCCATTGGCTAGATAACAAGTCTCTGGAAGATCTGGGGGTACGTGCCAGCCCTGTCCTCCCTCTGCCTCATGCAGTCACAGGAATCAAATTCCTGGGGGATCAGAGAGAGGTGCTAGAATAAAGAGGTGGTTATTTAATAAGGTTGAAAGAGGCAAAGATTTAGGTAAACTTGACAAAAGAAATAAAGTCACAGTAAAATGCTGCTGAAGAGTAGTTACCTGAAAGAGTAACATGAACAAAGACAGGATCTACCTTAGAGATAGTTACAAGGGCAATTTATTAATATATATGTCCATGCTTTGTACAGGAGAGGCTTGCCTTAGCCTGGTGTATGGAAGGGGGGACTGACAGTCTTCTTTCCTAATTTAACAAGTGCCAAAAACCCATTAAGTGAAGGACCAGCCTTGAGAAGGGAAGTCATTATCGTAAAAAGTATTATTGTAAAAAGCCATTTTCCTTTGGAAAATCATTTTCTGATAGACTTCATAATTTGTAGCCTCTTCCCGCCCAAAGCAGCCCCAGCTTGCAAGGCAGAGGTTTTTGAGACCATCCAGGTTTGAAGGCAGATCTCGATCAACACTAATTTGGGGAAGTGAGCCAGCGGTCCCCACAGCAGATGACACACAGGGCTCAGCTTCTTATTCAGCTACAAGTCAGCAGGGGCACCCTCTGACCATCTGTGGTCTATAAATTACAGTAACACCAGCACACATTGCCTGTAAATCACCCATGAACAGGCTTTACCTTATGACACACTACATGAACCCTGTTGGATATTCCAATAAACTCCCATAAACCATCCAATATAAACTCTAGATTATGTTTCTTTGAGGGGCAGGAGAAAAGCCTGGAGTTCCCTGCACGTCCACATCCTTCTTCTGGGTAAAACTGATTGTGTGACCCTCTTTTGGTGTGACCTGAACTGTATTGTGTGTATGTACCATGTTTCCCCCTGCTTATCATTACTTCCACACACTATTTCACTTCCCAAGAGTCAACAGGGCCATTGCTCTCTTGCAAAAAGAAATAAAGACATCGCTGGTTTGAAAAACGCAGTTTAATGTAGCCTGTGTGACCTCTCCTCCATCCTTACTG
>JAOXOE010000256.1:5321807-5341899 GCA_028565055.1 Phoeniculus purpureus | reverse complement strand
ATCTACCCAGCTCCAGCTTTGCTCCATTCCCCCTAGTCCTGTCACTACCTGATATCTTAAAAAGTCCCTCCCCAGCTCTTCTGGAGGCCCCCTTCAGGTAATGGAAGGCCTCATGCACAGCAGAAGTTTCCCAAGGCAACATTATTTTTTATCTGGGTTTCTTAAGGCTATAGGGGCTGGGTGAGTGTACAGGTGTGTGGGCATCTCCACACAATTTTAAACCCACTTGGTGACTTCTGTCAAAGTGGACAGATGTTTCCATCTCATGGAGACAGGGAACCAAGGCAACCGTGGCTGCTTCCTGCAACGACAATGGGATGCACTCAATCCTCTGTAAGCGTCAGAGAATCCACACCCATAAGGGCAGTCTCAGGGAAAATTACCCTGTCCTGCTTCCTCCAGTTGTGAGCAGCCAGTTAACTCACTAACACTGCTCCTGTTTTATTACAGAACAATTTCCAGGCTCAAGCCTAAGTTGGTGCTTTCTTGCCTAAGAACTACGCATCAGAAAGCATCTAGTCTAACAACAAAAAAACGGGTAAATGTAGTGAGATTGTTCTCTGGAGGCACCAGTCCCACCAACATTGCATGATCCCAGTGTCACCCACTTTGAACAGTCTGAGGAGCAATTTTTAACTCACCAGAAATGCATGTTCAAAGCATTTATTGAATCTAGGTTGAGCCCATCTAGGTAGTTTAGTTTCAGGAAAAAATGAATAAAATAAAGCTGGTTTTTAAATCTAGTGCATGTAGAAAAAAACCCCACAACAAAGCACCTTTTTGAACATTACTTTAAATTTCCCTGGGATAATAAAAGGAGAGTTTAAAATATGGACAGAACTGATCCATTGCAGCTCATAGACAATCCACTGGGATTTTGGGGCAGGGAACTTCTGCTTTGGAAACTTTTTTAAATTGGAGACAACATCCAATGAGCATCTTTGCAGCTCATCCCTGAAGATCTCAATGCCCCGGCCTCCTCTCCTAACTTCCCACTGCCCGCTTACTTTCTGCTTTCACAAGAAGTGATAGCACTATTTCTCGTCTTTAACAAGATTTGGAGAGCATTCAAGTTCCTGACTAAGTGGTTGGAAACAAGGAAGCAGAAGGATGTTTTGGCATCCTGCGCCGTGCGCATGAGGAGCGTGGACACAAACACATTGAATGCACATACTGTAAAACAAGATTACAAGGAGACTGCGACCTAATAAAAGCCTATTAAAACATCATGGAGGCTACTGCCGCTCACGTGTGCGTCTACACATTAAAATAACAACTATTTCACGTGGACATGCAGTCGGAACATGACTGAGTGCAGATAAAACTTTCAGCAACTTCAACTACAGAATGCCATCGATAATTAATGTAGCCTAGCCTGAAATTTGAGAGATTTATCGATACTAGCGAAACGTTTGCAAATAAGTCGAGGAAGTTCACAACATACCTTCGATCTCAAGGGATTTCATTAATTTTTTTCCCTATCTTTTTTTTCCTTTCCAGCTACCATCAATAAATTCAGTCAGAGCCTCTACAGCACAATGACAGACGCAGTTGGAAATCCTCAGCAGAAAGTTTGAGGAAAGTGTTACTGTTGAGAAAGAGCTTCATTGTCTTTTTATTTGCTTTGTTCTCTTTCACTTGCAGTGAAATGTATAGAACACATCCAAGGGAATCGCTTCTGAGCAGCAAAAAGAAGCAAAAGAAGGCCAAAGGCAAAGGCTGCAAATGGATTCAACCCAAATTCTTCAGGAAAAATCATGGCCAATCCATGAGCTTTTGTCCAAACTTACCTGGTTCATATCGGTACAGACAAAGCACACTCGTGTGGAGAGGTTACGTCCTTTATAAGGCCAAGTGATACAGCTGTGGGGGAAATAAAAACCATAGATTTATAGAACCTTTAAGGTTGGAAAAGACTTCCAAGATCATCTAGTCCAACTGTCAACCTGATCCCACCATGCCCATTAAACCATGTTTTCAAGAGGCACATCTACATGTTTTTTGAACACTTCTAGGGACAGTGTCTCCACCACTTCCCTGGGCAGCCTGTTCCAATACCTGATCACTCTGTCAGTGAAGAAATATTTCCTAACATCCAATCTAAATCTCCCCTAGTGCAACGTGAGGCCATTTCCTGTTTTCCTATTGCTAGTGAAAAAAGATCAGTCACTGGTGCACAGAAAGGCTAACAGCTTCTCCACCCTTCCCAGCCGCTTCCCACCGTACTGCATCAAGCACAACGATACTCCCCATACTTTGCACTCCTACAGCATCAAACATTTCAAATAAAACAGTGGAATAATGAATTGTCCAACTCAATGTCTGCAAATCCTTGCTTTAGTAAACTGGGGATCCAGTGAGGAGTCCTCCCCAAAAATGGTCACAGCAAGTTGCCAGAAGCAGCAACGGGGGTTGAAAATTTTCCACACACATCTCAAGGGATAATCAGTTGAAACTGAATTTAAAATGGGGTTTAGCTTCTCACCCTCTCCCACTGATTTTATTTACTTCTATAGCTTTAGTGCATTTGCAGATAATAGGAAAATAATTACAGTGTCATAATCTACCTCTTGGCAGCTTGTTTAGGTGCCCAACTTCAGGCGCTACCTTCAGGTTGAAGCAGAGGTGTGATCTGATGTCATCTAAGGTACCTGTAGAGGACTAAGAGCAAGTGGGATAATGTCCTCCCTTCCTACTGCTTTTCCATGAAAAATGTATTTTTTTATGGCAAGAACAAACTGCTGCTGCTGCAGGGAGGTGAAAAAGTCAGCGTAAACCAGGTGAACCAGGTGAACAAAGCCAACAACGGGGCTTGGCCCATGGGCACTGGGGTTCCCTCCTCCAGCTCAGCTTTATTCCAGCCTTGGTCCTTGTAGTTTGCACATCCCAACACCCACCATGAGCTGCATGTTGTATCACCATGGGAGGACATTAAACCTCCAGGAACAGCATAAGGAGCTTGTTCTGCTACTACAGGAGGAACGAAACTGTCAGCTGTGAGGATGAAGTATTTGAGGTTGGCTATCGGAGCTCTCCAAGCTCAGGAGGGGTTTGGAGGAATGTGAGCTGAGGTTACATAAAAACACTGACTCATGCTGACAAATCACGAGTTTTGAAAGATTCAGCCGAGGAACAAGTGAAATCTCAAGCTGCATGTTGCTTACAAGTCAACAGAAATTGGGAGGTGTTGGGGACCTCCAAAAGACCTCAAAAAAGGAAAAATCTGTCCCCTTGCTGTTTCAGGGCAGGTCAGTGTGGGCATTTCAGCTTTGCTTTTCAGAAAGAACTGCCTATGATGGAGTAAACAGCCATTAGGAAATCTCCCCCTCTTGTTTGTGCTACCATGTATGATATCGGGAAGTACGTCACGCAGAATATTGACTTTCCATTGGGCTATCTGGGTGCACAAACGTTCGCGGTTTCATTAACTGGGCAAAACCAGTTGTGGATTTTGGCAGCATGATCTGGACTATGGTTTCTGTGAATGCCTGGGTGCAATTCTCCCCAGAGCTTTATGGGTTACTCCATCTATGTCCCATTACACAGGTAATTTGGGCACCATGAAGATGGAGTGTGTGTCCCAGGGCTTCCCACCATGCGTTAGAAGAGCTGGCCAAAACCATTTGCACTTTGATATTTAAATCAGACATTAAAATCCGTGCTCAGAGACATATGCAAGTAGTTGGGTTTTGGATCCCTTACAACTTTTTATCCTCTCTTGCTCCTCTTATTTACAGTAGGTACTCAGCATCTCTCCAACACACACACACAGAAATCAGTTAAATTATTCAAGTGCTTCAATAACCCCACGGTTTGCCTAAATCAGAAAAAATGTTGCCTGCTTTTACGTTTTATTTCTCTTTCCCTCAGTGACAGTCTTTCTCTCACTCATCCAAACACACTGATGGAAAAATGAAGATGTACAGATGGGCTGCTCAATTTGTCAGTCAGGTTGCTGTGTAAATACAGCATCAGGAGAAGAAGAGTGTTAGAAACACAGATGTACGCGAGGCATCCCAACCATCATGTTTGGGCTGCCTCTGCATCGCTCAAGTATGCATCAGCCAGCCCAAGCAGAGCTGTATGAGGCCAGAGGGAAATGTAGCTAACGGGGAAAAAACTGTTGGTAAATCACATGCCTCCCAACCTTGCACAATGGGATAAAATAAATATAGATTAGCACCGGGGTCAAAGTTTTTATGACATGAAGAATCAGATGTGCAAGTGCCCGAGTTGCTGGTGTTAAAAACACCCCAAAAATGTAACTGTATAAATCCACAATACATTATATGTGTGTATATATACACACAAATAACTACAGATATATACATATTATACACGAAGGTTGGACTTGATGATCTTAGAGGTCCTTTCCAACCTTATGACTCTGTGATTCTGCAAGAGAGAGAGATATATATATATACACACACACACACACACACACACATATATGTACATGCATATATATATATATATGCGTGAGCCCTTTTTGCTTTGCAAAGCTCCCTTTGACATGGTCCCAGCTTCTCCACTGCAATCTAACAAACTTCTGCAGTGAGTAACGTCCCATCTCCACTTCTGGCACCCCACACTCTCAAAGTTGTTTTAGCAACAGTGGTATATAAAGCAGATGGACTCATTGTGAGGCTCGAAGCCCCTAAAAAAGAAGTCATTCCTTTCTCTCTGGGCTATCGACATTCCTGAGTGCTCACGACGCAGCTGCCGAGTTGCTGGACAGCCCACATATGGCTGTGTGCTGAACAATAGCTACACGCTGTTGTTCTTGTTCTAGGCATCACCATATGTGTTTATTAGAAACAGCAATAAAATGATGACAGGCTTCTCCAGCCATCCCTGCTGCTCGGGGAAAAGTAAAGTGAGGGAGTCAGTGGGATGAAATCAGAGGATTCTTCTCAGCTTTGGGGGAGATCGGTGTGGGGTGGTGCCCCTGTTTAGGGGAGCATGGCTGGCTATTGGTAGTATTGCCAAATTAATATTGTTCCTATAGCTGGACACTGAGCCTAAGTCCCCTCTCATTCCATGTTACGAAACTATTGCTGGAAACCTGGAAAAGTGGAATCCAGGAAGTGCTTGCGCCCAAAGTTTGATTCCACAAGGACTCACCATGGGCACAAACTCGAACATCAGAAGTTCCATATAAACATAAGGAAAAAAAATTCACAGTGAGGGTAACAGAGCTCTGGCGCAGGCTGCCCAGAGAGGTTGTGGAGTCTCATTCTCTGGAAACACTGAAAACCAGCCTGGATGTGTTCCTGTGGGATCCGCTCTAGGTGATCCTGCTCTAGCAGGGTAGTTGGACTAGGTGATCATCAGAGATTCCTTCCAATCCTGAATAGTCTGGGATTCTGTGGATTCCAGGAGCTTTGGATCAGGACCATAACTGGCATGTTCCTGATCCATCAGAAGCAGAACTTTGTGTGAGATTACCTTTGATGTTGGGCTGCCTTAAAACAGCTTCCAAATTACAGAAATTTGGGCTGGACCCTCAGTATTTTTTAGACAGAAAGGCTGAGGTGGGCACTGGGAGCCCAGAAAACCACAAAAATGGTTTAAGGCTGGTTTTGCCATCAGCATAAAGACAAAGAAAACATGAATCCCAGAAAAGGAGATGAACTAAGACAATCTGAGCATCTGGATTCTCACATGCTCCAAATTCTGAATCATTTCCCTCTGCATCCAGTGATCGCTGTTCCTCAAAAAGAGAGGAAAAAGAAATTTTGGGAGCAAAACCAGCCAAGGTAGTAATGCAGTGGATCTGACTGTGCAACATAACATCCTTTTCATATTCTTGATCATTCTAAGCCGTTTTCAGACATGTGGAATAGACCCCTTCCACCCAAAGGCAGACTCGAGCATTTGTATACGCGATCCATAGTTTTTCATGTCCAAATCCTGATATTTTTCTTGATGATGAACAGAGGATCCATCCTGCTGTATTTCTGTGACAAGAATAACAAACCTCAGCCACTGTAAAACAACTCCTGACCAACACACAGCCAACATCAGCTTTAAAAATGCATTTGCAACGCAGAACTGCAACAGGTTTACTGTGACCTTCTAATTGTGGTACAAATGCCATTGTCGTTCTTCCTTCACTTCCATTCTACTTCCTATCCACACAAATAAACAAATCAAGACAATGTTTTACATCCTTGAAAAGTTCCCAAAGCAGGATTTTCCACTGAGGCTGCAACTCCCTTGACTTACAAATCAATTTCGCAACTGTGACGCTACACTCCCTTATCTGTGATTGTATCGCTAGCAGAATAAACTGTGCAGTCACTTAACCCTCAGCGAAGTCCCTGCCTTATTCCTGCATCTGCACGTAAGCCACTTTTTACAGGCTAGGGTTTTCTCCCCACAAAATTCCAAACTGGGTTTTTGTTTGGTTTGGTTTGTGGTTTTCTTGTGAATGAACCCCTCCACTATCAGCTCGGAAATGTTGCTGTGTTGGGTTCACACAGTTTGATAACTTTGTCCCAAATGGATCTTTGTCTTAGAAGTTGTTTTTTGACAAGTACCTTTGCTTCTGTTTCCTTTCAGCTATTGTCTCCTGAAATACCAACAGATAGGTTAAAAATAATCTGTTTACATGTCTTGAAGTGCAACAGCGGATCAGGTAACTTCTTATTTATTAGCAGCGGTCCCCATCCCACACTCACGAAAGACGATCGGGGCTTTGCTATTGAATGAAATAAAAGCAGGATGAGACCATATGGTTCTTGTTAAATGAGCCTCATCTTCCTATTGTTAATGCTTATCTACAAAATAAAGTATTTCTGCAGAAAGCGTATTCCCATAGCATGTTCCCTTTCCAATGACCAGCTGGTTGCCAGTTTGCTATTTGCACTGCAGTAGACCACTTTCATCTATTTCTATTTCAGTCCAAGAACACCATTTGTACATTGTCCAACTTGGAAATGTTAATCTAACACCATTGGTCACGGGCCTTTTAACTTCAAGTGGCAAACTTCCAGCTAGCTGCCAGTTGAGTATTTACACTGGAATCTTTCTTAGCCCTGGAATAAACTATTTGTTTACCATAAACAGCAGCAACACGCCAATAATTTCTGCAGCACACATGGAGGAAGGTACAGCCCATTGCACTTTGCTGTTGGCTTCTCAATAACCTCCTGAGTAGCTCCTTGGGGAGACACTTCTTGTCTGGAGCCAAGATAAATTCATCCATTCCCTTCTCCATGCACGTGCATAACTTTTATCTACATTCAGGGCAGTTACACACAGACTGAAAGGCAAGAGGAACCAAAATCGCAAGGCTTAGGCAGGAGTCTGTTGGTGGAGATGGTTAGGCTGGAAGAAGACAGCTTCTCCCGAGAACCAGGACTGCCTATAAAGGCCAAAACATCAGCAAAAGCCTCATGCAGAAATATCCAGTTGCTTTGGCATTGTCTGCATCTCCTCGTGCTTCACTGTGAGCACAACACTTGGGATGTCCACGGGGAAGGAGGCAGCACTGGATGGGCGTGGATGCAGCTTTTCAGAGAGCAGAGCGGAGTGAATCCTACGGGACTTTGCTTAGGAGGTTGCTATTATTTCCAGCAATACAATTTGTGCTTCCTGAAATAATATTACACTTTGGGTTCTTTTCTGTGGAAAAAAAGACCAAGGGGGGAAGCAAATAAAAAGGTTCAAAAGGTTCTGCAATATAACTTCAGGAATGCTATGCACTGGCAAGGGAGTGTTTCATGTACTTTGTTCAGCTCTGGTAAAATAAAACATTTCCTTTTTACATATTCTCGCGATGATCTGCGGGTGGGAGCAGCCAAAGAAAGGCTTTGGTGAGTTCAACACAGAATGGAAACCCCCTATTTCAAGGAAAAAAGAATAATAATAATGATGATGCCTTGTTCTCCCCTTCACTTTTCCTGTTCGGTTACATAACGTACCAGTAACTCTCTGTGTCACTTTGGCCGTTCCGAGTAAATAAACAAATAAATACCAGGACAGGAGAACTGGCCCTGTAAAAGTACTTGAGCAAAAACTCCAAGGACCATTTCAGATGTAAAGCTTGAAGGACTCTGGTAAAAATTCACTGATGGAAGGATGGAGAGGCACTCACTGGTGCTACGTGCATTCACACCCTTGGCAAAAAGCAGCGAAACCAAGGGCTCCTCACTCACTTGTTCCTCAGTCAATGGGATTTCTAGAAAAGACGTATTAATTCTAATTCTGACCTTTGCTAACTTCCCACTGCTTGGCTTTTTGTGTCCCCTCAGCATGCCTTTCACTGGGGAGTATGAAATACACGCACACACGTGTAACCATCTACCACTCACCCGCAATTTTGATCAACATCCATTTTTCTTACCTCACCTAAGGCTTCTCTGGCCGTCAGACGAAGGCAAACAAAATATTTTGACGTCTCTGAACGCACGCTCTTTTCGTCCAGGAGGGCAAATAAATAGACCTGACATAAAATAATGTCATAACAATCAGCGACCACAACTTGATACTTGCTGCTGTAACTTGAAACTCGCAAGAGAAGGTTAAAGTAACCCAAGGCTGATTTCCTGGCTGCTACGAAACCACCCACTCCCCTTGTGTTGGGTTTGTCAATGGTTAATCCTATTTGGGACAACCTCTGAGCTAGGTAAAACAGCAAACTAATTCCCCAAAATGCTTAAGGAAATTTGACAAGCAGATATGTGCCTCGCAAATAGAAGTGATAAGGAACTGGATGCACAGAGTGAGGGAGGGCACTTGGACTCCAAAGGAAGAAGGAGATCAATTCTCTTTCACAAAGACTGCAGTTACCAGGGGAAAAAATAGAAGTTTGCAAATAAGACCTGAGACCAGCGATGAGGAGGCTGAGGAAAAGTTGAGCAGCTGAAGAAAGATTTGGAGAACTTAATAAGAGAAGCCTGGGGCTAATCTTTCTACTGGTTTATTTCCCTCCCCCCACTTCGTTGATTTGCTACAAGTCAAATTTTGGAGCAATTAGTAAAATATCATGCAAATATTCCCCGTGTGACTGCACATGAGTAACTCTCATTTCACTAAACGTTTGTCTCCTTGTTCCAAAGTGCATCTGCTGTTTGCATTAAGATAATCTGCTGAAACATTGGGAAGTAAATTAATGTTTTTATAAGATATTTATGAAACAACTTTGTATTTGTATCTGTGACTTCCACGGCCTGTTTCTTTGGCTGGCGGTTGCTTTCCCTGGGAGCATCCGTGCCCTGTTTCAATTACAGACTGGGCTGACTACCATCTTGTGGAAAAGGTCCAACTGGCTGCGAATGGCTCAGCATCCACTTTTAACAGGCTGAGGGAATAGGACCAGATCTGCCAGCAGCTTAGGACAAAACAAATCCCAACCCAACCAAGCCCAGAACAAACTACGATGTTGCACATGTGCATGAATCGTGGTATTTGCAGAAATCCTGACACGACACTGCCACAGCCCTATGGACAGGAAACAAGAAGGCTGGGAAGTTGCTCCCAGCTCCTGCTTGGTGCCCACACATCATATTAGGAAGTAAACTAAAGGCATTTTGGACTGTTTTGTCCTTTCAGGGTTATCCCACTCCTAAGAGGTCAGGGGAAGACACATCAGTTAGGATTGCCACAGCCCAGATGAGCTTGTGTTTCCAAGATTTCAAAGGAGATGTGAAAAACCAGGTAATTCCTCATCTTCCAGTGTTGCTGTTTGGGGCAGAGAAGTTAGCACTAACCCTAAGGGCTGCATTCACCAGGAGGCAGCTGGGGCGGCTGAGGAGGGTGGAAGAAGGAAAGCAAACAGATCTATGTGCTGGAGGAGATGGAGAATGTCATTGCTGTGTGATGAGGGACTTTTCTGGACCAGCTTCAAGCATGGTTGTAAGTGCTATGGGTGTTCAAAGTGGGCAATGAAACCCTCCTGAGATGCAGATAAATCCTAAATCAGTACCACAGCTTCCTGTAGACAGGATCTGAACTTCACTTTGGGTCAGCACGTGTCTAGGACATAAGCTTTAGCAACAGGAACATGGACATATCTTGATTAGTAAAGGTTATATGTGTGTCCATCTTAAAGCTCAGACTCCTACAGAGCAGGACCTGCCTTCGTCCCACAGATGCTGATGTGATTTTGAGACTCTCACCTTGAAGGCTGTGTCCAGTTCTGGTGTCCTCAACGTAAAGGCACAGAACTGTTGGAGCAAGTACAGAGGAGGCCACAAAGACGATTCAAGGGCTGGACGGAGAACCTTTGCTATGAGGATCAGCTGAGGGAGCTGAGGTTGTCCAGTCTAGGGAAGAAAAGACTCCTAGGGACTTTAGAGATGCCCTCTGATACCTGAAGGGAACCAACAGGAAGGCTGGAGAGGGAGTTTTTACAAGGGGAAATATTGACAGGACAAGGGAAAAAGGTTTGAAACTGAAGGAGAGTAGGTTTAGACTAGATCTTAGGAAAAAGTTCTTCAGTACAAGGGTGGAGAGATTCCGGAATCAATTACCTGGAGCAGTTGTAGCTGTCCCTTCCCTAGAGGTGTTCAAGTCCAGGTTGCATGAGGCTTTGAGGAACCAAGTCTAGTTGAGAAGCATCACAGGGGTTGGTACAGATGATCTCTGAGGTCCCTTCTGAACTGAGCCAGCTTATGTTTCTATATGGGATACAAGTAGGGGAGGGTTTACTTCAGCACAGATACGTCTCCTGATGCTCACAGCAAAATCACAATAGCCTGGGGCTGTGTTCAGACTCAAGCTGCCCATCTGAGGTATACTGGTACCCACTGTACCTGCTGTCCAGGCTCCATGAAGCACTGGTAGGGACCAACCTGTTGTGCAACCCCAGCTCCTCCACAGATCTCCTCTGGCACTGGCAGCACAATAGTGGGTTTGTGGACAAACAGGAATTGTTTTCCTGCCACAATAGGACTCAGGATGAAATCATGCCCTGATACCAGTCAGCCTCAACGTGCTTCCTCTGGTCCCCACCCCAGCTCAGATGGTAGTGCCTTCCTGCTCCCCACGGGCCTCAAGTCTCTCGTAAAATGACAACACAATAAAACAAAATAATCGAGGAAGCCATATAAGGCTTGATGTCTTCATTGCTCCTCAGCTAGAGTGCCAAGGGAGTTGTGCCTGAATATGGGCAGCAGGTTCTCAGCACTGGCGAGGGTTGTTTGAGAGAAGGAAAGGACATTTTTTCAAGCTCCAGGTGCCAGCACTCCTCTTGCCCATCTTCAGCCATTCAGGTAATTAAGAGAGATGACTCTCTGGGTCCAGCAGATATAGATGGAGTCAACCTCACCTTAATATCTAGGGGCTGTGTGGGAAGGAAGGCAACTGCTGACAGCCCCATTAGTGAGGCTTTGGCTGCAGCTGACCTGCTTCTAGCAACCCCCTTCCGGGTGGCATCAGGGACTATTGAGCTCTCACAGAACATTGTGTGGTCAGGGTAATTGCATTGTGTTGTCTTAAAACTGCCAAGGCGTGGCCCTAAATAAAACCAGACACCTCCCCCCCACCCCAGTCACACACAGCCTGGTCCAGCCTCCTTGCCCTGCCTCCAGTTATTAATGAATCTGTAACAGCATGGGGGGAAAAAGATAAACATGATTCGAGACAAATATACAGATGTCATAAATACACACACACACACACACACACACACACACACACACACACTCTCTCATATCTCTGATTTTTTTACGTTCCATGGTGTCTTCAAACCCAAACGCAGCATTCAGTTATTTGTGCTGGGAGTGCTGAAGGAACCTACCACTAATTTATACAGTTAAATCAGCTACAGATGTGTGTGTGCTTTTCCTTCTTTCTTTCCTTCAGTGTTGGCATCAATGACATCTTTTTTAATTCCTCTCCTCCCTCTTTCATTCAATGGGGGCATCTGAAAAGCGTTGGGGAACAGCCCCACTTCTCCCTGTCCGGAAGGGTGGGCATCCCATATTGCCCTCACAGAATCCTTCTTTCCTTCTGCCCCAAAGCAAGGGCTGGACAAATTAAGACCTCAAACACCAGGAATGGAGGAGAAAAGGAAGGTTTCCTGCACTGCACAGCCTGGGATTGTTCCTATGGTGAAGGACACATTGCTGCTGAGACCTCATTGCCCACTCTGACTGCGGACATGTGTCTGAGGAGCCCAGGACTGTTGGGAAGGTGCATCATGCTGTTTCCTGAGAAATCCAGCACAACTTTGGTCTCTATAAACAAGCTTCCCTCTCCAAGATTTTTTAACCCACCTCTGCTTTTCAGTTTTTGGGCCAGGGAGAATATGTAGCATCTGTCTGAGCTGGGCTTTGGCAAAACTCACTGCCTTGGAGGGCTCTGCTCCGGCTGTCACTGTGACTCGCTTGCACCAGCCTTTATCTGGTGATTTGGCTATATCCCCATGAAAACCAGGCTCAGCATTAGGTCACAGATGCCCATGAGATTTTCAGAAGTGCTCTCCTTTCTCTCATGACTTTTTTTTCCCTCCCAATACCACATTTCTTCACATGAGCAGGGTAGCAGCCTCTCCAAGCAGCACACCACTGAATGGCAGCTGAAATCAGGACAAACATCGCTCTACCCTCCTTGGCAGGAGGAGAAAATTTCTGCTTTACCTGGAAGACACTCATCAATGCTCAGGAGCCCCAGGAAGCAACTTCCCGCTGCAGTCAGAAAATGCGCTTCAGATTCTTTTGGCAGGAGATCGATGTTTCCTAATATCACTCTGGATGCTTAAATGATGTGATAATGAGCATATTAGAGGCATTTAGGAGACAGAACTATTAGCAAATGATGATTCATTTTTAAGCTTTGGAACATATCTAAAGCTGACATCGTCATGTTGCAACCCCACTCACTGTCACAGTGCTGTAGGGGATGCGATGTCTTCAGGTGTCGGGTGCTGGCTACACTCCAAGACAGTCTGGACATGTCTTAAAATCCAAAGACCATCTCTCCAAGGACATTTCCACCACCACTTGCAGAAATCCTCTTGGGGTAGCCAGCTGCATGACTGCTCACAGTCTGTTTTTGTTTCCCCATATACATGGAGGAGAACTTGGTTGCTCTGATTTGCTCCATAGCAATTACCCCTGATGCCAGTGGATATTATATAATGTCTCATCCTGTGTTACCTGAGAAGGTACAAAACCTACAAAAATGCGCTTACAGATGTTACAGTTTCATATATATCGACACTATATGGTTTTTTCTTTATGATTTATCTCAAAAAATATATAGAAGACTAAGCACATCTGCACACATAGGCATAAACAGCTACAGCATCTGTGTTCACTAGTATTTGGCTTGTCTATAAACACACGTCATGGCTTAAAAAACCCTATGACAATATTAAACAATTAATTTAGCTAAGATGCTACTGGGACGAAACAAAAACAATACAGGGAGGAGCTGAAAACAAACGACTTATGAATTGCAAGTGAAAAACCCAAGCTAACTTGATTTGGGGGAAAAAGCCAACAAAGACATTTAATTCACCCCACATATAAACCCCATATAAAAAGACATACACACAGAGATTCATCACGACGTTTTTTACATATCAGAGCAAAAACCTCAATATTTTTTCCCTAAAAAGGGAAAAGACACTTCCAAATGCTCCTGCTTCTACTGAAGTGTGGTGCCCACCAAGTTCATACTCACATTCAGATGAAACTTTCTGTTGATCCAAAGGAAACACATTCTCTCTTCTCTAGTCACAATGCTTCTGAGGCTGAATGGCTGCTGCAGTCCAGTCCAGTGTCGTGTGTGTCCTTTCTGCAACACAAACAAGAAGAAGTGAAGAAGTTGGAGTTCAAAGAAAGAAAAGGGGAGAGAGGGAAACCCAAAACCAGAACTCCAAACCCTGTCCAGCAGCTCAAACCACCTCTGCTTGCAGAAAACACAGAAATGAAGCTGCAGCTTTGGCCTGCAGTTTTTGAGACAAGCAGCGTTTCAAACCACACCAATACAGAGGTGCACGTCTGTGCACGCACACGGATGTCTGTATTTGTATCTACGTACCCAGGCCCAGACCACAGCACTGCAGGGCACCACAGCGCCATTTTCATTTCAAATATTTATTCCTGACATCTTGTCAGAGAGGAGGAAAAAGGCAAAAAAACCCCACCAACTCTGGCCAGAATTCAAAATCTCTGCAAAGTCACTGGGAATCTTCCAAAAAGCTTCAGTGAGAGTAGGATGAGCTCCCTCTCCTCATATAGACATAAAATTTGTTGCTTTTTGCATATCAAAGCAGTGAAGCCTCTGTCCTTCTTGCTTTTAAGTGTGCTATAAACATAGACTTATCTGTCCAGGAAAAAACCACAAGCCTTTGACAAGGAAGAAAACTGAGATGCTGAGATGAACTTGGCCACATTCCCGCAGCAAGAGCAATGCCAATAAAGATGTGGGCTGGTCTCTAGATGCCGTTGATAACATGATTTGGATGGTGGTTCAAAAACTCTCACAATGTTCCTGTTGTTGACACTAACAAACTCTTTGTCATCCCCTCGTCTCTGCCCTTGCCATCCATCCCACATGTGCCACATCACAGACATGGGGCGATGGGCTGAGCTGGTTCCATGGTTCTCCCAGCCACAGTAGCAGACACTAAAGCTGGCAAAAGGAAAAGTTCCCACATCATGGTGCTTGTTGAACTAAGCCATGTTGCTCTGCTCCACTTCAAATTCCACCTTCGTGTCTCTTCTACTCTCCTTCAACTGACAAGTCTCTGTAGACCAGACATGATTTTACCTACTATGTAAATTCTGTGGATCTTTCTTCCTCTCTTCTGGGTAGTTGCTCATTGATGCCAGTGTATCCCATAGTTACTACAGGATACAAGTCATACATCTGGATACACCTCATATTAATACATCCAGACACATCCCCTACTAACACATCCCCCAATACAGCTGGAAATCTGGTCAGTAATTAGGCAGGTGAGACAATCTATTAAATGGATCTGAGTGCAACCAGGTCATCCACTGCACTTTTCACAACTAGAAGGAACTGATGTGATAAAACCAATGGTCCTCCATCCCCCAAACTGTCTTTTATCAGCAATTGGAGCAAATGTTGCTCCAAATACACGTAAGGAATCCATATGCTGTGTCAGAAAAAGTGCAGATTTACAATAGGACTGAACCAGAGAGTAAGTAGTGAAGGGGGTGAGGCTACACAGGTCTTGCCGATCATCCATGTCCACCCTGTGTGGTGCAGAGAGGTAAAACCAGAGCAAAAGATTCTTCCCCAAAAATACACTCATATATTCATGCAAACATGATCACTCAGGCACATGTAAAACCCCAGAATGACTACAAAAACTTGAAGGATGTGCGCAGGCTGGTGTTTGGACAGAAAAAAAACTCGCTTCCTCGCCTAGTTTCTGGACACTGAACAACATGAGGATTTTTTTGAAGCTTTCAGAAGTATTTTCAGCATGCAGTGGCCAAGCTTCCGTACATACCCAGCGAATTCCGGACAGACCGATGGGGGTGCTGGGGCAGAGTGGTGGCATGGCTATGCCCCGACTAGCAAACAGGAATCGCATTTCCAGCACCCGCTGAAAATTCAGATTCTGTCGAAGTCTTTGGAGAGCAGATGTCAATTATGAATCACATGATTACTCCGTCATATTTTTCCTGGTTATGCTCATTGACTTAGATAAGTATCATTTTTCACCTACAAAATACCTTGCATATACAATAAATAATATGCACAGCGCCACAATAAATATTCAGTATATATGGTATGTGCATTATAGTGGTCCTGGTAGAGTTATAGCAGAGCAGTCAAGGCTGAATTGGCATTTTCATTATAAAGGCTGATAATTCAAGATCACTAGCAGAAGACAATGAAATACTATCTCCTCCCAGGCAAACAGCCTTTTCAGAGGGGGTTTGGGTCTGGATGTGAGCAGTTCTGTGTAGAGGGCAAAACTGAGTGCTTCAGAGACACCGTCACTTGCTTTCAAAAGTCTTCACATGATTTTTTCCTACTTAGGTGGCAGTTGATGCTTTTCCTACATCTCAGCTTCTGGAGCTTGTGCGCATCACATATTAGTGGTCAAGTATTGCAACAGCTCCCCAGGGAGGTGGTGCTGCTGCCGTCCCTTAACGTGTTCAAAAAACACGTAAATGTGTCACTAGGGAACACGATTTACGGGCATGGTGGGGTTGGGTTCATAGCTGGACTTGATGATCTTTTAGGTCTCTTCCAACCTTTATGATTCTATGATGAGTGCTCCCATAGGAGATATGAAGGAGCAATTTCTAGACCTTCTGCCACAATGGAAAAGCTTGTGAATGAAAACTCTACACCTCAACAACCAAAATGCAGATGGGGTTAAAGATATTCCTCTGTCACACTTGAACTTCTTGAGAGTGAGGACGAGTAACACATGCTGAAGAGGAACAACACTTACCTGAAGGCCAGGATGGTTTGAGCTGAGGCTGGTGGCTACCTCTCCCAGTGGTACCAAGCTCAGTTACCAGCATCAGGTCTGCAACTGCTCACTTACAGTGACCCGCAAGACTAGTTCAGGTATGGCATGTCAAACACTTCATACTCTTTGCATGGAAAATTATTGTCTCCTAAGCACTGTAGTCTCTTCTACCTTCAACCTCATTTCTGCTGTAGCTTGGACGTGATGACCAGATGGATGACCAGAACTCAATGAAACACTGCTGACTCAAAAAGGTAGATGTGGCACTTTGGGATATGGTTTAGTGGGCAAGATGGTATTTGGTTGATGACTGGACTTGGTGATCTTAGAGGTCCTTTCCAACCATAATGATTCTATGATATTACCAGCTTGCATAAGGTCTTCACAGCATTTTTGGTAGCCTCAGAGCAATCTTCATATCCGTCGTCCAGCTTCCTTCTGATAGCTGCAGCCCACCAGTTGGAAGTTTGCAGATTAATGGTCTCATCGCAGCAGAAGGATTTGGGAGCTCAAAATGAGTCTGGCTGGACGCGTGCAAGTGGCTCTGGTGGTGGCTATGAAGACTTTTCCAGCAGAGGGTGTTAAAGAATACACGGGAGGTCTGGTGGTGACAACCTCTCCTTTCAGCACAGCAGCTTGCAGAGGGCATGTCTGTTTACACCTTAAAATAATCACAGTGACAACCAACAGTGAAAACCTGGATGCGAGGAAATCCATGGGAATTCTGCCCAGACTTCTCCCTTGAGCTGTTACACTCATGGTTCAAACCTATTTCTTGCAGTATGTGGTACCTTTCCCTCCAACAGCAAACATCTAGCAGCTTTTTAGCTCCCACCCAGAAAGCACCTGAGCATCTTTAATAGCCCTAGTGCATAGGACAGCGATGGTGCACAGTGCAAATATGGGAAGGACTCACCTCTGATCAGGTAACATCTCCCTGCCCACCTTGACCTGTCTAAGGGATGAGTTCTCCCCAGTTTTATCACGCCCAAGCCCTCACTGGCTGGCTCTGTACTGATGATGAGTATTCTCACATCTTCTCGGCCTCAGTGTGGCAGCTCTTCAAAGCTGTTTCCAAAAGAAGCTGTTGCTGACAATAAACACCAAAGAAACCCCACTTTCAGTGTAATTGTTTGCTCAAAATATCACTAGCAATTAGACTACATTAGCAACAGATTGTTTGCAGCAGCCCATTCTCCAAGCCAAAACTGGTTTCTTTCTCTTTTCCAGTTGCATGGAACATCAGAAACTAGAAAGTACCTAGGGTTTGGGCTTGTGAGGCTGTTTTACTTCAGAGTAAACAACCAATGTTACTTCTACAAAAGCCAAAGTGCTTGGAAAATGCAGGAGAAAAATATGGGATGGATTTATATATATACATACATACATACTTTTTTATGTTTACAAATTTATTGTGAGAGTTTTAAGAAAATACAGTGACAGCACTGCCTGCAGTAGAGCAGGGAATGACAGTCAATAAATAAAACTAAAGGACTGTGCAATAAATAAATACAAGACTAATGTAATATGTTTGCAGAGGGCTGATCAGTTTTAAATCCTCTGCCTACGGCTGAATTTCACAATAAACAAAACCACGCCTGTGTGATTTTCTCTATGGGTGCTGGGCCAGCCCATTTATTTATGGTTGGGCTCACCTTCTTCCCCACACATGCAAGTTATACCCAGCTCAGTTTTCTCACACTTTTTCTTAAAAAATAAAATAAAAACCTAAACAGAGTAGAATACTGCCCAGAGGTAAGGGATGCCTCATCTCTCCCAGATACTGCATCTGGGCTTTTCCAAGACACACTATGTGGACATATTTTTATTACCCTTGGTGGGATACATCAGCCCTTCCTTTTAAACAGTTGAGGGGGCTTGGAGGGCTCCAGACAAGTGTCTGCAAACCCATCTCTGGCTCAGTGGCTGTGATCACGGGCAAGGTAATTGGTTTGATTAGAGCATCCATCGAAGACAAAGCAAGTGTAGTGGAGTGAGTCGGGCTCTGGTCTCATTTACAGGTCTGGAGCTGCATGGAGGAGCTATTACAAGTGACCTGTGACCCGGCCCACCCTCAGGTGAAATGGCTTTGCCCAGTCACCTCCTGTTAGCCTCAGCCAAATGATAGGCTTTGGGGAGCCCGCGACATAGCAATGGTTCATCAGACACACAATCTCAGACCCACGGGCCCAGCCCCGAGCTACATAGATGCAAAAGGCATCTGCAAAAATTAAAAAAAAATAATAAAAATAATGGCTTCACAAACTTACGATGGCGATAGTGTTACTTACAAAAGATCTGACTGCAGTTTTGGGGCTGCAGAGATAAAAGCCCTGGGGAAAAATGTCAGCGGCTTGAGTTTATTTATACATAAGGTAACCATGAAAAACGCTGGCGTACCACTAATCGTAGGGCATATTTATTCTGCACAAGTTGTTTTCCACATTAGCACAGTTTTTAAAATGCAGTTTTGCCTCGGGAATACTAGAACTTTATCTTCCATAATTATAAACGTGGATGGTGCTGGGGTTCTACAAACATTGAAGGAGAAATATAAGAAACAGGCACTGCAAGGAGGAAAGGGAACAGAATTAAAAATGTAATGTTGTACTTACATGGGATACTGGGGAAGTGGAGAGTCAGGGCATGTGAGGTCCTGGTTTAAATTTGTGTGCTGTCCTACCTCCAATTTCTCCCATGGTTTTTCACTCAAGCCACCCAACAAGGACCAGTTGGAAGAGAAGTGTTTCCATGCAGCAGCACGTTGCTCTGTGCAGTTATTACAGTGTAAAACCAATTCTACTGTGAGAAACTAAACCCAGAAAACTGGAGTGCAATGGAACATTGCAGCTGTCACACAGCAAATGTTTAATGAAAGATGGTTTAAGTGTGTCTTCTGATAGAGGAGGGAATATTTTAACTAAATATTATGCAGAGTACCTGATGTCAATTATAAAATCATAATTCTGCATGTGTGAAGCAGGGGATATTGAGGGTCACTGATTTCAGACATGGTTTGCTTACCTGGAGTCCAGAACTATGTTCAGCACTGGTATGGTCAGCCCTTGACTGCTTGACTGGGAGTCAAAGTTTTCAGAAGGGAATCATCATGAGCAGTGTTTCTATATTGGGACCAAGAATCTTTTTTCTTTCCCAGGGGAGAAACCACTGGATTACACTTGAGAGCACAGGGTACCACATCAAGGTTTTCCAATAGTTTTTGTTTTATTGACTCTACTTTTATACCAAACTGGTGATCATGTCATCCTGAACTGGTAAAAGCTCCATAACATGAGGCATTATTAGAAACCACTCAGGTGTAAACCATCCAGAGAAGTTCTTTACAGTCTAGAGGTTTGTCACTCAAAATCCTGGAGCACTTCCTTCCTTGAACCCCCTGTCCACCTTTTGCCTACTACATTCACTGTTTCTTTTTTCTTTTTTCTCCTCTAAGGATACTTACTGCACTTCAAAGGCTCCCTGTACTCCAGTGCCCTTTCTCCCTCCACTGCATCCACTCCATGCCCATCCCTTCTTACCTCTCCTTTAGGTGTTGGCAGTCTCCTGTTCCGGAGAACTGTTCCGGTTTCCTATTCCGGATCCTGGGCTGCATCAGGAGAAGTGTGGCCAGCAGGTCGAGGGAGGTGATTGTCCCCCTCTACTCAGCTCTGG
>JAOXOE010000256.1:5257073-5321707 GCA_028565055.1 Phoeniculus purpureus | reverse complement strand
GCCACAGCAGGATCCCCTAGATCCAGTCACACAGGAACATGGCCAGGTGGGTTTTAAACATCTCCAGAGAAGGAGACGCCACAACTCCCCTGGGCAGCCTGCTCCAGTGCTCTGTCACCCTCACTGTGAGCAAGTTCATTCTCATATTGATGTGGAACCTCCTCTGTTGCCTAACCTCCAGATCTCCACGACTTCAAAACACACCCAGGCATGGCGATTCAACCCCTCTCTCTGGGCAGCCCTTTCCAAAGGCTGATAAGGAAATGCACTCCAAGAGACTGATTGTTCTACACCAGCTACGCGTCCTAGTCGAACGCAAAACCTATTCAGACGACGCAAGCCCCTCAATTCAGAGCTCTATTCAGATGGCACTGAAGACCTGTCCGCCTTTTCCTGAGACAAGACCGACCTTTGGGCTGATCTTTTGAGATCGAGTCGCATGAGAAGAGATTACAGACAGATGTTAGAGAGTCGTCCCAGCCTGAAATATATTCTGCAAATACATCTTGAGGTTCTGTAAATAAGGCTACTGCACAAAACCCCCCGGTAGCCCTACACTATGTATATAATAGAGCTCAAGATCTTATTCAATTTTCAGGTATTTTATGAGGAGAGATAGTACCAGGTTCTCAAGGGCCAGATATCTCATTCAAAGGCACCGAGATATTATCCTGCTCTGAATAGATACCGTAGTTAGCTTGTACAGCATCTCATAAAAGCGTAATTTGCAGACTTGAGGAGAAGAAGAAACGCTTTCAGGAACACTGGGAATATTTATGTAGCTACACAAATTACTTGCTTGAGCGGGGTTGCCTTTTCAGGATGATTTTAGAAACCGAAATGACTCATTACAATAGAACCTTGGCCATTATTATCATCTCCTCCACTTAAAGGTATTAAATCCTCGCCTCGAAATTTGGCTCGTGGACACTCAATTATGATTAAAGCGCTTAATCTTCCTGGCCCGTTAATTCATCACGGTAACTAGCCAAATTCCAGGCACACACAAAGACGGGAACAAGTGGAGCTGGCCCAGGCAAACTCAGAGCAACACAGCAAATATTGACCTCTTGAGTCCTTTAAGCTCGCCAAGTCCAACTCTTAACCCAACTGTCCCAAGACCACCACTTAACCCTAACCCTAGATTTCTTCTTTTGTTTCAATTACCCCCTTCCTTTCATTTCCCCCACCACAATCACAGAGCATTAGGAATTGGAAGGGACCTTGAAAGACCATCCAGTCCAATCCCCCTGCCACAGCAAGTTCCCCTAGATCCAGTCACACAGGAACATGGCCAGGTGGGTTTTAAATGTCTCCAGAGAAGACGACTCCACAACCTCCCTGAGCAGCCCATTCCAGTGTTCTGTCACCCTCACCATGAAGTTCCTTCTCACACTGATGTGGAACCTCCTATGTTCCAGCTGACACCCATTGCCCCTTCTCCTACCATTAGATGACACTGAGCAGAGCCTGGCTCCATCCTCCTAACCCCCACCCTGAGCACAGCATCATCTCCTCACAACATTTCCTCTGCTTAAATAGGTGCTTTGGAGTCTCAAGCAACTCACAGCAAAGAGCAGATGAGCCAGGTTGTCTGGAAAATGAAGTGGTTTCTCACATTTTCAAACCAATTGTGAAAACTCAACAGAACAACGGGCTGTTATATGTCAAAAACATGTTTTTCTCACACTTAGGCAAAATTGCTTGGGCAAGTGATTTTCTCTCTTCTCTGCCCCGTGTTTCCCTGAATGAGCTGTCTCTTGGAAGAGGGTGAAACATGTCACACTGAAAATTGTGTTGTTGGAAAACCTGAATCAGATGCCACTAAGTTATAAGACTCAAAGGCTGAAGATTCAGACACTTGAGTTATGTTAATTAATAAAAATAAAGCTTATGTTGATCCTGCTGTGGCAGGGGATTGGATGAGGTCCCTTCCAATTCCTAATGTTCTGTTATTAGTAATAAATTTAGAGCTTCCTGGGGTGGATCAGAAGGAAGGTGGTCAAGAGAGGTTCTCCTCTCCTTCTACTCTGCCCTGGTGAGACTGCAGCTGGAGTATTTGGTCCAGTTCTGGGCCCCTCAGTTCCAGAAAGACACAGAACTGCTGCAGAGAGTCCAGCGCAGAGCCACAGAGATGATGAAAGGAGGGGAGCACCTCCCTGATGAGGAAAGGCTGAGGGCACCGGCTCTCTTGAGCTTGAAGAAAAGGAGATGAGGGGGGACCCCATGAATGTTGATCAATATGGGCAGGGCAGATGTCAGGAGGATGGAGCCAGCCTCTGCTCTGTGGCACCCAATGACAGGACAAGGGGCAATGGGTTTGAGCTGGAACAGAGGAGGTTCCACATCAAGATGAGAACAATTTCTTCATGGTGAGGGTGACAGAGCACTGGAAGGGGCTACCCAGGTGTGTTGTGGAGTCTCCTTCTCTGGAGACATTTAAAACCCACCTGGCCATGTTCCTGTGTGACTGGATCTAGGCGATCCTGCTGTGGCAGGGGGATTGGACTAGATGATCTTTTGAGGTCCCTTCCAGTCCCTAATGTTCTGTGGTTCTGTGTAATGAAAGCCACTGCTTCAGCCAGAAATAGATGCTGATCACTGTTGTGTCTTATCTATCTTTAATACATTTAGTCAATACACAATGATGCTGGACACATCTGTGCAAACATAGCTAATTTTTTACCTTGAAAGCTAATCAATAGCATTTCTGTTAACATACTTCAGCTCAACTATTGGAAACTAGTGGCTGGAAACAAGTAACTGGTGTTTCCTCCTCATCCTACCTTTGTGGGTACTACACTGGTATTAAGATGACTGCTAAGGCTTGTAGTGACATCTCTGTGTCACAACAGAGGCAGGAGTTGCTCTGATAATTAAATACTGTAGAGAGTTTGTCTCTGCACTAGACGTTCTAGAAGCTTGATGAGAAACCAAAAAAAGGTTTAGATCAGCTACAGGCATCTCATGACCTGAGGGTCAAGACAGTAGGGTCAATCCAGCCTTATACGTGGATGGACAGAAGGTCCAGCTCCCTGAACGGCAGTCAGGGGGTGGGGGTCTGGCTCTTCTCCCAGGCAACTAGTGTCAGGGCCTGCAGCTGCCAGGGGAGGGTTAGGTTGGATGTCAGGAAGCCCTTCCTCATCAAAAGGGTGATCAGAGCCTGCACTGGACTGCCCAGGGCAGTGCTGGAGTCCCCATTGCTGGAGGTGTTGAAGGGTAGTCTGGCTGTGGTCCTTAGTGCCCTGGCATGGCCGCTGTGTTGATGTTAGATGCTGGGCTGGCTGAGCTCAGAGGGCTTTTCCAGCCCCAATAGTTAATAATTCTGTGATGGGACCAAACCCCACTGCGAGCCAGATTCAGCCACTTGAATCCACGGGGGAACCTTCTTGTTGGTGGAGTTCCTGGGAACTGTGAACCAGCAAAGCTGACGGAGTTCTCCGGGGGTTCCCAGAAGTCACAGATTCGCAGAACATTAAGGATTGGAAGGGACCTTGAAAGATCATCTAGTCAAATCGTGTTACCTTACACAGTTAAGAGTTCAGCTTGGAAACTGAGTTGTTTACACTTTATGAGAGATAATCTTAGACAGGAGCTGTGCAGCACGTTAACCTCATTTGGCCCAGAAGACTGTCCTGGGCAGGTGAAGTGACAACACTCTGTAGATCTGGGGAGCTAAAGTAGGGTAACATCCTCTTTCTGCACTGCAGAGTACTTGCAAAAGAGGTTACACATGGCAATAAATCTGTTTATTTTTATTATGGTTCTTCCATCTCTCCCCGACTGCTCCTGTTTTCTCTTTGAAAGCGCTTGATGGTGCCATTCCGGGGCTGTTTGCAGCATCATGAAATGGAATTCACTCCATTGATCAGAAGATGACCTCTATCCAGTGCCTCTTAGATTAGAGATAACAGCAGGCTGCTGTCTAACTGAGAAATAATTTCTTCAGCTCCTCTTTATTTTGATTGCTTCCTAATGCGGCGCTTAAGGACTGGAATGGAAAACAAATGAGACTGTCTTCTCCCAGCGCTTGTGTTTTGACTTCCCGGCAAACACATCCACCGCGGCCACACGCGCTGCTTTAGAGTAATTCATTTCCTTCCCGGGGAAGATGAGGAAAATGTGTATCTGTGGATACAGGAGCTTGACACAGCCCCTACATTTTGTGCCTGAAGAAGACTTGATGCCTTAAAGCAGGAGAAGGGGTAGCTGTGCACGTTCAGGAACAGGTTTTTAAATACCAGCATTAAAGATCATGTTAGAATATATTATCACACAGCATGTGTTACGTATCTGTAACAAGGAAAGCACGAAAGACTAACCATACCCCATGAATAATGCCCTGTCTTTACAGGGAGACTTACAAATGACTCACCCAGACGTTCCCTTCTGCTGGTGGCAGAGGATGGAAGAGGCTCCTCCACCACCCACAACCCAGCATCTGCCGTGTGAGGAGGAAGTTCTTCATCGTGAGGGTGGGGAGAGCCTAGAATGGGTTGCCCAGGGAAGTGGTTGGGGCCCCATTCGTGGAGGTGTTTAAGGCCAGGCTGGATGAGGCTCTGGCCAGCCTGACCTAGGGTGGGGTGTCCTTGCCCATGGATGATCCTGTGGTCCCTTTCAGCCCTGACTGATTCTATAGTGACTTACGGTGGGGAAGGTACTTTCATCTTAAAGCCTGTGTTGCAGGTGCTTAGAACCTCTAGAAAACAATATGGACATGTTCCTGTGTGACTTGGTCTGGGTCATCCTGCTGTGGCAGGGGGATTGGACTAGAATTGGATTGTTTTGAGGTCCCTTCCAATCCCTAATGATTCTATGAAATGAAAGCTGGACAACAATGTATGCTGAGACTTCCACCAGAAAGCAGAGAGAGGGTCTGCTGAAAGACTTGGACTTCATCCTGCATCAGTGAGGTTTCAACTCGACCCTTCCTGCAATTTAAGCCTGTTATTTCTCATTCTGTCTGCAAGAGGTGCAGAGAAGTGATTATTCCTTTCCTCTCTGAAGCAGACCTTCCCATTTTTGAGGGTTGTTTTCTTGACACAGCCACTTCTCAGCACCGTCAGAGGAGAAGTTTATCTCCCCGTTGCCCAAGCCAGCATATGCTTGGCTGTAATGTCCGCTGGCGGCATTGCCATTGTAAATTCGCTTTACAAAATGAGCTGAAAACTGAAATGAAATCTCATTGAAAAGCTCACATTATGGGAATTTATAGTCCCTTTTTACTGTCCCTTAAAATACAAACAAGACTATTTTTGACTTATGTGTAATTGAAATAAAAATAAGTGGCCAGAGCCTTGCCAAGCACTAGTGCTGAACACTCATTGCTTAGGACCCCAGAAATTATCATTGGGCTTAAAAATAATAAAATTTTAGCGATGCACATGAAGCTCTTAATAATTGCCACCTAGGCTATGTTCTCTGAGAGCCTGAGTTGGGCTTCTCCTCACCTCAGTCAACTATTCATGCACCAGAAAATTAGATGTCTTGTCCATCTGCCGTGCGCTAAAGCAAACACATCTATTTTGGAAGGCACAAATGACTCCCTAGAAACATCTTTGTTTCTCCTAAAAGGGTGCTGAGGCATTAAAGGCTCTGAGAACAATGAATCATAGCAGAGCAGGTTCTATTTTCATAGACTTTCTCTGCAGTGAAGCAGCACCCTCACTGTTGATACTCTTGCTTGATTCCTACAAAAGCAGAGAGCCTCACACCATCTCACATCTCCAAGGCCTTTAATATAGATGACAAACATCAAAGTACTCACGACAAACTCACCAGCAGATTAACAGTTTCTCCAGGAAGTGGCATTTCTGATGGCTTCAGATTATTTCTGACTGAAAACAGCCATGCTCACTTCATCGGTGCTGTGACCACTTCGCAGATGTCAATGACTCAGGGACACGTTCCTGCTGTGGAGCAGCCTGATGAGTATTTTTTGGCTTCTACAAGCAACTCCTTCTTACTGCTGAGTTCCAAGAGAGAATGCTTTTCTAACCTGAAGCTATCTAATTTGAGAAGAGAACTGGCTGTGCATGTGCTTGATTGATGCCTAACCTTTTGGTTAACTTCACGAACTTCTGAGTTACCAAGTACGGCGTGCAAGCTCAACGTACATTTAAAGGGATCTCTTTGAAGAGGTTGTGGGTTCCACCCAAGGTCCTTGGGCTTGGGACAAAGGTAAAAAGATGGATGGACAAAAAAAAAGCTGGTGAAAGCTGAACATATGAGGAAAGCTCAATAATTAAGACTCTGGCAATATAGTCAATACAGAAAAGCCTTTCCCCTTACATTCCATTCAGGAAAACAGAAGCCTACTGCTTCTGAGGTTATAGAACATACCTGCTTGAACTTCTTTGCTTGCTCTTTGAGCCCATTCATATCCCATTTTCTGAACTGTACAACTCTGTTGGTCCTTTATGGAGCCCTGTAAGTCCCATCCTAAGTGCCCAACTTTGACCAAAAAGGCATTAAGTGACTTTTAAATATCTTCTTGCTTTCATCAGCTCAAGTAGTAGGGTGCACTTGTCCTCTTAATGAAGTTTAAATGACAGCAAGAGACTCTCAGTGAAGTGACAGAGCTCTGGCAGTTGCTGTTACTGAAAGGCTCTTAAAATATGTCCAGTCATTTCAAACTAGAACTATGTTTGAGCTTGGCAATCTGATCTTGGGCTTTCCACAATGGAAAAATTAGTCAGATCAATTATGTTTTTCATCTCAACAGATTTCATTGCCCCAAAATACAAGCTGGAATGTCTTCTTGTGCCATATATATATATATATAAAATATATTTATTCTTCATCATATTCCTTTATACTGTGTTACCAGGATTAAAAGGTGAACGTGGAATGGTTCAAAAGGTACCACGGAGGTTCACATTTTCCCTCTTTCATCAGGAAAAAATCTACCTGAGGGGCAGCTGGAGCAAGGGAATAAGGCAGGGGGGACAAAAGTTGTGCTAAGCTGTGGGTGTATGAGCCAAGTCAAACAGCTCCTTAGCTATGGGGGTACTGAGGCAGTGCTGACTGTTTGCTGTGGGAAATAGGAATAAACTAACCAGCTTTGATTTTCTTGCCCTGCTCATTTTGCAATCTAACCCAAACAAGAGCTTTGGCTCCACTGCCATTTGCCTCCTGCTCAATGAGCAGTGAAGCTTTTTCTTCCTTTTCCTCCCTGTCCTCCACAGCAAATTCTCACTAGGATTTTTTTTTCCACTACAGACAGCAAACATAATTACACAACAGATCCAAACAGCTTACATAATGCCCTTTATAGAAACCTGCCTTACCTCAGAGGCATATTAGCATTTCTTATGGGTTTAAGGGGTGAGGGATTAATTACCGATTTTCAAAATATGCCTAATTACATATTTACTGGCAGAATAAATAATTCACATTTCATAACTCGCCATGAAATGACTACTTTCTTTTGAAGATTAAAAATTCAAGGCTGGAGGAATGTTAAAGTTCAAACTCTTAATAAAGGCTGCTAATCCTTTCTGGAGTCATTTTGCTCTGATGAAAAATACAGCAGAAATCCCTCCTTCCACCTGAGTGACTTGTAGACCCCCCTGAAATTCCTCAAACAAACCAAACCTCAAAAAAAAAGGGGGACTCATTCCTTTACTTGGACACTTGGCTAGATCATCCAGGATTTCAGGAAGCACCTTAATGAATCAAGAGCTTGAGTTTCCCCCTGATTCTTGACTTTTGCAGTCAACAGAGGTGGGACTAGCAGCATCTCTCAGTGTGAGGAGCAGCTGTCCAGGGGCCAGTGCAGGGGCTGCTGCTCTGCAGTGTAGGGCAGTAGCAACCAGGGACGACTCATGCTCACAAGTCAACGTGTCTTTAAATGCTTCATGGCATTGGGTCATTTGGAAGCATAAATTAGCTTGCCCTTTTTCTGACCTGCTCTAACATACAGCCAGTGGTTTTGTCTGTAGTGTTTTATTTTAGCCAAAGCTTAGGAAGAAGAAAAAAAAAAGGTAGAAGAATCATTTAGATGAAAGAATCACAGATTTACAGAATCATAGAAGGGCTAAGGTTGGAAAGGACTTTAGAGATCATCTACTCCAACCTTCCTGACATAAGCAGGGACGCAGTAAGACAATACACCTTTTAAAAATAAAGATAAACAGGACACATTCCTAGTGATAGCAATGGACTCTACCTGCACTACTATCAAGATTCCCCAAAGGCAAGGAAATAACATTGACTTATAGCACAGTCATACCTGTGATTACTTTGTAATACATACTTTGTAAGTCCATGGGTTTGGGGTAGGCACATGAAAATACGACCTGCTACTCACCATTTCAGTGTCTCAAAAGAAGACCTAGGTATGTAGAAGAGCATAAACCAAATAAAATCGATGCTTGGTGAAACTTCTGTCCCTGTTCAGCCTTCTAAAGGTCTATAAAAAAAGTTCTTTATGTACTTCTTTTTCCTTTGAATAGTGTCTTACATTCAGTCCTGCTTTCAAGAGTAATTTACTTTAAATACTTTAACACAGGAGAAAGTATTCCAGGGGAAGCCCTGATAACATTGGCTTAACCTACAGAGATGACTCCAATGGAAAATTTCATCTATCAAAACATTCAGCTTTCCCAATGAAAACTCACACAGTCGATCTACACTTTTATTACTAACTGAAATATTTGAGTACAAACATATAATTTAAGCTCTCCAATAATTCAAAGTGGGCAAAACACTCTATGCGATGGCACCGTCAAATGGGAGAGTGCAGTGGGTGGTGTGAGGTGGTGGTTGAGGGGCAGGTGAGCATCCTCAGCCGAAAGTACAGGCAACAAACACTGCAGGACAGATTTATAAACATACTGCCAGCCATTTAAAAAGTCTTCTCTGTCCCTCCCTTCCTTCCTCCCTCCCACAATGTTAATTACCTGCACTGGCTTCTGCTAACTCATTTTCCTCACACCTTGGTAAAGGAAGATGTTGCTTGAAATAAGTTGTGTCAAGACACAGTGCAAAGAAGCAACAGATACTCCAGAACGACATTTTGGGGGCAGGGAGTTGGCAGGAGGGGGAGGGAAAGAATAACACCTATAAGTTATGCTCCAAACTCATTCACTGAGCCATGTAAATAAATAGGCAGGCGGTTGGGTCTCCATCCCACAGCCTTGGTGCTGCAACTCTAATCACTCATCTCTAAACAATGCAGACAAGCCATCACTCAATGCCGCGTCACACCTTGTGGCCAGGCGTTTTGCATCCTACCTGGGTAAATATTCAAATGAATATCATCTACTATATTTTAAGGGGAGAGGTATCAGCAAAGCCCAGTGATTCATGAGCTCTCTGAAGGTACATAAAGTGCTTTAGTGAAAGCATTTCCTAAGGGCCTGATCCAGTCATGCTTCTCAAACCCTCTGCAGCTGTCTAGACTGGAACAGAAAGGTCATTCAGCCACTGAAGGCCAATCCATCACCCCCATTAAAAAAGAAAATACCTAAACTGTTCCAAAGGTTCAATTTGTGGATCTGATGGGGAGATACTGAAAGAACAAGCAAGGTCCCTTTCCCCAGGGGTATGAGGGCCAGCACAAAGCCTCTACCCATCATAGGGCTCATTTTGAGGATCTGAGCAGGAAGCCAGAGTATCCCAGGAAAATTCCTGCCTCAAAGCACATCTCTTGTCCTCCTCTTTGCTGCAATGCAAAGAGCTCTGTGCTCTTCCACATCAGGGCTTCTCTCTCTGCCTGACTCCCTTTAGCACTGGGGAAACAAAATACACAGTTTACATATGTCCCACAATAAGAAAAGTCAATGCTCATTCCACAGACTTTCCTGGAATCTATAACTTAAGGATGGAGTATCTTCCTTTCTCCAAGTTATGAGTAGCCCCTTCACTGCTTTAACCCTGCCGGCACATCTGCCACAGCAGAGTCCCACAGCAATAGTGGAGATGCTGGAATTGGTTCCTTCCATCACTAGGAGGAGATATGCAGGTCACTGCTGAGCCACACTCAGGCAACCATCCATCCCTCTACCACCCCTTTAGCCATAGTACACCCAGCTGTCCCTGTGTGCTGTGGAGTCAATGGGTGACTTTGGCCTTGTTAAGCTTGGGACATCAGGGCTGAAGGAGCCTCCACAGGGAGCAGCTGGGAAAACTCAACAGGACACTACACAACTGATGAGAACTGGGCATTTCTCCACCTCAAGCACCAGCAGCTCCCAGAAATGCTATGGCCCAAGAACAAACAGGCTGGATATCACCATGCCTGTAAGCTTCCTCCCTCCCCAGAGTAGGGGAAAGCACAAAGCACCCAGCGCAGGGACTGACAGTGCTGCTTGAAAAATGTAGTCCAGCTGCTCTCCTCAAACTCCAAGCAACAGCCCAGTTGTTTGAGAGCACGAACCTTTTCAAAGAGCCGTTTCTGGGGTCAGATGAGACCTGCCTCATCCAGGGTGTTTCGGAAAAACAAAACAGGGAGGGAAGGAGAAAATGAAAGGTGACCTCCTCTTGGATCTCATCTTTTCCATTCAGATTTCAGCCACCAGAACCATTACCAAATGAAATGTCAACTTTTTTTCCCCTGTTCATTAACCTTTGATGCTTATTGTACAGCCAGCTTCAGTGCTCACAGGGGACTCGAGAGGCTCAGATCAGCGCATTCATTTCACTCAGGGCTGCGCCACAACTCGAACCACCGTCCAGAAAGCAGGGAGGGGAAGGGAGGGAAAAGGCTATTAGCACAGTCCTGCCCCTTCAGCGGTTTGCATGTTTAATAAAGATTGAATTTAGACACCGGGGGAACCCCCCAACTTAGTAATAATTCCCTTCACAAGTTCTACTATAATTAAAAAATAGAGGCAAGGTCATGACAAGTGCTAGTGAAAATAACAGACAGACCTGTAATTATTAGCAGGGCCAGCTAAAACAAGGGTTAAAGGTCTCTTAATACTCTGTCAGCATTTCCACTATAACCCCTCAGTTTCAGGGGTTTACAGCTTGCCCATAAATATTTGCAGCAGGCCAAAAATGGCTCGTTGAGGGGTTAGGAAGAGGAGGTAAATTTTATTCACATATTTATAGAATGGCCAGGCCCTGCAGAAGCAGCACGTCCCTCAACAGCACCACCAGCGCAGTTCATGGGGACAAGGAGACAGAGGCAATACTCCAACCCTGAGAGCATTTAGGGTGAGCATAGAAGCTGGAAAAACATTTTACCCTGAGCAAGTGTCTTCAAACCCACCAAAACCCAGTGCAGAGGCAACGATCTGCACAGCCAGTGCGTATTCTCAAGCGGAATCCTTAAATAATAAGGCCGTATTCCTACCATGAATTATACAGATAATCACTCCCACTGTTCAGCCAAGCATGCACATAAGTCTTTGGAAGATGAAAACCTAAGGCCTTACTAGCATATTGGTTTAACTTAAATCAGTACTTTAATTGATTTATTTAAGCCAGTGCCAAGCCCAGTGTGACTCTCTGATTTCTGCCACAGAGGAGCTTCTTTCAGTTTAGGTTAAAAACACGTATCTCAGGGGTTTTTCTATTTTTTTCCCCAAAGCATTCCTTTCTCCTCGTTTCCTATCTCTGTATTTATGTGACCCTGAGTTGACATTAGTTTGGAGCTTAAGGATGAGAAGTGGTAAACTGGCTGTGACCTTTTCCAGGGCTCTTCTCCTTGAGGGAGGGAGCTGCTGCCGGTTGTTCACGGCTGGAGCAACCACTTGCACCCTCTGAAATTCAGCTGCTTACAGGTTGGGGAACACAAACCATGGCTTCCACCCCCGAAAATCCTGTTCTCTTTTCTTTAAACCCAAACTAACATCACTCAGATAGCTCAGAAATCCACACCAGCAAACAACAAGAGTCCCGAATGATGGAAAAATCCTCCTGATTTCGGGAGGTTATCTCACCATTTTCCAGTGACTGCCACTAGGAACCAAAATAAAGCCAGTTGGACGTGCTGGCTAGCTCAAGTGGAATGTCCTTCTCACATGGCTGTGCACCACCCCAGCTCCTCAATTGTGGCTTCAGGCTCAGTTAAAGGGAATGGTGGCAGAGAGGTGAGAGCATTTGCTGGATCCTGGATCTAGCAAAATTAATCTATTGGAGCTTTTTGATGCTCCAGCACTGAAAAGAGGGAAAACCAGCTAAAATTATTACTAACCAGGCAAACTCCTATTTTTATCTGTACCTAAAAACGTCACAAAACCCCACATTTATTTTCCTCACTAACTTCAGTGTATTTTTCAATGCAATCCTAGAGGGGCTTTGTTGGTTTTTTTAAAAGTAAAATTATATTGAGGATATATAACTTTTTTTTTTAAGTTTCTTACAAAAATATTTATTGTGCAAGACCCAGAAGATAAAAAAGATGCAACTGTTTTTCTTGGTTTGTTTTGAGGTTATTTACTTAGGACTAAGCACCTCATTTTTCTTGTGTACAAAAAGTAATTATGCAGTCAAAAGAATTATGGCCCACATACTTCAAAACATATGAAAAATGTAAAACTTTATTACATACATTAATTTCTAACAAAGGACGTCTCTAGCATCAGTGTAACTGGTAGAAGGCAGATAACTGATGTATGGTATATTCGTTGATGTTCTTCCCAAATGGGTTTTATAAAGGCAAACAAACAAATAAACAATTTTTTGTTATGTCTCTCTCTCTCTCTCATATAAATTTCATCAGCCTCATCCAGGGGACCATAGACTTAGGGGAGGTGGTTGTCCGTAGATTTCTTTTTTCTTGTTTTTTTTTTTTTTATTGTGCTAAGACATCCAGCTCAAGCAATCTGTTCACCACCTTTCCTTTTCTGATCTTACCATCCCCAACAATTCTCAAACCAGCAGCACTGCCCAGGCTGAGCCCAGATTCTCTGTGTGGGCAGCAATCTTGGCCCCTGCTTTAGGGGAAGCAGCAGAGCCACGACTGTTACCAACAGTCAAATCCATAAGAGTTTGGAGTGGAGATTAATTTTCTCCCCCTTATCCTGCCCACTGCTGAATTTCTACGAGCAGAGCAAGCCCGTTTCTACTCAATCAGCTTCAAAGCAGGAGTTGTAAACTCAAAGTTAACAGCATCTTTATCTTTAGTTGAACCTCTTTAACTCTCTAACTATACATCTGGGTACCGTTTCCACAAGGAAAAGGACAGTCGTTGAAAATGTCAAGAATAACTGCAATCGAGTCTCTGTAACGTGAGAAACAAAACAAAACTGAAGTGTGAAAGGCTGCTTCAAGGCAGTCTTATCATTTTAAGTGAATAAAAGAGTAGAACCCGATTTCTTTAATATGGTAAGACAACGAGCTAATCAAAGAGACCTAAGCTACTTCCAGTTCATTGTTTATTTGTTCCTGCTGCTTTCAATGCAATATTTAGTTATAAATATGTAAATTTAGCATGGACAGTGAAACCTGCTCCCCTGACAGACATATCACAGCACCAGAAGTCCAGACAAAAAGGATTGACAGCATCCAACAAACAACAGTAAATGCTGGAAGTTTCTATTTCAGTCATGCAGAGCTACTAATTCAGCTCAACACTAGCTCCCACATCCTGATCAAAGAATCAGCTCCTTCAGCGCTGAAGATTTTAGGGTTTCACAGTGCCTTGTCAGGGTTTAAGGACATTAAGGAGAAGCTTGGCAGCATCTCTTGGACAAGAGGGTTCTGCTCGTGTCACACCAGCAGTCTGCTCTTGGCACTGAATGGGAAAGCTGCAGGCTGGCATCGCTCAGGCTAAAGTCTGAACATTAATATTAATAATGGTGCAGTTAATTTCTGTCTTGGTCATTGTTTATAGGGCCCGGGCTCTGCCAGGTGCATAGAAATCTTCAAAAAGCACACAAACCTCCACATGGAGTTGTAGGTTTGACCTCCCTAAATGTCAAATTGCTGTAAACTCAGAGCCCACCAGGAACTAAGGTGTAGAGATTTGTGAACTCAAGACAAAGGGGAGAGAAAGACCCATTTCAGATGATACCACGAGATTCAGAGCAACTCTGAGGACTGGCAGCTTGAGAGCAGGGAACATCTCCCAGCTCCTGAGCTTTCTTAGGGTTCTTGCTGCCTTTAAAACCCAAAGCCACAAGACTTTCTGGTCTTCCACACCTTCCTTGGCCCTTTCTCCCTCCTCCCACTCCCCACGGAAAAAGCTTTCAGTGTTCAGACTTACTCATCACAGGTACCATGAGAAGAGCAGGGGTCAGTGCCAGCTCTCAATGGCTTGTTTGTTTGGGGGCTGAAATCTATCCACTTCCATTCCAGGCGTCCATCGGCTGAGCCACCATTTGACATGCCTGGCCCCAACGATCGCAGGGGCTCAGCGGGTTAAAAATGCTAGGATTTCATTTTATTGCAGGGATATTATTCATTCTTGGGAAGGTTCAAAAGTACATGCGTCAGCTTATGTCATCAGGGTCAAGCCAAGTGGCATGCAGAATCATAGCCAGATTGCATCGGTGGAGGAGTCTGGAGGCAAAGAGCAAGGAGAAAGAAAAATGTTTTGTAGGATGTAATCTGGATCGCTTCACCCTTCAGCAAGGGGAGAGGCACTAGAGGTGAAGGAGCCCCACTAAGCACATTGCCCCGACTAGCATGAACCAGGATTCTGCAGGTTTCACTGAGCTTTCCGCTGCTTCTCACCCGGTGATGAGCCCGTGGGTCAGACAACCAAACAACAGCGCTCGAATGCAGCCCCAGCACCCACTGGCAAGCCCACCAGGACACATGGTGCTGCATAATAATAGCATTAGATGCCATTAACAGGCTTTAGCCTTGTTTCTTTTCAGTAGAAAAACTATTTGTGGTCCCTGAAGCCCAGGCTCAGTGCTGCTTGACCCTCTCCTTTCCCTGCCCACATTAAAAGAACAACTAAATAGCTGCACACGGAGTGAAGCAGCCCCTCCTCACTCCAGGTGTCTGTATTTTACTTAGGGCCCCAAGCTTGATTCAGCTCATACAGTTTCTGACAAGCTTCGGCTGGCCCTCGTCACCAGACAGGCAGATCAATTAACAGAGGGATTTTTCTTCCCGAGCTCTCTTCCTGGCCCTTTAACCCCTTGTGTGTCCTAATGCGCTATGAAAGGAGGGCAGAAAGCAAGCACTCAGAACAAAAAAAAATTAAGAACTGCCATCTAAAGCCTTTCTTTTTCCTTCCGAACACCCCCCAACCCCACCTCACCCCACCCCGCCGCCGTGCTTTGGGGCTATCTACTCATCTAAGGACCCCACATTTCTGTAAGGATTATTTCACTTGTTCCCAAATTCTCATTTTCTTTCCATCAGAACTGAAAATTGTAACAGTCTCTTTCTCCTCTTCTTTGTAAAAATTCCTGAAATCTTTCTTCTTTGTTACTAAAAGAGACAAACTTTACGGTTTGCTTTGGGGTGGAGAATTCTCTTCCACCCGTTCATTTTTCTTTTGCTTTTTCCACTGCACCAATGTTTCCAAATTGCTGCATGGAAATGACAAATTCTGGCTGAAGAACCTGAGACCAAGTCTGTAGCTGATGCTCTACAAGTTTTCTTGAAATGTTACCATAATACCAGTGACATTTCATGGATGGGAATGAAAAAATAACAAGAAAAAGTGTAGGATCAAGGCACCAAAATACTTTGTTCAAAACAGAAAAAAATCATTTCGAAGTGGGCAAAAGCATAGATGGATATTAACTGCCCCATGAAAGAGAAATGATGTCAGCGCTGACAATTTCATTTTGCAATTTAATTTTACCTTCGTCATCTTTGGGGAGAGCGTACAAGAGAGCACATCAATGCACGAGAAGCTCCCGCAGCAATGGCAAAGCATAATAAATGAATTTAATTACTAGTGATAATAACGAGACATTTCTGTGAAAAACAGTTCTCAGAACTGCTGAAAACTATTGAGAAGAAGAAATGTTATGGGAAACATCCAGGGCAATCCATTCAAATGCATTCATGCCATAACTAATGCAACTGGTGAGGAGTTTGTTGGGGTATCCCACTTTTTGGGAAAAACCTCTGAGAACTCCTTAGGAGGAGCCTACACTATTACTTGTCCAAACGGGTTCTGCCCATCACCTTGGTACCAAAGTGGCACCACTGCAATAATGACACTAATGAATGACAAATAATAATAATATAATAATATATTTATAATAATGTATTGTAATTAATGATAAATAATAAACTCGATGCAACAACCATTGCTCTTCCTATAAACAGCCTTCATCTGGGGAAATACATCTCAGCCTTGACACATCTCATTGTATCTGGGCAGAGAAGAGTTTTAACTCTTCCCAGGATCTGAACCCAGATATAAGGTCTTTCTCAGGACTCTGGAGAAATAAAAATGAGGACGAAAAATCCCACACTGATAAATAGCAGAAGTTAGAGATGGTGGGTCACAGATGCACAAAGGAAGCAACAAGCCAGAGGAGGTGTAAAATGATAACTTTGAGTCTACAGATTAAAGGGAATAGTTAGAGAAGGTGAGGACCGCCTCCTGGAAAGAATATGGCAGGATGGTGGATGCTCAGCTACACATTAGCTCTGTAGCTGGAAGGGGAACTTCAGTCCTTCAGGTATGTAAACAGGGGGATATAGCCTAGAAGCTCAAGGTAATATTATCTTTGTCTGTGGCACTGGTGTGACTACTAATGGAATAGCGAATCCAGCTTTGGTGCCTGTGTTTCAAGAGGTTGTTGATAAATTAGAGAGAAGAGCCAAGAGAATGGCTAAAGGAGTAGAAAACACTGGGAGGATTAGAAAACAATTGTGAGAGGCTCAAGAAGCTCAGACTGTTTAGATTAACAGAGAAAAGGTTAAGGAGTGACTTGACCACAGTATACAAGAACCTTCCCAGGAAACAGAAATTTGATGGAGAGCTCTTCAGTTTAACAAAGCCGTGCAGAAAACAAGACCTAACGTCAGGAGGTCGATGCTAGATGAATTAATGCCAGAAATGACGGGTAATTTTTTTACCCGTTAGAGCGCTTGGTAATGGGAGTGGGTAAGTGACTGTTCTGGTGCGTTTGGCCATCATGGTATTTTAATGTCGGGTCTGCCGATAGATACAGCACCAACCAAAACCTTCAAGGAGTCCTGTAGCCTTTACTAGGCAGAAAGGCAAACTAGATAACAGCATTGCTCTGTTCTGCCTTCAGCGTCCAACAATTTGTCATCTACAGGGTATGTCTAAACATTCAGAGCTATCTGCACTGAGGTACAACAGTGTGTCTGCTATAAAAAACAAAACATTTTTGGTCTGTTTGTGCTCTTACACTGTTACCAGGGAATGCTGAACACGACTCTCACTCACTACATGTGATGCAGAAGAACTTTGAAATGTACTTGTTGCTTCTTTCAGATCCAGCCTAGTTTGAATATACTGAAAACAATGCCCTTAATCTTTTAGAAATTCAGAGCGTACGCATAGGAGGCCACTGATTCATTCCACTGCTCCCTCTTAGTCAGATGATGCCAAAGTTTCTGGTTTTTTAATCTGAGCATCAAGCTTGCCAGCAATTAATACTGTTGTCCTCAGACGGTCCCGGAGGGGAGCGCAGCGGGTATAAAACAACAGGGTGTTTTGGAAAGGAGTGCGTAAATGAGCTACCGCAAACTTAGGAAGTGAACTCCCCAAACTGCCTTGTCAGGGCTGACTTACTCTCCATCCTGCTCATCACGGAATTAAAATATGAGTCTAATGAGAGAAATGAATCTGTTCTTCCACCAAGGCTTCAGTAACATTCCTCAGAGTACATTACTGTCTTGTTTTCACTTCTTCTGCACAAGTAGTTACTGCGAGTCGGTTTCTTGTTTAAGATAGGGTCCCTTTGAAAGTTGAAGCTGGGATGAGCAGTGCAATGGGCTGACCAAGCCTCTGGTCCCTAACATTTGTCAAATGGGATTTAATGAAAGAGGAGTGTCCTTGCTAACACGTTAAATCCAGCCTGTAATCCCCGGTATAACAAGCAAACAAAGACGTTTCCATCCCCTCTTATATCAGGAAGAGAGATAGGATGATGGAATGATGTGAACATAAAATAATTGTACACCCAGAAGCTTATGCAAAAAGGCTTTGTTGGGAAGTGCTGGAAAGGCACTCACCCCGAAACAATGGGGCAAATTAGCATGCATCCAGCCCAAGGGTGCGAGCGGCACACACACGCACTCCCAGTGACGGATGCTTAGCTCTTGCTGGGAGGTCACCACTACGAATCTTTCTTGAGAAGGCAGCATGTCACATTTCAGACACTTTCCCTACAAATGGGCTTTTGGAGCTCAAAGGAGGAGTGTGGGGGGGAGCTTTTCGATGCAGATAATAAAGTCCATTTACATGAAAAGATGCCGCTTTCAATGACATGATTAATTTCGGAAATACCTGGCATCTGAATGAAGCAAAGACTTCAAGAGATGACTGATGATGAGAAAAGATAATTAGGCAAATGTCAAGAGTCAGTGTTTTGATTGGTGACTGAGAGGCTGGTCTGACTAGGTTATCGTACACCCATTCCAAGTGTAAATGAAAGGTCTTTGTAGGGAGAGCAGGAGGATCCCTTCATGGTTAAACACAAATGCTGTTTAAACCTGGACTTCTCCTACGTTTTCCCTTCTGTGAAGCCCTTCTGCTACAGCAAGGGCTGGTCCTGCATGGTGCTGGACAAAGTTTGGCCCACTTCAATTTTCAGATGTTTTAAATATGAACTATTTTATTTGCATTTTGTTACTGCAAGGTGAGATGTCTTAGCCTTTCCAAAACATTCTGGGCTGCCTTCTCCTCAGCTGTCCCAAGCTGGAAGGTAAAGCAGTCATTTTGTAGAGAGAGCAAAAGTCAACCCCTTCCTCCAAAGTGCCCAAATATGTGTCCTCAGCTTCTCATCAAAAGCCTGGGGTAGCAGCTGCCATTGAATGCTGGTGCCCTCCACAGGACAGATAAAATAAGGAAGAGGATGCTGGGGACCCTGGCGTGGTGTGCTCTGACAGGACTGCCCTGCGAGACTGACAGATTATCTCCCGTTCGGAGAAGGGAGCATTCACAAGGCCCTCGCCCTAATCCATCACAGCGCTCCGTGCTTCCCACCGCTTGCCCCTTCTCCACGCACGCTGCTTTTGATTTGTGGGCTGCGCTGCCTTTGTGCAGGGGTGTTTAAGCCTCAGCAGGAAAACGGCCGGCACTCAGAGACACCTCGCTGGCTTTCCAAAGAGGTTTTCAGAGGAGCTCAAAGCTTCATCTCTCTATTGTTGTAGGGCAGAACTGTCGATCAGACCTGGCTCATCACCTAGAGAACCAAGAGCCAGGCAAGCCCTCCCGCACTTTAAAGTGTTCCCTAATTTGGCCAGTCATGCAATGCCAAGGCTGCTGTTAGTTAATCTGCACATAATTTGTTAAAGTAGGCTTTATGAAGTACTGGAAATAATTGTCTGCTCCCCACCTCCTTCTGAACCCCACACTGTGCATGGTGAGGGTCTTAATAACAGTGCGTACGGCGCAGTCAGGAACGGTGAAGGGTTTATAGCAGGGCATTAGCCAGAGGTGGATAACCTATCTCCAGAGGCTTGACTGACTGGAAACATATTCTTAGCCTGCTTAAAACTGCTTAGAGCGTGTCACGGAGGTCCCCCAAAATAAAACGTTCAGTGTATTTAGTGAAACCCTACACCCTAAGTACATGTAAGGGCACTGTAAGATACTAATTAGGTTGTAACATAAAACACCGTAAAAAGCAAAGCATGACATAAAAAAAAATAAATAAAAGTGTTTAAGCCCTGGCCAGCTCTTTCATGTTAGAGAAATACATAAAAGGTACATTCACAGCAAATATATCGGGGCTTTGAGTAAATCTGTTTCTTATAGTAGCCCGTAGCTGGAAAAGATTGATATTGCTCATTATGGAGACATTTCTACTTAAATTGTCCACAAATATTAGAAACTATCCTTATTTACTTTTGCTTTAAAAAAAATCCCCTAGCACTATGAGCAGCAAATGATCTTTACGACGACACTGGTTAACACATGCGTACACAGCTTTTTTTTCCCCCTCATTCTTTTTCCCAGGAAAGGTGAGGAGAAGGATGATACCACACGAGAATAATGATGTTACAGGATAACACAGAGAACATATAATAAAAATACTAATAATAATTCCCAGAGGGTAACCCACTTCACAATTTCCCCCCAGAAATTTAAAAGTACTGTTCAACTGGAACACAAGCAGAAAAGTTGTTTAAGGTGAAAGTCTTCATTAAATCATTCAGAGACTATGAAAGACGGGTCTTAGGTCTTTTGTTTTAGCACCAGTAAATTCAGAGGTTGTTAGTATTTTATTTTTCAGTTGTGAGTGAAAAGATTTTCTCCACATTTATATGTTTTTCTTCTGTTATCTAGTGCCACTCAGCTATACCACATTGTATAAATTAGAAATACTACCTCCTTAATAACACTGGGATTAGTGTAATTCTTAAATGCTTAAGAGTATCATTATCTACCTGCACCATAAATACGAACTATTAACATAAAACATATGGGATGTGCTGACAGAAAAGTAGAACTCAGCGCTATCAAGCAGTAATTGAAACTTACCTAAGAAAATCACGTGTATGTATATATTTTCTAGCAAGAAAACCTGGGTGAGATGGATCTCTACGTCCCTGCGACCATCTCCAGTGTTACATACATGCAGTGATTTTACTGCACAAAAGTAACTGCATCGATTTATATATGATCATCCCAAACCCAAAGCGACATTCTGAAAAAAAAAAGCAAGCCCTGTCGTTGTTGCACGTCTTTGAAAGGAATGAAGTGCTAATTTAACAAATATGTTGCTAGCTGTGTTCAACCTAAACTCTGCTAATGTTATGTTTGTTGTTGTACGTGCAGAAGGTTACAGATTGCAAAACCCCTCTCTGGGAAATGAGCTGCCTTTTATCAATGCGTATATTCTTCTTGGGGTTTTATGGCTTTGCTTTCATGCAGACGCTCACTTTTCCTCCTTTGTTTGGAAAGGTGTAGGTTCTACTGCTTCTCGGACTGAACATTTCCCCGGAAGGTTTTTGTGATTAACAATATAATAATTTTATTGAGTTATTTCACACACAAATGGCTGGGCCCAAAGGGTATTCTAGGTTTACAAGATTTTCCTAATAACTACCCTCCCCTTTGCATTAAAGCTGCTAATTAGTACTTTTAAACAGCTCGACATTTAATTCTTTGAAGGCACCATATCAAGGGCTGATACAAAACTGTTTATGTAAAAGGATATATAAAATAAGGTGTTAAACCCAACGCAAATTGAGTGGCAGGGGGTTCCCTAAAGTGCTAATTTTATGTTTGTTTTCGTCTCATTTAAAGTTAAGATGTCTGCATTATAACAGCGATGTGCAGCATGCTTTACATACAGATTAAGCAAAATGTGTCAATTTATGAGGCTTATTTGCCTGGAGAGGTGGCCACCAGTAGCTTCATCAGTGATTTTATGCATATGCATGTATATGTCTATATACGTGCTTGTGTCTTTCCACATGTCCTGACACAAAATTGCGTGTTGTGTAGACACAGATGTGAGTGCCCCCCACACAAAAACATTTTTCTATCCACATTAGTAAGCCTCTCTATGTGTCTGTTATGGAAAACTTAAAACAAATTAATTATGTGAGATTGCACCTTTTAAAAAAAGTAAATATTTCATTTTGTTTAAATATACTGTGAGGTTGTAAAGCCACATTTGGTTTAATTGGTGTTGCTAAACTGAACTCATTCATCAGCACCAAGGGCATTAGGTGGCTGTATTTGAGAAATAAATGACTTGTGAGCTAAATTCTATACATTTTACCTTTCTTTCCTCCAAGTTAGTCTTCAAAATGTCCCAGAAATTAATTAAACACTCAGACATTTTCACTGAGAAGAGCAGAATGAAAATGGGAAAACTGTTTCTTAGGAAACTAAACACACAAATTTCTGGTTTCCATCAAAGCCACTGTTCATACAAATACAATTGGGAACACCATGTTCAACGAGGATTTAAAAATAATCTCGTGAAGTGGATTTCCAAGTCCCATAAGGAACAGTGAGTTGAGGGCAAATCTCAACTATCCATCTTCAACTGACCACACTTTGCTTTGCGACCACTTTCAGAGATACCAGAAGTGTCCGATGCAAAAATGAAAACGGAGAATGTCACTAAGGTAAAGCTGCAGGAGGACATTAAACAAAAAATAGAAAACTATTGGGTAGGATAATGAATACAGCAATGTCATCACCTGAATGCTATGCCTTACTGCAAAGAAATAGAGGTGAAGAACTCCACATCGAGCCTTTGCTTCGTTTAAAAAAAACTTTTGAGAGTTCCCTACTCAAACTGTAGATTCAGTTCTGTCTTTTCACATTTGATAGGCAGATATTAGATATCTAGTGCATGAACACATGCTAAAAATAGACTTTCCCAAAGATACCAGTCTAAGTGAACCGCCTCTTCGTGACAAAATGATAATGCAAGAAGAATACAAGCACTAGCATCTTACTACAAGAACAGCGCTTCTCCACTGGGTTATGTTTATTTGGGCAAGTGTTTTTCTCGTTCGCGGGGTGAATCACTTCTTTTGTAACCAATGCTACAAATGTCTACATCTGTTTATTTTATATGTAAGTACGAAGGCAGTGGGTGGAAATGAACTGGCTAAACTCAAGATTTTCTTAGCACGATCTTGAGTAAAATCCAGCATGGCTTTTACAAAGTCTATTTCCAAAAGGCCTGTTAAAGCCTTACCTCATTCCCAAAGCATACGATCAGCTGGCATTGTCAAAGCAGAGGTAGTAATGCTGTCCCCTCAGCTTCAGGAGCAAGCACCAGCATTTTCATCTGATTTATGCACCTCACTACACGCTGAATTATCTAGAAAGAGAAGTATATTGGTTTGTGTTCAAAGTTTAAGGTGAAATTACATATACGATGCTTTATTGTTGCCATGGCATTAGAACCTAAAATACACCAATATCTCATTTTCATGAGCTTTGTTTCTCTGTTCCTAAATTCTGCTTCCCCTGGAGAGCCTCTGGGAGCAAGAAAAATTGGAAAGTTGCCCTGACTCTCGTTCTGCCCTGACACACGTGTTGGTATGCTTCAGAGCAGCCTAGAGGCAGCTTGGACAAATAACATCTGGCACTTTGCCTCCAAGCCTTGCATTTATCCTACTGAACTTTCGGCACACACACTGAGGCATCTTTGGTAGGACCGCATCAGAACCCATCACTTTGTTTCCTCTCTAGGCAAGAAAGAAAAGGCTGCCACATCCAAAATGGGCATCCCTGAGGCACATGGAATTTGGGTTTTCTGTATAAATTAATCTCATAAAAGAAAAAAGAAATGCAGTTATGCTGTAAACTCTGGATCAAGTAGAAATGGGGGAGCAGCTTGGCCATTTCTCCTGTTTGTAACTCAGAAGACCAGCCATTAACCCACGGGCAGTGGGTTAAGTATAGATTGATGGGTGTCACTGGACAGTGGCAAAGAGTATGGAGCACTCTTAGTTGAACATTTAGAAGAAAGTCAGAAATGATCCGTCTCGGTACGTTCTAAGTCATTTATATTACCACGAGATGCACCAGCTTTCTCCTTTGCTCATGTGTGAACTTACTGTACGAAGGACTTGTACTTCTACATGACAGTCCAATTCCTAATAAATCCCACCTGACTGAAATGAATTAGGTCTGGGAATATGTGTTCCAGATTATTAACCAGCACCTTTGCAAGAACTTACCATCCACATTTATTAAAGATATTGGGTGATAATTTGTGCACTGTTCTGGATCTCTCTCTGGTCTAAGAATTATGGTAATTAGTGCTCAGAGAAAAGATGTCACTCGTATGCTGCTCTGGGTGCAGAGAATGGAATATCATTACATTCTTTTTAGATTTGAGATGGATAACTCTATGGCTACTTCTATTTTGTAACCTTGGCCAGTTGTGTATGGATGGAGATTCTAAGCAGGTCAGCAGTCCTATGCTAACATCACCAGCTTTGCCAGCACGAGCCGGTGCTTTCACTGGGCCCCTCATTTCTAGTTGCAAATCAGAACAAAGATCTGTAAGCTGGGTTTGATGAACTATATGGAATAGAAGGTACCTGAATCTTCGGTGCACAGTGCCAGCTGAGGAACTTCAATTTGCTGTGAGAGGCCACTTCAGGAGGAAGGATCAGTGAGGAGCATTGCCTGAGCTGATATGGTGCTGCTGCTGTAGGGAGACCAATCTAAAAAGCCCTTTAAGACTGTCTTAAAAAATGCAGAAAAGGGCAGAGGATAGTAAACCACCAGCGGCGTGTGGAGACATCAAAAAGCGGGTCTTCCAATTCTGGGAGATAATTTAAGAAAGGAAATTAAATATCAAATTCAGTTCTCTAAGTGGACTTTCACTCTGCACAGTCCTCAGAAGTGCGTCTGCAGTGACTTCAAGTAATCAAAGTGTCAGAACTACCCAAACCAAAGGGCCTACTAGTAACATTCCCATCTCCCAATTTCAAGAGGCTTTAGCCATGTCCTTTACCTGAGTTACACCGATCCTGCCATGTTATCTGAGAAACTCTGTCCGTTAGATTCCTCTGCTGCAACGTGATGTCTTCATACCACTCCCCTGGAAGAGAAAGTAATCTGCATCTCTACATCTTTATTTCTACATGCATTCATGCAGCACACAATGGACTGTGATAAAAGCACCGTCAACTTGGTTTTCTTCACTCCTCTCTAAAAACTTCTCCTCGGCTTATTTCGTAGCGAGTTGTTAAACAGTGCAGGATTTTCCACGGTGCTATTCTGGAGGGGTGGAGAAAAAAATAATAAATAAATGTGACTTTTCCTTTTGACAACATATTCCTGCTTCACTTTCATCAAAGAGTTAAACAGCCAAGGGCTTTTAGCATCTCATTTCACTTACACACACAGGCCATTATAACCTGCATAAACAAGGATGACAAGTTGAGATTAATGAAGGTCCCAAAGTGACAGAACAATTTAATTGTCAGAAATCATAGGAGGTGAACTTTGCCAGTGTATTTATATAAGGCTGCCATAGTCTAAAAACTTCCCTAATTGGTTATGACCAATAAGTAATAACACTGGAAGCAGTTTTCTGGTATACAAATACGAAATGACCCAAAACAGCTAACAGTGGTATTAAGATGCATAATGTAAGAATTTTAGGTTGATGAAATAAATGATGAATAACATTGCAAAGAACTGTAGTGTTTACACTTAAAAGTAAAGCTGAGAAAACAGCAGCTCTGAGAAAGTCGAACAAAACAGTCTGGCTTTAGCAGAACAACTTGCAACCATCCAGCAGGGAGCCTTATGGAGACACGACTGCAATAGAGGCAGGCGGGATCCTCATGGACGTTTCAATGCCATTCGTTCTCTCTCTCCTACATTACTTCAAGAAACTTTAAAACTTGGTTTTTTGAAAGACTCTTCAAATGATTGTGCCTTTTTACTCAGCAGGAATGAAACCAGTAAGCAAACACAGGTAGACACACATACAAATCTCCCATTACTAATGAAGGGGGGGCAAGCATCTCACTTTCAACCTTGGAAAGAGTCACAAGGTAATTCAAAGCTCAAAAATACAACTCATGGATCTTTGCATTTTTGAATTCCACATGTGCCTTCAATTGTTCCCTAAATACACCACTGCGCAGCACTTCAAGTGGAAGGAAGCCTGTTCAACCTGCTCCCTTGCCTTTCTGTGATGATATATCCTTATTTTGCACTTCCACATATCCTGGCTTACATTCTCCTTCTATATTTTAGTCAGGCTTTTCCAACGATCCCAAGCAAATCATCAAACTAATTCTAATTTGAACAATAAAACCTGAAGAGCTGGAATAACCTTTCTCTTATTTTTTTTTCCTTTTTGTCTTCTTTTTTCCAGAAGGTAACCAGCTAACTGTGCTGGCAGTATCCTCTTTTCTAAACATAAAAGAATATCTCTTCATCCCAGTAAGGTTTTACTTAAATGGCTGTATAATTGATCCTGCCTTTTAGCCGGAGAACAGAATATATGGCCTATGGAGCTTCCTACCACTCTTACATTTCAATGATTTTCTAATGATAAAGGAAAAAGTCAGCAGTTAGTGCACATCACTCACATCACCTTGTAACTATCCCTCCACATACCTAAACCAGGCTCTTTGCACCATGCGGCCCTCTAGGTTATGAGAGCACGTGTCAGCGCAGCAACCCCAAACTTCTTCCCATGCACCAACCAAACTGGATACGGTAGACCAAACTCCGACCTGTTCCCATTAGATCAGCGGGCAAGGGAAATATAGCTGAGGCAGAAACGGTCTCCATATGTCATTTGCAGCCCGACTGGTGTTTTATAAAATGATACTCACTGTCACCAGAAATCTGGGGAAACATTCCCAGTTTTCCACGGGATCTTTCCTCTGCTGGTCTTTTCAAATGGCTCAGAAAAAAGGTGAGATTTTTCTTTACAGGAATTTTTGCAAGCAAAAAGTCTACACCCACTTTTCAACAAGAGCTTAAAAACCTCAATCCCAAATGTATTACAGGCTTTTGGAGTTCAGAAAGAAAGTGCCCCCATTTCAACATAGATTAGTTAGACGCATCTTGATAAAAGCTGAGGGCTGACTAACCTTCCTTACTGATGCTTTGAGTATGCAGAATTACAGAAAAAGTCTTCCCTCTCAGCTTTAGCTTCTCCTTGTTGACTACACTACCTGCAGGATCTTTCACAGACATTTATACTTGTTTTTGAAAATGGGCAGATAAATCCCTTCATGCCAATCTCTTTCAGCCAGTATGTAGCTTGTAGCTGCTGCTTGGTGATGGACTTTGAGAAATGACTATTTAAAATTCATGCTGTCTTGGCTGGTCCTTGATGGCTTTTAATTCTTTGATCAGATAACTGTAATTGCTTAAAAAAAAAAAGTATGTGTCTTGAAGGACCGGGAAAATGAATTCAGAATGTGCTTTCACAATCAGTTAAGGTTATTTACAGAAAGGCCGGGCTTCTACAACCTTTTTACCCCTAAAATTTGCCGTGAGTTTATTTAGAGAATGACAAGGAAAATGAGCACAAATCTAACGTCAAAGGGTTAACAAAATGTGGTTTTGAGGGGAAGGCTGCGGTCTTGAGCCAAGGTACGATTTCGATACTTTTATCATTGTCAAAATCCTCACCGATAACAAAACCAGAGCTTCTCAACTATCTTCCGTCACCTCCCATTGGACAGTTTGGAGCCCAGCTTGAAATGGGTTTGGGAAGGATAAACTACAAACATCATGGTTTGGCTCCGGCACTTTTACTTGATAAGTCTAAACCAGTCCACTTTGACAGGCACTTTATACGCAAGCTTGAAAAATAACCTATTTAGCTTTCCCCAGCCCCGGCACATGATTTCACTGGGAAACTATGCAAAAGATTCTTTGGAAATAAATATGCACCAGAAATTACAACTCTGTCTGAATGACCCCCTACCTTGGAATGTCTAGAATTGTGAGAATTAAAAGGTCAGGAAATATGTAGAGGGCTAGTGCCTCAAAAAGTTACTATTCCTTATTAGGAATCTGCACAGACGTGGAAGCAGGAGTTGTATACACTACAAGGAAGATTTTTTCCTGTCACTTACATGCCTAGTCCTTGACCTATCCCATTTATAGTTTCCTTTAAGATACTATGCATTGCAAGTTCATTTGTTTCCTAGCAGTCCTCCAGCAGCAATCTCCAGACCCAGCCAATACTGCAGACAGAGCAGGGCTGTGTAAGCAGAAGCTTGAGATTTATATGCCTGTAAAATCCTAGGTATTCATTTAGATCACTGCTAACAATTTTGAGCTCTGACTCTACAGTTTCCAGGTAAAAGGTATCTTTACTCTCTGTCTGAAAATCTTAAGACACAGACATGGAGGACTGTGCAGTCTGCTTTACTATAAATAGGAGGTAATACGTTATTTCAAACAAAAACCATTCCATAAACTACACCGCTTAATTTTGACAGATCGTGCTTTCCTATATATGGCCACAGTCCCGCTGTGCTTTCATGGATCAAACTCCCATTGACTTCAGCAGTGCCTCCTAACAGTGTGACTCCAAATACCAACTTCTGTTATATTTCACACCTCTGTGCTTTTTTCCTAATCCTTTTCTCTGCCTGAAAGTACCGTCTCCTGCAATATCCAATTGTAGGCTTGCACGAGCCACACAAAAGCTTCTTAAGAGCTGAAAAAATGCTTGCGAGAAGAAATTCTTTTCATTTCCTTTCCTATCCTCCCACCATTCAAGTGCCAGTATTAGACAATCAGCTCTCAAAGTTAAGGAGAACATCACAGCTGCAGATCACCTCCAAATACCTGCAAAAGGAAAATCACCGCTTTCGCATTGTAGATAACCTTTCAGCGCACGTTCTCCTCTCCAAACCCACTGGCTGCAGCTAAATTGCCCACTATGTTTATTCTGCTAGTGAACAGGCCCATTATGTGACTTTAAAGTGTCAGCATACACTACAGTGACATGTCCATTACATCCACACACACTGATATGCAGATTGCGGAGAAGTTCAGGTTACCCGATTAAGAATTTGAGCCGCCTTTTGGAAACCAAGGAGTGGGAGTGAGCTGTGGTTGGAGTATTTCAGTTCACACACTGGGAACGACGCCATCTGTTCGCAGAACGTTGGTCCATCAGGTCCAAATGGCAGCAGTCAGGGAAGTGGGACTGAAGAGAAAGACCCCAGCCCAAACATAAATTCAGAATGCTGTTTGAGGATTGAGAAAATGAGACCCATGAGATGTAGTTTGTTCTTCTGCCAGTGTGAAGTGTGGTTTGGAGGATGTTTGTAGGTAAAAGCCACCAAATGGGTCCTGGTCATACCCAGGGCAGCCTGCCATGTCCCCGCATCCCAGGGCTGCTTTATCTCTTGTCTCCTTGCTCACACCAGCACTCATATTTTAGACCACACAGCCCATGCAGTCATTGATGCAAATGTAAAGTTAGTATTAAATTAAAAAACCCCACAAACAAACCCTGCTGCACCAAGAATATGACCTGGCCAGCACTTACTTTCTCAGAGCTTCGTAACTGTGGGGTTAGGGCAGATTTTTGCTAGGTGAGCCTTTCTGATTTGAGTCTACCAGCAGCTACTGGAGACTGTCACTTTTAATTAAAGTAAAAATAATGAAATAAGCTTTCTGAGTCTTCTGTTAAGCTGAAAACCCAGGTATTGTAACTGCCAAAGATGTCCAATGACTTAGAACTGCAAGACTGAAAAGAAAAAGAAATAATCTGTCAAGGGGATGAAGCTTTTGTCTTCAACACGGTTGTTGTACGAGGGGTTTGAGCCACAATTACAAATGTTGTGGGCCAGCAATATCACTCTGTATGGCAATAAATAAGCAACGTGCTGTGGGACAGCAGTGCACCTTTTTCAGTCCTTGGAGACTCCTTTTTCCCTGGAAAAATTTGTGCCGTGAATCATTTTAGGTTACCAGGAGCTTCTCCACTGAGTTCAATGGGAACAGAACTGGACCTTAAGCAGTTGTCAGAGGAGGACACTGATAAAGGCAGCTTTAGCCGCTTCCATTTTCCTTCAAGATGTGCTTTGACAGTTCAGCCCTGCCTATTTAAACATTCGGTTACTGTAGCTTTAGTCAAAGTGATTCTCTCCAGCAATACAAATCTCTGGTTACCAAACATTTACTTAATGCTCTCAGAAAGATAATCTAACAACATGCCAAGTCTTCTGTTTCCAAATAATAGGAATTCATGATATCCCCGCTTGTTATTGTTACAGACTCTACAGCTAAATTCAACTCCTTTATCTCACGCTGATCTTTCCAATCGAGTTCATTATTGTATCAGGTATGTTCACGGTTAGCAGTGATTGTTTAATATTAAACACCCTTTGCCAATAAAGCTCCATATATAATTGACTGTTACGATCTTGGTTACAGCTGTTCCTATAATAAAACCTATAATTAAAATCACATTCAGATTTCTAAGATAACCACTATGGCCTCGCTCGTGCAGAAAGTAATACCTCGTAACCATCCTAAAGACCAGAGAGAGACCCATTTCTCCAAGAAAGCCCCTGATAAGCTGAAGAATGTAAAAGCAGTTCCTCTCTTTCAATTGCTGTCTCCTCTGGGCTCCTTTCAGGCATATCTTTAGCTGGTCAAATTCTTTAGAAGCCCAGATGAACTTCTGAATAGTGAGACTCAGCAGAAAAAACTGATTTAATTTTCTACAATGTTTTCGTAAAAACAGTTTTTCTAATATTTTTCCTTATATCAATGCAATCCATATAGGAATTGTCACATTGGACCTATTCCCTCTGATATTCTCTCCTCTACTTCTTTCCTTTCTAGTCCTAACTTGAAAAAAACTTAGGAAAAAAACTATTCGTACATACCTGAGTTTGGAGCAGATGATGGTAATCTTTTCCTCAGATAGAAGTAGCACAATCTTCTTGTCTTGTGACTCTATCAAAATGCCCACCAAAGAGATCACCTTGCTTGGACATGATGTGCCACAGTGAAGACTTAAGACGCCTTTATTAAAAACAGTGAAAACTGCAGTGGTTTAAAAATAGCAAATCAGTGAATTTAGAAGTTAACTTGGTGGTTATTTGCACATAAGAAGCAAATCATAGCCTAAATTGTAGACTGGCTTAACAGGCCAAAGCAGAAAGATGTGTCCCTGACCTGTCAAAGCATAGGTGACTCCTAAGTCACTGCTGCCCAAAGCAGAAATCTACACCTGTTGCCCCCCAACCCTATAACCATACAATCCTGCACATCAAGGGACACAACTCCCTCCTTGGAATGGAAAACAAGTTTACCATTTTCTCAGCTATGAGCATTCTCACAGCTGATAGGGGTGCAGCTCTCTATCTTACTTTTTTACCATGAAGTAAGTAATAATTACCTGTACACTCTTAAGGAACCGTGTAAGCATATCTTGATAACAGGTAAAACTACTACCCCAGGGAAGAGACTCTTTCTGGTAATAGGCAGAAATAAGATGCTGCCAGTTTTCTGAAGAGATTCCAAATTCACCTGAATTGGTTGGACTAGGTGATCTTCAAGGTAATTTCCAACCTTGATGATTCTATGAATTACCCCCCACTGGCTGCAGTCATTTAGGAAAGCCCTGCTGATGTGCAGAGCTGTTCTGCAGTTGTGTCCTTATTCTCATCTGTTCCATTCAAGAGAGTGAACACCTCTGAGAAAAACTTCCATTCTGAGCTTCCTTCCACTTCAAGTTTATACCCAAAACCTGCATTGAGAAAGTGCACAAATTCATACAGAAACGAACCCGTTTATTTTTATAGGGGCAAAGTACCAGGCTAAATAAAAATAACCTGACATGAGCTTCAGAGTGAAAATGAACTTTGGGTCATTCAAAAGAGTAACCTGCAGAATACTGACCCATAGAGGTCTGGTAAATCCACCCTTCCCCTGCCTCATGGGACACCAGTTAAGTAGGACAGTTTGGTAGGTCCTTCTCAATGCATTACAAAGTGCTTTACAAAGCAGCTCTGCTGTCGTGTCAGGTCCAGTATTACTGCTGTCATATATTATTTCCTGAATACGCACAAGAAAAGGCTTTTCTTGGACTCAGGGCATCAAAACTAAAAGAGTTTCACACCTGATCACTTGAGTTTCCCCACACATGTCTATGGTGAGACTTGAACTTCAGCTGGTCAGCTCTGAGAGGCAGGTCTGAACCTCCTAGAGACCCACTTCCCCCCCCACAAGAAATGAACACACGTGATGTATGTTTTAATGTAACACAGGGCTCCCCTCATCACGTCTCATTCATTCGACAGCCTCTCCGATCTGGCACCAAAGCCTGATTAAATATTAATATGGGGTGGGTCCTATTATTTCCTGGCTTCCAAGAATCCATTGGTAAATTGAGATCTAGCTGCTAAAAATTTCTGACACAACATAATTTGTATTGAACCCCCTTTCCATGCCAGAGTGCCAGTGTTAATAAATCAGTCTGTTCACATTGAATAAATCTATTTAAATACTTATAAAATATTAAAGACGCTTTTGGGAAAAGCCTCTAAGGTGATTGTTGCACCCATGCACCTCACAGTAACTAATTTATTAAAGAGTTTGCAAACCTGGGAAGGAATGGAAAAGAAAAATGGATTCATAAACCAAGAGCAGAAGCCAATTTTTCAGCTCAGATGATGAAAGGAAGCATGTATTTCTAATCAAAAAGACAGATACGCCTTTTCTCTCCCACCATTCCCTCAACAGCAAAGTGCCTTTTCATCATCAACAACACTCCATTCCTAATGTCTGCTGAGGCCTTTCTGCACCTTCTCCATACACTGGTAATGTACACACAGCATCCCTTTGAAACAAGAGCCCATTAGCCATGGCAGACTACCTTTTCACATGAAGTCCTTCCGTTGGTAGTCATCAGCAGAGCACTAAATCATCCTTCCTGGGCATGCTCACGCCATAGCACTGGCATAAACAGGTATTTAGAGCTGCATGATGAAAACAGCATTTCTACCTTTCTGGAAGTTTTTTTAAAATATTTTTTAAATATATTTTTTAGTTTGTTTTCTTTAGAAAAGGTCAGAAAGCACACAGGGAATGCCTCTCACCCCCTTCCCGCCACCCCGAAATACAGATTTGTGGTTTTTTCCTTTTTTAACAAATCCACTTTTGCTTACACCCAGGTCATCTGTAATTTTAGACCTTCAACCACCAGCCAGTCCCCTTTAAAGATTACATAGTAAACACAACCATAAATTAGCCCCACAATAAGAAACGAGTTGGAGCATGCCCTGCAAGAGGGATTTATGTGATTGTTTTCCTTCTAGTGGGCGTGGGGAAGGGATATAGAAACTGTCAGCGAGAGCAGCAAGAGGGGTGATACTTCACAATAGCTACCTGAGTAATGCAAGAGAGATTAAGCCTAAATTGAGGGCTGTCATTTCAGAGGACAATTAATTTTTGGGCTGTCGTAAAAGCTCTGTTGACATTCCTCAGCCGAGGTTTTGCTTCTCGGTACGTGTTTAAAGAGCTTTGTTCGATACAGGCGGTGGTGCTGCTGCCATTCTTTGGGTTAAGACTGGGAGGGGCTGTCCCTAGAAAAGCTTGTTTCTCTGACATTCAACAAAGCTTCTGGGTGTTTTGCTAATACTGACTTGTAGATCTTTGCCTGAGAGCCCATCTCAGACTCTCAACAGCTCTTTTTCTGTAACTGCCTCCTTCCATATCCCAATGCAGGTGGGTGGCTGAAGCAGCCAAACTGTCTCTTACCACACTTGGGCAAGGGTCCACTTGTGAGACCTCATTGCTAGTCCCTTTCTTTTTAATGCCAGCAAGCATCTAAGAGCACAACAGACTATACTTAGGAATGGGAAATCTATTGATTTCTGACTATGCTATATGTGGCTAAAATATTTTTCAACATTCTCAAGTCAACCTTCAAGTCAGTAAGTTATTTTTCTTCAGGAAGATGGTTACAGACCCACAAAGAGAAATCCTGGCCTTGGCTTGACAGTAATGCCAGAATCCCCTTTCACTTTAGAGACAATAATAATAGAATTGTTTAGGTTGGAAAAGACCATCAAGTCCAACCACTACCCTAGCACTGCCAGGTCACCACTAACCCATGTCCCTCACACCACATCTCCACAGCTTTTCAACCACCCCATAGACTCTACCACTGCCCTGGACAGGCTGTGCCAGGGCTTGATAATCTTTTCAAGGAAGAAGTTATTCCTAATGTTCAATCTAACCCACATTCAAGCTCACAATGACAACAGACTGGCATTCTCTAAAAACATTAGGCCAGTTTGGCATACTCTTCCAGGAGGGTACCTAAAAGGAGGGTATCTAAGAGGAGGAGCACAGGTGAGCTTCTTATTTCCCAGAGACAAGAACCGAGTGAGCTAAACTTAGAAAAATGTCTTCTGATACAGCAAGGCCACAACGAATCTCCAGATCATGGCACCTGGCTGTCAGAAGCATCCCTGTTGGAAGTGGCTGGCCTTGCCACTGGGCCCAATTTATTACCAGTGACAAATTGCCTGTCAAGAGGCAGCTGCTTTGTACGAATGCACAAATGTTTGTGTACGGAGAGTGAAGGACGAAAGGGTTAATTATCCAATAAACTCAAGCAGAAGGGGAAAAAAAGTTCCAAGCTCAGGGAGGTTATCATTGCCTCTTGCGCAGGCTGGTTTTAATCACTTTCTTGTACCTCTCCCTGACTTCATTTATCAAGCCTTCACATAAAAGTTGCAAAGTGAGGTTATTCAGCGGATACCTCCATTCATCTCGGATGATTGACCAGGGTGGTTTGCAGTACAAGCCAACCTGGGTGATGGCATTCCTCTTGTTTTCATTGCACAGCCTGCTTTCATTTTCTGCTGTAATTGTGTTTTCACAAAGCCATAACCAAGCAGGCTGCAGATCCCAGGTTCCAGATTTATTTACAAACACCCCTGAGCAGCCCCCTCTGCCTTCTCCTGTTATCTGCTTTATGCTGCTTTGGATCTCCCTGCCAGAAGTCTGGGATGGATTAGCACAAGATAGGGACTAGATTCAATCTAACCAAGGGGACCTAATCAACCCGTGCTTCCACCTCTGCTCCTCCTCCTCAGCAGAAATCCAAGTCCTGCTTCCATACACACATTTTGTGGGATCTGATATTAAACAATTTGTGAGTTTGCGGGGGCAGTGTTGACCTCAGGCAGGTAACAGAAGTGCTGGAAGAGGTAAGGAAGAGGTAAGGTGCTTCACCAGGCAAGTGCAGAGATGTAAGTGAAGAGGTCACATCTCTCAACAGGCTGTTCAGGCATCTGAGGACCATCATCTCTGCACGTCCACCATTAAAGTGAACAAGGCCAGTTCTAGATGCTGTTACTGTTCAAGGTGAGTGCAGATAGGTGAAGAGCTAAAAGAGAGCTAATATTTTAACCACCTCTGTGTTAATGCAAATAAGCCCAAGTTGAAATGTCATCCACCCATAAGGCTTAAGAGCTGCTCACGAGCCAGAACATGATAAAAACCGTTTTCCTGCTTTTGTGGAAGTAAAACCACCAGTATCCGGATCCCGCTAATTACTAAACAGCCGATTCACATACAACGTGCAGCTCAGCCACTACAGCTGCACATCAATGGCTCTGAGTCAGTTCACACGATGCCTTTTCCAAACCTGATGCAAATTTTTCAGAGTACTTCCTTCAGGCAATGTACGTCAAATGAGAAAAGCCCAGCCAGTGATTATGAAGAGTTTCCATCGGCATCGCTCATCTGCACTCACTTCCTAGCCAAAAAAAAGCCTTTCAGATAAAAGTAGTGTTTCCATCCCAACAACCTGGACCGGTTTGGTTGAGGAAGAGGAAGAGCGATGGGGCAGAACAGCCGATCAGGTCTTTGTTCTATTTAAAGCACTCCAATAAGATTTCAACCACACAATATAAAAACAGAACTGATCATGGTGGGAAATGCAATTAAAATACCTAGCTGCATTTTGTGGCCACAAAATCACTGGCAAACCACTGTAATCTTGATCTGCTGAAGTGGAGGGCATGAAGTCAACGCAGTAAGAAAGAGTTTCAGCGAAGTGTTTTTCAAGATAATAACCTTGCTCAGGGACAGTTCAGAGCCTTTTATACTTTCCCTCACAGAAACTGGGATTCACAACTGGCTTTTCCTATTGTTCTTTGATTCCATCACGCAGTGCTAAAATCTTGACGAGAGTTAGTTCAGTGACCACATATGCCAGTTTGGGTGCAGCAGACAGAAAAATTGAAGGTCCAGGTACAGAATCTGTCACCCCTTTTTTTTTTTTTTCATTCTTACCTTTGTGTTTTGTTTCTGTCTCTCAACAGGAGACTGGTTTTGTAGGATAAAATTAATGTTGAGCAAGAGCCTTGAGCAAACCCATTCAGCCTGGAGCAAGAAGAGCCTTCAGGTGGAATTTCGTTAAAAGGTCGCTCTGGACACACAAAGGGAGTTCATTAGCTCTGTTTGGGTATCTGCTGCTATCTTGTTGATAGCAAGCTTGTCTCCAGTTTTCTTTGTCCAAGTTCAGTTCGAACTGGAATTCAGACAGAAGTAACAGAGAGAGAGAGTCTCATTCTTTTTTTTTTATTTCCTTCCAAATTCCTTGCTCGCAAAGGTAGCTCTTAGATTGCACTTTTGACAACAAAAAAAATCTTCCCCTGTGGCTTGTGCCAGGACTGAGCTTAGTCTTCCAGAGATTATTTATTCTTCGGTGTGTTTGTGTACTGAAGTTGAATATTAAGATTAAATGGAGCTCTTGGTTCTTCCTCATCAAAGAGCTCAACACTGCCTGACCCCTCAGTGCCCTTTTGGGTGACGCTTCAAGGAATATCAAATCCTCCAAAAAGCAAAGGCTCAAGACCTTGAATTTTATTAGCATGAGATGCTAAGAAAGCCTTTGATGGGGTGGAGTGGAATTATTTGATAATAGTCTGAATACAATGCTGAACTGGAATCACTTCTGGAGGTGCATTTCTTTCTCTATGTGACCTATAGCAGATGCCAGGATTAATACAGACAAGTGAAAAGTTTTGCTCTTTTCTGGAAATATTTATAGCACAGGCGTATTTTATTATAGAGCTAATGAAGAGGTTTTTAGCAAGAAGATTACTAGAGTTACCATCCCGCTGAGATGATCATACCTCACCATTACAAATATAAATTGAAAAGTTACCTTCCTGAAGAGAGGAGAATAAGATTTTGCTGTGTAGCGTATGAGACAATAAACTTTAGGACAGAACGATAACGGAGAAATGAATGCATCACATTAAAACTTGGCAAGAGAGAAAAAACTCAAAACCTTTGGGTTTGGTTTTTTTTCCCCCCTAAATTTTTAAAAGAGACATTCTCCAGATGTAAGGAAATGAATCATTAGAGAGTAAACCTGGCACTATCCCCGTACTGAACCTTAGGAATGAAGCAGGATTTGCTCAAAGCTGCTTTTTCTTTGAGGATGGCAAAGATCAACTGATTTACGTGAGAATTTTAAAGAGAAATTTTTTTTTCCCCTAAGATTTCACAGATTCAGGATAAAAATCAACTTTTCTGGGCTTGTGGATTGATTTTTCCAGTAAGTGTCATTGTAAATCAGAAATTTCAGAAGGGTTTTTCAAAAATCCCTATCTCTTATTCTCAGTTCCTCATCATAATCAGGGCTGCTCATTCTTTTTGTTGCTCTTTTTAGTGTGCTGACCTATTTTATGCCTTCTGGACCAAACAAGGGGGGAAAAAAGGCCCTATTTGAACTTTATACTGTAGTGTGCTATCTCTTTGTCTGTCCTCCAATTTTTTACAGGCTTCCTTTGCTATTATTGAAAACTCCTGCCTTATTTGCTGGTCACTATTATCTTTTCAATTAAGATTCCTCATCCTCTTCACCATTTGTTTCGAATGGCTGGTTTTTTTCAGCAAAGGTATTCACTTGCATTTTTGAAGGAACTGGCAGAGTGCTACTGTCTGTCCATTTTTCTAATGCTGCCGGTCTCTCTCATGACCTGTGTGTTGTCCAAGGGACACGTTTTCAAAGCCCATTAGTTAAAAATCTGCAGATCTCAAGAACCTGTAGATGACACAGACAGGTTGAAAGACAGGAGAAGGTAGGCTTGAACCTTCATTTTACTTGTAAAACGCTAAAAATGAGTAAGAAAAAGGAAGACAGGTCATTCTAAACACATATGATCCTCTGTTGAAGTAAATCCTAAACCACAGTGCTGCTGTATTTTTAATGCACTTGCAAAGTTTCGTCTGCAAATTTCATTAATATACTCCACTAGACCCAGGATGGCTTCTCTTCAGTAGTCTCTACTTTCTGGATCATAAAGTTGTCTTCGCTGTAATTTAGGGACCTCTATGATGATGCATGTTCAGCTGTATTTGTACTCAACAGATGTCTGGGTAGTTAAATTCCTCCATGAGCCTTTATCAGTACTTCTATTCTGGGATTCACAACTGGTTCAAGATGTACCTCTCCTCGACAGCAGTAGTATCACCATTTGGAGATCAATACGTGCAGTTTGAGTCAGGCATTTCCAGAATGGGTCTAGAGTGGTTGCTTGCCCTGGCCACCACCAGGGCGGTGGTCTCACCATTCAATTTGACCATGAAGGCCTAGAGGCCAATGTCTGGGTGACAGTGGCAGCAGGGGACAGGTCCCATGTTCATCATGCTCAAGACCATCTGCTGCAGTAACTGTCACTACTCTTCCTGTGGGGCTGCCGCCTGGGCTTGCTGCTTCTCCATAAATTTTGACAACACCTGCTGTTCTTGCTATTTCTTCATATATTACAACACAAGCTCAAGCAGAAGCACTGCTCACACATATATTTATACAGCTACCTTCCTGATATAACATGCCCCTTCCAAAGCCACTCCTTTGAGCAGTTTGATTTCAATAAAACAGGAGTGATAACGACTTAACAGCCTTGAGAGTAAGCATCTCTTCAGACCTGCCCTGGGTTCTTCAGCCATCCCAGCTACTCTTCCCACTCCCTGAGTCATCTCTTGGGTTGGAGAACCACTTGTACCGGCCTTGGCCACTGCTTTCAAGGACTTGGCAGGGTGCATTTAAACCTCTGCCAGAAGGATCAACATCCAATAGCAGTAGAGGAAAGTTTTAGGCAAGTGATGCCACCACCCTGGTCTATTCCCTGAGGCTACTTTTTTGCATTACATACTAAAGAGCTTTTCCTACAGCTGGTCAAAAAGTAAATCTGATTTGAAACTACAAGTGCTGAATCTGGATCACTATGATTCACAGAGTCAGAATATTAGTTATTAATGAGTATTCAGCCTCCTACTGGGTGTCCATGACAGTGCTCCCAAGCCCTCAGAATTGGAAGAATTTTAGCCTGAATGATATTCACACAGTAATTTCCACATTGTCATTCTTCCCTCTAGAATTTGCCATCAAGAGAGCAGAAAAAAAATTCAGCAACTTTTTCGTTTTCTGAGCAACCAGAAAGGAATAAAGACAGTCAAAATAAACGGTTTATTGTGCGTAAGCTGAAAAGCGATTGTTCTCCTTCTGCACTGGCTGTGCACCCCACAAGTATTAAATGTACAGGTGTTGGAATTGGTTTGCAAAACATTTCTTAATAAAAAAGGATCATTTTTCCACCCCCCAGGAAAGGTTTCAGAAAGCTAAGAGCTGCTGTAATTTCAACTAGTCCTGTGCCACACTGCAGCAACTGCTGAAGCTGCTCCCTGGGCATAGGAAGTCCTGAATCCATTATTGAATCACAGAACCACAGAATGACAGAACATACTGAGTTGAAAGGGACTTCCACAGTTCATCTAGTCTAATTGCCCTACAACAAGCACCTTTCACTTTGTCTGAAGCCAAAGTGCTTCCTTCTCCCACTGAAAATGGACAAGAAAGGAAAGAGGTGAGACAGAACTTTCTGAATAACTGCATCAGTTTGGGGATTTTTGCCCCTTGCTACATTTTTTTTCCCAGTCACTAGTTTCTGCTGATAAAAGGCAGGATGGATTTCAGGACACTACTTGCTGTTTAAAAAGAAGATAAAGTGCAACCAAAATATATTGGGTTTTCCTTTTCAACAAGTAAATTTATCTCCTTTGCCTACATCCCTCACCAAGAATCTGACTTCTGGCTAGCTTGCAAACATAAAGCCCAACACCTGCTTACCAGACACAGAGCTATGTGTCTGCCATTGCCGATCCATCTGTGGAACATAAACATAACTTTCACCAGATGCTTCTTTTAGCATAGCCTGGTAATGGAAGCCATTACAGACCATATCAACAACACACTTTCCTAATAATCACGGGCCAGAGCATCACAGGGGTGTAAACTGGCAGAGCCTCACTGAAGGTGGTACTGATTTACACTATCAGAGGACCTCACCCCACTGTGTTTGTTTTCTTCACACTCTTCTCCTTTTAGCATCCTTCTTTTCCTAGTTTCTAGTTTGTTTCTGGGTTGGTTTTTTTCCCCATTATATTATACTAATGAGGCAACATATCATGGAATAAATGCGGGGCCAGGCTCAAGCAGTAATGGATAATTACCTTGGGTACCATACAGCTTCAATATTAATGACACTACAAAAACCTCCGAAGATTCAAAGGTGTGATCCTGCAAAGACTCCAACTGGATTTGGGCCAAATGCCCCCTTCGTGTAAATACACTCGACTCTCCTGACTTCAGGAGATTTACGGCCGCTTTTCTTTGTTGCAAATATGTGGGAGGTGATTCACAAAATCATGCCCAACCACGTCCACACTCTCTAGATTGAAGCTCAGCTTGAAATCTCACAGTGCAAACATCAGATTCTTTTTTGTCTTCTGTGAAGGCTGGTGTGTTATGACTATAATTGAGTTGCTGATAGATCCCTTTATCTCTCGGGCTGCTCCAGGACGCAGTAATGAGGCTATCCTCATGATGAGCATCAACATACCTCTTTCCTTGTGTCATGTCAGTTAGGCAGGTCAAGATCTTGATGGTGACCCAAGACAACATTCATCCTATGCCCAGGCAGTTCATTTTCCTTTCAGTCCAAAGGGCAGAAAGGCCACAGGACTTTTTGACTCTTCATCTTCCAGTCAGGTGACAACCTAGAACTCAGAAAATAAATTCCATTAGTCACTGAGGTTCTCAAATGGGAAAAACTTGTACAGTTCTAAAGATGTCAAATTTGGGGAAGCCCATCCTGTTAAGTTCAGCCCCAAAATGGCTGCAGTCCCTGAGACTTACCTGTGAGAATTCACTTTCCTCTTAGTAATTTGCTTCCCAGGACTCCTGCAATTGCAAAAATCAAGGCTCACCTCTAATATATTCCGACTTAAAGTGTGCAACCTTGTTTAAAATGCACTGCTAAAGCACATATTTTCATGTATCGTTATGTCTAAATGCATGATAACCAGGTTGAAAATCAAATTATCTGTGTTAAGGTGAATATTACAATGTGACTACTGCCTGCTGTGCTGAAAATGAATCTTGTAAACACAATCAAATCTCTCTCTTTCTCTCCCTTTCTCAGACAGAGAGAGACACATGCACTCCCTTGCACAAAAAAAAGAGATTCTTCACCTTCTGCCATCATGCTGTCACAGCAGCTCATGTTTATTGTGAATGACATCTTCAGCTACGACTCAGCATGAGCTCCGGTATGCTGGAGCTGAACAACCTACCAGGAAAATCAGCAGTGACATTAAAGTTGTTTCATGAATAATGAAAAAATAAATATTGTGTTTACCGTAGGTACACAAAACGCTTTGTTTAACCAAAAGTGTTTGCAGAGAAATTCCAGGTCTCTGAGGGCAGATACTATTTTATTAACTGCGGATACGGAACTTGTTTTGACGGAGCTGTTTTCATTACATTGGTAATTTTCTCAATTATACAAAGGAAAGCATATGTAATCGGTGCGACTGGTAGGACAGAGACTTCTCTTTTACAATCACAAAAAGACAATCCCTGCCTCCCTGCTTGTAGCCAGTGACTTCTCCAGCCACTTACCTTCTGTATAAGGAGGTTTAAATATGTGTCCCAAGTCCAAACGTGTGTTACAACAGCTTTAGTCATTTATGGGGGCAAAATGGCTTCAGGGACAGTAACGCAGTTACATAAGTGTATAATGCAAAGGAGGATTCAATTGTCCTGATGCCATACAAGGCATATTGCAGGACCCCAGCAAACGTGCTCAGAACACAACTGCGCCACGTTCCAGGCTTTTGCTGGCAGCATCAGCCCATGCTCCTGCCAGCCGTCTGAAGTTCATAATCACAAATTTCAGGGAGAAAAGAAACAAGCCTACTTTGAATTACGGGGTTACAGTGACTAGCGATTTAAAGGAAAGTTCTTCATGCTGGAAATGCTGCATTTTGTCCTGCTAAGGACTGAGCAAACACACTTTGCACACACTGTGGATGCGTCAGAAGAAAGGGAAATGGTTCCGTGATTTCAGTGTTTGTGCTAGAACCAAAACTTATGATCCTAAAATGCAGCAGCTGTTAATGAAACACAAACATAGCTGCTTCCAAAAGTGAAAAACAGTCTCACTACTGTCCCTTAAAAAAAAAAGAAGGTTGTTTTTCCCCATTCTCTGGCATGGTTCATCTGTACTCATAGCAAGAATCCTGACAAGGTTTCTGAAATGCCAAAAAAAGTATGAAAACTAATACAAACTTCTTGTGAATATGCTACCACTGCTCACAAGCTTATCAGCATACCAACAGAAAGTCTCAGTTAGAGAACAGCTATTAGGTATAGTAGAAAACAGTATTTCATAAATAATATTAACTCCATATACATATATTAAATCTATATTCTAATAGACAAAATAATATTTATATTGTAAATATTTAGAACATGTAAAATATTTATTCTATTAGTAATAACTATATTTAGTATGATACTTAATTCTAATAATATTTATTCTAATAAATAATATTTAATCTATTTATTAGGAAGTTAGAACTTTCTGAATGGCAATCATAAATAACAGTGCAACTACTCAGTATAGACCTAATATTAGAGACTCAAAAATCCCACCTTCTCTCTCAATGAGGATGAACAGGTTTGGGCTTTAGCTTCCACTGAGGTAGGAACAGAAATGGTAGCTTTCCCATAAACCCAGGTCCTTTCATTTTTCATATGGAGTACTGTACTTCATGACTTCTTTCTTGTCAGCTCAAGATGCCAGTTTCAGTGAGCAATGGTCATTGCCTGTTAAAGAACGCACTTGTATTTACTTGTTTGTTTAACAACGTTCTAAATGACAGTAACATAAAGAGCCATAAACAGAAATAATCCACCTTATTGGTCTCCGTATCCAAAGCCTCTGCTCCTTCCTACTCTTTGCCTTTAAACAAGACAGAAAATCAAGAGGGTTTGGATTTTTTTCTTTTCAATATGTGCCAATGCTTGCAGCAAAAAAAATTTAAGGAGTTGAATGTACGTTATCTCTTTAGGTGGACTTAGACAGGGGGTTTAGAGTTCCTCCTTACTAGCTGCAAGGCCAATTCATCAGTCTAGAGAGGGCTAACACTTAGATCTGATGGGCAGGAAGAGGTGCATTAGGTACCCCTTGTCACACAGTCAAAAGAGTTAAAGTAAGCAAATGTACAAGCCAGTAAAATCCCTGTGTTAATGGGGAATGTGCCAGTCAAGAGCGATAGCAGCTCTGTTTCCATCTACTCTACAAGAAAGGTAAAAGTATTCTACTAGGTCACTTAGTTACTTCAGCCAGATGGAATCCAAAATGTTCAGAAAATTAAAAATCCATTTATTCTTCCAAAGTTGCATTCCATCTGTTTTCAGACATTTACGGAATCTTTTTGCATACAGGATATGGCAACCACTGGTGCCTTGGAAATATTTCTTCCCCATCCAGCTCACAGAGAGCCAAGCTGGATATAGATGATACTGGAGCAAGCTGGCTTTTCAGGTGCTCTTTTTTCCCTCAAAAATAAAATAGACTTGCCTTGTTTTAAACAGAGGAATCATAAAATCCAGTGCATTCTCGTCTGTAAAAATGCAACAGGAACCTTCAATTTAAAAAAAAAAAAATTCACAAAATCAGGCATTCCCTGTTCTTTCCACCTTGAAAATTTTAACTTTCCTGCCAGTCTGTTTCTCATTTCCAGCTTGTGGAGACAATGATTCAGATGCTATGAAGGAATGCAGCCTGGCACGTAGCAATCTCCACCCTGAAGATAAAAGTGACAAAATTACCCCAGGAGTTATGAGCATTAGTCTTCATCAATCATTTTTCAAGAAACATTTTATTTCATTCAACTACATATTGTGCCTAGTTCTAAATGGGGTATGGTCCCCTTCCTTCTCTCCTTGTTCTTAGCATCTTCAGTCTTACCAGATGGAAGGATAACATCTGGCACACAGGCAGGGCAAATTTTCTCAACATGACACAAACATTCACATTTCCTGTGCTTCCTTAGGACCTTCTTTCCTCCAGTCAGTGGCTCATACAATAGCTCAGCATGAAGATTCACCTGGCTTGGTGCACAGAGTATTTTATCCTCAGGTGAAGCTCACCTATCACGTAAGAACAGGCTTTGTCTGCTAAGCTGTATCTCTACTTCTCTCCTGGTTTTCCACACCTCACATTAAAACACTCTCAGCTTCCATGTTCAAGGAGCCAACGCACCCTTGAATGAAAGACATTCAGCAGGTATCTCTCTCGCTGGACTATTTCTTATAGGTTGAAAACACACCAGATCACCAAACAGTGATCTTAGAGAGTCCTTTGCACCACAAACACCCTTCAAGCCTTATGCCAAGGCTGAGATTACTTCAGAGTGTGTGACTCGAGGGGATAACAAGTCTTCCATTATCTACTTCTGCATTTTGTTCACCTCCCCAAATTGTTCGGGCAACTGTCAGGTGACTGTCACATAGAAAGACAAAAGCACTCAAAAATCCCAAGCCAACACATCAAAAAGCAGAGAACTGACTTTTAAGCACGAGACTGCATTAGAAAAAAAAAAAAAGTACTGAAAATCACAAATGGTGAATGATTTGTTTTGTTATGAATGCCAGGTCATGTCTTCACATTTTCTTCTGCAACCCCAAGGGCAACAAAAAAAAGGGAGTTAATATTCATACCTTGTCTCATGCTGCCCAAAGCTGACATACCAAACCTATCCCATACAAACAAGCTCAGTGGGAGTGTTGCAAGACTCTGACTGAGAACTGGCACCGGAGGCATCAAATTCTGCTGTAACAAGCCTGTACTTTTTATCACTCCAGTTTTCAAATCCACCAGGTTTGACTGTTGAGGTTGAGGACCACATGGTAGAAGTCCATATTCAATCAGCAGCAAAACCAGAGACTGGATTTCCTCCTTTTCTTGGACATATACTCTTCTTCAATCACTGGGAAAGCTAGTGCTGAAGAGACTGAACTCAGGACTGGCCCAGTGCAAGTAGCAAATCCGGAGAAAACCCAAGTTACATAAAAAGGGATGTGGAGGACCATCCTGAGAGCGCATCCATCCACATGAGGCAGGCATACACGCTCCTGGCATCATCTTCTGTCCACACAAATAAAATGCCTCTCTCTCTCACAAGTTAAAACTAATTAAAGGTTTCCTTTGATTACACAGAGGGACTTGAACCCGCATCTCCTCATGAGCTGAAGCACCTGCACTGCTTCTCTTCAGTGTCATCCATCCCCTGCTAAGTTTAGAAGAAAAGGCAACAGCTGTGGCTACTGACAGAACAAGGTTGGCAGCTGCAAAACTGAGATGCCACATTTCAGTGTATAATTTTCTTTCCACAGTGTCTCTCCCTAACTTTCCTCTTTAAGAGGCACTTAAAATCCATGTGTCTGACTCAATTACCATTATTGTAGCTAAGGAATAGAATGTGATGCTGATGAGGGCCTACCTGTCTAGTTAGCTTCCCTTTCTGGATGCTTTCCTTTCTTTGATTCATCATTGCTTATGACACATGTATTGTCTAAACTATGTTCAAGAACAAGCCTCTAATAGATTCAAATGGAAGAAGGTGACAAAAATCAGAGAACAGAATTATCAGTTGCACGCATAAACTGATGGGCAAGCTTTAAACATACCATTGCAGAGAAATACCTTAAATATTACTCAGTTTCTTTGCAAATGAAGAGTAATGGCTGCAGTATCATTAAGAATAAAATTCCTTTTGATTCCTTTGATTGGAAAAGCACATTGCATATAAATGTTCTGTCTTTATGAACTTTAATTCTGTGTTCCTTCAGTATTCAGTACATTATCAAATCCTACCCGAAATACTATGAATTCATGCCCCAGAGGGCATGAACCCAAATTTAAAGTCATCATTCTGTATATTTTCTGCTCAGTTGAAAGTTTTATGATACAGGCTGAATGTCTTTTCAGGACAATCCTAAAAATAAGCTAATGCAGTGGGAACTGAATTTATTGGACATGTACAATCACCTTCAGTTGATGTTCTCCCCAGGTCAGTTCTCATGTGATTGGCAAGAGATTGTGACAGCTTGTATCTTCCTATGAGAAACCTGTGTAGACACCAGTAATTAGAACTGCCACTCAGTCCTCGCTGACAACAGCTACTGCAGTGGCTCTGGGCCTCTGAACTAGCTACCGCCTCTGGAAAATCCTGTTTCCCAGTGTCTCCTTCTCCATAGGCACGTGCCTAATTGCATGTAAACATTCTGTAATTTACCACATGGCACAAAAACACTGGTACCTTCAAGCTGAAAATACAGCGGTTGACAAATAGGGAAGTGCTGTGATTCCAAAGTGTCACCCCCAATGTAGCTCTCCAGCTGCCTTACCCGGCTGCAGAATGAAGGGTGATGCTACCTCAGTAATGGAAAACCTGAGGAGGATCTCGGCCTTGTTTTCTAAGGAGCTGAAGGTATGAGTGTTGAGGCTTGTAAATCAGCTCAGTTTGGGGAGAAAATCTGTGTTGTTTTGAAAATATCAGCGAGTTTTCGCTGTCTCGATCAGCACAAGAATAGAAGTTACCTGTTAGCATGCTTTCACGCAGAACCGATTCATTTACTAACTGTTAATGACTGCAACTAACCGAGAGAAGAGAAGGAAAAGAATGCAATAGGAAAACGAATGTGAAGCATTTCCAGTTCACGGCTGCATTTGCAAGAGACTGAGGGTAGGGCAAGAGGTTTGGAATTATCTGCACATGGAAGTAAGTACAAGTGCGTCCTTGTACTAGGGTATCTACAAAACGAAACCTGGACTCTACTCTCAGCTTTGCTGGAATACGATGCATCATTTCAGATATGGCTTCCTCCTCGGTGAAACAGGGCTGACAATAGAGCTGTAGTTTCCATATGTGGTGCCCAGTTATTTAGATCTCCTCGTGCTAAATAGCATCTTCTTGCTGCAGCGGAGGAAAAAAAGAGCCAGAGCTAAGTGGTCAGGAATTGTTGAGATCCAGCTCTGAAAAGGGAATGAAATCTACTCTCCAGACCACGGAAATCAGTGGAAACCGAATTTCAAAACACTGTTGATTTCAGTGGTTTTGGGATCAAGGTTGAGGAGAACAAAATTACAGCACGATGATTCTGTCTTCCAGAGCAGCACCTGACTGTTTGATAGGAGCAGCCTAGCAGAGCAGCAGGCTGCACCTTTGGGGAAAACCTAAACTGAAGAGCTGCACATACTTGTAGCTTGTCCAGGAGCATCTCAGGGAAGGACTTTCCCGTCTGCTCTCCCCACAGCTTGTTCAATACACTAAAGAGGATGTTCTGGCTTACCTCTGTGGTTAAGCAGAAAATATCTGGCACCAGACCAGGCATGCAGAGCCCCAAGAAGCCAAACAGCCAGGCTGTGTGGGAAGGGGCAGTCTCAGAGGTCTGCTTCTACTTCTTACCTCTTCTCACTCTGTCAGCACCAAGCCTGCAGGATGTGGGAATTTCAGACATGCTGTCCAGCACCTGAGTGTGCCAGAGCTGGAAGGCATTGCGACCACTGCCACAGTAACAGTCTGGCCCAAGAAGACCATGGCACAGTGCATTAAGCAATTTGATAAAGTTTTATGCACCCACTCTTCAAAACCCATCCCAGAACTGGCAGTGCTGTATTTTTAGTCAGATGATTATGAGGGAATTCCCATAGATGTGCTTCAAAAGGAACAGATGTGTAGTCATGCAACAATGGGTCAGAAATTACTGAGGGAATGCTACCAGTTCCTTCTACCATGCCTTCTCTTATGGCGCTGTGGAAGTGTAACTGAGCTGCATTTGGATAAAGCTTCAGCACAGCACACAGAGGGGTCAGTGTGCAGCTCCGTCCCCACTCATGGACACTCCTTGTTGAAGTGTCTGCCCACCACAGCACAACATACCCTTCATTTCTATCACTGTTAAACTATCTGTTCCCTCCACTCAGAGCTCCCACTAAACTCAACACTAAGCCCACAGTTTTCTGCTCCATTGACTACAGCCAGTTTTCAGAGGCTGCAAAACCCAATGTATTAGTAGAGCCAAGCTCATCCAAGACAGTTCATGACCCTCTTCTCTCCCTCACCACTGTGTAATAATCTCTACACTAGTTTTCCACATTTTAGAACAGATACCTTCTGCAAAAAAATATTCTGAAATAAAAATGGTTGCTATTTTATTTAATTTTGTAATATATCTGTTTAGCTATTAGCTAAAAAAGTTTCTTCTGTTTTAGAGACATTTGTGAACCCTTCACACACAGTGACTACTGTGTCCCAGTTCCGGCCTGTTCTGCTGCTCCCTGTTGATGTAGTAAAGGAACTATATAGTAAGTGTGTACCCAACAGGTACTAGGAGTCAACCCCTGATTACATCTGAGTCCATTTCACTTCAGGTTTGCTTCTGGAAGTCTTAGTGACTTTGAGATGTACCTTATTTCCACTGGTGTGGCCATGAATATCAGCACCTCTTCTAGCAGGAGGTCAAAACCATGCAGGAGAAAGTCAAAACCATGCAAACTCTGCTAGGAGGTCTACAGTGACACAGAGGAGGATTCAGCTGGTACCCTGGGAATGTTCTTAGTTTATAGCTGGAAAACCATTCTTGTTGAACCTGACTAAAAATATGTTTGCAACATCATTAATGGATTCTATTTCCTGCAAGTAAAAAGCAATTTGATAAATCATCCTTTGCCATCAAGCCTCTAATTGCAAAGGATTCTGAAGAAAAAGAAATAAACCCAAACTGATTTTTTTCAGAAAAGCCACAAATCCTGAACGTACACTGCTGGTGAGCCCTTGCGTGTTTCTATTACAAGCCAAGCAATTTAAATAATCCCCAAGTTCATTACGCTCAGCCTGATGCTCAGGAGAGGTCCTCTCTTCCAGTGGTTTCCAAGAACACGCCAGTATAGAGTGCCTTATTTGTCAGTTTTGTGTGGCTAGGACTAAATTACAGTAGCAGGATTTTTAACAACTGTGGAAAAGACTATAAAACTTTCTGCCCCTTATTAACTACTGTGTGACTATTAGGTTTATGGGCAACGTTAACATTGCAGCATAGGAACAAAAACATTGTAAACGGGCTCCAAAATGTTGGGAAGCAATTTTCCCCAAGAGAGGCAAGGGGGGCCCTTCCAATCCCAGTAAGGTATGGAAAGGGTCATGTGGCACACATGTAAAACTAGATTAAACTCTCTGTTGCTAAGTAATTAAGCCTAATTGTAAACCCGGGTAAGTGCTAATTTTAAAACTGAGCTCCCTGTTCAGAGCGCCAAAATCTCTATTGAAAGTTGATGGGAAATGAAAACTGCCTCTTTAAAAGAAATCAGCTTGCAGCTCCCCAGAACAGAGCCCCTGGGCAAGTGGTTCAAAATATGATTTTTATAAACAAATCTGACATAGCAAACTTAATGCAAAACCCTATGCATATAACATCACTTACTTGTGCACCTCGTTTAAATTATAGCTGTAGAGAGGAGGAAATAAAACTGGCATATTAACCTTTGGCACAACAGTGCTCACATACTAGCAATGTTAGGGAGCAGATGATATTATTGTGACTCCCACTAGTATTGTCATGGTGAAGGGTCTGTCAGAATTCATGTTCAAAGCCTGTGCAGTCAGAATTTATTAATTCAGCCACAAGCACCAGCTTCACACCCACCTTGGCACGTACAGTCTTAGCAGCAAAATCTTTTCTTACTGCAGGTTCCTTTTCCCCATCACTGCTGCATTTGAAGTCTCTGAATGCAAACATCAAATAAAACTAAACAGAAAATAGTGCAATACAGCATTTCCTCATCACAGTTGTATTTTAAAACACTGAATGCAAAAATAAAATAAACCAGCAATTAATGAAATAGAGCAATCCCTGGCTTATTGCCATAAGCTCCCTGGATGAGTTGCTTCTCAAATATCCTTTCTAAAGATTGGTCTGCTAACCCTCCCTTGACAGCGAGGATCCTTTCCAGTAGTTCAAACGGACAAGTGAAATGCATAAGCAAGAGAGACTTAAAATTACAACTGAAATTTAGAACATTCTCAAGATTTTCTTGTGTGTGAATTCTCCACATTACAGAATAGATTCCTATAAAACGAACATCATATAAAAGGGGCCCTTATTGTTTAAAAATGACTCATGAGCAGCTTTGACAGTTGTCACTCAGGCCAGGACAATGAGTATGGGACAATGAGACAAGTTTTTGAGTTCCTCTACACTTCCCTTGCCCATGGAATGAAAGTGAAACAAGCAGCGATCTGTTTCTGCGCTGAAGGATACAACGCTGAAATAATCATCTGGTTCTTGGCAAATCCATTAGATTTGAGAAAAGTCACTTTACCAAAACATCACAAGGCTACAGCAAGCCACACTTATATTATACATCATCATAGAATGATAGAAGAGCTTGGAAGGGACCTCAGAGATCATCTAGTTACAATCCTCTGCCATGGGGAGAGACACCTCTCACAAGACCATATTGCCCAGAGCACTGTCCAACCTGGCCTTCAACACTTCCAGGGAGGAGGCACATACATGTACTTTTATTTTTTATAAAATTACATTGAGACAGACTGGTTTCCTCAATCCTCGCCTTTTCTCTTCTGCAGAGGAACCCTGAGCCCCATCTCTATTTTCCCAAGTCCCTTCTACTAGCAAACCCCATGGCCAAGCTGTGACACAGACAGAGTGAAGCTAAGCAAAATGTCATGTACCCTTAGCCCTGTGGGATTAAAAATGTGATGGTTTCTTTATCCTTCCCTCCTCTGCCAAGCCTAGGATGCCTCAGAAAGGTGGAAGATGGTATTCAAGCTGTGCCTTGTGCGGGGCTGACAATCGAGGCGTGTGGAGCACAAGGGAAAAAAACGACAGATTTCAAGTACCAAAAATAAGCTGTGAAGAAACTTAATCCTCAAAGGTCAGATGTACATCTGAAAGGCTCAGGCCATGCCTTTGTATCAGAATGTTACCACATTAGCCCTAATGACTTAATAGTTTTGCCCTTGACTTGTGTCAACAGGAACCTATCTTATTACATGGTAAATTAGTTGCTTCCAGCCTGCTCCAGACCTGTAGGTGATGGGAAGAACAGAGGCACTACTAGCAAAAGTATAAATGTGACCTAGTATGTAAATAGTGTTGCTTAGCAATATTTAGTAGCTTTTTAATTTTTCTACAAACCTTTTCAGTTAAGGAAGGCTGGGCACAGCATGAGGAAAAGACTACCATGCTCAGAGCCACAATGAAAAGGAAGGAATGTCCTGTGCATACTGTTGTGCAGTGTCATCAAAGGTCATAATCTGCTGCAGATATCAAGGGATAATGAGCTGGGGTCAGGCGTAATGATGGTAGGCTCTAGGTAACAGAGGATGCTTTCTTAGGCTCCTTCCCTTCTCTCAGAGGTCCATACCCTTTTCAGCCTCCATATCTACACACAAACACTTTCCATGCCTGGAACAGCACAAAGCTACCAGGTGACTGCAGTGCATTGGCACATTCATAGCCTCTCCTTGCACAAAACAAGGGCAGCCAGCAGTGCCTAAAAGAGTTACCATACACAGGCAGTTATCCTGACTGAGAAATTCCCCACTTTCTGATTTATCCGGAAGGCTTTGTTTCACATCTGTCCTAAAAACGTGCCTCCTGTCAGTTAGACAAAGGGTTACTTTACACAATAAATACACAAGAAGCAGAGACATGCTTATGCAGTTATGTAAGTCTTCTTTAAGGAGTTTTACAGGCAAGTAAGATGCAGCTCCAGACACTAGACTTTTAAATCATTTAAAGCTGACATGAGCTGATCCTAGGCACAGTTTATAATCATGATTTTACTGTTCAGCCTTGACAATTACAAATTGTTTGCATTAGCTGCACAAATATTCCTGTTCAGCAGAGTTGTCAGAGTCCATCCACCCCAGTCTTGTGACAGCACACCAATCCTTGGCCTTAACAGCCTCACTCATAACGTTTACCCAATGGTTACCAACCACATGAGGAGGGAAGGAGAGACGCATCGCCTGCAAAACCAATCCCCTCTTCTGCAATCTGTGGTAGCTGCAGTTTCCCATGTTTCAATGTGGTTCTCAGACCATCTCAGCTCAACAGGAAGAAGCCTGGCATCCTCCAAGAGTGTTGCACTTGTAACCTTTGAAGATGTTCAAAAGAAAAGGAAAAAAAACCCCAAACAACAAAAAAGAAAGGTCTTAACCATTTTGCATGAAGTTGCATGAAAAGTCTTGGGGCCTGGCTTGGCTGGAACTGTTTTAAGTACTTCTCTACTACAGCAGCAGTGCGTCATATGAAAGGCTTTGTTTGGCATTTATCCACAGTTATAAATAAAAAACATATTTATCTTTGGTCATGCATATAATCTAAGAGTCGGACAGAAGAAACCTTTTTTCCCCCCTTCCTTTTAAATCTGTAGCAAACCCAAGATAAATTCTTATAAATTATTTCTTTTAAAAGGAGGAAAAGAAAAAAAACAAATAACAAAATAGCTTGGCTATTTGGAAATCTGGAAAACAGATTATTTCTTTGGATGGAACAAAGTGTGTGTATGTGTCATCATGACTTTAAACAGTTCCATGGTTCCCCATGGAAATACTTAATTGAAGTTAATAAGATGTGCAGTTATCAGTGGTTTGCCGTGATAGATTTCATATGGTTTCTCCAGGATACTTTACCTCCCTCAAAACTTACTGACCTGAGATTGTGTTAACTGGTGAGCTGAGCAGCAGCCAGCACAGACAGTAAATTTGAATGAAACCCTGCTCACAGAGGGGACAGGAGTTTGGGCAAACCCCTCACAACTCCAACCACTAAGCAATGTAAACATTATAGATCCAAACACAAATATTGCCTTAATTGCCATAAGGTGACCCTACACACTCACCCCCGCTATACTACAGAGGTCTATGATCTCCTTCCATTAAAAGACCCCAAAGGAAGTCAGGACAAAGGAAGAGATTGCCCTGGTTGATGAAGACTGGGTTAGGGATCAATTGAGCAAACTGGATGTACATAAATCCATGGGCCTTGACGGGATGCACCTGTGAGTGCTGAGGGAGACAGTAGAAGTCATTGCTAGGTCACTCTCCATCCTCTTTGCTAAGTCATGGGGCTCAAGAGAGGTGCCTAGGGACTGGAGGATAGCAAATGTCACTCCAATCTTCAAAAAGGGTAAGAGGAGGACCCAGGTAACTGTAGACCAGTCAGCTTCACCTCCATCTCAAGAAAGGTGATGGCACAACTTATCCTTGGCACTGTCTCTATGCACATCAAGGAGGAAAGTGTCATTAGGGGCAGTCAACATGGCTTCATCAAAATGAAGTCATGTTTGACCAACTTGATAGCCTTTTATGAGAACATAATCAGGTGGATAGATGATGGCAAAGCAGTGGGTGTGGCCTATCTTGACTTCAGTAAAGCATTAGACACAGGCCATGCTGCCATTCAGCAGGACCTGGACAGGCTGGAGAGCTGGGCAGGGAGAAATTTAATGAACTACAACAAAGGCAAGTGTAGAGTCTTGCTTCTGGGCAAGAACAACTTCGGGTACCAGTACAGATTGGGGACTTGACCTGTTGGAGAGCAGCACAGGGAAAAAAGGAACCTGGGGGTCCTGGTGGACTGCAGGATGGCCATGAGCCAGCAATGTGCCCTGGTGGCCAAGAAGGCCAACAACATCCTGGGATGTATAAGAAGTGGGGTGGTTAGTAGATCGAGAGAGGTTCTCCTCCCCTTCTACTCTGCCCTGCTGCGACCGCATCTGGAATATTGTGCCCAGTTGCGGGCCCCTTAGTTCCAGAAGGACACAGAGCTGCTGGAGAGAGTGCAGTGCAGAGCCACAAAGATGATGAAGGGAGTGGAACATCTCCCTTATGATGAAAGCCTGAGGGATTTGGGTCTTTTTAGCTTGGAGAAAAGGAGACTGAGGGGTGATCTTATTATTAATGTTTATAAATATGTAAAGGTTGAGTGACAGAAAGATGGAGCCAGGTTCTTGTCAGTGTCATCTGATGATAGGACAAGGGGCAATGGGTGTAAACTGGAACATAGCAAGTTCCACATAAATATGAGAAGGAACTTCTTCACAATGAGGGTGACAGAGCACTGGAACAGGATGCCCAGGGGGGTTGTGGAGTCTCCTTCTCTGGACGCATTTAAAACCTGCCTGGACATCTTCCTGTGCGTCTTGATCTAGGGGATCCTGCTCTGGTAGGGGGATTGGACTAGATGATCTTTCGAGGTCCCTTCCAATCCCTGATGGTCTGTGATTCTGTGAAAATGCTAAATGGATCATAAGTATGTGATAAGAAAAATTTTGCCTAGTTACAACAATTCACAAATATTGTGCCCTTCTTACACCTCATTGTAAAAAATGAAATCCGTGCTGTATTTGAGATGAATATAGAGTGTGCATAGACAGTAGTACAGCTTTAACCATAGGCACATATCTACTCAATCTAACAGAGAGCCAGTAGATCTGTCAGTATGTGTGGAAACAGGTTATCTGGCATCTGCAAAGTGCAGTTGCTTTATAAGCATCTGTACATCCCTATTTCTGATAATACCTCAAAATTCATTTGGCTTGACTCAATGTATCTGTGTCATTATACGCGATTAAGCCATTCTGAAGTTTAGAGAGGTGGAAAAGTTTTTTCCTACTGATGTCAGCACAGTTTAGAAAGCACTTTGGGTAGAGGTAATCTGCACAACTTTAGCACTCATTTCACATGTACATTTTGGGTAATTAATTAATTGTCTTCCTAGAACTGGCCTAAATTAAGCAGCTTATTCTTATCTTCCTTTCAGAAGAGAAACATCTAGACTTTCCTAACATAACCACCTTTTGTCTTCAGCAAACAATTTTTCCCCGCAAACCTGATCCATGTGCCTGCAAATGTATCTGTGGCATATGTTTCTTTTAAATGTTAATATTCCTTTTGACGATCCCATCCCCACTAATGAAGCCAAGTACATGTCTATGGGCTGTAGCGTCAAGTTCAGTGTGCCACCTATCAGTAATTACATCAGCCAGCAGCATGCATTCATTAACCCATAAGCAACATTGGTGTTTAACTGACCAGTATTACACAGAGGATTAAAGAAACTGCATGCAATACAATGGTACAGGAAACGCAAGGACACAGTAAATGCCATGGGGTAACATCGCATTCAGAACTAGCTGACGTTAACATAAAGAGTAAATCATAAGGTAAAACAACTTCTTCACAGCTGCCCACGGACAGGGAAAGCCTGGGGAAGCAACACTCAGTTCAGGCAGTGAACAAGTTGAAGATGAGTTCTGCATTCATTTTCCAGCCAGCAAAAAGGCACCTCCTGAAGGCAATGCCACCTTAGGTATCCATACCCTGTGACACCTCTGACTCCTCATTGACTACACTGGGAAACAAGTGCAACCAAGCTCCCAACTCAGTGTCTGGTGTAGTCAGCAAGAAAAGAATCCAAGTTAAACTTCCCAGCACATTTCTGTTACTGGTTTCCCTGCAAGACAGTCTGCAACCTGAAAATGTAGAAGTGCCTGTGCTTTACATAGTGAGCAATGTGCGCTCCTGGAGGCTGCCCACAAACTATGACACTGCAGTCTTCTTCACTGGTGCAAGTTTTCATGCCTCTCAGCATATGGATGAAGTGAACAGAGGAGAAATGAGCCTGATTGTAATTACATTAAGCACTTTGGCAATAAGGAAAAGTTCGTACTTGTACACAGATGGCTTTGCGTTATAATGACTTAAATGTGCCAAGTTTCACGGCTTCACCACATGAAGCAGGGAAGGAGCTTGATCCAAGGTCTGTGCTAACCTGCTGAAAAGATCTCTCTGATTTCAGTGGTTATGGGACAGGTTTCCCACTGGACATACGTGGAAAAGCAAATAGCCTTTTGTGCTGAAACACAATGGTTTTAGACCATTTTGGCCCTGTTGGCCTTCTTTTAGCTCAAGTCTCCATGCTTTGGAAACTGCTGTCCTTTAAAGGAGAGAGAATAATGTCCAGTTTGGGTTGATTACAACACCTTTGACTGCCCACTGTAGCTCTGATCTAAGCTGGAAACTTAAAATTTGCAGACCTTATGGAAACTACCTGGAGAACATAATAGTACATTCTTATTCTATGAGGCCTCTTGAGTCCTTCTGGTATTTTTGAGTCAAGTCCTCTTTACTGTGACCCTCCTACCCCTACTACTTTATGAATGTAAGAGATCTCTAAACTTACTTTAAAAGTCCTTAATTCAGGAAAAAGAAACAAAAATTCTGTAAACCCATTCCCCAGTGTCGCACTGTAACTTCTTTTAGAGCCATAAATCTTTACCCTGACAGCTCTCTGATGATGCATTACATTAATACATCATAATGACAATACTTGTGATATATGATGGATATATTTTCTGAAAGGGATATCACCTATACATTCCATCTTACCAACACAGCAGAAGATTGTTTGGGAAAAGGGGGAGAAGGGGAGGTAAAGGATGTTCTTTACCCAGAAGGCAAAAGAGAATATGGAATTAAGTTGATCAGTCTTGTTAAAACACCAAAGAGAGTAAGAAATAAAATACCCTCTACGCATGAACAACTTCTATCAGTACAATGACCTGTTTGTTCCTCGAACACTGTTGTTCAGGATGGAATATTAAAGGAATTTTTAAAAGCATACTTGTATTAATAATCTAATAAAGGAGAAACAAGCTCTAAAAAATAATCTTGATGAACTCAGTAGGGTTGAAAGACTGTTAATGAGAGGTGCAGTATTTAAAGGATAACAAAGGCAGTCTACAAACAGAAATAACCAGCAGCCTCAGTGATGATCTGCTGAGAGCCATGCCCACTCCAAACAGTCACCCATGCCTGCCACAAACCAAAGTCTTTTCAGCACCTGAGCACAGACAAGGCAATCACATGGCTGTCCAGTAGGCTGTCAAATTATTCTTTTACACGGATAGGTGGCTTTCCAGAACACTACTGCTGAGAAGGTGATCCATGACTTAGAACACTGTTAGAACACCAAAATCAACCTTTGGTTTAGAAGAGCCAGTTGCCTGGACAGAATGAAGTTAGTAGTAACTGCTTCAAAGGCTCCTCTTACACATGGTACTGTGTGGGCTGAAGAGTATGAGATTTGATGGTCATCTATGGACAATAGCTGGTCTAAAATGTGGCCATCCTGATGCAGTTGGCTTGCAGAGAGGTAACTGAAAAAATCCTCAGTGCTCCTGCTCTTGGATCACAAGGGCAGCCAGAATCTACCTACATTGTATTGATAGTTGCCTTTTTTGAGAAACACAGTCTTTCTATCCACTACCAGGCTATCGAATTCTCAGTGTTCAGCTTGGGTGTAGAGAAAAAGAACAGTGGAACTATGAACTTCTGGCTTGATTAGGGCTTCTGATAGAGGTCTGATGTTTTGGTGAAAAACTCGACTTTTGCAAAACTTACGGTGGACTTCTTCCAACACCAAATTGGTGTTGGCTACCCACACTCCACAAATATCTGAAGCCCATTTGGACTGTGCTATTAAGATTCCTGAGGTCTTGGGCTGTGTGTAATTGGCAGAACTTCCTGAGAACAAACATCTTCTGTGATCTCTTTTTCCTTACAGACTCACTGTGCCACTGAAATGAAGCCCAGTGATAACTGTTCTGGCTGGACAAATTCTCACCTGTATCTGTGCATAGGACTAAAGCAAAGAAGAGCATGTGAAGGACTTTCTCTTTGGTCTTGCTGATGTACATCAGAGGTGTAGACCTGATACCTCTTTTCTGAGGTATCGATTTGTTCGTTTCAGAATTTGTAAACAAAATTCCTGTGAGACAAATAATGGGTGAAAAAGCTTCACAGAAAATGATTACTTACTAAAATAAGAATGAAAGCCAAATAACATGTATATAAGAACATATTTCAGTGTCTAATCATCCCAGCTTACAAGTAAATTTGTTTTGAATGTGGTGGCTCCAGTGTAAAGTTCTGCATAAAGAGAGACCTTGGGCATAGCTGGTTTGACTTTGCTTGAAACACTTGAGAATTCCCAGATTCCTCCTGATAGGGACTGGCAGGTCCCATTCCATCTCAAAACTGCTGGATGGAAATATCAAGTAAAAAACCACAGGAGTGTCAAGGTTACTTGAACAGATGAAAACAAGCGATGATGCCTAACATGAGGCATAATAGCCACATTCTCTGAATATGGAGTGTTCCTGAAAGGTTCCAAATGACCTTTGACTCTGCAATCAGCAGAACAGATCTGAGCTACAACAGGAAGCCACACCATGATAGCCATGGTGCCATGCTAGCAAACCTATCTCCTAAGGGTCGGTTAAAGGCAAAAAGGAAAAGGTTCTAATGGAAATCTGCTGATACAACCAACCCCACTGTCACTTTTCTATGGCCACTCGTAAGAGCCTGTTGTGATGTTATTTTGCATTGTGAACATTTGTCCTTTCCTTGTTGAAGGGAAACAACCAACTCAGTTTGTAGATGAGCCATCAGTTTCTGCCTATTGCTGCTCCAGGTCAGGCAGACTGCATTTCCATGTCCCAGCAATGTCTGATTTCTTGAGTATGCCAGATGTCTTCTCACTCATAGAATAAACAAAATTATTATCCTCAGAAGCACCAAGAAATACATTAACTGCCTGGGATACAGGGGTCAAGCATATACCAAAGTGCTATAAAAAGAAACAAAGCAGAGGGCTCTGTATATTTTTCTCTGATGTCTTCTCTTCTTTAAGCCAATTATAGTTTTTTTCATCAAACATGGCTGTGGATAAGATGCTGTAACTTCAGGTGCTATTAGAGTCTAAGGGGACTTTCCTGGGCTCACTTGTTCCTAGCACTGAATACTCATAGCAGAGTCCTGTTCTGTCTGATGCTGTTGTTGAAGAGTGTCACAACTGAACAGAAATACAGTGACTTTTACTTTTAGACCCAGTGATATGGGTTTAAAAGACACTATTAAAAAGCCTGAAACAGGACATCTTTACTACTAGGGGCTAGCTGACTCAAATGACCTTAGCTGAATGTTCTTTGCTATTTTTGCTTTTATGTTAGGTGAGATGCACATAGAGAGAGTCCTGTTAACCGTCACACAATCCATAGATCCAGAGTACTGCAAAAAAATAGCTCAGCTAAAGTTCACACCAAACAAAAGTGAAATTACCCCAAAGGAATCTCCGTGTTTCAAGACAATTTTCTTGCTGAGTTTCAAATACTGAAAGTCTCCCAGTTGTTATATAAAGAGTGATGAGAAAATGCATGCAATTTTAATTTCCACTGGGATTATGCCTGGTGTGAAACAATCATGTTGTTAGATGTTTTTCTAAAGACTAAAATAATGTTACAGCGTCTGCGAAGGATGTTATGAAGAACAAGGTACTAGAATAAAAATATTTTAATCCCAGATTGGCTACTTGTTATATTTTCTTTTCTGAAATGGCTTGACTTAAAATTTATACAAAGCTGTATTAACTAAAACACTTAAGCTCAACTTCATTTAACCGATGGATCTATTAGCTTATCTATCTTATCTATCTTGCAGTTAGTGAAGGCTTGATACACCAGCTAATGAGAATCCGTGCAAGTCCACGGGATATTTATAAAAAATGACGTTAATGTTCACTTGTTTACCCCCCCAGCAGTGCCAAAGCAACAGCATACTTTAAAAGCACAGCTTAGGTTCTTGCTGCTTCCTGTAAAGCCAGGGGTTAGAGGGATGGCTGGGTATTTGCAACATCTGCCTTTGTCCTTTGGGGTCTGCTAGGGTCTCAGGTGCTCTTAAAAGATATTTGTAGGGAGAGGGAAAAATGGGAAATGGCAAAGAGGAACCTTAAAAAAACCCGAATGACAGCCTTAAATAGAGCTAGTCCATAATCCCTAGGTCATCATCAGGCAGTGAGATGCGGATGCACCAGGTATGAAGGATCTTGTTGTAGTTGTAAGGAGGGATTTGCTCAGGAGATGACTTTGGCTCAGGCTGGGAAACAATTTCAGCTCCACTGTCAGAAAACTAAAAACGTCAACAGTGACTCTGCAAGAACGTTGTTAGAAGAGCAAACATTACCTTGTTTGATTTTGTTTACTGTGGTGTCTGGCAGATCTGTGACTTGTCCTAAAATGCTTCAACCTTGAAGGAAGTAAAAAACACCTGAAAAACGTGTCAGTTCTGTAACTGAGGACAAATACCCGAAAGGGTGTTGTAGTGAGGCAGGTGTTGGCCTCTTCTCCCTAGTGACTAGCGATAGGACAAAGAGGAATTTGGATCAACTTGTGCCAGAGGAGGTTCAGATTTGATATTAGGAAAAAAACTTCTTCACAGAAAGAGTGGTGAGTGAAGCATTGGAACAGGCTGCCCAGGGACGTGTTGGAGGCACCATCCCTAGAGAGGTTCAAAAAAAGGGTAGACATGGTGTTTCAGGAGATATTTTAGTGGTTAGGGGTTGTAGGTCAGAAGGTTGGACTTGATGATCTTGAAAGTCTTTTCCAGCCTTGATGATTCTATGATATGGCAACATGGACAAATCTGACAGTCAACACTGAACAGTGGTTTAGTTCCTGCACTTCTTTAAACGTGCCAAAGTAAAAGACCTCTTCAAACTCATTTTCTCACTCACACAAGGGTCCATACTGAACAACTTCTAGGCACCTACGAAGTCCTTTTTTTCTATTAGTCGCCACACACTTAGGACAAGGATGGGAAAGCAGAAAGACCAATTCACATCTTACTCCACTTTCAGCCAGTTTTTAGAAAGGAAGCAGCTGTCAAGGAAATGCATTATCCAGGAAAGTTCAAGTGAACTCAAATTTCCAAATTCCCTTATATTTGCCTGGATTTATATTTGACTGTTGTGATGCAGGAGTCCTCCAAGTGAGATGTTCTAGATGAGTTTTCTAGGTTAGAGAGCAACTTGTTTGCTTCGTGTTGTTTCCTGTTCAACTGCAAACTTCTTCACGGAATGGGTAAAATCTAGGCAAGAAAATAATCTGTGGATCTTGGCTTAATGCTCATTCAAGTGTCAGGAAGGGGTAATGGGAAGAATTTTACCACATACTCCTTGACAGGCAGCTGCATAGCTGAGAAGCCTCGTGAGAGTGACAAGGAGTTTATGTATCCTGGAGATACAGAGAAAACTAGAGGGCAATAGGAAAGAAACGTGAGGGGAAATTCAGTGGCAAAATCAGCAGTTACTGTAGTGGAACTGGACTACTGGCTCATTTCTTTTGGACTTGACTTCCAAAGAAAAACACTAGGAACATTTTTTCAGATATATTATGTTTGGAGGAAGTATATTTAAACAGAATAGACCGAGTGGATGATATGAGAATCTAATGGTAATGCTAATTAAGGGGAATTTCAAGGCCAACTAAGAAGGAAGGAGATAAACTTCTGCCCCCAGCACTATTTACAAAGCCACGTCTCTTCCATTTCTGGACATTTCCAAGGACAAACTGGGACAAAACAGTACAAGAAAGCACGAATGAGGCAGAGAGCATGTAAAGCCATTCCTAGTGCCTTTAATCTTGGTAGTCTCCATGGGGCTTTCTACTGGGCTGTCTCATGGTGTGGCAGCCCTGTGCTACATTTCTAAGGTTTCTCCGAAGCCAGTGCCGATCCTTCTAAATGACAAAAGAGTTTATCTAGGAACACCAGAAAGCTTGTACTAGCTCCAATATCAGAGCTCAGGTCTATTGCAGGGTTGGGGGGGAGGGCATTATCACTTACCAGGGAACCAATATTTCCATCAAGTTGCTGAAGCCTGGGCTTTAGCTTGCTTAACAGGTAGCAAAGGCTGTCAACATCAGGCTCATTTCTCCTAAATGGCCATCAATAGGTTTTAAACCTGCCGGGTCAGAAAGTTTCTGTCCCTACTGTGCTTCAGAAATGCAAAGTTACTTGTCCTGATTCTTGATTTACCTTTGCCATAGCTGAAGGTCCCAAAAGAACATTTTCAAAGAACATGTAGGGCAGTTTTGCAAGTACAAGGACAGCAGTGAATCACTCAAAAAATTAAGAGATCACTGGGAACAGAACAGTTTGCAGCTTACTGGATGACACTGCAGCTGTCAAAAATATGAACTATAGAAATAGAAATTGAAATTAGAGACAGAAAGCAAAATCTACATGTCTGTGATTACTCCTGTGTAATGATGCGGAGTTTCAGAGCTCTTGACACTGTAAGCAAGAAGGAAAAAAATGCTAGTCCCTGAAACTGGGAATAGGATTTAGGAAACCTACGGAAATGATGGGAAGATTCAAACTCAAGTCTCAGAGAATGGGAGATTTATAGTCTCTACCTCTGTCCTGCCTAATGAGACTGTAAGATTTTTGATTTAGTTTGTTCTAGTCATAGCACAGCTGAGACCAGACCTCCTTTGGAGTCCTTCTACTTCATGATGCAATTAATGCACCTAACCCTATGCCACTTACAGTTTTTGAATCCTAACATGCAGTGTGTGTTGGGATGATAGAAAAGTGAGGAATGACAAAGAGGAGCTTTTAAAAATGGTTTAAAAAGTGATGGTTATTTTGTGATCACCAGTTCCTCACTGGCAGCAAACATCTCGCTTTACCTCTTTTACCTCTACCTGTTCTTCTGTGTTCTAGCCCCTCAAATCTCCTGATACCTGTTCTTCTGTGTTCTAGCCCCTCAAATCTCCTGATGAAAATCAAAAACATCCTTTCATAGGAGGCCAGAGTAAAGCAGAGATGCAGTAGGTAACTACTAACAAACACGCAATGGGCCAACCCTCCCTTATTTTACTGACAAAAGAAGGTTAAGTGGAAAAAATGGCAAAACTCCTATTGACCTCAGCTGGGCCAGCACCTCTCACTCCGTTGTACAGAGGGGGTTGCTCAGACTTTCTGTCCCACTTCAACTTTTCCAAAGCCATATCTGTTTCTCCAATGAACCATGACCATACTGTCGTCAAATTGCTCCCTTTTGCCAGAAAAATTCCCTTCTATGGATTTATTTCATCCAAGAACCTCTTGAACTAACATCTTCTTTGCATTTCACAGGCAGTAACGGGGCATGCAAAATCACGGCTTGGTTCTGCTGAACTTGCAAGATGAAACACACGAGCACTCCAAACTTCAGGGAGTTTTTGTAGCGAAAATAGGAAGTGAAACAACTTTAAAAAATGCACACTTTGGTAATGCGTTAAAGCCTTTGCTGCTTTTGCCAAAAAGCTGCACTTTTAAGAAGAACCAGCTGTGGATTTGATTTCTGTGTTTCTCAGCGATAAGTCAATAGAGGATTCAATTTTAAAGCACAAGACCTATAACATACAGCGTGAATCACCTCTTGTCTGCATATAGGATAGCACAGATAGATAACGTGCTTAGTGAAAGCTTTATCACCAAGGAAACACAGTCATAAGCATTGAATCTAGCACCTTAACATTTACAACATACTCTAAAAAAAAATGCCAGCTGTAAATAAGTCCACACTCATAACTAGGAATATGTGGTATCTGTCACTCAGGCCTATCTTAAGAATTGCTCGTTGCCTACGAGTGGCAACGAGCAAAGTCGACTTGCAAAAGTTCAGAGCTTTTGGAGATCTGGACTTTGATCTACCAGTTAATTGTTTCAGAGAGATAATAATTTTTTCATAATTATGTCCAAGCATCCCATAACTAACCCCTCACAGAACAGATTTTATCTAGTGCCACTTGCTATTTCCTAAAGGTCATGGAATCTCTTTTTCTCACCTCTAACAGCTCACCTTTCCTGGGTGCACTATGGGGAAGCATAATTCCAGCAGAGTGGAAATTCAGTCAGCAAATGAGGCATTGACATAAATATTCATGGGGGAAAAATACTTTTGGAAAAATATTGAGAAAAGAGAGCAGGTAAATCACAGCATCCTCAGGAGATCACTAAGATATGCACTGACAATTTACATGAATTTGCTTAAGATTTTGTCTGCAATTTAAGAAGTGTTTCCGTGCTTACCAACTTAGCGTCTTCTTGCCAGTATTTGGGCATCTCTTCAGCACTTGACACCCGATTGAGGGCAGAACAGTTGCTCAGATGACATGTGGCACCCATTTGTCATATCCCTGATTTACAGCCTGGGAATTAGCAAGGGAAATTATTTTGGATTACTCAGGGACATGCTTATGTCAATATGCAACAGTAGAGTAGTTTTTCAAATGTGAATTTGACTTCCAATTTCAAATTCCTTCCCCACTCAGCAGGCAAGGACCTGACACATAGGCAAGCTGTGGCAGAAGCACATGAATTCACAGGGACCATCTGCAGGTACAAAGCAGTGAGGTGTTATCTCAGTGTAGAGCCCTGATGGAGTTCAGCAAAACTTAATATGGTAATGATACAGTTTTGAGGCAAAAAACTGCAGGAAAAATTTTGAAACTTCTTGATTATGACTTGTTTTGCTTGTGGTTGTGGTCATAGATAAAACTTTTCTTGCCCTTGACAGGAAGAGAGGGAAAATGATGTACCTTTAGAAAGCCAGCTCTGAACACACAACACACTTGAAGTATTTGTCTCCTTGCAGTTAATCCTACAAAGACACAGTCACAAAGATCTCTGCTCTATTGAGAATCCTCTGAACTCGATTCATCTCTGGCTTCTGCCTGGTTTCCTGAGACTAAATAGAATCACAGAATCATAGAATCATTAGGGATTGGAAGGGACCCCGAAAGATCATCCAGTCCAATCCCCCTGCCAC
>JAOXOE010000256.1:5207594-5232942 GCA_028565055.1 Phoeniculus purpureus | reverse complement strand
AGGGGGAATGGAGCAAAGCTGGAGCTGGGTAGATTTAGACTGGATGTGAGGAGGAAGTTCTTCACCATGAGAGTGGTTGCCCAGGAATGGAATGGGTTGCCCAGTGAGGTGGTTGAGGCCCCGTCCCTGGAGGTGTTTAAGGCCAGGCTGGATGAGGCTCTGGCCAGCCTTATCTAGGGCGGGATGTCCCTGCCCATGGCAGGGGGATTGGACTAGATAATCTTTTGAGGTCTCTTCCAATCCCTAATGATTCTATGATTCTGTGATTCCATGACTATTTCCATGAAAAATTTTGTCCTAATGTCTAACCTAAACTTCCCTGGGGCAACTTAAGGCCATCTCCTCTTGTCCTATCACTTATTAGGACTTCCAGTTGCAAAGGCTAGGGCCACACCACAGCTGAAGAATCTGCTCCAGCGTACCCCTAACCCCCTATGTATATCTAAACAATGAATTAACTCCACATGTCTATATATGAGAAGAGGCTAAACAGCTTGTCAGAAAAGAAACATCATCACCACCAAAATTCAAATAAATAGCTGTAAGCTCAGATGCCTTTGCCTTTCAGAACGAACACAGCTCAGGTGTTTACTGCATGGTCAAGACAGAAAGTTGATTTGAGGTCAGAAAAGTGAATCAAAACCTCAAAGGCTGCTCTGTGACCGGGACTGCAATGCATTCTTTTCTTGCTCCAAGGACAGGTTTCTCATTACGACTAGGAAGCTTTGAAAAACTCACTTTTCTGGCTTCTGTAATAAAAAAAGTGCTCCTAACCTCAGGTGAAGCAGAAACCACTTCATTATTGAAGAGCAGCCAGTCCTTCAACGCCTTGCAAAGCACGTTTGGAAACCATCCCCTCCATCTAGACAAGATCAAACCCCATGTTGCTTGTCGCTGCAATGTAAAGTTAAATCATACTGCTAATTTCACATGTCATGTTCCAGGAATGATTGATATAAATAAATCTGGGTTTGTCTGATAAGAAATACACAAACACGTCCCTTCTCTTTCAGAAAAGTTCATTCGAGCCAAAGCCAAGCCTCTCATGTTTTTTATCAGATCATTCCTCATTTTGAATATTTTCCCACGACTTAGCGCATTTTTTAATAAAAAGATAAAGTCTTTTTATAGGATAGACTTCTCCTTGCACAGTTCATACTGGAGCTATCTCAGGTCTCTTTTCAAAACATTTGAAACCAGACTTGCTGCATTAGCAGATATGAAATACGGCAACAGCAAAAGATTAACTCATGTCAACTCTGACTGTCTCTGCTTTTAAATTATCCTTTTTTATAGCACAGCAGCACCTACGAGCCTTCCCCATGACCCCTTGTGCTAGACTCTCTCATAGAGCTGCACAAGAAAACATGGTCTGAAAGATTTCAGACTCAGAAAATCTGCTCTTCCAGTGACCTTCACCCAATCCTGTGTCTCCGTCTCTGCAGGGAAGTGGATTTACCATCTCTGAGATGAAGACAACTGGTAGGAATCATTAGGAATGTGGGTTTCAAAACTGCCTAGAGTAGTGACGATGCAGAGAAACTTTCTGGTGGGGGCACAAGGCTGTTGTTTCAGGCTATAATGCCATCCTCACTGCTAGATGATTAGAGCAAGACTAACCTTCAAACAGGGGCACTGGTAGCTTGATCCTCCATCTGAACCAGATAGTGTCAAAGTCAGAAGAGAGGGAAACAAATCAGCACAGAGGACTCCCTCAAATCTTACCAGTTTTGATGAATATAGGTAAGTTTCAAATTAGCTCCTCAAAACTGAAACGTGGTGCTTGGTTTGAAGCATCTCCTTTTGAACCCAACTCTCCTGGCATGGTTCATGACATGTGGTTAGTTCTCCATCTTGTTCTCATACAAAATAGAAGCAGCAGGAGACACGTGAAGAAGCACATGGTAAATCACGAATGGATCTGCCCTGGGAGGCTGGTTTTATAGCTTTCTCAACTGACCATGGCGTTTCCAGCTGTATGGGAGCCTGGAATCACAGAAATGAGGTGTGCTGTCTTAAAACAAAAATCAACCTCAGCTCTGTAGAAGACTCAGGTTATTCACTGCAGCTGTAGTTTGCTACATGAATACTCCCTCCAGGGAGGGGAGGAACTCTTGGTCAGGATAAAGCTACTTTGGCCAACCTTGTAACAGCATAAAGAGCTTTTTAGGGGATGGGCGACATTCTAGGACCAAAATAAGAACCTGCACCAGGAATTTGCAAGTACTGTCTCAAGAGACAATCCCTGTCCTCGTGCAGAAGAAAACCTAAAAACTATTTTGAGCTTCCTACCAGCTTTCCCCCACCACATCAAAAGGCAGGAGGAGAGGATACCACTCAAGCTCTGTCTTCCACACTCCTCTGTGCACCTAAAAGTTTGGTCCTCATGACCTCCTGACCTGGGCAGCCAAATCTTCTGATCTGACATGGAAGGGGAGGGACTTCTTTACACAGGGAATTATTTCCTTGTTTACCGAGATGAGTTGCCTCAGTGATGACTTGTTTTATTACTTCTAAATTACAATCAAATACACTGACATTTGGCCAAGCCTGACATCTGCTTTCACTAGCTCTCAATAGCTGCAAAAGCTCTAGGAGAAATGCAAGGGAGCCGCTCTGAAAAAGCCAAGTGTTCACACCTCAGTGTGTGCAGCGAGAATGCAAGCCCTTTAAATACCTCTAGGCTCTTCACCCTGTTTGAGCTTTCACCTGAGGTTTCTCAGGACAGATGTAGCATTAAGTCTGGGCTATGTCCATCCTGCATCACGCAAAGCTGTAGAATCTGTTCCTTTTAGAGGGAAAAGGAATGGTCAGTTCCTGATTTACGTGGGGCAGAGCGTGGCTGTTTATCCCTTGCTGTGCTGAGGATTCTGAAGGACTGTTCCTTCATTGCCTTGGGTTTATTTTTTTGTGTCTCTGCATGTCAACACACACGTGCTCATGGAAAAATTAATGCTGTAGCAACATTGCACCTTCTGAACATACAATCAGAAGCACAGAGCAAGACATCCATGGGAATAACAGGATCCAATCCTCAGAGTATTTTCGAATCAACAGTCCCTTTATTTATATTGTGGCTGCACTCCAATTTATCACTTACAAACACCCTCCATAATAAATATGGGAAGGAAATGGAAATATTACAATGAAATTGTAATAATTCAATCCTAGCTCTATGCATAATAAAGTTGCAGAGGGAATCTGGGCTTTTTTTGGTTGCCACTAAGCATCGGCAACAACTGATGGTCTTAAGTTAACAAGCTAATATTTCATCCATGGATACCAGAGTGATAATGGCTAAATATGCCAGTCGAGGGAATGAGCACATGTGCAGCTATTTGCCTGACACAACTTCTGCTGTCATGGCCTATTAAAACCAGTTTACATGTGCATGTCGAATTTGATGAATATGTATGTGACCTCTTTCATAGCTATCACTCATTGGACTGTAGCCCTCATGGCAGAAAAAATGCAGCACCTCTCATTAAACACAGCTTGAGTTACAGGCATGTTATGTTAATATTCCTTCAGAACTTTAGGGGGTTTTCTTCTTCTTTTAATAAATCTTTAGAACACAATAATTTAAAAGTATAATTACAAAATCAACCCAACTTTCCTGCTTTTCCCTGTTTTCATTTGGAGAGTTTTTCCTTATCTGAAGGTAAATGAGTTTATAGATAAAATATTCAGCTAATGGTAGCCAAATGTGGCTTCTCTTATATAAGGTCTGGAACAGAATTAGGTGTTGTAAAACAAAACAAAAAACTCACCCAGAACAGCGTAGATTTTTTAGGTAAAAATGGGACTGCCTCTCTCGAACATCATGGTTGACCCCAGTCTAAAAGGTACAAGGGATTAAAGTCTAAATATACACAGTGAATGCTGTTACCTCATGGTTATCCCAGTTTTTCTGCACCTAGGTGGAAGAACCGAAAGCCTGAACTACATCGCTAGGGAAAGCGTTTTCACCATATTTCTTATAGGGAAAAAAAAAGCCTTAAGAGGCCAAGGAAAGCATCCAAGCTTTTGGTGTTTATGAGAATCCAGATGAACCTCTGAATCTTTTGAGGCTTCTTCATTGCTGTTTAAAAAGCATAAATTATGGAGTATAAGCAAGGATGCAGCCAGATTGTGCAGTCCATATATGGCAAATATTTACTCACATGAGCATTTCCACTCCATCTGCTCTGCAGAGAGAGTAAACATTTCACAAACTGACACTTCGTTTGGTAATACCAAACCAGAAAAGGCACATCCACAAGGACGTCGGCACTTTGGACCATCCACAGAGAAAGCCACAACCTTCTCCCAACTATAAGGGTTTGATACACCAGAAACTGGAAGTAATAAGTAGGTTTTGTGCCACTATGTGACAAAGCCAAAGTCAATGTGCTAATTTTTACAGGGAACATTGCTGGAGCCTGGGCCACCACTAGCTCATTGTACTGGGCTAAACCAGACACTCAGTGGTTCATTCGAATGAGTCTCATTCCAGCATGTGAATAGAGGAAAAAAAGAAAAAATGCTACAAAATTAATTTCAAAAATATTCCTGTATTTTCTGAAATAAACCTTCACTTTAATGAAGGTCTAGTTCCTCCTTTAAGCCACTAGTGTAAAAATATTTATCTTGTCAAGATCAAAAAATTATCATTAAGATAAAAATATTTTACTTTGATTATGTTTGTTCAATGTAATGCAACTTTGATTTTATATTCTTTTTCTTTAAATTGTATTAATAATTCTGTTGCTTTATTCTGCAGTGTTTCAAGAAAAATGAGAATTTTCCATGTTCCCATATCAACTGCTAGGGGTTCTGTTGTGATTTACACTCTGGAGTGATTCTGCAGCAAAGCAGAAGTTATTACTCTTCTTTTTAAAACAAATCTGAAAATAAACTTTGAATTGTTAGAATTTCCATTATCTATTATGCACTAAACTATTCTTGGCAACTGAAAAGTTCCAAAAGACAACAGATTTGAAAGAAACTTATGAGAAAGCTTAGAAGAATAATAAAGACAGGGAAAAATCCCAGTCACTTCAGTGTTTGAGTTAGATTAGATACTGAGACTTAATCTGGCCCAGGAGGGACATTTATATTAGCTGCAATTCCTGCCCAGAAGCTTTGCAAGAAGAAAAGGAACCTCCTCATCCCATTTACATTTAGCAAACTTGAAAATGGAAGGAGCCAAAATTTCTCACCCAGGCAGAATTGTTGGTAGAATTTCAAGGTCTAGATACACCGTTACCTATGAAGTTTGATTTTTGTCCTCCTTACAGTTCACTGGGGGCTTTTTAAGACAGAGATTTCTATATGGAGAGCCAACAGCTCTCTAGCAACATCAACACACTCATTTCCAGCTTCTGTTCATTAATGTGACAGAAATATAGACACTGACAAAGGAGTGAGTTTGAATCTCTTGCCACGTAGATAAGAAACAAGCTGAGGCAGGGGAGCACCATGGGCTCTGTTCTGCCATCCCGTGACACACAAAAACCCCTGCAGCAGCCACCAACCCTTCACCGCTGCACCAAACCAGCTCTTCCTGGACAAGACACTTCCCAGGCTGGGGACACCTACACAGTGTCATAGCATGTGACTTAGAGCATCTGTGGTATAGACACTTGCCTTGCTCTCAAGTTCTCCCATCCCTGTCCTTGGACAGCAGGATTGGACCCAGTCAGCCTGAGCCACATGGCCTGAGGATTGCAGGGCTGAGCATAAGGACGGTGCAGATGAAGCCTGAATTTTCTGTGTTGTGTTTGTTTGGTTTTCTTTTTAAGAAAGATCTGCTGTTCCTACAGCACATGGGTGCTGCACACAGCTCCCACTGCATCCACGGGCCACGACAAACTTCTCACTGGCTTATCTCAATCCTCACTCCCTGCAACACAACAATGGTTTTGCCTCATCTACTTGACCTAGAAAAACATGAGAAAAACTAAAACCAAGCAAAAAAAATCCAGCACTGTCAAAACAGATATTTTAGTCTATATAATCCTATGATTTTCAATTTTCTCTTACTGCCCCAAGAAATGGAGACTTTCAGATGAAGTTTGTGTGAAAGATCCTACAACACTGGCTTTTGAGTACACTCAAGCTTCTGAAGAGAAGCTGTGAATAGTGCAAAAGCTGAAACAGGCCATTGGTTGTGCTTTACCACGGTACCAGAACAGCCTTTGCACCAGAATCACATACTGGTTTGGGTTGGAAGGGACCTCAGTAGGTCATCTAGTCCATCCCTGAGCAATGAGGAGAAACATCTCCAACATACACAAACACTTCTCCCTAGTGTTGCAATTCTTTTTTGACTGGCACATCCTCAAGTCTGGGATGAGATTACTTACGTGCTCCAGGGTCAGGGAGTGACTGCAAAGCCAGGGATGCAGGAACAGCATCTGCAAAGTGAACTCACATTTTGCAGGTGCTAGGCATGCAAAAATGACAAATTCCTCTGGAGATCCAAATGCCAGGACTGTAAGTGACATTGCATAACAGCTAATGAAAAAAACAATCACAGCCTTGACCGATTCAAACAAAGAACAGAAATAGAAATGACAGAACTTACGGATTTGATAAGGGAAAATACTGCCAGGACACCAGCAACAGATGATGAACTCGAAAAATAGCCACTGGGGCTCACCCCAGGAACTGATACACACAGAGAGCTTTCCACAGCCTGGTTGTGAGGTTAGAAAATGTCCCTATCAAATGACTGCATGCTTTCTGTATCAACTCTTACTTAATTAAAGTAATACTGAACCAAAACGTTCCTGTCATATTCCCTCATGGCCAAAGAGAATTGCAGAAGTATCTATTCAGAGAAGTCAGATACGCATTTGCCTTTAAATAGACACTTTCTGGGTACCAATCAAGACAATTTAAATAAAACTACATTTAATTCAATAAAAATCTTATCATTCTCACGTGGAATAAAAGAAAGAAGAGTTTAAAAGATCCTCAGGGTAGTCTTCTGGTACCCTCAGTTATAGCCAAACATGCAATCTCTGCTAATAACTCTTATTTACATATATATTAAACATATACACCATTAGGAGATAAGTACATATTGATGGAGCCATGAAGCTTAGTGGGTCCTTTGAACACATTTCTAAATTAAGTGCCTTCCCTACAGTTTAATAGAAATTCTGGTTAATTTAGAGATTATGAATCAGATGTACCTATTTCCAGGAGTACTTGGGAAGTTAAGACTTGAAAAAAAAGAAACCTGTGTATGGGAGAAAAATAAACTTTGGCTTTTCAAGGTGTAGAAAAACATTTAGTGGTTCAAAGCAGAAATTATTTGTTAGGAAACTAATAAATAAAGAACAAACTTGAGTAAAACCTATTAAACCTCCACAGGGTGTTATGGCTTTTTCCAAGAAAAAAATGAAAGAAATGTTCTCCAGCCTCATCCCCACTGTTTGGTATGAAACATGAAAAATCACTGAACTGAAAGTGATATTAAATTACCACAGAAATGAGAAGCAAAATTCAAATTTCAGGATTAATCATGATCTGAGCTGAGGCTTGAACTTGGCAAATGCTATTATAGTCACTGACAAAGATGAAGTGAAATCTACTTGTTACAAGAAAGTACTTCTGAAAGAAGTTCAGTGTTTTCAAAATAAACACTGAACTTTGGTATCACACATCTCACAAGTTGCTGCTTTCTGCAGGGTTCACTAAGTGCTTTTGGAAACATAGCTTTAAACAAAGACTTCTGCAATTAAAAAAATCCCTTTCCTCTTAAACAAAGTACTTGAGGGCATCACCCAAACAAAATCATTTATAATGCATCATCAAGCGCACAGGCAGAGCTAAGGAACCACTACCTGAGAAACCAGAGACTTTAGCTACCGCAGCCACCCAGCGGCTCCCAGAGCCACGTCTGGAGTCCCAGTGACTCCCGGTGACTTTCATTTTTCAAGAAGGCAAATTGCTATTTTCAAGCTGCAGGAAACGGTGCCTGAGTTGGCACATTTATGAGCTTGGCGTCACTGGCTCTGCCTTTCCTTCATGCTAATTCTGAACGCACTCCCCAGATGGCACAACCAGGACTGAAGAATTGCGAGGCAGCCCTTTGTGCATGTTTCACATATCTGTGCTCTCTCTTTTAAATATCCTTTTTGTTGGGACGGGACTTTTCCCCGCTTGACCATGTTTCTCCCTGTACCACTTCAAATGAGATTAAGTTCAGGCAAAGAGGGAAGTCCGTGCTTGCGGCTGGACCGTTGTGCATTAAGCGGGTTTATTTTGGTAGCGCTGTGTTCTGTCTCTAGTCACTGTCTTTTTACACATAATCAAAACATAAAGATTTATTATAGGGAGCACTAAAAATATGGCTTGAAAAGAACAAAAATAAAACCACAAGTTTGCTTCACATCTGTGGCCTTAGGAATGCAACTAGATTCAGTCTGCAATGGGGAGTGGCAATGCTGTTGGGTTTAAAATGGGACATCTACTACGAATCGCAGAATTGAGGGTCTCTGGGTTGTGGCATAGCCCTTGGAAAGGGAAGAGACAGGATGCTTCCCAGCAATGTGATACACAGGCCACCGTGTCTACACATTGGTCATTAACAGCAGGATGGCTCAGATGTTTCATTATACCGTATTTTTCACCATGAGACTCAAGGGTCCGGACGTGTGTTTTGAAACTCCAATGACTATAATCAAGAACGTGTAGAAGAACCCCCCAAAAGACTCCTAAAGTTCTTCATTTAAAATCCATTCCAGCACTGATGGTTGTAGAGAAAAAAATACGTCTGGAAAAAGGGTATCCCCCAGCCGCACCACACATGAGAAGACAAACAGCAAAAAAAGGCTAGGTGAATTACTCTTGTGAGGTAACACATTCATTCCTTCAAAACCCATCTCGTGGTACTCTGAGCAACTGAAACTGGGCAGCATAACAGAGTCAATAAATGCCCCTCAGCCACACCAAGACCATGGGGGTTTTTGGCGGATACCTACAAATCTGATACTCCAAAGCCTGAAAAACAATTTTCAGAACCAACTCAAAGACAACAAGCTGTCCACAGCACAACTTCTGCACAAAGATCCTGGGATGTACCCTGTGTTGTTCCCCCTGTTCCTGGTGGACCCAGAGAAGTGACCTGGAGACCATCTCAGCCCAAATTTCAGTGAGCAGATCTGAAGGGTCAGGCATACACACTCTTCAGTGGTCAGCAATAACTGGACATCGACATTACAGCAACTCTCCTTACACCTCACAGTTAATCAACATAATCTGCACTTTTAATTAAGTTATCCTTAACTTCTAGCAACAGGAAGATCTGAATGAAGTGTCCTGTGACTTTTAGCATGTAGTCAGTGATATGAGCTGAGCTGCTGGAGTGCTCCAGCTTGGATGGTTTCCCTTGATGAGTCCCTCATTAGTTTGTGAGCTTTAAAAAGCAGTGATGAAAACCTAAAAAGAGAGAGCAGCTGACATCCCTGAACATATTCAATTGTGTCATCACCTAAGAGGAGGCAGGTTTGATCACTGTCTGCAGTTTAGGCATTTGTGGATCCTGAATAAAAGAGACCAAAAGTTATTATGAAACTTTTAAGCTTAGGAATAATGCTGCAAACCACTTCCAGAAAACAGTTCATTATTCTGTCTATCGTCGTAATGCACTCACCTACAGCAGAAGATGCCATGGATAGAGCAGGGATGAAACAAGCTTGGTCATATTTCTTTTCATTGTTATCTGCAACTGTGACAGATCATTGCACCCTAAAATAATTTCCATTAAGGTGGAAGTTGAAACCAAAGGGAAGGATGGTGCAGAGGTATCTGGATCTTCCACTCACAGCTGAGATAGCCTCAATGCCTTTGTCCCCTTCAACAGAACCCACGCGCTCAAAGAGGCAGCTTTCAGGTACACACAGCATTCATTTTCATTTGTTAGTAACTTCTATGAACTTTCAGAAAATGTTGGTCTGGCTTTTCGTGGATTCTCCCCAAAGACGACAGTAAAATGTTCATTAATTTAGCATGGGATATTCCAAGTATCCACACGTTCCACTTGTCATACGTAACACCAACACCACCTTTCCTATCTTTAAACTCTGGAGGGAGACATAGGCTCCACAAAACACAGAAGAAAATCTGACTGGCTTGGATTATAGGCTTTAGTCCTAATTTGTTTCTTTGATTTGTCACGGCCAGCAGAAATACGTGCAACTCACTACACAAGCTGGTTTTCCACATATAGATAGCACTGCCGACTTCCTTCAGGAGCTGTTTAAACATGCACAGATGTTATTTTAAGGGCGTTTACCCCTGGTCCCCTCTCCTTTGGGCTCAGGCAGGTCTTAAAGGGAAGTGGTGCCTGCTTCCTGTGGGCACATGTGCGCAGCGAGATGGCTGAAGGCTCCACATGGTGAGGGAAGGTGCATCCGCCTCTTTACTCACTGCCCTTTCCACAGGATGGCTGGGTTGTTTGTAGCCCAACAGAGTGCTAAAAAATATCAGCATTTCCCTCTCCATCAGCCCACTCACTGCGTCAGTGACCCCACACTTCCCAAAGCTTACAACTGACAGAGGCTATACAAGAAATTGGAAGGATCTCACCCACCTTGTGGAAAGGTTCCAGAATAATGTTATGGGGTAAGAAATCTTTCTTTTAAAATATGGAGGCCTGGTGCTTGTACACAGTGACAGCAGGATTAATGCCTAACGTTTTATGTAAGGAGCTTACATCCATGGAAGACCCAATATATCTCCATGGATCTTTATATCGCCATTTTCACAGAGAATGAAGGGGGGTGAAAGCAAGGTCCTGGGCATCCAGCCCAAAGGATGCCTGGTAGATACATCACCAGTTTTATGCTCCACTTGAGGCTGTTGAACTGCCTTAACTACAGAACTGACAAAGAGAACTGTCTTCTCAGGTATTAGCTTTGTAAATGATAAAAAAGACAGACTTGCCCTGAAGAATGAGCTAGTATTTATAATGAAACTCTGCTGAAATCCATCATTGCTGGGGTGAAGAATCTGTTAACATTAACATAAAGCAAGTTAATGCAGCATATTAACATAACAATTAACATAAAGAAATTAACATACAGCCAGACTTTGATAAACTCTAAGGATGGAGATGCTACCACCTCTTATCTCGTAACTTGGAACCACTGCAAAGAAGCTGGCTGTATGTCTTCACTTCCCCTCACCAGGTATTGGTACACAAAAATGAGATGCTCCCTGAGCCTTCTCTAGGCTGAACAGTCCCAACTCTCTCAGCCTCTCCTTGTATAAGAGATGCTCTAGTTGTGTCAATTACCTTTTCTGAACTCACTCCAGTGTTTCCAAAGCCCAAAACTAACACACTGTCCTACAAAAGACACCGAGTTGATGCCCTGCTGCCCCCAAAGACAACCTTTCAAGCTTCACAGCATACACGTGTGTTAAACACTGATTAAAGGCAAAGGAAGAACAGACGACGTTATCTGAAGAAGTAGAAGTTCACTGGTACTTGTTAAATTATCATCTTGTACTCCCAATTTGCTTCTGAAATCCAGTTTTATTGACTTAAATCATGCTTTGCTCTTTATTCTTAGGTTTTGAAATAATAAAGTTGGACTTCTTTCTCCAGGTGTGTTGGCCTAGACACTGTTATTGCCATGAAAGATTAGTGGAATTTTAATTTAAATTGACATTTCCACCACCATAGCTTGGTGTAGTGGCTTTTCACTCACTGAACCATAGTTCAGTCATTATAAAACCAAGCTGGAGAGGAATAATGAATCTTGGTTTTAGTCTTGAGTAAATCTTGGCTATTTGGGCAATGTTATTTTGAATTCTTTGTTCTTCCTAATGCTTACGTTGCTTGAGTATATTTAGCTTTTCTTCATTGAACATTATTTGAATTGCAGGCATTCCTGACAAAATTGTGGAGCTCGCATGCATTCGCTTTCTGTATCCATGATATAAGCTATAAAAATTTATAAACTCTTCACTGTAACCCCCGAATATTCTGTGCTTAGTACCTTCCTTGACTAAATTCTTCCCACAGTATTAATTAAAAAACCAATAACATCCATGGAGTTTTTCTCCCACAAGAGAAATGAAGAAAAGCCCAGGCTACTGTGGGGCTTTTCTTCATATTTCTTTTTAAAGTTGGTTTGTGTAGATTTGCAGCAGATTTGCAGATCATTTTCCAGGCCAGTAACAAGAGATTCCAGTTCTAGAGTTTACGTTTAATGCAAGGAAAAAAAAAAGGAGTTCACAGAAACTGGGAGAGGGGGGTGTTTTGCTTTGGGGAGAGTTGACTCCATTTACTGCAGATTCTTTGAAGGACTCCATTGCAGTTTGAGGTTCCTCACAGTGACAGAGATGCTAAACACCAGAGACTTGGCCAGTTTGCACCTAAATATTACTGCCCTGTTTTCCAAACAATGGCACAGTCTTATGTTGTTCAGCCATCTCCTGCGGAATTTTTTCCATTGCCCCCACCAGGGAACGGTACAACTAGATGACTTGTCATGAGCTTGCTCACGTGTCTTGAGTGTTAAGATAGGAAACCTCTATCAGAAGCACAATCTGAGCACAATTTAACAATTTTCTGTTAATTTTCACACCACTAATGGCAAATCTATACCCTCCTCCTATCTTGTTTGTTATTCAGCAGGACTGATCCCAGTTTAGATCTTTCCAGTTACGTAATTCTCCCAACAATAGATGTCCCCCCTCATCATATGATTCTTGGTGCCAACAACCTGGTGATCTCTCTGTCTTGCTGAACCAAGGCAAAATGTCAGGTCACGTAGCCAGAAACAAAACTGAATGGGTGAAAACTACTCCATTCTCCTAATTGGTACTTAGAATCAGTGTGAATAACTGTTTCCAGGAGACTTTGCTGGAACAAGCTGATAGTTAATGTTATCTGTTGCTAAATAAAAGATATGAATTGCAGGAAGGTAGAGAAGAAAGCAACGCAAGTGAATCCTTGATTACGGTGGAGGACCTCTGTCCACACACACTTGGCGCTTATCCTTTGGAAGGAGGTTGAAAAACTGGAGAGGTTCAGAGTCACATGAATGAATAAAAAATTGGAAAATATGCCTTGAAGTGAGAGACCCCTGGTGCTCAATCTATTGGCTTAATGAAGAAAAGGTTAAAGGATAATTTATTAGTCTATAAGTGTCTATTATCAAAGGGAATGAAAATTGATAATTGATGACTCTTCAATCTAGTGACAAAGGCTTAACAAGATTCAATGGCTTGAAGTTCAAATTAGACAAATTAAGGTCCAGAATATAGAGCACTTCAGGTTTTTTTTTCTTTACAGGGAAGACAATCGATTGAAAGGTGCAATAGATGCTCCATCACCAGAACCTTTAAATCAATGTTACGTCAACAAAGTCGTAGAAGGTGTCTGAAAGTAAGTCGCAATGGTTCGATTTCAGGAAAGCTTTTTGGGAAGTTGTACGAGTGATGTTAGACAGGCCATTAGCTTACAATGGTCCCTACTATTTGTAATATCCCAGTAATTGTTCCACATGTCATAGTTACACAGACCACAGCTTTTTCTTCTCTGAACATATAATTCACTATCAGAGCACAATAAATATTTCAAGACCTCTTTCTCCATCAGTCAAAAGAACAGTGAAAGAACAAAGGTGAGGAGCTCTTATTTCCCCAAATGGCAACACATGAGTGCTAGAGTGTGATACAAATCACTGGTGTTGCTAAACCTCTTTATTGAATAGTTAGTAAGCAGAATAAACTAGAAGGCAAAGTTTAGACTCTTCTTTAGAATAAGCAGCTGGTATAACCCTTGTGACATGAGATTACAGTCTTTGCTTTGGTTTAAGAGTCAAACAGTCATCGCACTTCCCTACCTTGGCAAGGAAAACACATTCTCTGTGCACTGTAGGCTTCAACAATGGGATTAAGTATTACTGGCAGACAATACCACATAAAACACTAGAAGCATCAAACTCTATGATGAATGAAAGAGCTATTAGTCTGTAGTGCCTCTTTGAACAGGAGAACACACAAAAAAAATAAAACAAAGCCTTTATGCTCCTCGATAGGGGGAAAAAACACCTAGAAGGCAATATACCTCATCTAGATGGAAAAATGTACATGAAAAATGGTTACAAGAAGATTATCTACATTCTTCAGTCATTAGGGATAAAGAGGATGCTTACTGACCCATCCTTCTAAACAACAAATTGAAAATCCTCAGTGATAAAATCGTTCTGCATTGCGATTTCCAGTTCTGTCAGATACTCCAGAAGAATGGCATTCACTTAGCACAGCTATCTACTCAGTGACTGATTTGTGGTCTTTGCAATTTAGATACTCAGCCTGTCTTTCAACTCCACGGGCCTATTACATTTGGCACAAATTGCATTAAGTGCGAGTGTGCTCAGGGAGAGCAGAACTGTAGGCTGGAGAGCACAACAATCTATAGAGAATGTGTTTCTCCACCCAAAGAAGGCAGGCTGAGCTGAGCTTGGAACCACTCAGCTTGGGATTTGCTTCTGGTGTGTTGTAAAAGGCTCTGAAGTCAAGCTAGCCTCACTCAACATTATGGGAGTCCAGAAGAGGTGGAGAGGTTACTCCTTGACTAGGCAGTGAATCGTAGAAGATATAAAGTCTTCAGAGAGTGGTCTTCTGCCACGGCACTTCAGGCAAGCAGAGCATATTTTTTGGCCTGTTACAATGGAAAGTATATAAAATGCTTCTGTTTTGATACAGGGAGAATACTTCACAGAGATAACTTAGGAACTTCACCGAGCACAAGGCTGAGCCTTTCTTACACTGTTTGCCCTGATCGGGGTTTGGACTAAATGACCTCCAGAAGACCCTTTCGTCCCCTACCATTCTGTGACTCTATGAATGCCACAGAAAACATATCCCATGGTCTCCTACAGCCTCTACCTGAAAATTTCTGCCCTTTGTTTTCCCTTTTACAGCATAAACATGACATTTTTTTTTTCTCAGAGTAAACACCATAGAAAAAGCCATGAAGCAAACGTGTCCATCTAGAAAGCACAGTTCTGCTGAGTGATGCTTATGTTACTATGTCATCCTATACAGAAGCAGCAACCTAACTGTGGATAATGCGAAGCAGACCAACTTCTGTAACCTTCTCTAAGGAAGGTGGGGAAAAAAAAGGAAAGGAAGAGGTTACTACACTCTGAATGTATCCTGAAGAATTTAGGAAGCTGTAACACAGAAGACTAAAATCAGCCTATACGCCAACAAAGCTTCTAAACCTTCAGAGGTCACTCAGGATATGCAATGGGTAAAGCCCATGTGCTATCAGGGATCAGATGACCGACCTGTGGGAATCAACACTGTGAAAAACAGTAATGTGAAGGAGAGGGGAAGAAGAGTGCAAGATGCTTGAAACATCAAGATGCGATGAGCAGGACAGAGCTGCTGCCGAGAACACTCAGGGGATACAGTATGAAGATCTCTGGACTGAGTGAAGTGTCGTGGTCAGGGAAGAATAATAAAAAGACTGGAACATACGCCATCTGGTATAACAGAAGGGAGGATGGGAAACATCAACAGGGAGTTATATTTGCTAGGCAAAGCCAGACGGTGAAAGCATTGATTAAGATTATTTTGTTGATTAGGTGGTACTCTCTGATTTATGTGCTGGTGAAGGAGGAGGATTTACTATGCAAAGGCTGCGCTGCATTTACTATGCAAAGGCTGGACCTGGTGGGCCTAAGCAGCTCCCCTGTGAAGCTGAAAGGAAGGGTCAGGCAGAAGTAGGGCTCACTTGTGGATCTGGGAGGTCGCACATTCCAGTGTGAAGTCACAAGGATTTGAGACAATGACGTGGTTCACCTCATCCTAAAGCAGGGAAGGAGAAGGAGACCAAGGCATAGAATCATAAAATAATTTAGGTTGGAAATGACCTTCAGTGATCTTCAGTGACACAACCATCCCAAGGCCACCACTCAACTATACCCCTAAGCTCCAGATCTATACAGTTTTGTGGAGAGAGCTGCAACAAGAGAAATCCTTTGGAAAATAACTGGTTCAGCATAATATGTAATATATCCCCATATATATAAATACATCTCTCTCTATATATACATATATATAATATATATACACCTACATATTCTTATCCATCCTGGGATAAATCAGGAAACCACGTAAAGCTATTGAGCTGCACTGACACCAAATGACACAAATATCCTTTCCCAGACACCTGGGCTACTCCTGGGACAGAAAGTGTTAGAAGTGGGAGCAGGGAGATCAGTGAGTCAGATTAGAGTCAATCCCAGTTCCAGAAGTCCTCAACAGCAAAGCACAGCAGGGGCAGTGCCGAGGGTATGCAATAATACAGGCAGTTGGATAAATTTAGCACTAACCTCACTGAAAGGTGGCACCCAGTGTGGATAGGAAGCCAAGAAATAAAAGAAGGATTTAAGGGAGAGGGTTTGCACAGCGCAGTGTTATTAGTATCAGTTGATCAGTGGGTAAATGGGAAAAAGGTGACATCAGCAGCGATGCACAGCCAGTGAGTCTGCAGAGGGAAGAGGGCAGCAGGTGAGCAGCACCAGAGAAAAACACTGAGACTGCCTGGAATAATTGTCTTAGAATGTTTTTATAGCACTGACTGGAGAGGGACAGGCAGTACAGTAGGCTTTGCAAACCCCACTGACACAGCACTGCTAATTCCCTCATTCTGAAACTGTAGGAAAAAAACCCCAACAACCCAGAAAGATTGAAGCCAGCAAACCCTGGAGAAAAAAGCCAACAAGCATTTACTTGTTTAAATAAAAATTTAAAAAAACTCCTCCACAGAACACTTTTCATGCTAAGCTCAGAGGGGTTTTTTCCACCCCCAAGACATAGAGGATGTGTTTTGTCCCACATCAGAAATGCCATGTAAGGAAAATCCTGTTTTCCTGCAGGTGAAGTGTCACTACATGAAAAATGGCAAATTCCTGCAGATTTATCCCCCAATAAACACACACGGACACATTCCTTTGCAGCTCACAAATCTCATCAGCAAACGTTGACCAAGCCCCAGTTACTCTAGATAAGCTGCATGGTACAGGGTAAGTCAGACGCAGGTAGGTTAAATGGAATGCAGGAGGGAGGCAGATCCATGAAGGCAGCAGCAGGGACAGGGATAAATTAACTTCCTGTTCCCTTCAAACCATCTGAATGGGAACGACCCTAAACATTACAAGTATTACATTTCCCTATTCAATAAAGTTGTGCTGAATAGAATTATCACCTTGAAATTACAGGGTAAAACTCCCTATACAAAAACAGATTAAAGACAAATTAGACTGTGGGCCAGGTCACTATGATTGTTAATTAGTGATAATGGAAATACAATTAGCATAATGAGCTCCAATTACTGTATATGGAGAAATATGAGCATACTGCTTTCATAAATCTTAGTTCCATGAAAAATAAAATGCATCTGGTTTAACAAAGCGTGCCCTTCTCCTTTGCAAAAATGCTTCCCAGTAAATATCTTTATATGAAGCTAAACCTTTCTTTTGATGGGTTGTGATTTGGAAAAGTAAAAATAAATAACAAACAAGCAAAGTGACAGAATGGATTTACCCTGTCTGATAGCTGAACAGTTTTCTATTAGCTTGGCTTCTGTTTTAAGCTTCCTAGAAAATCTTACCATCTGTTTCTTCAGTCCTGGGTTAAACAACAAAAGACAAAATCAGAGACCATTACATCAAATGCACTTATTGTCTTTGAAATATCTCAGGTCTGTTCCCCCTGCCGCCTTCTCTCTTTCTCCTTCTGATAAGCTGTGAAATTGGAAAGCAAATTATATTCAGATATTTACAATTCTGGATGGCTGTTCAAAACCTCATGCAAAAACAAGTTGATGAAAGACAACAGCTTTACAAACAGCAGCAGCAGCATTCGTTCCTTCAGGAAGAATTCTCTTCCTTAATTCTGCAGTGCTCTGACACCTTTGCTCGAGCCAGCACACTCAGGCCAGAGTTAGCATTAGCACCCCTTGGGAAGTTTAAAAAGTGGGGATTAAAAATATGAATGGATTGGATTAATCCATTCTGTGGATTCATGGAAATGAAGCCATTGTAAAGCCCTGCAGACCTCAAGCTTGACTCCACATCTTTATTCAATCAAGCTGGTGTTAACTACAACACTAGATAGACAGTTATGAAGCTGCTCACGTGTGTTGAAGTGAATTCGGGGGTAATACGGGAAGGATGCAAGAACAAGGAGAATTCCAGCCACACATGAGGACTAGATCATAGAATGATAGAAGGGACCTCCAAAGGTCATCTAGTCCAAACCCCTTACAACAAACAGAGCTATCTCTAACTAAAACAGATTACCCAAAGCCACGTTACGCCTGACCTTGAAAGTCTCCAGGGATAGGGCCTCTACCACCTCTCTAGGCAGCCTGTTCTAGTGATCCACCACCCTCAGATTAAACAACTTCTTTCTAACTGTCACGGTTTAGCACTAGGTTAGCCCATAAAATTATAATCTGCTCAATGGAAACGGCCACCCACCCCCTGGAGGGGGAGAAAAGAGGTAAAGTAAACACATGTCCTGAAACGGGAATTAGAAATATTAAACTTTATGAAACTTTATTAAAGACTTTAGTAAGGAAAAAAAAAAAAAACCCAAAAAAAGGAAAGGAAAAGGGGAAAAAACCAGTATGTTCTTCCTCAATTCAAGTCCACCCCTGCCCAGACCTGATAACCCCTGACTCCTAGGAGATGCTAACAGCTGGGGATGAGGAGGGAGTAAAAAGGAAAGACTGGGAATCTCCTAGGCAAAACTTAAATATTCAATTTAAACAGTTTCCTAGGTACAGTCTGAGAATTTTCAGGAAAATGATGGAGATAGGAGGAAGAGAAAAAGGAAGGATAAAAAAGGGAAGGAGGTAAAAGGGTGTGTGTGGGGGGGTGACGCAGAAGAGGGACAGAGAGCCACAGAATGACAGACAGGCTGCAATGTGTCACCGGGGACATGAAACCGAAACCAGACTCCCAAGACACACAAACAGGGAGGGGGTACCAGGAAGAGGGGAAAAGAATACCCTGTCCCAAATTCAGGACCCCAAAATCTGTCTGTCCCAGTCCACCTGCTCAACCTCTCCCCTGCAGCAGCCACCTCTCCCCTTCACTTCCGCACCCCACCGATCTCAGCCCCCCTACCCTGCTGGGCAGCAAGGAAAAGTAAACTTCCCCATAGCCGAGACGAGTTAACTCCTTGTATGCTGGAAGACAGTTTGATGCAGGAATACCATAAGCAAACATGATTTCACCAAATCCAGAACACTAACATTCAGCCTAAACCTACCCTTTTCCACCTTAAAACCATTCCCCCCCATCCTGTTGTTCCCTGTCCTTGCAAACAGCTCTTTTCAAGCCCTCTCATGGGCCCCTTTTAGGGATTGGAAGGTCACTATAAGGTTCCCTGAGTCTTTTCCTCTTCAAACTGAACAACCCCAAGTATCTCAATCTGTCTTCATAAGAGAGGTGCTCTAGCACTCTGATCACTGTTGTGGCCTCCTCTGGACATGCTCCAACACATGTAAGTACCATTGGGTCTTCTCCTTCTGAAGAGATCCACCAGCTTCCTCAGTAGGGGGGAAAGCATGAAAAAGTCTGTGTACAACCCAAAAATCATAGACAGGTAAAGCAAATGGGACATGAATTGCCGCTCCAAACCTCTAAGACACTGAGGAACATTCATTAAGGAATAAATGTGCTTCCAGGTCGCTGTTTTAAAGAGCTAGGAGAATACACAGACCAAGTAAGTTAAAAGAACAGGTCGACAGACAAGGGAGGTGACCTGTGGAAGAAATAATGATTGGACACATCACTAAAGATTCTCTCTTGAGACATACACACAAGGCAGCTGAATGACGTGTGTATAGGCAATCATGACTCTCACATTGCCTCACGTTGCCACCTTGCGTGCTTGGTTAGATTCACCTGCAAAATGAAGATATCTTAAACAAGATCATTCTGACAGGTTCTGTACCAATGTGCAATAAGAGCCACTTGGCGATAACAAACCTTACAAGATGAGTGATAGACTCAGACCAAGGGAGAAAGAAGGAGAGGGACAAAGGCACCAAGACAAAACAATACCTTTGCCCTGAGCACACGCAGGTGCTGGTGTGTGACCTGACCACATACAACTCAACTCAAGCAATCAAAAAAAGCTTTACTGGGAGTAGCTAAATACAGACTTGGTGATTAGAGAAATTGCTGTTCTGCACCTTGGCAACCCTTTGGTGGAAGGGAAGGGTTGAGCAGGACAACTGACCCTGTGCCAGTTGGAGCCATCAGGTGACCACCAGCAGAGCCCCTTGATGTTAGGTTTACATAAACCTAATGCATCTCCATGTTGGTTTGAATTTATGGCATCATCACTCAGAGCACAGGCAAGTATTTCCACAAATGAATGATCTCAATCAGAAAAGCAGTCCTGTGGCAAGGGATACATATGGCCATCACTCTCAAGAACAGCTGTCAAGCACTTGTCCTGCCCACTTCCCACTGTGTAACGTCCATGGTTGCTCAGTCAAGCGAATGACCTTATAAGCCCACACAGGTCCAATATGAATGGAAAATTAGTAGCAAAAACTTGATTTTCTTAAGACTTTGCAGTCTAACAGGGAGAAATAATACACTTGGATGGCACAGGGAAGCAAAACTGCTTTTGTTACAGTTCTTTTGAGTACAAAATCTCCCTACATGGACATAAAAAAAGCTGGTTGGAAAGATGAACGCTAGACCCCCACCATTTCTATGCAAACCATGCTGTTCAATTTAGCATGTGCTTCACTGAATAAATAACCCTCCCAGCCACGATGCTCTTCCTCCAACACACTTAAGTATTGATAGATTGCATTGCTCTATACCAAGTCTGCCTGCAACTTGTGACATTTGCCCAGTGATTTGGTAAATGAACTTGGAATGTGTGACCCTTATTATGCCTTATTTGGACTGAGTGGACAAAATCCTCTGTTGTACCCAAAAAGACTGACTGATACGGCTAACCTTTTCAGCCAGCTCCTTTGGGCACTTAGCTCTGAGGAAAGGGCCACTTCATGATGATTACTGAATCTCAAATCTCTTCCACATATCCATGTGGAACTATGTACTCTACAGGAGTCTGTAATACTGCCAAGTTGGTGAGCTGGACCTTCTCCCATGCTACTCTCTGATTTACAGATCTGCCACAGAGTGACTGGTAAGAGTGAAATAAAAACCTGTCTAGGACTTAAAAGACTGGAAACCTGACAGACATTCAAAGTACAACAGATTCAGCTACTCCAAGTTTTATCTTTTCCTGTACTGCATCTCTACAATGAGATTAGCTGATGTGGTCAGGGACAGAAGGTGGGATAAGTGGGTGCAAGGCTTGGCCACAATTTCTTAGGAGTCTTCTACATCTCACGTCTGATTCTCATCTCCAGCAATACATTATTCCCTGTTCTTTGATCCTGGCTGACATTTTTAACTCGGCAACATTCTCTGAGACAATTTCAAGGCTGTAAAATTACATTATTCAATGCAAAAAAATACCTCTCGTCAATTGTCCTGCTTCGGGCTTTTGGCTTTTGTATCGTACCAGGATAATCATGACCTTATTTCTCAAGCTTAAATGGAAGCCAAGACTTTGGTGATTTACCCCATCTTACCAACTACCTGAATGCAGAAAGTTTTCTGGAAAAAACATTTTAAAATGTTCACTAAATACTCGAGGGATCTCCCAGGGGTGCCCAGTCAGATTCAGTGAGACAGCTACAGAACAATTCTGGATCTTCAGGATTCACTTTCCAGTAACCTAAATTATCTCTTCCACACCCTAATTACTTATTTCTCTTGTAAACTTCAGTATTCCACAAGAAAAATAACATCCCTTAGATTTTCAAGCAGGCAGTGAGTCTACTCTCCCCACAAGGGCTGCTGGACGTGAAAAGGCAGCTCCAAGAGTGGTGTGACGGCAAGGTATGCCAGGACAGCTCTCAGCTCGTGAGTGTCAAGGTTTCTATCATATTGTTAGCTTGGATATAGCCGTCATCAGCAATATCTTCCCTTTGTAATAATCCATCTGGATCATAAATGGTTCATAATGTGGTTGAATTAGCACCACATTCTGGAGCCTACTTGCAGCATTTAGTACCTTATAGCTCAACATTAATACCCCTTTCTGACTTCAGGGAGATGTGTTCAACATATCTTGTTGGCACCAGGAATTATTAAAGTGCTATAGATACTGCTTACCACCAATGAGCCGGGTGGTTTATTAAGACATCACAACTGAAGTCCGAGTGCACTCACATAACCTGTAAGTACACGGAAGATTATGTGACAAGGAAAGAGATTCTGATATTTGACAAGTTCAACCTACTTTGACCTTGTTCCCCATGAATTCGAAATCCACTGACTGGAATATTATCTTCCAAAACAAAATGAGGATGACATTCCTTCATTTTCTTATTCTTTCAAATGCTTATTTAATGTAAAAACCTCACAAATTCTTCACACGGGCTCATTTGACTTTTTTTTTTGAGAGCAGTACAACACTATACACTGCAGCGTCTACAAGCACATGATTCTGTGATTCTGTGATCTCTGAATGCTCTCCATACATCCTGCTGTGAAGTTGTCCTATGAATTATCTGCCAACGAAAGGACAGAAGAGAATCTTCAGAGTTAGTGGCCAGAATACAGCCCCACGAAACTCCCCACCAGTTTGTAATAGTGGCACAAACAAATTCACAAATGCAAATAATTCTCTTAAGAAGTCTTAGCTAGGAAACAAAGCTTCCCTTTCTCCTATCTCTCTGCCCATTTTCCCAGCTTTGTTTTCCATCTTCTTTCTCAGAGGAGGACAGAAACCAAAGGAAAAATCAGTTGCAGCAGCAAGAGTAACGACACATTTACTTTCCTCCCAGAACGAGCTCCCCTTGGGGTAAGGCCAGCCCTGCTTTCCATAGGGAAATGTAATTCTTTCCTCTGAGCATCATACTCTTACCTCATAATTCCTAAGTTTGGCTGCAGCCTTTTGTTCTTTTAGCAATCGAGCATATTTTTGACATCACAAGTATTGTTTATGTCTGTGGAACAGCCTCTTTATGTCCTGTTTCTCTGATGCTGTGGATGTACATCAAACATCATGATGAAAGGAGCCATCCATGATGTGCACTGCACCACAGATAGACTGTGTAAATATTTTCATGATCTCCCAAGCAAATAACAAATTTAAGAGAAATACGATTATCTTTAAATCCTGCACACTGTAAATGTTTGCTTTTAATCCTTTGCATAACCTTATTAAAAATTTCAAGATGGATACGTTCTCCCACTGGCTCTGACAAACATCTGGTTTACAACAGACCCATGTGATGAAATTCCATCCAGAATCACATTTGCTCTTCACTGTGTTTTCTCCCGGTATCAGTCATAACCCAGAACTTCTGTGTTTTGTCTGGGATATAAGACAGTGCAATTATATGTTTTTATTAGGAGTAATGCACGGTCCTCTCCCTTACAGAATTTAAATCTGCGATCTATGGGCAGGTACAGTCAAGTATATTGATAGTCTCCCTTGTGGGTTCTGCTGACACTTGGGTTTAATTGTAGTGAACTTTGAATTCCTATCTTAAGGTCAGTTATTAACTATTGATGGATTCTCCTTTTCTCCATTTAATGCTAAAGTATTCATACTAACCAAGATAGATGAGAATGCTCAAGAAATTTTTCAAAACCATCGCTGTGCAAGATACCCTTATGCTCTCCCCATGTGACAAACGTTGAGCCCTTTCCTAGAGGTGGTGATCACTCATGTTCAGCTTAAAAAGGAAAACACAACACAGCGCTGTGCTCCTGACCCCTCACCACTCTTTTTTTTTTTTTCCTCCTCCCCGGTACTATCATCCTAGAAACAAAAGGTCCTACTTGCAGCTATTAGGAGAAAAGAAAATAACATTTCCTCAGGCACAACCTTGGATCCCAACCTTGAAACCAAATGGGGTCAGAATGCAAAGGAGCAGCCATGGTACCACGCAGCACCCAGCCGGGCTGACAAACAACTCTGCTCCTTTGGGCTTCCCAGAAGGGAAAAGAGTGCCCCATGGAGATTTATAAACACATACATAATAAATGGGAGGCTGAAGTTTAAACTGTTATGAAGCATTCTCTACTCCGCTTCCGAAGTCCTCTGTGATTTAAAGAGCTGACATTTGCTGTGCGCAGGCCTATTATTCAGAATGACTGTTTGTGTATAGACAATATTTTAAAATGGCTTGCTGGAGATGAAAAATTCTTATTAAGTCAGAAAAACAGTTTAAGTAGGTAACACTCTCCCAGTTTAGACTGCTATAACTCTTGCTGACCCACAGTAGGGAAGACACGACGGGGGTGGGAAAGCCTGTCGATGCTTTCTGCTGTGTTAGCATAGGAGGGCTGTGGGTCCAACCCCACAGATGCTAAGCCAATGTGGCACCAGCCATGGCTGTGGTCACCTTTCTGTCTCCCATTAGCAATGGGCGCAAAGAGGTTTGGTGCCACTGTTAGGCATTTAAACCTTCTTCCACTACATCAGTGCTGGAGCTATGAAATGTTTGTCATCCTGAAGGTAGTGGCACAATTTTCACTGATGCCCTCCATGGTCCATAAAAGCAACGCTTGACACCAGCCAGCAAATAAAGCCATGAGACTCACTAGCCCGAACTCACTCCTGTCTCTCATCACAGATTGATAGGTTTCCCATGCTCAACCTTGTCCAACCCATTGCCTTATGTCACAGTCTTGGTGGCAATCAAGACAGACATTTATTTCTGAGGTACCCTCCCTGCATCAAGTTAACTGCTGTGAGGATCAGGAACATCTAGACATTCCTCCAGCAAAACGACTGAGCAGGGCTGAAACATACACATAGAGTTTTGATTTTACATGGTAATAATTATCAAATACTCCCAGCAGACTTAGTACCTTGTCTTCATATGATGCATCTGTGGGTCACAATGTGCTTTTCAAAGCACACTCACACTATTGAGCTGTTGTTCAACCAGTGCACCCCTTGCTCACCATCCAGATCTGGAAGTGCCATCTTTTATTTGATGTACACATATTTTAACAATAGGGAAATCTATATATCTAAGGATCAAGTAACCCAGTGATACTTGGCCAACCCGCTATGGACAAGACTGGCTACACCTCTCTAGTATATAAATTATCCTACCCAAAGGACCCTGTTGTGCAGTGCTTTACTGACATTATATTTGGTAACAATGACCAGTTCAAAGACTATTCACAGTATCACAGTATTACCAAGGTTGGAAGAGACCTCATAGATCATCAAGTCCAACCCGTTACCACAGAGCTCA
>JAOXOE010000256.1:5176215-5207494 GCA_028565055.1 Phoeniculus purpureus | reverse complement strand
AAGGTTGGAAGAGACCTCATAGATCATCAAGTCCAACCCGTTACCACAGAGCTCAAGGCTAGACCATGGCACCAAATACACAGGTCTGGCTAAATACAACAGACTTAGGTTTTTTGGGGTGGTATATTTTGGTCTGGTAGAGAAAATAACACCTCTTGAAGTTTGTGCACTACAAATAAACACTGTAATCTTGATGTCTTCCATGACATGTAAGCACAGAGTTAAACACAAAGTTCTAAACAGGGGACTTTGACAAACTTTCAAAACTTTCAAAATCAAACTTTACATTCAGACTTCTAGGACAAGATTCCACTGCTGTCTTGGCCAACTACCCGGCAAGGACCATTCCCAATAGCCAGCTTCTGTACAGCGTATTCATTTTGAGAGCAAATGCAAGTGGGCGACTCTGTGCCCAAGACGCTCACTGTCACAGAATGGTCCCTGAGATGTTTAAATTACATATATATATTAATTTACGCATATATTTATACCTTAGACACATATATATGTATTGCTGATGCCTTGGACACAACATAATAGGAAAAGTTACATTATAATAAATAGGCTTCTAGCAACCAGTTTAATCATCCTCTCTGGAAGTTCTCACACTGTAGAGCCAAAGTGTGAGTGAAAACTCCAAGCTATCATTTTATAAAGCAATCACAAAAAAATCCTTAACAGTTAAAAGAGGGAAAAACTTACAGACCATGACTCTTAGTAGGTTTTTTTGCAAATGAGTTGAAATGACTAATCAACAGCTGATCAAGAAACAATTCAGTCTTAGCTGAGGCTTGTGAAAAATCAGCCAAGACAAAAGGTAAAGCAAAGCAGACAAATGCTACAAGATTTACCCTGCTAGCCACAAATGTCAGTGTAGAAATGGAAAGATATTTGCTTTCTCTCCTTTATAAATCACAGACTTTGATTTGCACTGTTTTTAAATACTGTCTATGAAATATTAGAACTTCAAAACAGATTTAGGAGGTTTTAGCAACTTCTCCTAAACAGATAATTTATTAGAACTTTTGGCATTTTAGTTTTATTAAAAGTGTCGAATATAATACTAGCTGTGCATCAAGAAAGAGCGTATTACCCAAGTGTTGGCAGCCATTCATATAAAACACATTGCTCTTCATCATCTGGTTCAGGCATTTTTCCTATTTGCAAAATCTGCATCTTAGTTTTGGGGGTTTTTTTTCCGCCCCATGAAGCCAGTTTTATTTAAAGCATAACACTGCCATGTAATTTGGATTTCTTCCTGATCTCTTGTTTCTGGAAAAGTAAGAAGAATGCACCTAATGCAGTCTTTCAGTCAAAGATGCTCTGTAAGGACAGAGAAGCCCAGCACAGTTACTAGGCATGGCCAGATTTCATTTGCAACCATTTTACCATCCCAATTTATTTCAATGGGACAAGTGACTCATTGAAGTCTTGTTGTGACGCATCTTCTTGCAGGGAGAGACCTTTTCTGGGAGCATTTACACATGTTTGGCTTGTTCACTATTCAATTTAATTGTTGGGTTTTACTTCATCTCACCACAGAAGTATCTGAGTTGATAGAAACCTTCCTTCTATGCTAAATATTTAAAAAACCCTAAACTAAATGCTTGTTGCTTTTTCCTAGGATCAAAGTGGTATATAAAAGTCCAATGAAGCCAGTGGAAATAGCTCTTGTCAGTCCAGGGAAATCAAGATCAGGCCTCAGCATTCTGCAGTGGTGAGGTGAATAATGAAGCTCCTAATGACTTCATCGCGACTTGGATTTAGCCCTGGCAGGAAACTCAGCCATAAACCCATAAATTCATGAAGATGAAATTCTGAGTGAGTATATTTGGTTGAAGGAGGTGAAGACCAGAAATGTGCAGAGAGGAAAAAAAAAGTCCAAGCCCAAATGTCTACAGCTGTTAAGAAATGAGCTGGTGTCATGTTGGTAACCCTTTAAAATAATGGTCTAATGATTATTAATTCCTTCAATATTTAATGTAATAACATTAATCACAATGAACTCATTTAGTATTAATGTGAATGTCAGACGTTCCTCTCCACATACATGCACATCATTTCGGGATTAGCTCTTAGCTACATAATTCTTTCTGTATCCATCAGACAGTGCTGAGGATAGTTTCACTACTTTGACACCTCTGACCACAAGCACAACCTACACACAACATCCTTTGCATTTCCACACATATTTGAGGACGTCTCTAAATAGTGTTCCCAGCAGGATTCAGGAAGTGATTGTCTCCTTGTATGGGGCACTGGTGAGGTTACACCTTGAGTACTGAGGTCGTTTTGGGCACCTCAATACAAGAAAGACATTGAGGTGCTAGAGTGGTTCCAGAGAAGGGCAACAAGGTTGGTGAAGGGTCTAGAGAGCAAACATTGTGAGGAGTAGCTGAGGGAGCTGGGGCTGGGTACTGTGGACAAAAGGAGGCTGATGGGAATCACAGAATCATCATGGCTGGAAAGAATGTCTAGGATCATCAAATCGAGCCCTCATCCCAACATCTCCTTGACTCCATGGCCTCAAGTGCTCTAGCTACTCATTTTTTAAACACCTTCAGGGACAGTGACTTCACCACCTCAGTGAGCAGCCTGTTCCAGTGCCTGACCACTCTCACAGTAAAGAACTTCTTCCTAATATCCAATCCAAACCTTCTCTGACACAATTGGAGGCTGTTTCCTCTCATTCTATGATTAGTAATTTGGGAGAAGAGACCAGGACCAGCCTCACTACAACTTGCTTTTAGGTAGTTGTAGAGAGCAATAAGGTCTCCTCTCAGCCTCCTCTTCTCTAGGCTAAATAACCACAGTTCCCTCAGCCGCTCAGTCTACAACTACCTGAAAGGAGGTTGTAGGTCTCTTCTCACAAGTAACAAGTGACAAGACAAAAGGAAATGGCCTCAAGCTGCACCATGGGAGGTTTAGGTTGGACATTAGGACAAACTTTTCCATGGAAAGGGTCATCAGGCCTTGGAATAGGCTGTCCAGGGAGGCAGTTGAATTGCCATCCCTTGATGTGTTTGAAAGTCATGTAGATCTGGAGCTGAGAGACATGGTTTAGCAGTGGCCTTGGGCCAGTGGGGTTAATGGTTGGACCCGATAATCCTACAATTCTTTCCTAACCTAAACATTTCTATGATTTTGGAATTCTGTAAGTGCCTGGTGTTCTGCATTGAGTAATTATAGTATCAAGAGGTAGGAGGCAGTATGTGGAAGAGAAGGCACTGATAGAGTTGCACGAAACTTCAAGATATTTCTGTTCTTTGCTACCATCTATAAGTGCTGATGACTGCTCTGAGCCAGACCCGCTTTCAGCGTGAGCTGATGTCATACTATTGAAAGTGACTGACTGTAACTGAGGAACTGGCCCACTAATACATTTTCTTGGTCAAGGACTACCACTGCCTCTGAGGCATGGCGGTGTGTAACCAAATAAAAGAGGTCTGAAGGCATCATTCAGTTTATACTTCTAGAGAAGGTATTTTCTAGGCTAGCTACTGGCAGTGCCCAAGATGTACAAAATTCCATTACCCTCACACTGACTTTTGTGCCAGACATGGAGTAAGATAAGGATAGCAAGGACCAGGGCATGGAAAAGACATCTAGTCTATGGCAAAACCAAGAATATTTCCAAAATCCGCACAGTCAAGGAAATGTCATCAAACCTTCGTCAATTCTCATCGCCGTGTATTTTCAGTCATATTGAAATCTGCAGTGTTTTAGGCCAGCATAACCCATACAAACGCCTCCTTACAGCATTCCTGTCCCCTCCCAATGAAAACATCTATTTACTGACTTCTGCTCATTTCGGAATAGCCCGGCATGCTGTTAGTTAAAATTCATTCTTTTAAAGCACAATATCCATTTAGCTTCTATCCTCTGAACTTTTTCATTCATTATTAACACTGAAAGCCAAAGTGCATGGGAGAAGTTGAGTCCTATCGGCGTTTCGGATGAAAGTAATGTCTCGGTGTATTAGTGGTACACAGCACTATCAGACATAAAATGCTGCCCAGTTCTCCAACAAAGCAGCCGTATCCCGGTGCCTAATAGGATCACTTACTTCAAATGTGACACCACCTTCTTTGAAATATGTTGAGATTTCATAAACATATGAAGGTTCTCAAAGTCAAACAAAACCTCCAGCCTGCAGCCCAAGCTCTGATTCTAAAGAGCTTTCTGTTCAATAAATCAGAGCCTGAATCAAGGATTTTATTTTTTTCCCTCTGGCTTGCCTTTTTTTTGGAGGGGATAAAAATAAACGTCATCTGGTTTTGACTGCAGATAATGAATCATATTAAGAATTTTAAAAGCACTATTCTCTTTTTTGAGACCTAATTTCAGACCTATTAACACTTTAATATGAAACAGAAGCCCATCATTTCATTAGAAGAAGAATAAGGCCACTCTTGTACCATATGTTGTTTCTTCCTTTATGAAAAAAATAAAAAATCCTTTTGAAATCCTAGATTGGGCAGAATGGAACTCTGGCACAAAGACAATGTATAGGTGAGCAGCCCTCGCATCAGAGGCATTAACTGTTTCAAGCAAAATTCCAGGTTTCTGGCAAACTCTCCTTCACATTCCTTATCATAATAAATGATCCAACTTTAAAAATATAATAATTTGTTTAAAAAGAACGATTGCAAGACAAAAAGAGATCCTGGTGGGGGCGACCCAAAGCATGTGAAATGCTGGCATGGCATCACCACAAACCCGCCTGAGGATTACACCAAGGACAAACAGCTGCCTCAAACAAGTGCTTTTTTGGCACAGTCAATATTTATTAAACATGAGGAAAGAAAATTAGAGCTGCCCCTTTTCAATATTTACATTTTAAACCCAAGAATGGCTTTAAAACACAAGCAACATGAATGCAAGAGCTGGTGTGATAGCAGAGAACCTTATTGCACATAATTAACAGACACATAATGTCTGGTTACTAGTAATTTCCTTCTAGCTGAGTAAGGAAATAATTTAATCATGTTGATCAAATGAATCCCATGAGCCCAGCGTAACATTCTGCTTTTTTTGCCCCCCTCTCTAAATCTGCATTAACTGATAAGAGTCTACTTGGCGAAATCAAGGAACCAACCTTGTTCAGGTATCCTTAACGATACCTTAAATACAAAGACGGTTTTCATAATTGGGTGGATCAAGCATTTTGTCAAAATCTTTTCTAATTTCTGATGCTGCCTGCAAAGAAAAAAATAAAAACAGGGGGAAGGAAGAAGGAGATAACTTTTTGTGGTCTTTATTTGGAATAGAAACAAAATATTGTTTTAAACCACATATCCCATGTTGCTCTGTTACAACAGGGAAGATATTTCTATCGAGACATTAAAAAAAGATAAATTAAGCATCTTAAACACTTGAGTGTTAGGCAGCTCACTGTAAATTATGATTATTCTTCTCTCCTTGCCCCCAAAGTATCTCCAGATGCAACTCAGAAACACGCAGGTAGAATTTTCTCTTTTTTTTTAACTTTCCTCCCCTCTAAACTACCATTTTATTTGATAATACATCATTTGCCTTGTCATTCCAGGGTTTCATAGTAAAACCTTTTGTGGAATTCTGCTATTGTTCTCTTCAAACTACTTGGAGAAAGCACTGACTACCTCCTGTGCTATCTCAGGTAGTTTCCTGTAATGAGGTGATATAATTTAACACTTACCATAATACATTTTATCCATCTATTGTTTGCTAAATAATTCCTGCAATAACACTTTTATTCTTTCCATAATTCTTTAGGGTAATGCTGGAGGAATAATATTTTTACTGCAGTGATTGATGTTGGATTCTTCTGCGTGAATAGACCCCACAAACACGGGTTATTGATAAGCATTAAAAAAAAAAAAGTCATTTGAAAAGGATATCAGGGATCAAAGGGTTAATACCATTTTATGGGGTTGTAAAAATCTACCTCGAGAATCTTGTGTTAGCAATATTCTTTGTGTAAGACGTATGTTATTAAAACAAGTAGCAGCATCTGAATTAAAGTGACAGTATGATGGATGACTAGTGAAGTGGAATCAGAGTAGTTTGCAGCATTTTGGGCGAGATGTGGGAATTCTGCCTCAGAGGCTGGGTGCTTGGCAGACGCATCGATTCTGCCCTGACGCATATTCATAAATATGCCCCTGGAGAGGTGTGGCCTCGCCGAATTTACAAAATTATGGTCATGAATTATTTAACATTTATTTATGGATGCTATATTTAAACAGCATTTGCAAAGGCGAGCAGACCACAGCGCACACCATGATCTTTAGATAATGCAAATTCTGCCCAAGACGGAGCGTGTTTGCATACTTCACGGAAGGGCTACGTCTAGCACAACCAGGTAAGCGATATGTCAGTGTTGCAGCTTTAGACACCACCGTCTGCTGCACCCCCAGAGACTCACAATTCCAAGAAATACCTGACAAGTTGGCAGTTATGACCTCTGCAAAAGAGTTCTCTTCTGACAGAGACACCACGCGGCTGCTGAAAACTCCTTTGGTAATAAACAGGTGCAAAACTTGCTTTCCTTGACCACTGGGTCCAAGAACTTTCTGTCCAAGACAGCTGTATGGGCCCACTGATCTCCACAATAATATGTTATTACTGCAACACCAGAGCTGCAAACATTAGTGCTTATAAGCCTGAAATGCAAAAGTGAGGCTGTACAGGAATATCCCAGCCTCTCCATTGGGCTTATATGCAATTTGCATCATTTTATTATGGGGTCAAGTACTCTCTCCATTAATAGCTCAGGTTTTTCTCTGCTGGATACACAAAAAGCATTCAACACACTAGGAGAGCACAAACTGAATTCATACCACACCATGGCTTTAACAAAAATTAAAGATGAAATGTCCCTAGATAAAACAGAACCTGAAGGCAAAGGGGACCCTTCTCACTCTGGAAGGGTTTACCCTTGAAGAAAAGGAGATCTTTCCTTTAGCACTGCACTGCTCGTTTACCATTTATCCCCTATTTACACTCCATTATATTATCCCATTGTGTTATTTCTTATTCTTCAAAAGACACCATTTTACATTTAATTTTCAATGTAGGGGACATGCACAACATTGTCATGTGGAAAATTTGCTTTGTTTTTCTTCTTTCTAATTCCAAGAGCTTGGTACACAGTGTTTGGTTCCTGCAGAGAGCAAGGAGAGGTACCCAAGGTGCTGCTGCAAGAGCTATGGGAGATGGTATCAAGCTATAAATGGCCCTTCCTGCTCTGCAGAGGTATTTCTTAGGCGACGGTACGTATCAAAGATTAAGTGTACAAAGCAAGTGTCCTTTCACACCTTTTTCCTCTTCTTGCTGCTTCAGCAAGCAAGCAGCCTTGTACCCTTGTCCACACACACCAACAAGCTGGGGGCAAATGGAAGGAAAAGCTCTTTATCACCACAACCAACTGCCCTAATGCAGCTGTATGACAGACACCACTGCCCAGTCCCATGCCAGTGTAGACACCTTCAGCGTTCCTCTAAGGGGGCTGGTAATGGGGTGATGTCTTTGGAAAGCTTTATTCACTGGCATTTTCCTGAAATAAACTCCCCAGAAATTTTTTTTTTTTTTTTAATTTAACTTAGGAATTTAAGGTCTTAGGAAGGTCATCCTGTTCATGGGATGCACTAAAGAGGATCATAGAATGGCTGATGTTGGAAGGAACCTCAGAGATCTTCTGATTTGCTTTGCACGCACATGGAAGTGGTTTCCTCTGCTCTAGATTTGTTGTAAGAACACTTTGCAGTCAGGTTTTTTTTTAATCTGCCTCTTACATTGTAAGAGAAACATTGACCAAAACCTGGTTTTACTGAGCTAATAGGTGTTCAGTACACCTTGTCCAGAAAAAAATGAAAGCGTAAGAGAAACCAAAAAGAAACCCAGCATTGTATTCAAGATAATTAGACCTTCAGCTTTTGTTTCACATCCTGTCTGGATGAAGTAAATCCATGTGCTTCAGTAAATCCATGTGTTTCAAGCCATGGCAGAGATTGACTGCCCTTTGAAACTATGAAACTTTGGGTTTCTCTGAAGACAGTGATTCTGTTAGTTCTTCTCATCACTAGCATAACCATTTCTCATCCCCAGCAGAAGCAAAGAAAAGAAACACAACTCACAGCCACTGCTCTGGTGTCCCCTTCAAACACCAAGTCTCCTCCTAAAGCAAAGCTGCAACAACAGCTGCCTCCACAGATGTGAGTCACACATGAGCAGCAACAATCCCTAAGAAGGCAACCACACATTGTCCTCGGCCTCCCTGGAAGCCATGGCTTGGCAGCAGGAGGACATGGCATCACTTATTTTGACTCTGAACAGCAAGAATGGCTAGACTAAGTGTCCCTCCCCTGCAAACCAGATACAAACTAGGGAACCATTTCTCCCCTTAAAGGAACCTTTCAGACAACCCTGCTCCCTGTGCTGTGTAAGAGCTACACCACAGTTTTCTCCTATTACTCGACTTTGGGAACTGATTTATCGAATGTGAACAACTTTTTCTCCAGAGACCTTGGAAACTGTACAAATTCTCACTGTGTTCTGCTAAAGTTTTATTTTAATACTGTGTCACTTTTCAGCTGCCAAAGGTGGTGTGAAAACAAAAGCAAAGCAAAGCATTTAACTTTCCTGTGTCGACACCAAGGACTCACCAGCCATCATCTTGCTGCTTGTACTAATTGTGCCCTAACAAATGATGCTTCTGGCAGCACAGACCAGCTTAAAATTGGGGTTTGTTTTTTTAAATTCTGGTTCAAGTATATTAATTCACGATTCCATTATTTTAAAGAAGACAAATTGCTGGCCCTGTTAAGTACAATGTTCTCAAGTCCTCTGCTGATCCTGTTCTAACAGGAATCTAAATCTGTGAATGTAAACTTTTCCAGAGTTCAGGGATGTCTCAGTGTGGCCAACCCAAGCTTGGAACACTCTCCAGAAGTTATTAGTGACAATCTATTTTGATTTTCCAGCATATTTTTCTTCTGCTGCATCCCCTTTTCATCTGGAAGCAACAGCTGTCTCTTTTTTAATTGATGAGGTGAACTGGTATGAGTGAGCTTATGATTTCTGCTCCTTGCTTGAGTGGCAGAGAAGTAAATGGAAAAATTGCCTTCAAAGTTTAAACGAAGGATTTGGCTTTTGCAATAGAGAAATTACTGGTGCTCAGTGGATTTCTCTTAAATGTTGCATGCCAAAGAAATAAACCATGAATGATTGGAGTAGTGGGATTTTTGCTATCAGATAAATCATCACTCACTCAGGTTGTCTGACTTTCTTTCCTTTGCAGAGTTAGGATTTTTTTCTTTCCATGTTTAGTTTACTGACAACAAGAAACATCTCTGAGATGACCTGAAAGCAGCGTTTCAAATACTTCTCTTTCTCTCCTTAAAACATTGGATTTCCTGCAGTGGAGTGCTTCTTGCCCCTTCCAAGTACTTAACCCATGAAGTGTGGTCTCTTTGATAGACTGGAAACTCTTCTCAAGAAATTCAGCAAAACTATCTTTACTTCCTCTAGAAGGAAGTGCTAAAGCTTGAAACTTTTATTGTTTTCATTTTTGTACATGTTGTTGGCATGTTTCTGCTCAATTAATGTTTGGACTTCTGAAAGAATGTGGACAATTTCCACTTGAACAAACTCAGCAGAATTAGACCAGGAATCTCCTCACTTTAATTACTATTGAAAAAACCAAACCAAAAAGGAAATCGTTGTACATGTTAATGATGGGTGGATTTGAGCCAGTTCAAACCGTGAAGTACTGTGATCTCAAGAATACCAAAATATTAATAATTAACATAAGCCCTGACACCTCAGCCCAAAAGGTACTGACGTGCTTTGTAAACCATCAGGCAAATCCCTGTTTCCTCCTGATCTCCCCCACTAGTTTGCAGCCAGCAGAGTTAAGCTGTTTTACACGTCCCTGGTGTGGCTCTGGCCCTACGTAACTTCTGTGCTTTCCTGATGTAAGTCTGGGCTTTTGAAAGTCAAGACACAGAGAAAATCTTCTTCCTTTAGTAGAAGCCCAAGGGACAATGTGATGAACCTTGCAAAGCAAACGAGCCTTCACCCCAATCCAGAGATGGAATTCAGTGTTCACAACACAAGAACTTCTGCTGAGGCCACCGAAGACTGCAGACACTCACACGCACTGAAATATTCGCAGTCCTTTTCCTCATAACATCTGCACTAAAATGTTTGGTGCCCGTTTTGTTTGTATCACAAACTGGGTCACAAAGAAACCAGTTTGTGAAGATAACAGCATTTGAGGGTCTGCAGCCTCTGAGGAGAAATAGAAACAGGAGGAAAAAGCATTTTTCTCCATAATTTCACTTTTTTACCTGCCCTAGACAGACTGGGCTGCTACATGTTGTAGGTAAGGACTACTGGGAGCTACAGCAGGCATTAGAGCTACAACTACAACTCATTACAAGTGAGACAGGAGCACTGCAGGCAACAGAAACTGAATTCCAGGGATTTTGAACAAGGTGTTATGAGAGAAATCCCAGCCCCATTACAGTAAGTGGTGAAACACCTTTCGACGTCATAGAAATCACAAATGCACCCAATATGTGGGAGGTTTTCACTTTTCCAGTCTCTGCTTCATTTGTCTCTTTATTTATCCTATTGGATTTACTGTGCTCTGGCCCTTTGCTGTACCTGGAGTCACTGCTTCTCCTAACAGAATTCAAAGTCAATGATGGTCAAGGCTGGGGTGAACTTCTGCACTCACAAGGGTTGAGTAGGTTCAAAATCAAACGGGAACAAGAAAAGAGTGGAGTTCAAGTTATTATCTTCCTGTGTTCACTACTTCTGATTTTACTCTCTACGCAATTACACGTGCAGAGTTAACCACGTGCAAAAACATTTACCAGGATGGGACTGGAGCCATGATGTGTAAACATATATGTAATTGCCACTGACATGAAGTTTGCACTGAAAGGCCTTTCAACAAGCTTGACAAAAAAACCAGACATCTCCAACCCAACCAAACTTCAGCATTTGGGTCTTTGGCAACAAACCCAGGCTGCTACTGTAGAGCCACAAAATACTGTAGTAAAACAAGTCCAGTTCCAGCAGAAAGAGGTGAATCTGACACTGTGGCATGTTTTTGGATTTCATCACCGCTCAGGAACATTTCAGATATCATAAAAAATGTAAAAATTATGTTTCTGGTCTCTCGCTACAGCAAGAAGTCAGTAAACGGAGAGCCAACATTTGAAAGTGCTGAGTTCTGAAGCTGGGCTCTTGGCTTGGAGGAGCTGGCTGTCTCCTCTCCCACTGCAGAGGTCACTGGGCATAGCACTACAGACACTGTGTGATGTATTTGGGGAGAGAAAGTCGCCCTTAATCAAGTTTATATTACGAAAAACTGTCTGCTTTAGCTTACTCTGTCTCGCTCAGCAAGAGTTTTCAAGGAGGCAAGTGCTGCTACTAGGGAAGCAGGATTTGCAAAGCCCATGAGCAAGATTAACAGTGCCAGGAAGAAGCTGGAGAAGATCAGTTGTGAAGTCAGAACAAGGAGGATCCACAGGGAAAAGAGCAGACTTTCAGTGTTGGCACAGTCTTTCTCTACTGCAAGGACAGAGACGTTGGCCAAATACCCTGCTGCTGCCCAGGATGATAAACAACATCTGCTGAGCATTTTAGGTGCTTATTAATGCTGATTCATGTCCAGTTAATATCGATAATGCTCCTACTCCTTGTGGATCTTCTCACTTGACCTGCATGTGAAAGTCAAGCTTTGCATACTGCTGAGAAGAAGCAGGACTTTCCTCCAGAACAAGCTGCGTAGAGAGGTGGTGGACACCCCATCCCTGGAGACTTTCAAGGTCAGGCTTGATGGAGATCTGAGCAATCTGTTCTAGTTAGCGGTGTCCCTGCTTGTTGTAGGGGGGTTGGACTAGTTGACCTTTGGAGGTCCCTTCCTACCCCATACATGCTATGGTTCTGTGCAACAGTTCCCATTCTTGAAAGGCTTCTAAGGCTTTGCATTAGGGATACAAAAAACTTCTGTTACCCACTAGCACCTCAGATCTTTGTCAATCTTGATTCACCACTTCTCTCATGCCTCTGACATTTACAGTGATGCTCAGTGATGAATCTGGTCCAGCTTCTCTGGAATCCTCATAATGAACACAAGTCTTTAAGCTCACCCTCTTGGCTGACAGTGACAATAACATCACTCCAATATTTTCAGCAGTTAGAATCTACAGTACGAGTTCTGTTGCTTAAAAACATTAACAGGAGTTTTGGTAGTCCTGACAGCTTAAAGAAATGGCTCAAAGGCATTATCAGAAGACTGGGAGGATGGTGGTACGATGAAAGCAGCAAAGGCAAAAGGAACAAGATGGCTGTACAGGCAAACAGGGACACTGAAATTATACAGCTGAAGCTTCTTGTGTCCTTACCCAAAGTGCAAACTTTGCTGTCATCTATAAATCAAGCAGTTTATGAGGCTTCAATATTTACACTCTAATTAAAAAATCATAAAGTCAGACCCCTTCAGTTTGTAGAAAGAAGAACTCAGGATCTGCTACTGAAACGTGGCATTAATCAGTAACTCCTAATGATCTGCTCCACAGCCTTAGAGGTTACATGCTTATTCAGCTACACATAACAAACAAGATAAGGAGAGAAAGTGGGAGAGGTGGAGGGAATACATTACAGCAAGCACAGGGCTTCACTGCCACCAGGACCTATTCCTGACCCCTCCAATCCTCAGGTCACATTTTATTTACTCATTTCCAAACGGCAACGGATTTACAACGTAAAGCTTTGATAAGCCATTGCATACAGAATGATCCCGAGATGTTTTCCATGTGTGTAACTTCTGCAGAAGCCAAATACAGCCCCCGAGGAGCACCTGCTTTTACCTTTATATGGTTAGAACTTCAGTCTCCTTCACATTAATGAAAAATGAGCCTTAAGAGTCAATGTTTCCACATGAGTTTTAGGGAAACTGCTGATTTCTGAATCTGCCATTGTCTGCTTATGCAGTCAAAAAGAGCTCTCTAGGCAAAGGCTGGAGGAATCCAAGCACTGCACAACACTGCAAGTAAAACTTAGAAAACATTACACAAAAAGCTGTAATTAGGGCTCCTAATTCGACACTTAAAGAATAGCATTTATCATTTAAAGCCTCTCACAAATATAATCAGACAGGGCTCAGCACTCCTCGCTTGGTGCTAAACAAGCCCTTCTCCCCATCATGTGCAAACCTGCGTGGCAAGTCCCACAAAGCTTCGATCTTTTCCCAAAACCAAGAGCTGACAGATCTCTACTGGGACAGGCAGCCGCTGAAGAATTTTAGGAAGAATTTCTACACTGTTGTAAAGCATTGGAACAGGCTGCCCAGGGCAGTGCTGGAGTCACCATCCCTGGAGAGATTTAAACAATGTGTGGACCTGATGCTTAGGGACATGGTTTAGTGGAGACCTGGCAGTGGTGGGTCAAAGGTTGGACTCCATGATCTCACAGGTCTCTTCCAAGCAAAGAGATTCTGTTATTCTGTGAAGATACCTCTTCCACACCATGGCCAGCCCCCACCAAGACCTCACTCAAACTTCTCATCTTGTACCCAACCGCTCTGGAGCTCTCACTAGTTCAGGGTGCAAAAGATAGAAGGAAATTTTAATCCTTGAGACAAGTTTGGAAAAAAAAGCAACATCTGTAATCTATCAGTCACAACAAGATCTTAATTCTTTTCTTTCCTTGTTTGGGTTTTTTTTTTTTAAGCTGACCACAGGTACCAAACGGCAGGCAAAAAGTTACAGACTTCATTTATTAAATCCCTCCATCTTATCCTTCACCTCTAGTCTTTTGACAATCTAAAAAGCATTAGGCAATAGTTGGTTTAGGTGAATACGAGTTGGCTTACTTCTGGCACTAGTTATATGATGCTATCCAGAATGGATCATTAAGGACTCAACTAAATTACAGTTTTGACTTGGGTATTCCCAGCTCATATATTTTTGTCAGACTGATAAGAATTAATGAGAGTCACAAGTACATATTTATGTGACCACAGACACTCAGAACCAGTGATGATTTACCCTGATTAGTAGGGCAAATTAACAAAAAAGCATGCAATAAAAAACCAACCTACTGCAGGCATTTTTTTCTTTTCGAGTGCAGAAGGCATATGGTGCTGCAGCAGCACGGTACTGACTACAGCAGAATGGCTCTTTAAAAATCACAGAATCACAGAATGGCTTAGGTTGGAAGGGATCTCAGATCAGCCAATTCCAACCCCCTGTCACAGACAGGGACACCTCTCACCAGACCAGGTTGTCCAGAGCTACATGCAATCTGGCCTTGAACACTTCAGGGATGGAACAGCCACAACCTCTCTGGGCAACCTGTTCTTTGTGCTTCTTTGGGTACTTGAAGGCTGCTATAAAGTCCCTCCTTATAAAATCAGATGATAAAGTCTTTTTATCAGGAACCTCAGAACTACAGTGGGATTGATCACAGCAAAGTCTACAAAAAACAGGATGGAAAAACAGAAAAGAGGGGAGACAACACCCACATTAAATCAGGTGTGGTTTTATTTCATGGGTGCCCTGGGGAAGGGGCCAACAGCTTCCTGCCCTGGCCACTAAAAATATACATGGCCTCCCCCTCATGGAAGGAAGGATTCTATGGGAGGAGGAAGGATTCCATCAGAAAGGATGCATTCCATGAAGGCAATGCATCCCTCTCCATTGTCTCTGTCAGGTTTGAATCCATCCTAACAAAAATCACCTCAAATGATATCAAAAGCAAGCTTGATCTGCTGTGGAGCCCAAAATGCAAAAGCTCCATGAGCAAGTCTATCCCTTTTTAAATCAACGCATCCTAAGAAGCTCCCCATGTCTGAAATGGGAGAGAAAAGCAGGAAATACTCAGCCACAGCACATGGAGATTTTTTTACAGTTCACTTTTTGAGGTAACCACCATACAAAAGACACTTCGTAGACAGGCACCGTTATGCCTCACGGATTTTTTTCCCCACATGCACTTCCCAATCACTATCCTTCCCGTTTTTTACAAAGCAAGTATGAAAGCTATTGTTCCAAGCCATTTCCAAAGCAAGCAATTGAATGACAGACCATAAAACATATGGGTCTCATTAACTTAAAATATTGCCTGTTTTAAACAGCCTCTTAGCAAATAACCATACGTAAAAATTTAATTCCATTTCGTGACTCGTGCTTTTACCATTTGGGCTACGGTTTATCTTAATGATTAGATTTACCATCGCTCATACTTTGCTTTGATGGCTAGGCTGTCGGTGCCAAGTCCTCGCGACCTCCTGAAGGAGACTTCTACCTCTGGATTGAGCATGGCTCAGGAGAGCCTTACTAGAAGTAGCTTAAAGTTGGCTTTTTTAGTCTTTTTCTTGTTTTGTTTTAATAGGCCCATTTTCATTCAGGGCCAAACACAGCTCCTTGGAAACAAAGTGTAATCAAAGCAACTTGCTTCAAAGTTTAGGCGTTTTCTGTCATGGCGCTGTCTAATGGGCTTCAAACGCTGCTTTATGTGGGGGGGAAACACAAACCACCACACCACAAAAACCTCCACATAACACACAAGTCTCTGTAAGTTTTTGCTGGAGTTTCTCAAAGCCAAGGCAGTCCTTTCTTGCTTTTAATGAAATTCCTTTCTATTTCTTCAGGTATGACTCCCCTTGGACATGGAGGGCATATTTTCTCCTTGAGTTAGGACAGCTTATGACAAATAATGATGAGGAATCAATAGACAGGAGGGAAATATTGGGTGAGAGGCTGAATGAATCTCAGAGATAAATTATTGACCACGGGCATGGCCCTCTCTCCTTTCTCTTATATGTTCGTATTCCATCTCACTAACAACCTGAAAGAAAATCAAATATTTTGTTTGGGGGCTTCACTAATATCAGCAACTTTTACTATCTTAATGGCATTTTTATTGATCCCCGCTTTAATGGGAGCTGTATATATTTGATGTTGGTCATTTAAAGTAGATGTGAGTAATAGACTTTCCCAGTGAGGATCATAAAGCAGCCCCTTGTCTGGCAAGCACAGGAAGCAAATAGAAGACAGCATTTAATCTACTGTTCTGCTGCAGTTATCGGGGCTGAGAGGAAAAAAAAAATAAAATGTAAAGATTGGCTGTGTGTGTCGTCCCCCCCTCCTTGCCCTCCCCGCACGCCGACTCTCGGGCACAGTGGTCATCAGCAAACTAACAACAAAAGGCCATTGGCGCAATGACCTTGGCTGTGGCATCACGCACTGGAGGAAAGAAATGAAGCCATTAGGCTGAGGCAGGAGAACAGGTTATAAATCAAGCCATTTCCAATAAGCTGCTGTAATGGTCATCCATCATTGCCAACCACGGCGCACAGCAGACCATGGAGACATTGGAGCTGCTAAAGCTGAGACATAAACAATAATAATCCGGGCTTGATGTTTCAGCCCTTCAGGAAATTTAGGAACATTTGCTTTTCTTTTGTTTGTCAGAGGTGATATTTAAAGCGTAAGATGTAATAAATAGAGGACAGTTGACACATCAGTACAGTTTACAAGCACTGCATTCTGGGTGTGATTAAAGATGGGGAGGGGGTGGCACAAGTTGAATGCCAAAAATACCCAGAGCTTCTGAAGAAATGCGGCTCTCTCTTCCCAGTATTACAAATTTAACCTTTCGAGCGCGCTACCCCTAATTCCTTTCCTTTTCTTTGAAAGCAAAAGTGAATTTCTTCCCGTGTCTGCAGTACGCTCCCACCACTGAGCAGGTTTTCAGAGGTGGAAGGAAAGCGATTAAAATCTGTAATTAGGTAACATGTGGGTAAGTGGAATTAGATATGCATGGACTGTACATTTTAATAATGTTTTATTGATCGTTTCTGGTGGCAGAACATTACAGCAGCTGAACTATTTATGGCGAACATTTCGGGGATAAAAAAAATTATATCTGCGCACAAATAATTTTTTTTCATAAAAAAAAAACCCAACCACAAACATGCTTCTAAATTTACACCAGGACAAATAATACAGTGTAAAAATTATGTACATGATGCTAAATCTTTCACTACAAACAGAAGAAGCAGTTTTTGAGTCTCAGCATGTGCAATAAACATCAAGTTTATTCTAGCAGGAATTTGCACTATTTACTTGTAGTTGATGGAATAAGGCAATGTTGCATCGTATCCCTCACATAGCCCTGCTCATTGCAAGGCGCTTTATTCATTTGCCAGGAGCATAGCTGTGGGTTTATTAGGCTGAAATATGTCTATCTTACATCCCGTTTCAATATGGGGAAACACTCTGTGCCCATGGTTGACGGCAACCAAAGGAAGAAGCAGAACTGTGGAGCTGTGCGAAGAGGTCAGCAACACCCACAGCAGTGCCCCTGTAGCAGTCTATTCCCATCCAAACCATGGGGAGACCCTTTTGTGGTAATAGGAACAACACATCGGATGTTGAGTTGCTCTGGGAATTGTGCAATCTAGCAAGTGCTACAGGGCCATAACAGTGGCCAGTGACCCACGTACGCTTCCAGTTTCCACACTGGCATAGACTTAAATTGAGCGTTCATGACATTCCCTGAGATTTCCACTTCCCTTTTACCCCAGCGAAGACAGGTACTACCACAGATTCCTCAACAAGCAGCTGCTATGACCTTGTAAGGAGGTCTCCTATCTAAAAGAGGATTGTAGGAAATACAAACATATTCCTCTGTAATACAGAGGATTACATCAAGGGACCCCCAGCCAGCCGCTGAAGGTGCTGCTTCTCATTCTCTGTGAAAACATTTGGACTTAGTATGGAGACACAGGGTTCACGCACTAGCAATGGCTGGGAGGCTCTGGGCTCAGTTTAAGGTAGTACCTCGGACAGCTGAGAACACACAGTATCTTTAGCAAGTAATGTGACTGCCTCTTCTCTATCATAGGGAAAACGAGGCTTAGGATGTGCAATGGGTTTCTCCAATGTGGCAAAAGGTGGGGTGTGGTCAATGTTTTGTCCCCAAACCAAATTTCTTCACAAATTGAAGTTCTTCCATGTGGGCAGGGGCCACCTGAAAGACTCCCTAGAGAATGAGAAATTTTTCCAGGCCCACTAAGCAAAACCTAAACCCAGTACGTCCCGTCTCATCCACTCCATACAGGAACAGAGTGGGAAAGACTTTCCCCTGCCCTCTTCTTTTCCCAATGCACCATGCAAGGCAGGCCAGAATTTTTATCTTTCTACTGTAAACTCTAATACCTGGTTTAAAATTATATGACAAGCTATTAATACAAACGGAGGGTTTGGGAGGATTTTATCACTCACAAGAGATGACACTCATAGGTTATGATGTCATTCAAACCACTTGATAATATACTGTACCAGCTCGCAATATTCCAAAAGCAGCTATTAAACTAAACATAGATGAGGAACATGTTGCCACAACAACACAAAACATTATGAACAGCAGTTCTCAGAAATATATGGTTGCAAAGCTGATTTTTATTTATTCGTGTAGTTGCTTTTTTTTTTCCCACCTAGGGTAAAGCCAACCATTTTAGTTCTCTGAAGGTGCTTATGCTGTGGGTTGAATTTAAAATCACCACAGTGGAAAAAAAATAAAATAAAAGGCCAATCGAACACTGAGGTAAAATCCTAGAAAAAGAATAATATATATATTTGATGTATGTAAAGTACAACCTGCCTAGACAGAAATAAATCAGTCATGGCCATTTAAGGCAATTTGGTTGCATTACCTTTCTTTTCATACCAAAGTTAAAAGCAATAAAAAGAGAAAATGTAAATACTAGTTCCTGCACTTTTCTAAGTCACTATTATCAAAACAGAGTGCTTTAATTATGTTTTGAGACTGGGGTATGGGCTGGGTGACAAGATTTACTGGAGGTCAACGTGAGCAATAACCATTTTTCTTGCCAATGAAAAATAATGCCATCAACGGGAGTTGTTAAGAACTATTACAATTGCTGAATTTAAATGCTTCTGTAGGACACTTAATCAGAGACGTTTGGTCATTCTGGTTCAAGGTACAGGTATATAACAGTTACCCGAGTCACGGTGATAGTTTTGATTATTTCATATGATTATTTCTATCTGAAAACACCCTGTTTTCAGCACTGTTTTGTGAAGGGGTTGATCTTGGCCAAACAGGCTTCTCCTAATGGGGTGACGTTTTGGAGAAGCAGCCTGAAAAGGCTGTGCCCCTCACCTTTCCTAGAAAGACTTTGCAAAAAAGTGTGACAACACCACATCGAGCAGAAGGAAGATTCCCTACCAAACAGATTACGCTGGTGGAGTCAAGACCTCTTATTCCCTGGCTCAGAAAAAGTAAGGTCCCTGCAGGGCTGGATATAAAGCCCATGGATTCAGCCAGGAGGACAAATTCCATCTTTCAGCAGTGGGTTTTCCAGTAGGCACAAAACCTCCCCTTTCAAATTTAGCAAAACTCCTCCCCAGACACAAGTCATACACCGGAGTTCAAAAGCAGTTGGACCCTCACTCCCAAACAAGAGTGTTGCCCAAGTACGACAAGAACATGGAGTATTTAGCTGTTTCGTTTGGTTTCCTGGATCTAGTGTGGAACACAGTGAAATCCACCTTCCCAGCTCAGCGTGGCAGCCTGACGTGAGCTGGCCAAAGCAGAGTATTCACTGTCATGAATTTTTTGTTTCGGTCCAGCTGAACATTCACTCCTACAATTAAACTTTAGAGCATGCTTTAACACAAATGTAATAGATTATTTTCTTATGAGATGCTGCTAAAGCCTCATTTGGAATAAATATTTATAAGTATTTATAAATAAAATATTAATTGCTTAAAATGGCATTTTTACGTGGTGCTACATTTCCCAGGAATGCTGGACTACATGATGTGATCCCAGTTTGGCATCCGTGAGTTCAGAGTACTAGGAGTAGTCCCTGCATCAAGAACCTTTGGTGTGAGTTGACTACAAATAGTAAGTAAAGTACGCCAAGGGCCAGTATTACCCCATCTGTAAAAGTATAGAAATGACTACTGGAAGTGATCTGGGTGCAGAATCATTCTTAGTCATTCATGGCTTCACAGTTCTATAGCTGTCAGAATTACAAGTTGGGGTTCTGGTGACAATGGGAGGAGAAAGAAAGTGTCTAAACCAATAAATTAGCCAATACCATTTGTTTTCTGCTTAAGACGGAGCATCAGAACCTTTTGGGAGAAACAGAACAGTTCAGGATTTAGGGTCCGAATACAAGTTACTACATACAAGCAGCTTACAACTGACTTCACATCAAAACTGTCTATATTTTGTCATGCTACGGAGTGCCATGTACATCCCAACCCCAAAGCATCACTGGTGGGTTCCTTGAGATAACAAGGAAAGCCCAAGCATTATTTCTACTTTGTTTAAACATGTATGTCATCGTTAGTGCTCCTCAAATGCACTTGACATTCCACTCTGTTTTCCACTTCATCAGAGCAGACAGTTGGTGTTTCAAATGTGGTTATTAACTGAAGCCTATGGAATACATCTTGCTAGGAAAAAACTTCATGTGCAGACAAGCACACCATACCTCAATATCTCCAGTTTTGATGAGCCATGAGTATTCTGAAGGCCTTCACCTTTGGGATGCTCAAAAGAATTAACCCTATGGACACTGCCTGCCAAAAAGAAACCAAACCCACATTTTCATTTATTTTGCTCCCTCTATGGTGTAAGTGTTGGAGACAGGTTAGAAACCAACTCTGAAAGAATTATGGCCACGCAGTACTCGTGACAGCTGGAGGAAAGTTTGAACACAAAGAGTAAGCGTGGTGAGGTCCGCTATGCGCCTTCAAAAGGTGCCAGTAGAGATTACTTTCCGAGCCTTTCCAACACCTTCTGACGGGGCAATGAGAAAGTACCACATTTGATCTACTTAAAGCTGGACTGGACAAAGTGCTAGAGAATACCCTCTATGGGGGGAAATACCTGCATCAGCAAGAACAGCGATGAGATGATCTAGTGCAGAACACTGATTTTTGTGATTCTCTGACACACATGTGCAAATACTGTGTCTGAGGAACACCTGCACACTTCAGATTTGTGATGAAGTTCATTGCATAAAAGGGATAGACAGAAACTGAAATAAGGAGAAAACAATAAAAACAATGAAATGATTTTCCTGAGAGTCTAGGAGGTGGTGTTTCTGGAAAGGTGCTTCTGCTTGAATTATTGCTTTTGCATACAACATTCTTGGTGGAATAAAATCGGAGACAACCACACAGAGATCCTAATATTTGGGGTCATTATTTGGGGTCAAACTTTCCAAGCAGGCAGCCAAAACACAATCCATCATCATGACCCTTTCATAAACACCTGAAACCACAGACAGACCTTCTCAACAGCCTGTTGGAGTGAAAAGGCCAACCCGGAGGGGCAGCTTATGGGACACTGGTGAAGGATGTGAGTCGCCATGTTGAAGTCAGTGCAATAACTCACATCTTTCTAAGCTAGTCATAGATCTAAAGTAGCTCACTGAACGAGTGGCCATGCACAGAGGCAGGGGATTCACCAAAGTTCATGATGGGATTTTGAGAATTTGATCTTTCAGTCCACTTTGCTTCACACTGTAAACCAGCCACTGACTCCAGTGGGCCTTATACCTGACCTGAATGTGGCCTCACAGCAGTTAAAGTATTTGAAGTCTGCATTGTTGCTGGAAGTAGCAGCAATACGTAGAAACCAGCAATTAGCTTTTGGGGTAACTAGGGCAGCTAAATGCTGTTTACCGAGTAAAAAGATTTTGCACCACATATTGCTGCCTCACAAAGCTATTCCTAGCAACAAGAAGCCACAACATTACCTGCGGTCATCTGCAAACCCCAAGGAAGATCTCTGGGAGGAGAAAGTTGCTGTTTTGAGAAGTATCAGCAAGCACATGCTGAATAATTTGACTCTATGCACATGGTGCCTGCTTTCTGCCATCAACCATTCTCTTAGCTCTTTACAGTGTGCACAAAGGAGTTGGCTCAGCAGTGTGTGTTTGTTGAAGAAATGTGATTTTCATAGAAATAGTTGATATTTAGAGGCTTTATACTTAATCAGATTGGGAAAATAAACCAGAGCAAGACACAATCAGCTCCCTATTAACACTATACTCTTCAGACATCTCTCGACTGTCAAGGTTTGCACGCTCCAAGCATGAAGGGCTCCTGCTCCAGGAATGAAGATTTTGACACTTGGCTGCCCCCCAACTCCCACCTCTTCTCCATAAGCAGCACCACGATCGCAGACTGACACCACTAAAGCATAAGGTTGTTTCTCACACTACAATTTTCAGGTGGCATGTAGAGAGGGAGACTGGATACCAAGTACATGGCTGAAATAGCTGCCATCCTCTCCTCCACATCACCATCAACGTAAGTCAAGTGAAGAACAAACTAAACTCCAATATACAATAGTGAGGAAATGCACCGCTAAACAAAGACAAAACTTCACAAGCCTGCTAAGGAACCCTTCCCAATCAGTTAGTGAAGAAAAGCAGTATTGGCTTTGCTAGACTTGGTGGTGAAAATCTGTCGGAATCAAAACAATAACCGATACCAAGACAGACAAAAGGAAACTTCAATTTCATGCCCTTCCTGACTCTTCATCTTCCCACTCAAGTAGGAAATTTAGCTCTGAGATGATTCAACATATGCAGCAGAAAATATTTTATAACTCCACTCGTTCTAACCCTTAACAATATAATGGTGGTTTAATGTCACAACTCTGAGAACATGCTTCAAGAATCGACCCATTTGGAAACTTCACACAGAATAAGCCTTTGCCTTCTCCACTTGATAGATATTGTCTTTACGATGCTTACCCTGAAACCTTGACTAGCCAAAGCAAACTCACTCTGACAGAAGTATTTTTGAAGCTGTTATTTTAATCGTAAGGTTTACATACCTGTCAGAGGATAGCACGTTCATAGCCTTGACTACTGTTCACAGGTTCTTTTTTCCAAAGTCTACACACAGGTCTCAGGGGTTCTTGCTCCTCAAGGCAAATTACCTCTGAGTGTTCAGGTTCACCTCCAGCGCTGTATATTTTTACTTTTCATAAGCCTCTTTCTTTGTGGTTTTGTTCCTCTCTTTTTCTTATTTTCAACTCCTGACCAGGACCCTTAAAGGAAAGAAAGAAGAAAGACATTTGGATACCGCAGTGATGGGTGACCTTATAAAGCACAGATAAATAGAGGAATTGTAATGCTTCCTTCACATTGTTTGACTGTGCTGCAGTTGTGTGAAAACATTTGTTCTACAAATAAAAGAAAACCTTTCAAACACCACTTTGGCCCCAGTTCTGCTCCCAGTGATGTAGCTGAGGACAGGTGCTGTGTCCTCACAGGCCTATCACTCAGTGAAGAACTGAACACATAGTAGTTAATGGAGAGGTGTCAATACAGCCGATTGATTCTGCCATATAATGGACGACACGGTATAAGGATTAGCAGCTTCTTTAGGCAAATTATTTTGGGGTTTCAGAATTGTAATTCCACTCTTTGCTCTCTCTAGACATTGACCATAGCGGTTTCTTATCACCAGCACAATATGTTTTAGAGCATTTTTAGTGCTTTAGTCAGAACAGTTTCGTGAGAGCAAAAAGAAGAGTTTTCAGAAAACAAAGGAAAAACAGTGTTTGTTTAAAAGAGGAAAAAACTGTTTATATTTTACACTATGTTTAACAATGTTTAAAAGTTTACAACTAGTTCAAACTAAGATAAGCAAAGCTAACATCAGTTGTATGGTACAAGTATATTCTGAACTACTGTATTAAATACAGTACTATGACCTTCAAGATTATTTAACAACCCACGGCTCATTTCTCCCAGAGCTGTTAAGAAGCCTTTAAAAATCCTACACACACAGAAAACAATTTTTGCTTGTGCAAATGAAGAGGAATTTTAGCAGCAACGTTCCTTGTTCTTTTAAAGACCCCAGAAAAACGTGTAGAAGTCACTGATTTTCTGAGGCCAAGAAGAGGATCCTGCAGCCTTCAAGCTTTGGTAACCAATAGTTGCATTGCCCATACAGAGCCCTGAAGAAGAGCAGCCAGAGCATGGCATCAAGAGGCACCGTTTGTGACAGCCCAGAGAAGGCAAAATGCGAACGAGACTAAGAAGCAACAGAAGCTGAAGGAAAAGGCCAAGCCTGTTTTCCTGAGACAAATCCAGGTGGGACAATGCAGAGGGACTGCAGCAGGGGCTATTCTGCAATGTCTGGAGGAGAGGAGATGAGCCAAGGAACAGCCTTGTGAAACTCAACTAGAAATTCAGCCAGAGACAGCTCTGATTTTTTTTTTTCCCTCCTCCCCCTCATCCCCCAGGCTCGGAAGAAGATGTATGTGTTTAGTTCAACTCATGCTCTTATTGAGTCTTGAGCAAGGAAGGGTCTGACTCGAGCACTTTTCATGCAGTCTGCAGGATTCCTGCACACACAACAGGCAGCTTACCGGGGTAAATTAGGACCCAGCCTTTGCCCTTAACCTAGAAGACAATTCACTCCCATTGTATGCAGTGGGTTGGGAAAAAAAAAAGAGAAAAAGGACTTGCAACAAATATTTCTAACTGCTAGGTTAACTCTGCATGTGATGTTGGGATGACGGATCATGACGGGAGGTGACAGACTTTCAGACCTTGGCTGGGAAGTAACATCAGCTGGAGGTAGATGATTCCTGTCAATAGGTACGCTTCACACAGCCAAAAGAATGATGACCTGAGGCTGTGGAGGGATTTTTGCTTTCTACTATTATATCCCTGTGTGTGCAAGGTTCAGGTATTTTTTTAAATCCACAAAGCAGCAGAAATATTGGTGTTTAAAAGCATGAATTACAAATGCCTTTGATTTGCTGGAGGAGACAAAAAAGTGATTACATGGAATTTGGACAGTGGAAAACTGTCCAAGATACAGTGTTCTTCCTGACCTAGCCTTGTCCTCATCTTTCATCTCATACACACTACATCGACCCCTGCCTCTGCTCCATGCACAGTGCCAGCCTCCACTGCCCATTTGTCAACCCTTCCATGTCATGCCAGCCCCTGGGCACTGGATGTATTCCCTGTAAAACTCCACAAGGTCAGTGACTCTATTATCCTCCTGCACATCCCTCCTTAAAATCAACCCATGAGGTGACCTTCAAGCAGCACAGGACATGGCAAAACACCTAGCATGCTGAGAACACTGGTTGAGTTCTACTATCTAGTTCTGGGGATGTTCCTCCACTACATCAGGACCTTGGCAACTCCTGATTTCCATACTGGTGCAGAACTAAAATAAAGAGAATCAGAGCTGTTCTATGACTCCACTGGCACCCTTGTTATCATTAAATCAGAATCTTTGAGGTGCGAAAAGACCTTTGTGATCATTGAGTCCAACCATTAACCCAACTGTCCCAAGGCTACTGTTAAACCATGTCCCTAAACTCCAAATCTATGTAACTTTGAAACACGTCCGGGGTGGAGATTCAACCTCCGCCCTGGGCAGCCTGTTCCACAGCCTGATGACCCTTTCCATTACGAAATTTTTCCTCATGTCCAACCTAAACTTCCCCTAGTGCAACTTGAGACCATTCCCTCTTGTCCTATTGCTTGTTACCTGTCAGAAGAAACCAACCCCCACCTCTCTAAACCTCCTTGCAGGTAGTGGTGGACAGTGAGAAGGTCTCTCCTCAGCCTCTTTTTCTCCAGACTAACCAGCCCCAGCTCCCTAAGTTGCTCCTTACAAGGTTTGTTCTCCAGACACTTTCCAATCTGTTGCTCTTCTCTGGACCTGCTCCAGCCCTTCAATGTCTTTCTCGCATTGAGATACTCAAAACCAAAGCCAGTACTTAAGGTGTGGCTTCAACAGAGTCAAGTACAGAGGGACAATCAATTCTCTGCTATGTTGGCTACACTATTGCTGATACAGGCCAGGATGCCACTGGCCTTCTTGGCCACCTGAGCTCACTGCTGGCTCATATTTATCCAATGATCAATCAGATCTGTTTCTGCCAAGCAGCTTTCCAGCAAGTCTACCCCAAGCCTGTAATGTCACACCGGGTTGTTGCGACTCAAGCAAGACCCAGCACTCAATCTTTCTAGGCTGGCCCAAACCTGCTTTTCTCCCAACACCTTCTCTGTTCAGCAAATGCAGTTTCAATTCAATGTGCAGGAGAGAGGCCTGTGCATAATGGCCATTATGTGCAAAACTTAGGCTGCCCTCACAAATCTGGCACAGAGTGACTAATCTGCAAGGTTCTAGTTCAACTGACAACGTAAAGTCTAAACAGTATTAAGGTTAATGAACTCCAGGATGATGAGTTATCCTAAAGAGGACATAATACTTTATGGCAAGTGAGACAATGCTTGCTCCTTTTCATTGCTTTCCTGAGGACAACCTGCTTTTATAGTGTGACCCAAAAAAGCTGCTGACAGGCTTCTATGAAGGAGCATAAACATCACCTGCTACCCAGAGCTACAACCAGAACCCCTTACAGTGCCTGCATATCCCCTGCTCTTGATTTACCATAATAAGGGAAATGTGTTCTCTTAAGCCAAAAGAGCAGCTGAGCTAGCAGTAAGCAGTAAGCAGTTAAGTATCTGCTGTTGCAGTCACATGTCAAGAGTGTCCCACTGCTGCTGCCCACCCGCCCAAAAACACTGCCAAACCTTCAGGAAGACTGTGAGGGTTGGAAATTCCCTCTATAGATGCAACATGTTCCCTGAGCTAATTAATTGCTGCTGCTACTTACTGAAGAGAAGAGCCAAGAGCCATGTGTTTGTGCTATTCCTGTTTCTGATGGAAACATCTGATTTTGTTGTTGTTGATGAAAAAGTGCTTAGGAAAGGGCACGGGAGCACTGTTCAGCATGGCTGGCAATATGGCTCCCGATGCGTTTGCTCTTTTACCTGCTACCTGCTGAAACCCAGCATACGTTCTGCACACAGCCACACAAGCCTTGCCTGTCGCAACGGCAAACAGCCCTTCATAAGGATTCTGTTTTGACTCTGCCTTCTCACACCCTTTGGGCTGTGTTTGAGAGGAGCATTTTTAACAAATGTTTTCTGTGGGGAGTATTTCTGCAAATACAGGATTGATGACTGCTCAGAAAAACCCTCCTAAATCCCACCCCACACAGATTTCCAACAGAAACACGGGCTGCCAGGCATTCCTGTCACACAAACACTGCCGTCACAGCCCTCAAACGCTGGGTCTGAGCTGCTGCCACCCTCTTATGACATTATAACAGTCTCCTTTTTCCTGGTCAGCATCCAAGAACTGCAGCACTAATTCCTCCTGGTTGCAGTGCCAATGACTGTACTGGAACTAGTCCATGGAATGAAGTGAATCCCATCCATTTATTTTGGTTTTTTTTCAGCATAAAAATCCTAACATTGATCTTTCAAAATATCAGCCTGGGTTTCCAGAAGATGAATCATTATCTTCAGGCAGTGTTGGTCCAGCAGAGTCTGTCTGACCTTTGGACTCACTTCCCCCATCATGGGGACAACCAAGGGCAAACACTAAGGGCAACAGCCAATGATTCAGGATGTCCTCTAGCAGCGATCTTACACTTTGTAAACAAATGACATTATTAACATGCCCAGTAGAAGCTTGGTTTTGGCTCATTCACATTCTTATTTGAATTAACTTCCAAATAAGACCATTTATGACCTTTATCTGAAGCAGCATTATGCAACCCAATACTTGTGCAGTCCAGCGCCTTATTCCAGGGTAGAAGACACCAGGAGCTAAAAGAAAGAAAGTAGGTTTCTGCTCCAAAACAAAGTGAAACCAGGAAACGCCTTTAGACAAATAAATCACGCTTTAAAGTCAACTGCAATAAAGGAAGGGAGGGAGTTTCCATTGCTGAGGAAATGTCCTCTGTAAAGCCAGAGAAACTCAAGATCTGGCTTACTCAGAGCAGGTTTCTGCCACCGCTTTTACTGGCAACAGTGAGGCGCAAATAAAACAATCTCTGTAGCTCAGTCTGGAAAGACTCTGAAGAGGTTACTCCAAACAGCAGGTGACTGTTGCAAAAGTGTGATCTCAGACAAATCTTAAGAAAACTTTTACGGCTTGTTGGTGCTGCTGTGATTTCTGGTCCCTCTGTACAACACAGGGAGACTGGGAATGACCTTTGGGACTGGACATCTGACACACTCCTTGTCCCAAACTTCTAGAAAACATCTAATTTGATGCTAAAAGCAAAGAAACTGCAACACTAGATAAAGGCAACAATCCATGCAAGCTTGCCAGAACTAGGCTTCAAAGGGCAACTTGCTGCCTACAGTTATTTGTCCCTCTCAGTCCCCGAGCCCCCAGTGACTGAAGAGTAGATGCAGCACATGTCTAACGACCTTGCAGTTGCTCTTCCTGCTGTAGCATGGGCGACTGCTATAAATTTGGTTATCTCTCTCTCAAATTTGATTTGTTCTTTGTTGAACAGAAGTACAGAATTTCCCAGCTGAGTTGCACATTACAGGAAAAAGTGTTCCCTTTTGGGTTTTTCAGCGTGCCATATTTCAGCCTGCTTGACTCTCCACCACTTCGTGCTTTGTGCTGCCTCCACATCCCTTCTTACTCCCTCCACTCAGAGGAAAAAAACCATTTCATTCTTTTCCATCGGCCATTAATTATTCTGCCTATCCTAACCAGGAACTCCTGTAACTCTGCAGCATTCTTGTGGAGCTTGAGAGCTCCATTACCTATAGCAAGGCAGTCTGTGGGGCTGCGACATCCCTACAGATTTCTGTGAACAGGGGCTCCGTTCGTCACACTCAGCATTACAGAGTGTCCCTTCCTCATCCCAATACTCAGATGAACAATTGAAAAGGCATCATTTTTACAGGAAAATGCTGTCTCAAAGCCCTCAGTTGTGGGCACATGCCCAGACACCCTGCAACCAGCCTTCTTTAAACAGAAGCTCTCCATTATTTCAAAAGCATTTATGGATGCCTGAGCTTCCAAATGCTGTTGAGCACATCCGCAGGTGTTTTAGTAGAACAGATATAGGAACTGGCAGGAAGAAGCCCTGAGCAGAGAGAAGAAACAGAAGCCTGCAGAAGAAATCACAGAATAATCCTAAAATTCCAACTGATTTCTTTTTCCTGTGACGACTTTTTCTTCTTAACCATAAGAGATCAAGGACACAGAAAATAGACATGTAGCACCACATGCTAAAAAAGTTAATTTTGAACCACTTGATGTTGTCTTTAGCTGGTTCTTTGCTGATGGAGGATTTTCTTGCAGAGGACAAAGAAAAGGATAAAAAAATATTTAAAAATACATGTAAAAACTATCCACAGTAAAAGGAAACACTTGAATTACAGCTCCTGCGACACCTTCTGCCCACACACGTGTCACCAAAACAAAGAGCCTAGTGGGACCCAGCTTACCAGTACTCCAGCAACAATAGATGCTTGTATGCAATAAATTGAGTAGTTGGCAGAATGAAACAAATCCTTTGAGGTGAGACATGAACTATGGAAAGCTTAGCTGAGAGTTAAGCAGATCTTAACTCCAGTACATGAAGGTCCTGCAGGAAAGGTGAAGAGGGACTTTTCATGAAAGACTTTAATGACAGGACGAGAATGATGGTTTCAAGCTAAAGAAAGGGAGATTTCAGTTAGATCTCAAGAAGCAATTCCACCCTGTGAGGTAGCTGAGCCACTGTAACAGGTTGCCCAGGGAGGTTGTGGCTGTTCCATCCCTAGAAGTGTTGGATGGGGCTCTGGGCAACCTGGTTTGTTGAGAGGTGTCCCTGCCCATGGCAGGGGGTTGGAACTGGATGATCTCTGAGGTCTCTTCCAACCTAAACAATTCTGTAATTCTAGGATCTGCCCCTGTAAAAAGTGACCAGAGGAGCACAGCTCTGGAAACCCTCTGTTGGTGAACCCAAACAGAGCTCCCCCAGAAAGGTGAGGCTGTGCAGGTAACAGGCTGCAGGGAATGCCTCAGCCTCTCACTGATCTCAGGAGGCAGCTGTGATGGCTGTGTTCAGTGTGAGCAGGTAGATTATCTGCTTAACCGAGCGGCACAGCTGCAAGACAAGGCTGAAAGGCTACAATCTGAAGTAGAAAGGCTCAGGAGCATTAGAGAGGCTGAAATAGAGAGAGACTAGTGTAATCAGGATCTGCAGTCTGGGCAACAGCTAAATAAGAGCCAGAATCAAGGGGCTTCTGTATCCTGCACCTCTCAGATGGAAGACAGAAGCCTAAGTAGAAGGAGTGAGTGGAGGCAAGTGTAAGGCCGTGGCAGAAGGCAAGCACCCCCCTTGACTGCTTCACCTCCCCAGATGCCACTGAAATATAGATATGAGACCCCCCTGGAAGACACAGATATTGATGATCGGCAACCTATTCCAGAGGTCTTAACACAGTTGGATGGGTCTTCCAGTAATATGACAACCTCCTCCACAAAGAATAAGAGAAGGGTACTATTTATTGGAGACTCACTCCTGAAGGGAACTGAGGTCCCAATATGCAAAGTTAACCCTCATCATAGGGAAGTCTGCAGTCTGTCTGGAGCCTGAATTGGGGATATCACTAGGACACTCCCTAACTTGGTGAGATCAGCTGACTATTACCCACTGCTGATTGTCCAGACAGGTGGGGAAGAAGCTGTATTGTGTAGCCCGAGACTTCAAGGCCTTAGGACATTTGGTGAAAGAGTCTGGGGCACAAATTATATTCTCTTCATTACTTCCATTTTGGGGTGAGGACATGGGCTGGAATAGAAAGATTCAGTCCATAAATGCCTGGCTACAGACTGGTGCTACGGACAGGACTTTGGATTCTTTCATATTGGCTGGTTTTGTAAGACAAGCAGACCTGACAATTACATGTGGGAAAGGTTTATCTCAGAAGGCAAAAAGGATTCTGGGGTAGGAATTGGCAGGGCTCATTCAGAGAGCTTTAAACTAGATTCAAAGTGGGGTGGGATTGTTGCTGGCAGGGCACCAGTGGGGTAGCACACTGGTATTGATGAAGACCAGGAGGCCTCCCACCATCCTACAGTGAAATTGGAGTGCTCAGCTCACACCTTGAAACGCCTGTACACCAATACACGCAGCATGGGGAATACGCAGGAGTAGTTAGAAATCTGTGTTCATTCAGGTGATTATGATCTGGTGGCAATTACAGAGACATGGTGGGACAGCTCACATGACTGGAATCTCTTCAGGAGACACATGTCAGCAAGGACAGGTCAAAGGGCTTCTTCAAATACATTGCAGGTAACACTAAAGCTAGAGGCAATGTAGGCCCCTGCTGAATGAGGTGGGTGCCCTGGAGACAGAGGACACAGAGAAAGCAGAG
>JAOXOE010000256.1:5161268-5176115 GCA_028565055.1 Phoeniculus purpureus | reverse complement strand
GGCAACTGGGGTGGTTAGTGGTTTGGAGAACAGGTCTTATGACAAGAGGCTGAGGGAGATGGGGCTGTTCAGCTTGGAGAAGAGCAGAGACCTCATTGCTCTCTATGATTACCTGAAAGGAGGTTGTAGTGAGGTGAGTGTTGGCCTCTTCTCTGTACTGACTAGCAACAGGACAAGAGGAAATGGAGTCAGGTTGCACCAGAGGGGATTCAGATTGGATCTTAGGAAAAACTCCACAGTAAGAGTGGTGAGGCAATGGAACATGCTGCCCAGGGAGGTGGCAGAGGCACCGTCACTGGAGGTGGCCATGGTTTTCAGGAGATGGTTTATGTAGAGCGGATGGTTGGACTTGATGATCTTGAAGGTCTTTTCCAACCTTGATTATTCTATGATTCTACTTCTCCAAAGTTCCTCTACAGTTAAAGCAGAAACACAGACACCTCTGGGGCTCATGTTATTCTGAAGAATAGCTAATACAGGTCAGAAAATTGTGCCCTACAAGTCCTCACTTCTCTCCATTGATATGAACAGGGGCTTGGACTACTGGATCTGATGCCATCTCCTGTATCTAAATTTTTCTCAGAGGACTCTGCTGAAGTTCTTAGCCTGTAAGTCTTATCAAGGTATCTGCCCTTGCTGCTGCAGCACTACACATATTTATGTCTGCACTGTGACTGTCCTTGGGATTTCATGGCTCTCAAGTAGGACCAACACTACATATCAAGGTCATAGCTTGCTTTCCAGCATAAAATATTAGTCAAGAAAACAAAAAACTCAGCCTTCTGATATTATGTCCATAATCCTTCTATTCCAATAGCAACGCGACTGTTTTCATCAAAGCTTAATACAAAGAGATCTAGCCCATCAGTCCAGAGAGGCCAGTTTGCTCACACACCGTGGGGTCACAGGGCATAAATATTCAGGCTGCTTGCCTGCGGTCTGCTCCATTCTTTGGCCCAATAACCACCCCTTCACGCCCCATTCTGGTCATCTGAGACTGAAAGTGGTTTGCATGGGTTGGGTTCTTGGTAGGAAGCCTCCTCACAGCTCCTTGCTCACACAGCAGCATGGCTGCGCCCTTGCAAGTTGCCCTTGGGCTCACAGGGAGGCTTGGAGCAGACCCCATGCAGATGCAGGAAGCTGTGCAAGTGATAATAAAAACCTCTGTAGAGAAGGACCACCATCTAGCAGGTTGGATTTTGATAGCCTTGAAGTGGAGCAGCCCTGCAGTGGGTCCCAGGGTGGCCTCTGATGGAGGTTGTGTCTCTGTGTGCCATCTTGCACTGTCAAGGTATTTGCCTTCTGGATACCTCGACAAATGAACGGCTGCACTTGGGGTGAGTGAAATGCATTTGTTCCACCACGAGAACAATCCCAAAGAACACCATGGCGCTTCGTTTGGTGTTGGCTCAACTTCAGATGAAAACATAATTGCTTTTTTTTTTTGTTCACTCCACACATCAAAAAGCTGCTCTTTGTGGAGCTCTGTGATGTCTCCAGTCCTGAGCTGATGGGGATGAGCCTCTGGCTTTGCCTCTGCACCATGACAGCTGTGTGATAACCATGTCACAGTGGCTTGAGTGGCTCTCACCCCACACCAGACCTTGTGTGTGTGTGTGTAGTACTGGGACCATGTGTGTTGGAGTGTTAGTGCTTCCAACAAAGACCTCAGGGCTTCCAGCCAGCATCCAGCCTGGCCAGACCTCACAGGCACAGCCTCTCTTGGCAGCATTGCCTGGTTAATTATGACTTTAGCGCAGTTCTCTGAAGAAATCAGGCTTCTGTGAGGACACTGCTGTGTGGGCTTTCACCAGTATGCTGGTGAAATATATTTTTCTAACCTTCTCACTGGTTTAAATGGAATTCAGGGGTGGGCAGAGCTCTGAGTGTTGTTTTAGTGATCCTGGAGACGTTTAAATTCCACCTGGACATGCTCCTGTGTGACTTGGTCTAGGTGATCCTGCTGGGGCGGGGGGGATTGGACTAGATGATCTTTCGAGGTCCCTTCCAATCCCTAATGTTCTGTGATTCTGTAAAAAGTGAAAGGAAAGCAGAGACACTGCTTTATGCTCCCAGCATAAGAAAACCTGTGGCACAGGCAGTGGCACTGTCCAGTCCCCCAGAGCACTGTCCAGCCCCCTAGGGAGGACACCACCCCTGTAACTCCCACCCCTGATGGAACCACTCATCTCGTAACACCAACCAGCCCCCAGAGAAAAGCAAGGAAAGGGGTGAGAAATGCTTTTTTAACAGCTATGGGGAATATCAGGGACACAGGCTGTACTTCCCAGTGGCATAGGGAGATGCCACCCACCCTGGATTACAGCCTGTTGCTATTTCTGCCTACCTGACAGTCATCTGTCAGCTCCCACGTTTCCATATACACAGGCACGAGCATCTCCAGCACTGAATTTTCCAACCATCCATCAACTCGAGCAACTGGAGCAGACAAAGCTTCTGGATGAGAAGTCCATGAGGGCAGGAACCCTACAGTCCCACAAGGTCATCACAGCCGTGAACCTGTGGTCCTGCACAACCAGCAGTTAGTGCCTTGGATGCTGACAGAACAATGAGGTGGCATCTCACTCCTTCCTTGGAAAGTGAGTGTGAGGGGAAAAGTTCATCATGGCTCATGGAGGAGGAGAGTAAAGAGATAATTGAAAAGAACTGCTGCTAAATTACACTGCAGTTACGTCCCCCTGAAAATACGCGATTTTCTGTGCAGCAGTTGAGCACCAACATTTCAGCTGAGCAAGGATGAAAAGCTAAACTGTTCACTATGCTCTATTACCATATCACATGTATAATTTATAAGGTTTTAAGACTAGGCTGGTTTTTGATGTGACTTCTTTTTTAAGCTACCTGCACTCTTTGATTCAATTTACTGGTCCTTCGAGTTCAACAATAAAACCCCCGAGTGCAATTTCCATCTTTTCCAAATTCCCTTGTCCCCAGATAAACAAGATATTAGAAAACCTAATTTAAAAAAATAAATAAATCCTTGAAGTCCATAAATAAGTCTAACTTGATAAATAACCCCCTGTATCAAGTGATTCCCTTTTAACGGGGCCACGACAGGCTCCTCACAGATCTGATGCAGAAATCAGTCGTCTTTCACAACGGCATTTGCAAATGAAGGTGGGAGCCCAAGCGGGCAGGGGGAAAGTGGTGATGATGGAAGTAAGGAGAAAAACTTGCAAATTCACCTCATTTATCATTCTTGTTACTCTGTCAAACTCATCTTTCATGATGCAGGTATCAGCAGCTTTAAAGAGACTCTCAGCATCGTGTTAAAGGGAATATCGTGAAGTCTACCTCGGTGCGCTGGCACGCATCTAGCGTTCCCCCTGAGAAACGATCACGAGACTTGCTTAAAAACCCAGAGGTTTTAAAAGAAACACATATTTATACTTTTTGTTGTGGTATCTGAAAGCCACAGGCTTGTCCAGTTTCTTTTGGGATTCTGCCCTAACTCACTGTTCTGCAGTTGGGACATCGCCCTTGTGGCCAAGAGGGCCAGCAGCATCCCAGGGTGGATCAGAAAGGGGTAGTTAGCAGATTGAGAGAGGTTCTCCTCCCCCTCTACTCTGCCCTGGTGAGACCACATCTGGAGTATTGTGTCCAGTTCTGGGCCACTCAGTTCAAGAAGGACACAGAATTGCTGGAGAGAGTCCAGAGCAGAGCCACAGAGATGATGAAGGGAGTGAGACATCACTTATGAGGAAAGGCTGAGCAAGCTGGGTGTGTTTAGCTTGGAGAAAAGGAGACTGAGGGGTGACCTCATTACTGTTTATAAATAAGTGAAGGGCGGGTGTCAGGAGCATGGAGCTACGCTCTTCTCAATGTCATTTAATGATAGGGGCAATGGATGTAAGCTGGAACATTGGAGGTTCCACATCAATATGAGAAGGAACTCAATATGAGTGTGACAGAGCGCTGGAACGGGCTGCCCAGGGGGGTTGTGAAATCTTCTTCTCTGAAGACATTAAAAACCCGCTTGTATATGTTCCTGTGCAACTTGATCTAGGTGATTCTGCTGTGGCAGGGGGATTGGACTAAAAAATCTTTTGAGGTCCCTTCCAATCCCTAATGTTCTGTGATTCTGTGTTTGTGGCATTTGGCCCATGCTATGACCTGGGCTTTTCCTGTAGCACTTGCAGACACTGTTGGTCTGATGTGACAGTGCTCAGAGTTTCCTGAAAGCAGGCCAAGGGCTGATCTTGTGCAAACCTCGAGTCACTGAATCACCTTCTGTAGTGTTATTTTAAATAAAAGAAGATGCAAAGGTGAGGGACGTGCTACTGGGAGGGACAGCAGGGTAGGGGGTGAGAGGGGAAAAGAGAGAGGGAAAAAGAATCCATTTTAACTAGAAGTCCTATCTGTACCTTTTCACTTAAACACACTGATGACTCTGGCTGAGGGACATTAAAATGTGAATCTTGCACTGTACATTTTTAGGAGATATAAAAATCCAACATCCTATAAAATTTATAGCTTCCTCTCCCTGCCCAAAAAAAGGCAAAGGGAAAGAAATCTACTGGTAGAACTTATAAATTTCTCTGAGGCTCTAAAAGGTACCATAAAACCTCCCTGCCACAGATACAGTTGGCGTTACAGTAGGTATTTCTATAACCCAGGTTTGTAGTAATTTGGGGTTTGTACATTGGGTGGTAATAGTGTGGTGCTTTAGGCAATATGGTCATAACGTCCAACACAACAGAATGCCTGTTGGGTCTCATTTCACATATATAAATTATAGATAATCTGAACAAACATGAACAGTGGGAGCCATATATAAACAGTCTTAATATTTCAACACCTACATTTCTTTATGAAACCTGGGTGGTTAGAAAGGTGGTTGCATGATTATTTCTTTACCTGGTTCACATGGAGTAGTTTTCTCGGTTTAATAATAGTCTATCTTGTTCAGGCTGAACAAACTGGTCCCTGTGGGGGGAAAAAAAAAAAGAGGTGGGGTGGGGGGAGTAATAAATCAATAGCCCAGATGTAATCTTAGGTGTCTAGAATGCAGAAAGGGATTTTGGAGCATAATGGCACTGGTTGTCTATTGTCATTCAGACATGAGCCGCATCAGAAAAGGGCTTGTGGGAACCTGATAAGAGTTGGTCAAAAGTGGGCCATAAATCAAATGCAGGCAGTATTCTGCTGATTTCACACGCACGCTTGCTGGGGAAAAAAAAAGGAGGGGGAGGAGAGAAGATAGAAAAGGTGATAGATCTGCAATTTACTGCTTATCACATCTGCTAGAAAGTTCCATAATACAAAAGCCTGACCTTCAGTGAATAAACACCCTAGTTGAGTACCTGTTTGTGCCCTGGAAATCCGGCTCTCAAGTCTCCCCAAGCTCAGAAGCATGGCTACAAAAATGATGTGACATCTTTGGGTTTAACAAGCTTCTTTTTCTTGCCAGCAGTTGAGTAGCTGTCACTTTAGTTACCAGTAGTCACTTTAACTTCAGATGCAGAGTGTTTATTGAAAGGAACTAGATACTTATTCAAAAATACTAGAAGTCTATGGGGAAAAAATAGTTTGTATCACAGGGATTATGGAAAGAGCAATGTGCACAGCTCTTCTACTTACTATTTGCATTTGGCTTCTGCCTAGAGAGAAAATAAAAACTAGCAGTAATGACACATTGATTAGAGAGAGGTGTCCAGGCTGCAATGCCAGAATCGCCACTGGGATTCCAACCAACATCCACAGGTGACTGAGGCTACACATTTACTTCAGCCCTTTGTAAGGATCATTTGTCCATTTTAAACTTGATCTGGATTCATATTCCAAAGCTCAGACAACAGCTATTTCTTTAAATGCTGCACATTTATTATTTCAAAACCAAACACTTTAAAATATTTTTCCAAATTTTGCACAGATTGTTCCATCAATGCAATTTTTAGCTACATTTACTCTGCTTTCAGCTACAGCTTCCTAAGGATAATGCCTATAGCTCAAGTTAAGCCCCCATATTTCCAACAAATTGGGAGGGCTGAGTTACTGTACTACAGCAAAGATCCCAATAACCGAGCTGGCAAGCTGTCCCTTAGCAACTCCACAAGCCTCACTAGCAGTAAGCCATAGAAGACAGATCCCTTTTCCACTCCAATATCAGACAAAAGGACAAAGAGCACGAGGTTAGAACAAAACCTCAAAATTAACAAAAGTCTTTCCCAAGGTGCTCACACCTCATCTTGACTGCACTGGTCTGCTAGATTTCCAGTCTCTCCGAGTCTTGACTTCAGACATTTTCTGCAGCACAGGGTCAATCAATGATTGAGGTTAATGAACTCAACACTAAAAAGATGGTGAGAAGTAGGTCAAAATGTTTATTGCCGGAATTTTGCTATGGCCACTTCATTGTTCTCTGGAAGAAATCTGCCCTTGTGGGTTCAAGGTCCAACCATCACAGGAAAACACAGGAAGAGGGCAACCAACAATGGGATATCTGGTAGATCACCAGGGACCCTTTGCATGTTAAACTCTCCATACTGAAGAGCCAGTACAGGGCATGCACAAGTGGTTCCAGCACAATTCCTCCCTCAGCAGAAGCGACTTGTGTCCTCTCAGACACCCCACAGATCCAAGCTTTACTTTTCCTTGCTTGGCTGCAGTGACATTGCTATATTATCATGTCTAACAGCAGCTGTTAGCAAGAAGACAAGCAGGGGAGCAGCCTATTTAGAAATCATCCCTTGCAATATGGAAGAAGAATTGCTGAAAACATCTCTGGTGTTGATCCCAGTGCAAGTCCCCTGCATGCTTGCTGGTCTACTTGCCACTGCTGTAAAGCCTTCACTGTTGGAGGGGACACTGGTCATCAATCACATCAGAACACTTTAATAAGGCAAGCGAGCTGCAAACACTTTGCAGAATTTATGTCACTGGGGAAGAGTCATTAATTTGGATTTCCAGCTTCCTGCTCCAGCAAAATTAAAAAACAAAATATTGAATATAGAGTCATTTGATTTAACTCACACAAATAGGTAATTGAGTGGGTATCTGCTGACCTTCCCTAAGATGAAGGGCATAAATATTCTGGCTTGCTTTTACAAACCAAACAAACTCTTACAATAAAAAAAAAAAAAAATTCTTTTCTATATATTATTTGTTCACCTTGGTTTTCTAGGAAAATAATTGATTCCTTTGTTAAAGATTATATTTGGAAAAGGACTTTAATTTGTATAAAGCTTATTCTGGGAATTAAGATTTGTCCTGCCTGAAGGGAAAAAACTGACATTAGATTTGAGTACTTCTAAAAGAAAGAGGTTGCAGGCTTATTGTGCGTTGGGTTTGTTTGCAGGTGGGAGAGTTAGATTTTTCAGTGCTTTACCTTTGTTTGTGTTCTCCATATATGGGATACACACAAATAAGTCTGCAGCTTGATCCCAATAGCCTTGTGGTAGCAATAGTGAGACTTTGCTAGTATCACTCTAAGACTCCTAATTGCACATTCAAATTAGCAAACCAACTCATTCTGTTCCAGACACAGCCAGTTCCTACCCCCTCCAAATACCAAACCGTACTTCCAAACATCTCATGTCCTATAGTATTTCAAAAGCAGACCAGTGCCAGCAGCTTCCACTCCCATCTTCTGACATCCCCACCTCTTCCTCTCATCAAGAGGTAGTTTCCCAGTGGAACACTCTCAGAACACCTGCACAGACCCATTCCTTTGTCCTTCTCAACCAGATTAAGCAAGGTTTGGTCCAGCTTCTTCCTCCTTCTACAAACCCAGTCTTAAGAAAGTCTCCCAGAAGAATACAGGACTATAAAGACTTCACACATCTTCAAGCCCTAGTAGTCAGAGAGGCTGAAAAGTTCCTTTCCCAAAACACCCAGAATATGGCAACTCCCTGGCCACTTCAGCTGGAGTCTCTATTCTGGTAAAACACACAGCGCTGTACTATTCAGCAGCTTGCATAAAAGTAAAAGAACCTTAAAATGTACAGGAAACACGGATTAATCGGTGTAGGAAGCTCAGGTTATAAGCACGTGCTTATTAGAGAAAGGCTGAATTAGAAACACTGCTTAGCTGAAACAGCTGACTCATGCTGCTGCAGACTGGATCAAGTCAAAAGTACTTTGGGGTTAATGGAAATATGTCATTCTGCCAGGCCTAAGCCCAGAAATATTTATGTTTTATCACAAGCTTGTGTCCTGCAGAAAACCACGGATGAACGTTAATTGCTCTCCGAGGCTTCAGGCTGGCCTGGCAATCTTACCTTATAGAAATTCAGTGCAAGTCCCTACACAGAACTATCTGGGATCACACTATGCCCTTCCATCCATGAGCCCACTTTGGGGTAAAAATAAGGAGAAAGAGCGAGCAGAAAGTGGAATGGCTGCACAAGGCAGAACAGCTCACAAAAGGGAGATTCAAGAGCTCTACCCAGGAGGGAGGAGAAGATAATTAGGGTTTAGCAAAAGCCGTTCTCTTCCCTTTCAACGCAGCTCATGAGGGATATGTGTTGATTATCAAATAAAAGAGGATAATGCATTGCTGAGAGACTGTACTGTGCAAATATTCATCTGAAAGTGTTTACACTACAAATTTAACTCATTTCCTGCATATCTATGCACAGATGGCAATTTCCTCAGATTCAAAACTGATTGAGAAGGGCGGGGGGGGGAAATGCTCACAGAAATGTTCATAAATTCAAAGCAATCTCTACCAAACAGCAGTCCAAGCATTTTGTTTTCTGAATTCTGTTCTCTTCCTTCTCCCCAGCCTTTGTTCTACAAAATACTGATCTACTACACAATTCCAAGTAATGAATTAACATCTATAGCCTAATACACATTAGAAACGTCACACTTGGTCCAACAACCCCAAGCACATCCCCTCCACTTCTCCACCTGAATTACTAGATCAATAAAAATAAACATTACTCTAACATGTAGTGTAAATAATGGAATTATTGTATGCCTGGACAACTGCTTCCTGAGAGTGCAGATGCAGGACACATTTTAAAGCTCTTCTTCATGATAGCATGATTTTTGCAGAGGGTACAGAAGGTCGTAGCTGTCTAGAAGAAACAATCACATCTCAGCTGTATCAAAAGAAGCATGGCCAGCAGGTCAAGGGATGGGATTCTCCCCTTCTACTCTGCTCTGGTGAGACTTTACCTGGTGTATTTTGTCCAGCTCTGGAGTCCATAACATAAGAAAGACATGGAACTGATATAGCATGTCCAGAAGAGGCCACAAAGATGATTTGAGGCCAGGCTGTAAGAGTTGGAGTTGTTCAGCCTGGAGAACACAGGTTCTGGAAGACCTTGTTTATAGAATCACAGAATCGTAGAATCATTAGGAATTGGAAGGGACCTCAAAAGATCATCCAGTCCAATCCCCCTGCCACAGCAGGATTACCTAGACGAAGTCACACAGTAACACATCCAGGTGGGTCTTAAATGTCTCCAGTGAAGGTCTTAAAGGAGTCTACAAGAAGCTTGGTGACAGATCTTTTAGCAAAGCCTGTTGTGACAAGACAAGGGGTGATGACTTTGAACTGCAAGACAGGAGATTTAGATTGGATATTAGGAAGAAATTTTTTACAATGAGGGTGGTGAAACACTTGGAACAGGTTGCCCAGGAAGGTGGTAGAGACCCCATCTTTACAGACATTCAAGGACAGGTTGGATGAGGCTCTCAATAACCTGTTTGAGTCAGATATCCAATGCTCACTGCAGGGAGGTTGGACTAGATGACTTTTAAAGCTCCCTTTCGACCTAAACCATTCTGTGAGCCCAGACGATGTGAATTTAGAACCAACATCAGGGGAGTTATAAACACCATTGACAGCAAAGCTCAGTTCTGGTCTATTTTAACTCTGATCGTTCCATGTTCTTCAATGTCCATTAATAAAAAGCCAAGTGCCCTGCAGATAGAGTGGCAGCATTGTAAAAGTATAGCCACAGCCAGAAAAGGGCTTTTTTCCAGCATGCATAATGGACTGGTTTCCACTCCGCACCTTGTGCTCATTTCAGGTCCTCCATTGAATGCATGTGGAAGTAACAAACATTATTGCTGAGTTAGGACAACCAGATTTACCAGCAGGACAGAGCTCTATGCCATGATGCTTTGAAAGTCCTCTTGAAGACTTCAAGGACTAAAATCCATGCAGAAAGGCTTTACTTGAGCAGCAATCCTCATTTCCACTGTGTAAAACATTTCACAGCTTGTCTCATTACAGCATTTGTAAAAACACTGTCTGAGAGCAGTGGTGCATAAATGAATTATTTAAGTTTTGCAGCAAATCACCCTGATCTTGTGTGCAGCTCCTTAATGCACTCTAAGTGAGCCCTAGGAGGCAAATCATAGCAGACAAGGGGTGTAATGTAAACCAAGTTTTATTAGCCACGAAAAGCCACACTACAATGTTTATTAAGTATCAAAGACAGTGCATTTAAATAAGTTTGATTTGGTAAATAGTAGCCATCATCATATTGCTCTTCCCTAGCTCCAAAGGCTTTTTAAAAAAAAACAAAACCAAAACCCAAACAAAAACAAACCCACAACATCAAAACGCAAAAATAGCTGTTTATTTTCTTGTCGGTTCTGCTAATGTAGCAAGTCCTCTCTGTTTGGCAAATAGGAATTTTCAACAAATTACCATGTGTTGCAAACAGTCTGCAGCTCTCCAGCCTTAATGCTTCACAGAGAAGTTTGAGTGCATTACTGGTACATTATCAGCTGCTTGTTATCAGCACAAGCTCCTGGCCCCTGGCAAACACACTGCCCACAGCTCCCTGCCCTGCACTCCACAAACAGGCCCCAAACACCTTCCTGAGAGTTTCCAATTTTAGACAGATGCCTCTTGTGCTGCTAACATGGAGCAGACCTTCAAAACCAAAACTATTCTACAGTCAGTAAGGCACAGAATTAAAACAGCAGCATAGCAAAGCCTTCTTCCATACCTCTGCCCTTCTCTTACCTCATTAATTCAATTGAGAAAAAAAAACTCCGTGCCCTGCCCCACATGACATGCATTTATGACACACATCATCTTTTATCTTTGGCCAAGGAGATAAGCCCAAGCCCAGACAGACAATAACAATAAAACAATTAAATCTACCCAACTACTCAGTGGACAGACACTGGCTGATAAATACTTAATGCTCCGACAGCGCAATTTGGGAACTTGTAAAATGCAGCTGGTTTTCCTTTGGGCGAACATCTCCCTGTTTCTCACCAGCTCTGGTCTGCTACAAGAAAAGTAAATTGGTAACTTCTCCATGTGCCTTGAATGCTGAACAAAGAGGCAGAGCTCAAACCTATCCACTCAAAGCCACCAAGGCTTGGAGCCTCAAAATCCAAATCGCCCACTGTGTGGGATGTGATGGTGGTACAACAGCCGACAAGACATCAAACCACGCAAAGACTTGCCTCTGCTACTCTGTAATGGTTTAGCTGAGCATCTGAGTAAGCTCTGAGCTCCAGAGATGACTAATATATGCCAACCCAGATCTTCACCAAGCACTTTAGTGGCACAAATAACCGTGATGGTTCTTTGAAGTAAAGCAGCAGACTTTAGCCTGAAATTCTGGGGTTTTTTCCTATACCATCAAATTCCATACATAATCCATTATTTACTCTCCTGATTTTTGTGAAGACTCTTCTGTGAGGGGTTGCATAAACAGGATAACCAAGCTGATACTTTAAACTGAAGAAAACAATAACCTTTACTCTAACTGGAAACTTCCTACCATTTTTCTCCTTAGCTATTTATGTTTTCCAAAGCAAAAAGGGAAATATCCTCACACTTTTTCACTGACTTACATTTTTTAAAAGAAAAAATAAAGACCTAGTTGTGAAAAAAGGAACTATTTTTGCAGAAAATGTTACTTATTTCTGAACGATTTTTAGTTGACTGGTAGACAAAGATTTAATAAAATTATGCAGCACACAGGAAGAGCAGCAGATAAGGAGGCCTTCTCTGCAGCAGGACGCAACAGATGTTTCAGAGGAATGAGTGTTTCACTTACAGTCCAGATGTGTAATATATACAGAGGGAGCAATGGGAACCCAAAGGAAAAATGATGCCACTTATAGCCGTCCATGAAGAGATTATTTTCCTATAGAAAGGAGCAATCAAACAGTTGTCCAACTACTTAAAACAAGAGATATTCATCTTTCAGCCATCCACATTTGAAGAGGTGCTGCTGAAACTAGTCTGGGAATCTAACACCTTAACAGGACACATCGGCCAGCGCAGAATTCGCTTTCCACTATAAAAAAAGCTATTGCATTCCATACCTCATCACCACGTTGAACTAGCCATGGACACAACATACAATTACAGTAAACACAATTTTTTCAAAACATCTGTGTTTTCTAGCCCTCTGCAGTTATCATCTTCCTCTCTGTATTAAGAATTATTCCTATTAAATACAAGGGGTACAATAGTTAATGCTCAAATATTACTTGTTCCCAAGTTGAAAAGTTCATTATTAAAGGAAAGTATAAACAAGGAGATGATAAAACGGTCATCATAAAATATGGTAATAATCCCCTCAATGGCACATTTTGCTGTTGTAATTAACTAGTAACACAGTCCTCCCATGTTTCACAGAGAGTTTTACTGCCTCAATATATAACCGGAGCTCTTCAACAGAATCAGCATAACTCAATCATCATTTTCCTCTTCCATCCAGTGACAAAAGATACATCTCTGCAAAGAAGTATTTTCCATTACTATATTATAAATCCATCACACTTTGATCAGTTAGCAAGGGAACATCCAAATTACACCACCTCCACATCCACGTCCACTACTGTGCCAGTAATTGTGCACACTTCCTGATGGGCAACCTTGAAACAGTGTCAACAGATCTAGTCCATTTTGATTGTTCAGTCTGGTTTAGGTCTTCTCAGCAAACTGCACTGATCCTATTTTTCATACGCAATTTTACAAGCCTCTCCCTTGCTCTTCTCTCATTGTTTGTAGAAAACCAGATAACTGCTACTGATTGACAGGTTTTCTAAGTGAACATGAGTAACCAGGTCAGATTGAGTCACACTTCCTAAATGTTCCTAAAAATATTTTATTATCCTGGTTATTGATCAAGGGAATGTGTTTGATTTATAAATTTCATTTTCTCCAACATAGACTGTTCCTGAAAGGCCATCAGCAACTTCACAGTCCCTGGTCAAGGATGTCTTGAATATTCATGTTTTGATTTTTCTTCCCTTGAAAGAAAATTCATGTGACTTAACTTCTTAGGCAAGTTCAATTTCTTTAAGTGCAAGTTGGTTCCCAGTGAAGTTCTCTGTGAGAAAGGAAAGCCAAGTGTGGGAAGCCAAACTGCTCCAAGTCATGCTCTTAGTGATCTTGGTAGCCTTGATTTTTCAGCGCTGAACCAGAAAACATATCACGAGGCCAGTAAACAGCCACTCCTGTGAACCTTTGAAAAACAGCTCCTTTAACATGTTTCTTCCAAACTACTAAAGCTCAGTGCAGCAAAATTAAATACTCACAAGTGACAATTATTATTAGGCAAATTTGCTTAATCTAATAACAAATTTTGCTGACTAAGTGTTGGCAAGATCTAGAGTCCACCTCAAAGCTGGCTGTGATTTACAAATGATAAGACTCAAAATAATATTGGGGTATTGGAATTCCATAGAACTTGCCAGTGAGGACCTTGATCTCTTCAGGTTATCCCAAATGAAACTGGTTGGAGGCAGCAGATATGCAGTGACCCGTTTTGGTGTGGTCTTACACGCCTGCCAAAGTCAGAATTTGAGCTGGTTCTGTAAGCACAGCACACACACAGAGCACCTATAAAGCAGATTGAGTGACATTTTCCATTTTAAAACAGTTTTCAGACATTTACAAGTGCTCCAAAGGAAATGCTCCAAACTGGGATTTTCGGGGAGCCAGTGTTTTGATTTTGGGGTTTGTTTGGTTTATATGAACTGGCTGCATCCCCAGAACTGAGAACTAGGGCTACAGACATCTCAAAAATAAATGCACAGTTTGCCGCATTACTTTGCTTTTCTCATGCTTAAAAATATTCTCCCAACCTTTTAACCCTTTCACGCTTTGAAATAAAAGCTTGGAATTTGTCAGCAGCTGCTCTGGCATTAGATAAATGTCTTTTGGTACTTCATAAAAAGTTACCTGAAGTTGGTCAGCCTGTAAGCCTTTAGGGAAAAATAATAAAATCAGTTTACACATAATCAGAAAATATTTCTTTGACTTCAGCAGCTAAATTCTCCCTGCCAGCATCTCCAGTGAGTCGGCTCCTATCTGAAGCTGCAGAGACAAAGCAGAGCTTTCCTTCAGATTTCTTCTGCAGGTGCTAGGCAGGGAAGTGAGAAAATCTTGAGGGTCTCCTCCTCACTGTTCCCATTGTACCAGCTACATACACTTCAGCTTCTTTGCCAGCTAACAAGAGTCCCATAAATAACGATCACTTTCCCTACATAATCCTGATTTATTCCCAGAGAGTCCATGTTGTACCCTGAATCCAGCCAGTATGGAAGAAATATTATGACGCTAAGAGAGGATCACAGAGCAGACACACTAGAGAGGCCAAATTAACTGCCACGTTGGCAAAGGCACCACATTTGATATAATTTTTGGCATCTAGCTGTAGAAACACTTTAAGATGGTGTAAAATGGCTATAGAACTGTGTAACTGCGTATCTTTAAGGCTATTCATTGAACTTCATTAGACAGAACAATCTATAAATTTGCCATCTTTTATTTTTTTAAAGAAATCACTGCAACTCTGTCTGACTTTAAAGAAATCACAGAATCATAGAATCATTAGGGATTGGAAGGGACCCCGAAAGATCATCTAGTCCAATCCCCCTGCCACAGCA
>JAOXOE010000256.1:5148367-5160860 GCA_028565055.1 Phoeniculus purpureus | reverse complement strand
CAGCCCAGGATCCGGTTTGCCCTCTGGGCCGCAAGTGCACACTGCTGGCTCATGTTGAGCTTCTCGCCCACAAGCACTCCCAAGTCCCTCTCCTCAGGGCTACTCTCCAGCCTGCAGCTGTGTCACCAGCTAAATTCTGCTCTTATTTCAGCAGCCTAGAACTTCCACTGGTGTTGTGAGCTGAGGGTTTATGTCAGCGACGCCTATTCTGAAAATCCCACTGGCAATACCATGCAGAAATATTACTAATGGAATATTTTACTAACAGTGGTGGTGCCACTGCCAACCTACTTCAGCATATATTGCCATGCCGTAAGTATATTTGGGATAATGAAAGCTGCCTGGTATGAGGAAATGCTGCTAAACAATTTACTTTTGTCACTCTGTTGGCCCAAAGTAGACAAGGGTCTGCTTAGTGCAGCCTGCTTAGTGCCTCATGAATCATTGTGCTGATTTAAAAACATACATGAAAAATCGGGAGTACCGATACCAAATCAATTTCTTAAAATAATTTTTCTTCACAGAAATATTTTAAAGTTTAAAAAATAAACGTAACATTAAATAAATGCTATAATTAAAGTCTATAAAATAAATCCAGTGTAAAATTAAATACTAATAGTTTATGTATCCAATACAAAAGGCTATTCTCGCCACAGGAAGACACTCTAAAAAGTCCAAAGAGACTAATCAGGCCTTACATTTCCAATTTATATCCATCAAGGGTCGAGAAGCTGTGCTGATAAAAATTGTTCGTAATAGATGCACAACAACTTATGTACCCACAGACGTATGGATTAACACAGATCAGAAAGCAGGAAGGCATGAAAGTTTGCAGGCTTCTTCACATTCCTAAAAACCTAACAGACAAGGCTCTAGGTCTTTGAAAAAAATAAATGCTTTAAAAAAATTAAAATAAAAATCTCCTGTCAATGAGATCACCACATTTCAGAAAAGTCTCATTTACTGAGTCCAAGTCTTTTTACTGAAATAGTACTCGGAGGCATTAGCAAGTATTTCAGGAAAGAATTTCATGAATGGCCTTCATAAAAATGAAAGAGAACAACATACTTCCCCAGCCACACAACTCTCACTGTTCTTTCTCCTCTGGAAGCAGTGAGGCTTTTCTCTCCCCTTTTTATAAAGGTAATATTTCAAAGACTAATTGGCCTAAGTATTGATCCAAAATGGAAACACTTCCAAATAATACAGAAAGTTGTCAGACAGCTCAAAAAAAATCCTCTCAGCACTTTTCGTAAGGCTTTTAGTGTGACTTTTTACTCATCTAACAATATTATTGAAATAAAAGGGAACATATGGGATTGTCATTTACATGTATTTCTACTGTTAACACATTATTTGGATGCCTGTATATCCCACATATTGTGAGATGAAATTACAGGTGCAAGAAAAAATATAAATTGTGAGTCACTTTTTAGTGTAGCTTCACCTGGAATGAAGACAAAACTGTCCTTGGACCAAGAAGTGTGAATTTCCGATTTGCCAGGCACCCTCTGCTGTCAGACACACCTATGTCAGCTCATGCAATTCAAATTTAGCACAGTTTTACATTACTATAAATAAAAGGAGGAGATGGCCTTTTCGACAACTTTTACAGGTTTCACTGGAACACAGATCTATTGTGTTTACAGGAATCTGATGTTTTCACAGCTCAAGAATAGGACTTACGAGGAACAAAAGGCATATGTGGGTAGTCACAGCCATATTTATGCTTCAAATATGGGGAGAGTGACATAATTTTTTTCTTAATCCTTAACTCCTATTAAATACAGAGCTAAAGCAACACAAGCTCCTTTACTCTCATGATATTTAAATTCTGGACAAGCAGAAAAATGGTGAAAAGTCCAAATAAGCCCTTAAAAATCCCCTAAAATTCTCCGAGATGGCAAATGCACAGAACATAGGACACAGATGCACACTGTCAATCCAAATGGCTCTCAGGAAGACAACATTAATAGTTCCTGGGCATATAAATATCTTTTCATTAGTTAGATTGCAACAGATCATTTTGTCCTTAAAGAAACCTCAAATTTCATCTAGGAAAGCAAACAAACTTCCCCATTTTAACACCCACTGCAAAGCAGACTTAAAAGTTTTGAGGGACAGATCACAGTGAGCGATTTAGTGTCACACAGTTCAAGGCAGTAACCTCTGTGACTCTTCAAAAGAGAAGGAAGAAAACCAGCTTTTCCCAAGAGTGACAACATCTCCCAAAACCATGCACCTGGCAGTCCCTGCTTGTAATGAGGCTGGAACCCAGGCAAGAGGTGATACAACAAAAATGAAAACACGCACACGATCTTCTGGAAGGAAAGTTCCCCAAGAGAAGTCTTCCCCATAGATTAAATTCAACACTTGAAGAAGTTTCAGCCTGTATCTTATCCAGAAGTATTTTGAAACTTCCTTTGCCCTGCTGCCGTTTGGGAGAGCAGGATCAATCCATACAAGAAGGAGCAGATGAAAAGATAAGCCCAGCTTGCTAAAAATCAGTGTTGGCTTGTCATGAAGACCCGCACAATGTACCACCAAAGTTCTTTCGGGGACAGTTAATTCCTTCTTCCAGAGTTGGCTGGAATCAAAGAATAATGAGGGATTTATATAGTTAGAGACTATAGTTACATTACACAGCATTGAAAATCCTACGTACATTTTAAAGAACAGAAATCTCCAGGTCTTAAGGCATAAGTCAACCTTCCTCTGAGAAGCTGAGCAGAAAGTTTCCCTCTAGGTAGGTTATTCTGCAGTGGTAGCCTGGGCAGCCTGTTCCAATGTCCAGCTAAAAAATTCTTCCTACCATACAGCCTAAACCTCCCCTGGTACAACTTGAGACCATTTTCTCTTATCCTATCGCTTGTCACTTCGGAGATCACTTCGGAGAAGAGAAAAATCACCTCCTCATTCCAACCTCCTTTCCGGTAATTGTAGGAAGCAATAGGGTCTCCCTCGTGCTATACCCTGTGTTAAGGCAGCAGGACAAACTAGATGATGATAAGGGTACCTTCAGGCTTCACAATCTCCAAACTACCAGTTCATTTGGAGAATGAAGAAGTCAAAATTCTCAATCACTATCTCTGCTGCTTTCTCCTTATGAAATTTCCAGAAGAAGTATGAGCAGAGGTAAAAAGAAAAAGGAAGTGAAGAGACAGGGTAAGAAAAGGGGGATACAGCCCCAGCTGACCCTTTGATGTGCTGAGCAAGAGGTTGATGTGCACTGACAGAGAACTGTAGGGATGCCAAAAGGGAGGAGAGAGACTGCACAGGGTGAATCTACACTCAAGTTTCAGCACAGCAACCATAGGGAGAGCCTGGCCTAATTCCTTCCACAGTCAATATGTGAGCAGGTGTGCTCAAGTGAGAGATTCCTGCTGCACAGCACCAGTGACACAACCATAAAGAGAGAAGAAAAAAAGGAGAGGAAAAATCAATAATAGTTGGACATTCATTTAAACAAATGCATCATCCCATAAACAGAGCAGCAGCTTTCAAATGTAAACAAGAAAAGGTGAACTTTGTTCACATTATGTCTCCAGCTGTTTTGTGTTTCAAGACTGTGTGCTACAGCTGGGCTGAGGAGCTCTGAATCCTGGGAAAAGGGGAAATATTTAACCTAACTTAAACAGAAAGAAGCAAGCCTCAATGGTGAGAGATAACAGGTGGGAATCGTGCTCTGCTGCTGTGCCTGGAGGGTAAAATCTGGCATGCAGAGGTACTTTCAGAACAAAAGTCATCACAGCTGCTGTTTGCTGTTCTCCTCAAGTCCTTCCCTATTTATTCAGCATCACTGACAGCACCCTGGCAACATTAGTTTAAGTCACCGTCAATTATTATAAAATTAGCTCACGGTGCTGAAGCCAGGGTGAGATGCAGGTGACACTATCTGCATGTCTGTGCTCCCGTGTAGAGAATACACAGGTAAAGCACGAGTGTTAGCTTCCTCCCTGCTGCTCTCATTGAAATATTGGGATAGCTGTAGTGAAAACATGGGTCGAGGTTTTCCAGCATCTCCCAGAATGAGAAAAAAGCCGCTTATGAGCAATCCCCATCCATATTTGTAGGACAATAGTGTTAGCATTAACCATCTTTATTTATCTTAGTATGGGGGAAAATCTGATGTGATCCTCTGCCTCTGAGCTCTGCTGCTTCTTTACTCACTCTCTCATCTTCTTTAATGTCGGGCTTTTAAGGCTGTGGTGGTCCTTTGGGCCTTGAGCTTCTTTCTTAGGCACTAAGGTCAAATCCAGCATCAGCAGACTTACAACATACATTAAAATTGGGTGCTCAGCCCTCCTGTCTCTGAGCAGATCTGAGGTATGGCAGATCCCACCTTCTGCATCATCAGCACCAATGTACAAAGTCTTAATCTACCGCAGCTCCAAGAGGTGTTAGGGCTTTGCAACTTGAAACTAACTTGAAAAAGTAAGCAAGCACAGACTCAAACTAGCAGTGAACTCGTTAGTGTGCACCCATCCTTTTCCAATTTTCATCACCCCTAAAAACCCCAGTAAATTTCAGACGTGCTCTCTTGATGGAGACAGAAAATGCAGAATCCAAACCCAGCCTCCTAGGCCACTGGGAAGAATCCAAGTGGTTCGAAATTAAAAATAAAATGAGGGAGCAATGTGTGGGCTCATGTTAGTACACAGTATTCAGCAGGATTTCTCTTTTCCTGGGGCTCTCTCAGGACCACCACTAGGGATACAGATGCAAGTTATTTAGCAACAAAGAGGGATGAACAAATAGGAAAATTGGTAAAATGGCAGCTTAAGTGGGGTCTCAGAATTGCTGAGTATGTCGCTTCCATTGCACAGCAGGTCCAAAAGGCTCATATCAAACCATCCCATAAGGGGAAGGCTTTCAAAAGCAGATATGAAGGGGTATTTCTGTGCTCCCGGTACTACAGAAGAGGATGAAGGTACAGCTTGAACCACAAAATCCCTCTTGTGCTGACCCTTACAGGGGCAACAACCAGCAGCCAACTACCTTGGGACCTTCCAGCAGAAAGGACCCAACTTATAAGAACACAAGCACTAAGACAGCAAGGCACAAAAACACCTTCAAAAACTTAAGCCACTGCCTCTCCACTGAACCAGACCAGTCATTGCAGAAGGAGGGGAACAGCCTCGCTCATTCTCAAATGTACCCAAGAATCGCAGTGGGAATGTGATTGTCACTTTTTGTCTGTGAGCAGGAGAGCAGTCAGGATCTCACACGCTGCCATTACACCTCCAGGCTTATGGGAGAAGAGTGGTGCCTGCTGAACTTGGGCACTCCTTAATCTCCTTCATTTCCCCCAGAAATGCAGTTCAAGCTGCTGCTGAAAACCCCAGCTGGGATATGAGCTTTACTGGACAAGATATTCATTGTTTAATTTATGGCTTGACCGTACTTGTAGAAATGTATTTCAATGCAGCATCAGACAAGCCGCACAAAGCGAAGCAAGAGGAGTTCATCAGAAGGTTTCTGTCTTTATTTGATTTGTTGTCTGAGCCACTAAAACGAACATGTTTGTCTAGCCCAGTTATGGGCAAACATTTTTGCTTTTCCTTGCATGTCAATTTTTCACTGGTAGGATTTGCAGGTTTTAACAGTTGTGTTTTTGAAGGAGATACAGAGGCACATGTGGAGATAAGAAGAAAAGAGGAAAGTTTTTTACCTGCCAGAAGGCAAAATCTGTTCAGAGTTGCACTTACATAAGTCTGCAGTATCCTCCTCATCATTAATTAGGGCACAGCCAGTGAAAACAAGCACCAAATTCAGTTCAATTCAGAGAAATAAAATAAATAAACCCAATCTTATAGCCTGAAACTCCAGGAGCGGAAGAAAACCACCTAGTTATGTTCACTGTCACAGATCTTGGTGACGGGACTGTTTTGCAGGAGACACATATTGCAAGCGCTGCCTGATAACGCGGGACAACACAGCAGTTTGATCAGTACATGTTTTCCTTCACTGCAGAGTACTAGCACTGTCATGAGACCAAGAGAAGGAGGCTCAGCCTGGCTGATGGATGTCTCTAATGAGGCTTGGTCACTTCATGTGAAATAGGCAACCAAGTGCACTGGCAGCTTGTTATAGGTTGACAATCTCATGTGCTATCATTCAACTTACAATGCAGTTATGCTTCCAGATATGTGCCAGACATCTTTCAAAAGCAAAACAGCATCTACCACAGAGAGGTAAAGAAGTTCTCATAAAGGAGTTACTCTGGAGGGTCTCTAAGTATGTTCAAAGTCACTGGTCCCGTATATAACGTGAAAACAAAGAGTGAAAACCTGCCAGAAAGGATATTAAGACTCTCTTGATTGTGAAACTTCATAAAACTAATGTGTTGGTTGTTACAGATTAAAGTGTTTATCAAAAAGATGAAGGAACACCTCGCATCTGGAGTCTATATTGTAGTCTCTAAAATTCCTAATAGATCCGTGTCAAAAAATACCCAATGAGATTAATAGGCTAAAATGAAAACACATCCCTGCAAGATTAACAGGAAAACATTCAGCCAGGAGTAACACAATCCCCAGGATTTAAGCACTTCCAAAACACACAAGGCTATCATTCCTCTATGTGTTTCATCATTTCATCCATTTTCTGACCTTAAGATTTGTCTCAAAGCAAAGAAAACCCTAACTTTCATTTCATCACTAAGTCTGGATTATTGAAATTAAGAAAACTCAGTGTGCTATCTGAGTAGCTCAGTAAACAAATACTTCCAAATTAATCTAAAAAAACCCTCAAAGATTTCACTACACCTTTTAAAGCACCAAGAGATTAGCTGAAATGAGCTACTGTGGCAAAACCTGCCAGCACCTCCCCATGCCCATACTGCTCTTAGAAGAAGAAGATATTCTGTGTTTCATGGTTGGCAGTGTCACCAACCACAGCTTCATAGCTGTTGCACACCACCAATAAATAAATTTTCTCCATATCCAGTTATTTCACTTTATCACGACTGGGAGCTGAATGTCCTCAGCCTTTCAGCCTGTTCATACAGCTCAGATAGTACAGCAGGATCTATGAGGAAGGCATACAAACACAGTAGGGCCAAATTGACCTATTTTGGACCACATCACTGCAAAAGGGCCCTTTAATATGAGCTAGAATCAGTATTGCCATGTTTGTTCCATATCAATCTTCCCATAGCAAGGCAACATTTTGACTTCTCTCCAAAATACTCAAGCTGGTAGCCAGTCAGTAATCTCTATTGAAAGGAATTGCCAGGTATAGTTATTCTGAATTTCTACAAAAGGGCTCAGGAAACGTTCACTGCTTCCTCCTTGATCCTCAGCAAGACTAGAATAATCTTCTCCCATGTTCGGTGCTACCTCAAGAAGGACATACCAAGGACTAGAGCTGAAAAACCAGCAGCAAAGCAAAAAAGCTCTCCCAAAGCAGACACAAACCTGTCCTGCACACAAAACTTCCACATACCAGACAAGGACAGCAACCTCCAAAAAGGACACCATGAAACAGGCACGTTCCCTGGAACATGGAGAAGGGAACATCTGAGCACAGTTTAGACATACTTGGTTCTTGAGAAAGCTTGTAAGAGAGAGGATTCAAACAAGGGAAGAGGAGATGAGCGTAGAGAACTGTGGCAGCCACATAGCTGCCTTCTAGTACCATCTCCAGGCTCCAGCCACCCAGAAGGTTGGCTCTTCATCCTCTTCATTAGGAAAGGAACCATACCTGGCTCCTGGTGAGTTCTGAATGTCAGCTCCACTTTTGATGAGGTTGTTGCTTCTTTTTTAAGCAACGTCTCCTTATTAGAGCCAAGGCTTTTTAATTTCTCCCCTCAAGATTGCCCCTAACAGCATTTTCTTTACACCACTGGGAACTCTAACTGTGCGTGTTCTGGACAACGGCTGTGGCCTCCCAAGTTTTGGTTTTAATAACTATATGTTGTATTTAATTGCCATATCTCTTTATTAGGTTTCTCTTTAAAATTCATTAGCAAACATGAAGTGTAACACTAATTCTGTCCTTCCATCTACTGTGAAGACAGTATCTGCCAGAAACTACGTAACGACTATAGTGCTGTTTAAGCCATTTACACAGTGAGTTATTCCTGCTTTCAAAATAGCTCAAAGGCAACTATGAGAGCAATTAATTGGTCCCCTATGATACTGGTACACACAGATTGATAAATTCCACAAGCAGATTTTCAGCAGGAATGACTGAATGGCTCAGACTTTCAAGAACTTTCCATCTCTAGGTTTTCTTGCAAAGCTCTGTTAATTTTGAAAAAACTTCTATTTCTTTTCCCTCATTCAGCTGCTGTTTCTTGCCTTGCTTTCTCTTCCTGTGGTAGGACTTCTGTAAAACAAATTCTCAGTTCCAAAGATGGGCCTTCCACTCAATACAAAATTGCATTGAGTTAGAAACTCGATTCTTTTTCATTTCTTTCCAAGTCTGTTGCAAATGTGCCCATTAGAGACTTCAGCAGGATGTGTTGTAAAGACCCTATCTGCTAGGATGACAATTTCACAACAACGCAGATAGGCCATTGAACCCCACCTTGACAACTTCCATTCTTTTCAGAGTGAGAGGCAAAAGTGGGGTGAACATTTGGAATCACAAACACCTCTTTAACTGCAACAATACCTCTAAGTAGAAGTGTCTGCAAGGCTAAGACGGATCTGGAATTTCCTTAGCCAGAGAAAAAGGTGAATTCAGAACAACAGACTGTCCTTAATACACAGATTAACAGTATCTTAGTGGGGGTGTGTACAGTTTCAAATACACAAGTACTTATTCAAATTATATTCCTCTTCTGTTTATTCATTTGATTTTTGTGTCTTTTGCTACATCCATCCCTTTCTGCTTTCACCAGGCATCTTATTCCCAGTGAATTCCTTATGTTTATGGGTATAGGAGTCATTAGTTTGACAGCTCAGATTCTCAAGAGGATATGAACCCTGACAAAAATCACCTTGAGTACTTGGTGCAGTTTTGGGCACCTTAATACAATAAAAGACACTTCAGTGTTGGAGCAGGTCCTGACGTATGGAAAGACCCAAGAACTCTGTTTAGTTTTTGAGGAGGTAATTCAGTATCGCCGGTGGGGGTACATGAGAACTAGTATCCCAAAGACATGCCCCTCCGAACTGGTGTCAGGATCAGTTATATGCTACGAGATAATGCATAAATATTAGGTTTCACAATATGCCTAATACATATTAATGATCTGCTCATTTCACATGCAAATAAGGTCTCCTCCCATTTGAGCATGCACTGTCTTTAGTGGTAAGTGTTTCTGGTGGTCTTATGGGAGGAAGTAAGAAGTCTTCCTCACTGTGAACTTCTGAACCCAGTGCCTTGCGCAGACTCAGTGGTCTCCTTGCTTGCCAGCATTTCTCGCATTCCCATATAGGGAGTGCATTGATCTTAAGATAAAGAACCTCCACAATGGATAGAGTACATCCTGTCCAGCTCTTGTTCAAGGCCTGATTGCCTTCTTGTTGTCAGATTTACTGCTTAATGAGCAATTGTTTTCTAAGTTTAAAGTTATGCTCGTCCCATCAGTCAGTCCACAGAAGAGCAACAAGTTTGGTGAAGGGTCTGGAGAACAAACCTTGTGAGGAGTGGTTGAGGGAGCTGGGAGCTGGTTAGTCCAGAAAAATTAATTAGAAAAAGAGGCTAAGGGGAGACTTTCTCACCGTCTACCACTACCTGAAAGGAGGTTGTAGATGTAGGGTCTCTACTAACAAGGTCTCCACTCACAAGTCACAGATGACACGATAAGACAAAATGGCTTCAAGTTGTGTCAGGGGAAGCTCAGTTTGGACATTAGGAAAAGCTTCTTGTGAAGAGTGGCTGAGGGAGCTGTGGTTGGTTAGTCTGGAGAAAAGGCGGCTGAGATTTACAACTACTTGACAGGAGGCTGTAGAGAGGTGGTTGTTGATCTCTCTTCTCACAGTAACAAGGGATAGGACAAGACAAAATGGCCTCAAGTTGCACCAGGGGAAGTTTAGGTTAGGCATAACTTCTTCATTCAACGGGGCACCAGGACTTTGAACAGGGTGCTCAGAGAGAGGACTGAACTTCAATTCCCAGGTGTTTTCAAGAGTCATAGAATGACTTGTAAAAGATCTAGAGCTTACAGACATGGATTAGCAGTGGCCTTGGGACAGTTTGGGTAATGGTTGGACTTGACCTTGAAGGTCTTTTCCAACCTCAATGATTCTATGAAAATAATTCTCTTCACTCTTTTGTTGGTAAATGATGCAGGCAATTTCCTCATTATTTAAAACCAATAAATAATCTGCCCCTAAAGGCACCCCAGCAAACAAAACAGTCAGGGCCACTCAGAAAACAAACATTATGGAAGTCCTGAGAAATTCTCTGTTCTGAAAACTCACCATATCTGCAGCATCTACAGATGCCAGGATGGACTTACAGGTCTAATGAAGTTACCTACAATACTCTTAACTCAGTAGGTGCTCTCTTGGTATTTCTGAAATATGGTGACATTGTCACTGAGCTTTTACACTGATAATGAAAACAAGGCTGCCATTTTGTATTTGGACTGATCAGGAAGGAGCCTGCATTATACATACAGCTGCTTATACCCACTATAAAGGATAATTTTGCTGTATTAACTCCATAAATTTGATAGAGCCAGCAAGGCTTCCACTGCATAATAGCTTAATTTTTCATTCTAATAATAACTGGCTGCCAGTTGAAATGAATGGGAGCAAAAACAAACATTTCTGTTCCATGACATGATCCATGACAGATGTACAGTTTAGGAGGCCCTAGGGCAAGGTATTCCAAGCCTCTCCTCCCTTCACCCAACGGCGGTAAAAGCATTAACACCAAGAAAAAAGACTGAACTGTAAAGGAACTCCTAGGAAAATGACCCAGCTATCCTCTACTTAATCCACAGTTGGCAACATGCCTGATTTAATGCTATACTAAGCATCCAGGATTTTCTAAAGTGCTTGCAGACAGTGTGTACAGTATAGCACACCCCTGTAAACTGTGGGGTATGAAACATCCTTCTCCTAGTCACACATGAAGGTTTAGTGGGGCTTCTTTCTTTGACTTCTGTTCACTTTATGTTGAGAAAACCCCTTTCCCTTGGTGCACGTGGAGAAGATTAATAGCTTTATTATTTTAATTTATTATTTGTATCAGTTTTACATACTGCAACACAAAAACACGGATCCTCTTCTAAAAAGCTAAAAACCAAAACCCCATATGCATAACCCCATATGCTTGAAGGTTGACAGATTTCAGTGAAAATGGGGCTGCACAGTTTAATGCCAACAAGTTACTCAGGCTTTATGCAAGTATTGATTTATCTGCTAAATGAAAATGAATAGCCACCGTGTCTGCTGCACTGTTTTGCTGCCTCTGCAAGACAGAGCACCTTGTTAAAGAAACCCTAAGTAGTTTTAAAAGGTGAGCTGACAATGTTATCTTTGCCATCTTTGAGCGGGGAAAATCCACTTTAAGGGCCAGGTATTTGTATTGCTTTTGAGGAAATTCTGTCAGGGGCAGGAGTGGGCTTTGTGCACATTTAGGACAGATTTTTAGTGTAGGTTTTGTGCTTGTTTAAGTGAGTACATTAATAATCTTTCTGAGAATAGTGTAAAAGCAAGACTTCATGCATAAGCCAGGAAAAGTATCCAATTGCTGTGTGTATGAGGACAGGACAGTGATGACACTCATGGGGGCGGAGGGGTTTCTGTACTAAAAGTTTATCACTGCGTCATTCCTTTGTACTTTGTTGGTCTGCAAAATTCCCTAATGACTTTAGGTAAAGTGGCCATTACAGGTCGATAGTTATGGTAGTGTCTGAAAGGCTGCCTAACGTGATATAGAAATAAACCATATTGTCAGAATCCTTGGAGCTCAAGAAAAAATGGTGAGACAGCTAGAAACGGCCCTAAGAAAGAAATATCCAGGACCATGACATGCACAAGATGAAGGAAAACAGGGCAATAAACAGCAGTTTGGCCTTCAGAAGCTGCCATCTGCCAAACAGAAGTTGTTGCAATATAAACAGGAAAGGATGATCTATGGCTGCCTACAGAACCATATTCAGTTTTTACTCATTAGGGAGCAAGTGGGTTCTAACAAGGTATCTCAAGACCTTATGGGCCAGCCATCTGCACCAGGATTCCTGTTTGCATCAAACCTCAGGCAGAAGAAGAAAAGCCAACTGCTGCCTACACATCAGAGTTCTCATCCTTGGTAAGTACGGAGGAGCTCAATATGGCATACATAGAGAGGTCTACAGGCTACAAACGTCATTCTCTTAAAGCCTTAGTCAGAAATCTAAGATTGCTGGTGCTCTGGAAAACTAGGTGAGCTTTGGTCCTTCCTGAAAGACCCTTTTATAGCTGAAAGTAAAAGGATTTTACACTCCCATCCCTGGAGGTGTTTAAGGCTGAGCTGGATGAGGCTCTGGCCAGCCTGATCTAGGGTGAGGTGTCCCTGCCCATGGCAGGGGGGTTGGAACTGGATGATC
>JAOXOE010000256.1:5131623-5143030 GCA_028565055.1 Phoeniculus purpureus | reverse complement strand
TCACACAGGAACATGCCCAGGCAGGTTTTAAACATCTCCAGAGAAGGAGACTCCACAACCCCCCTGGGCAGCCTGTTCCAGATACCATGTTATCAGCAAAACAAAAAACCAGTTTAACCACTAATGAGGAGACACCTGTATCTGAAGAACAGAGCCTATCACAAGTACAACAGACAGCTCTGATGACACTTGTCCTTTTTCCTTCGCTCTAAAGAAAGTCTGCTAAGTGCTTCAGTGAAGACAGGCCTCTGGAGAGAGTCCACTACAGAGCCACAAAGATGATGGAGTAGAACATCTCCCTGATGAGGAAACGCTGAGGGAGCTGGGTCTCTTGAGCCTGGGGAAAAGGAGACTGAGGGGTGGCCTCAGTAATGTTGGTAAATACGTGAAGGGTGGGTGTCAGGAGGATGGAGCCAGGCTCTGCTCAGTGTCAACTAATGATAGGACAAGGGGCAATGGGTGTAAGCTGGAACATAGGAGCTTCCACATAAATATGAGAGGGAACTTCTTCACAATGAGGGTGATGGAGCTTGAGAACAGGCTGTCCAGGGGGTTGTGGAGTCTCCTTCTCTGGAGACGTTTAAAACCCCCTAGATATGTTCCTTTGCAGCTTGATCTAGGTGATCCTGCTGTAGCGGGGTGGGGGGGTTGGACTAGAAGATCACAGAATCACAGAATATTAGGGGTTGGAAAGGACCTCAGGAGATTATCTAGTTTGATCCCCCTGCCACACCAGGATCACCTAGATAAAGTTGCACAGAAACATATCCAGGTGGGTTTTCAATGTCTCCAGAGAAGGAGATTCCACAACCCCCTGGACAGCCCATTGCTGTACTCTGTCACCTTCATTGTGAAGAAGTTCCCTCTCATATTTATGTGGAATCTCCTATGTTCCAGCTTACACCCATTGTCCCTTGTCCTATCATTAGATGACACCGAGAAGAGCTGACTCCTCCTGACACCTACCTTTCACATATTAATAAATATTAATCAGGTCACCCCACAGTCTCTTTTTTTCTGAGCTGAAAGAACCCAGCTCCCTCAGCCTTTCCTCATCAGGGATATGTTCCACTCCCGTCATCATCTTCATGGCTCTGTGCTGCACTCTCTCCAGCAGTTCTGCGTCCTTCTTGAACTAAACATCTTTTGAGGTCCCTTCCAATCCCTAATGTTTTGTGATTCTGTGAATACAAAGACCAAGAGGTGAGCTAGATGTTCAGGCTTGCCTTTTCCATTTATTTAAGAGTCACAACTTAACTGGAAAAGGACCTGAAATGAAATAAACACCAGTGAAACAATGCACACAGTTACAATGTCTTATTTCTTGACCCACCAGCTTGCAAACTCAAAGCAAAATGTCAAAATGTTAATGGCCACAGAGCTTCCAGGAATACTCTTAATTAAGACATGCAGTACTGAGAAGGGTTAATGTTGTTTGAAAGTAAAAGCTCTCATTCCAATAACAAGACCTCTCTGTGTGCACTGCTGGGTCAGCACAGTAATTAAGAAAATTGCCTCTAGTGTGCTTGTTTGGTAATGCTATTATCATCTTTTTTCATCATTTAACAAGAGTAAACTACTTGAAGATGTCCCCATCTACTCTTCTTGCTTCTAGTAACCTATGAACCCATCAGGTCCGTGCCAGCTTTGCATTTAATGGCCTAAATGAGTTACTTTATCATCTGGTTCACCCTGAAGTCTTTTACATATTTTTGTTGACCTTTAACCTCCTGACTATTATTTTGACAGCTATCATTAATGTCGTGTCCTGGGCAACTACACAGTGACTAAGATGGATGGCAAAGTGGCCAAGGAGTTGAAAGTAACTCACACCCACTTTCATCTTCCTCTTGATTAAATCAAAACCATACAAAGCCCAATCATGTGACAGGTCCCATGCAAGTGGTGGAGAACACCAGTCAGAGGTTTAGTAAGTAAAGGTGAACAGAGAGGAGAAAATGGGGAGAAAAATATCTTTTTTTGTAAAACAAATACGCTACTGGACACCTAGAACTCTATCAATGATCTTCTAAGTTATGATTACTCAGTTCTGAACTTAGATGTATCAATGGCTGGTTGAAATGAAACTATTTAATACTCATGGGTTAAAACACAGATTTGGCAGTAAAATACCACCCCAATCCACAACACAAACCACATGCTTATGTTGAAAGGACACAGTTAATGGGAAAGCAAGTTTGATACAACCACTACTTCTCTAATAAGCTACCCCACTTCAAAGGTGAGTGTGGCCCCTTCTGATCACTTGCATGGAACACCACAGACTGTGGTTCCGTACAATTCTCAAGTCACCACAAATCACGCACCTTGAACAATTAAACTGTTCCCCTCTGAGAAGCTGAATGATTTCATTTAAGAAAATGGAATCTAGATAAAAGGGGCAAAAGGAACTTCAAATAGTTCCATGTGCTTAAAATGAGATTAAAAAATGGAAGGAGATGTTAGTGTCAGATAAGATCGTGCGTAAGGAGTCATTCTAATGGCATTTCAGACAGTTGGTGTAATCAGGCAGTAGGTTAATGGAAAGGAAGGCGCTATAGTGCCAAGCAGCATTAAAAAAATGGTGATTTAAGAGTCCAATAAAGTATTATCCAGAGACTAGTTTAAAAAAACCCCAAGCTAAACTATCAGGAAAAAGCCAGGAACAACATGAGATGGAAGGGCAACCACAACAATGTCATGAAGAAAATTCACAGCCTCTTTGTCTTCTGAAATGAATGACCATCCCTGATGGAAAACTGAAATACTACAGCTCACTGATGGACTTGACACTTGACCCCTCTTACTAATTAGGGATGGAATCTGGAAACTACAGCACTTATTTGCTTTAAGCAGCATTGTTTAGGGCCAGAACAATTTTTGTGATGGCTTTACGAGCAGGATTTTTACTATACACAGACCAGATGAAAATAAATTTAGCAAAACGACTACAGGCGATTCTTGCGTAGAGGAAAGCTAAACTTCGTATGACCTTGGTTGCACTCTGGTTTGCACGTGCCTTGTGCTTTCAAACAGATGTTCTCCAAAAGCACGTTCCTTGGCAAGTTTCAGACTTGATCCTCAAAATTTGTGCAGGTCCCATAAGGTCTGAAGTAGGTCTAGGGAAGGAGAACAGGTGACAAACTCTTGATCCAAGCTGCCATACATGGATCACTCCACCCTCAGTAAATCAGTTCTTTTACAGAATTAGAGATCGGCCCACCATACACTATTAATCTTTTATCATATTTTTAGCTGCAAATATTCCCAATTAAAACAAAGCTTCCAGGGGCACAAGTGCAATTCAAGACACCAAACTGGTTTCAAATGATAATAAAGCAATAATAATAAAACAATTCCAGAACAAATACTAACCCCTGCACTCAGTATCACACTGGCAAAACCCTTTCAGAAGCCCATAATGATGCATTAATTAGCTCTGAATGATGATACTTCTAATAGGCGATGGCTTACTAACAGAGCAACTCGCATTAACAAAGCCCATGTACTCTGTGCTTCCTTGACACATCACGCAGCACGCAAGCGCTTGCAGCCAGTTGCTTTATTCCTCTCACTCTCTCATCTCAGGTAAGCCAGCAGGTCAAATGATAATCAAAACAAGAAGCCTCACACTGCACCAGCACAGACAACATTTTCTTACTTACAATAAAACAGCTTGTGAGCTTGGGAACTTGCAGGAGGAGTTTTAAAGAATAATTGATTTCAAGAAGATTGTTTTAAATGATCATTCTCCACCTCTAGGATCCCACCTAAAGCTTAACAACTTCCCTTTAAAATTAGTTTTGCCCTACCCAGCTCTGGTGAGATCTCAGTGACTCAACTTCAGTACTGGCCATGTGTCAAACAGGTGCTTGCAGGACCATTTTATTGCAGGGTTCAGTGATCAGAAAAATCTACAGGGGAAATGGGGATGTGCTGCATAAGGAATTACATAGAGCTTTTCTCATGGCAAAAGTGTGATGTATCATCTGGACCCAAAGGGAAAAAAGATAAAATAAATTGGTTTGTATTTAACAATAGCCCTGCATTCAAAAATAAATCAGTTTGGCTATAAAAACAAGACAATTTTCTTCTGGTGACAAACACCCTTCCCCTAATGCACATTTACAAAAGCTAAATGACACGGTGCTGTGCTTTTCTATGTGGCTTTGGATTAAATTAAGCAATTCTTAATTACTTTATAATATATCCAAGTTATGCTGCACCATAACAGGTTGGTCTCTTTTTTTTCCCCCTTCAGCTATTTTCTAGACATTTTTTCCTTAGTTTATCTCACTCTAATAATCATGTAGGTCTATACTAATATAAAAACCAACTTGAAGAAGAACAGCATGTGGAGTCATCCATTTCAACTACAAACTCTGTTCATTCTGCTAGTGCTATTCACGATATTGAATAACTGTAAAAGCTTTATTACTGCTTGCATATCATCGCAAAAGAGTTAAGACCTAATGCAGTCATGTTTCAGGAGAAGTTGCCGTGCACATTAATCAGCGTGCTGCTCTGTCCTTATCTATGAGTCTTCATTAAAACTGTTGTCTCATTTGATGAGCAACTGTTGTTTGCTAAAAGATAATGGTTTTTACAGCTACTACATCTTTATGTGCCTATGGTGGCCAAGCTAAGTGCTACATTTATTTCATTTACTTTGTTGTATAGGATTTCTTTATGGTTTTGTATTTTCTTTGTAAAAATGAAACAGCAAACCCATCACTAAATCAGTACCCCAACTCCCTGTTTACTAAAGGTGGCAAACTGCGCAAGGCAATGGGATATTCCAATGGCAAACGTAGTAGTAAAACAAGACTAGTAACACCAACTCTGCTGGTGAGGAATATCTTCAAAAAAAGAGGAATGGGTTAACTTACCCTACTATCAGAAAATTTCTTAGAGAGTGTAAACATGCCACAGCCTTAAGCTGATGCTTCTCAGAATCACAAAGCAACAAAATCTTTCACTAGGACTTGGTGGGTCTTGGTCTTTTTCACATTCTTTTTAGGACCATTTTTGCAAGGGTGAAGAAGGAAGGGCAAGGAGATGGATATACTGAGTGCTGATCACACCAACATAATTTACACTCACACTACTCCATCTCATTCTTTCTTGTTCATCTCCTTTGAACAGAGCCTTCCCAGGCCAACCTCACATCATCTCCCTGCTTTCCCTAGGCCCCAGCAAAGGCTCTATAAACAGCTCATATTTTGACCACAAATTAGAGCTGAAGAATTTCAGAGACAAACAACTATGAGAAAACTGTGTATTTACAACATATTTCTTGGATGTATTTCAGTTGCATGAAACAGAGATGAGTAGGAACGCTCCTGAAAAACAATATTTTTTATTTTTCTTCCCTACTAAAAGAAATGTATTTTAAATCAATGTTTGTCATCATCCACATTTTATTGGTGCTAAAATAAATGGATTTTTCAGTAGCTATGTAAGAGTATTTAATGTGTAGTCAAATATATGTCTAAGCAGGTATGTGGGTTAACTTTTCTGTGTATTAAGGGTGTTTCCCTGGTAATTTACTTGTATAACTGAACACAGTAGTCAGATATTGGGAGTTGGGAACCCAGGTAACAATTTAGATCAAATTTGTAAAACTCAGGTGATTGTCTGTTCAAAGGGGAAAAATACTTAAGTCTGAAATAAAATTTATTTAAATAACAGCCATTCATATTGTGGAAACACCTGCCCTTCCTGCCCAAATAATATGCAAACAAAAAGCTGGCAATAATCAACTACTTGACAAAGAGAGGCTCACTTAATTTATTAATCTAATTAATCCAATCCCTTTATTTATTAAACTAATTGCATTGGTTCCTCAAGAGGAATTACATTCCTTTCATTTCTCCTTAACCTAGGCAGAATCTTTAGTGTTTTATTTGAGTAATTGAAAAAATATTTTTGGAGTGTTCTTACCCCGTAATAAACTGCCATCATAAACAAGGCACCGTGATTTCTAAGTCATAAAAACACAGCAGGTGAATAGAAAGGGGATGTGATATCTCTGACTATAAACTTTGCATTGCTGCCCCAAAAGCCTTGAGTATTGGCAGCGCCTGCCAGACTTTACAAATGAATTTCCTACTGGACCAGCACATCACAAAATGCTTTACAGAAAGAGAAGAATGGTAAATGTAGGCAAGCCTTTAAGAAAACATTTGTGAAATAAAGGAGGCTTCAAACACAAACGTAGCTCAGTAAATAAAACATCAATGTCAATGACACAATAACAGGCCAAATTGAGCACACTGAGCTGGCTCTAACCAGCAGAGAATGCTCAGCAGTGGAGAGAGAGTGAAAGGGAGGCAGGAAAGTGGTTACAATTGTTTGGTATGGGGTTTCGAAAATGATTTGATTCAACCCTCTGTTACAAAGCAACTAAACAGACCACTTAAAGTCATCACAACGTTATGGATCTGATTTTATCTGAACTTCCAGTGTAAATGAGAAGTGATTTGCAGTAAACCAGAGGACATACATAAGATTTCTGGTGAACATTCAGCCTTGTGCCAATCTGCTACACGTAAGTAAATTTCCCATTTGAAGTCTCTATCATTTCACTTAAATAATGTTTTCTGTCCCACAGGTGAGTCAACTGATCGGTACCAAGTGTGTATCAGCCTTGCTAAAGTCAGATATGAGTTAGCATGGCTGAATATAAGTTACCTCTTGCTCCAGCCATTGAACTAGTCTTACTTACCCTCTCCATGTTCTCTTCCTTACAGCCCCATGCTTAAAACGAAACTGTTAAACGAAGCTAAAAGATGTTGGACTCCAAAAGAAAGTCATTTCTTTCACAAACCAATGCCCAAAAGGCTGGTCAAATGTTCTAACATTTTATTTAGATACCAGAATGGGCTGCACTCCATTTTAATCTCCCAAACTCAGATAAAACAAAAAAAAAAAAAAAAAAAAAAATTATGGAGAATGTGAAAAAATAAGTGGGAGGCAACAGAACTGCTAAACCCACGCCTGGCAAGTAATCTTAATCAAGTGGTATTGTGGCAACAGAGAAGGCCTCTGATTTTTGAGTCCTGTCACAAAGCACACTCTGACAGTTTTGTTGAGAATTACTTTTCCTACTGACAAGCGCTTGTTTTCACAACTGCAAGGAAGAGGTGAGCACAAGTTCAAAATTCAAGGGTCTAAAAATGCATGACTAAAAGAATGCTTCAAAGGGCAGCTGTGAAGGATGGAAGGATGTTCCAAAATGAAAAGCCAGATTCCTCCAGCCCTGATGTCTCCTAGTACCTCTGCTTAACATTGCCCACCTCACACTTCTAGACCTGCTCTTTCAGCTGTTCCACCCTACTGCCATGAATTTAAGCCTGCACACATAAAAATATTAAGACTTTGCAAACCAGGGGGACAAAAAAACCCTCCCAAGATCCAGTGGTCTTACCTATCTGAATGGTTCATGTGCATATTACCAAAAAGCAGAAAGCCTGTGTGAATTTCTCTATTTGCTCCCATTCAGCAGAATACTTAAGATTGCAAGGGGAAGAAAAGAAGTTTTAACAAAGTAAAACACAGCATGATTCTACCCACCCAAGTCCAGGCACTTAATTTAGTCATGACAGGTACTCCTAGTTGCTGGTCTCTTAGTTTGCCTTAGAAACATCCTACAAAGAGTGAAGACATTCAGAACAGAGGAACAATATTCCAGCAGAAAAATACTTGAACTTGACTCCTGCTTGGAGTTCTACTTCACTTTAAAGTAAGTGTTAGATGCATAAATACTTAGCTGGACTACAAAACATTTACTCTACAACATATACTACCATAAACAACCGTTCATTGACCACTGTTTCAGCACTGGAGAGCAAAGAATTCACTACTTTCTGGGTGTTGGTATGCAGCATGTTTTCTGCCAGTACACAAATGATTAATTATAGAAAACAACACAGAGAGATCCAGTACTAGGTAGTATGGAAGCTAAATTAACCTATATTTTTTTTCCCACCTACTGTTCTTGGGATGAGAAATTCTGATATCACTGCCCTTGGTAAACATCCAGGTCTCAGTGACATTCAGTGCACAAGCACAGAACAGAAGTCACACATACACAGTAATACCTGGCACAGAATAACAGAAGGACCCAACTCACTGTACTCTTCCCTCTTGCCTCTGCACATTTACCCACGGGTCTCTGTACTCTACCACCAATGAGCTTGCTCCTGTATCCTGCAGGTTGTACAGTACTTGGAATTCATTTGCCCTTTTATGTATGACGCATTTGACACCACAGCCATGAGCCATACAAAGGCATGTTCTAGGTTGTATTAAACTTGTGCTCTCGCTTTCTGTGCAACATGTTAACACAAACAGGAAGTCGTTGCTGCTTGAACAAGGTCAGGGAGGTCTTCAGATGGTCCATTTCCTCCGCTTGCTTCTGTCTCCACACTGCTTAACAAATCAGATGCCAGATATATTTTGATTAGTTTGTACTTTAATGGATCATGTACAAAGAGTCCACCCTTCACATTGTAGTCATTAATTTCTCTTTTTTTTTCCTGGAGCCTAATGGCAAAAACAGGTACAGGGTTGTGTGCGCACACCAGTGTGCGCGTGTGTGCTGATTTAAAAGTGATGGATTATTTTCATGTAGTGAGAAACACAATGTTTTCTTTAGCACAGCAGGATATTCTGTTTGCAAGGGCTAACAGTGAAATATTATGCATATCTGCAGCTGGCTCACTGCCAAACAGCAAAGAGCAGAAATCAGAAGAGATTTTGAAGCGGAATCTTACAAAACCAGTATAGGCCTACAAAGCAGCTAATGAGCCATTTGAAACAGAAATGCATTTGTACTAATGTATGATTGCTGTCATGTATGTCAGCAGTTAACAAAATGGTAAATAATTATTCATTTAAACCTTACCTTGAACTTCAACTGAAAATATAAATATATTTTTTATGTCTTCTACCTCTGTGCTAACATGGGTTAATTTACTTTAGGTCATGATAAATAAAGTGGAGTATTTTCCAAGCTCAAAGCAGCAATCACTTAAGAAGCAGGTACAATTAAAATAGAAAACCTCAAACAGCATAAGCTGAAAGCACAAAGTGTCTAACATCTGTAAAACTCCAACCAAGAATTTACTAGCCCAGAAAGCTGAACACTGACATGTTTTTGGAGAGAGGATGAGGCTGTGCATAACACACAACCAAAGGTCACTAGGTGGTGGCTGGAGTTTTGCCACTCTGCTGCTGGGTGACCCAGGCATTCACGTTCAGAAATGAGAATTCAAGGCCCTTTTTTAGAACTTTTGGTCCAATTAAACAGGATGGAAGAAACACCAAAGAGGAGTTGACTGTCTGATCCTTCAATTCCTAGAGAAAGGCAAAAAGTTCAGGTGAAGTAGGTCAGCTGGGATCCCATGGCGCACACAACTATTTTTGACTGGGATATTACAACTTGTGTTGCAAATGTTCAAACATCCAATTAATTCCAGGTTACTTTCTTCCAGCATGTGATCTAGTAAAGACCAACAGTTCCAGTGTGCTCTCTAGGTCAGCCTTGCTCAGTGGGAAGACAGAAGACTGTTCTCAGATACGTTAATTTGTCATAGGGTAGAGAATTATGGGGAGCAGCTGCAGGAGCTAAGAAGGCTCAGGGGAGACCTTATAGCTGTCTACAACTACCTGAAAAGAGGGTATAGAGAGGTGGGGCCTAGTTTCATCTCACAAGCAACAAGAGATAGGACAAGAGGAAATGGCCTCAAGTTGCACAAGGGGAAGTTTAAGCTGGACATGAGGAAAAACTTCTTCATGGAAAGTGTCATCAAGCATTGGAACAGACTGCCCAGGGAGGGGGTAGAACCACCATTCCTGCACGTGTTTCAAAGTCATGGAGATCTGGAGCTCAGGGACATTGTTTGCAGTGGCCTTGAGACAGGACCTAATGGTTGGACTCAATGATCTTGAAGGTCTTTTCCAATCTGAAGGATTCTGTGATTGGTTATTGTTTTGGTGGCCACTGTAAGGAAAAACTACTCTTCTCTTGGTAAGCCTTGTTAGATTTGTATGTATGCCTTCCTTGGATAATCCACCACACTGGACTAATGAGATAGCACTGGACTGTATGTGCAAATGAACATACATATCTGTGTTTGTATGTGAACATGCAATTATCTAATTTACCAATTAGCACAGCCTTCTGGTAAATCTCACTCAAAGCACAAGCTGCCATGGTGCATCTTGATTTCCACCACGTCCTTTTTATTGCTGGATCTTCATGCTGGTGTTCAGAAAATGCTTACAGTACTACACAGTTCATTAACAACAGGCACAAGATTTAATGTCAGGACACAATGTCTGGACTGTTAACACGAAGACTGTGGCATTTTAGAAAAAAAGGAAAACTTGGGAACTTGGGATGTGTATGCAATAAACTTGTAAAGTAAACCATGTCTGGTTTTATTACTTTATATTTTTAAAAAATAAGAACAAAGCCTGCTATAAATGTGGAAATGGCAGCAGCAAAACACAAATGTTCTTTCATACTTCTGCTTTGAGTACTTTTAAGGTGCCTGTTGCATTTCTGCTGACATGCTACCTCAGGACCCTGATTTTGAATTCATTAGAAACCTGCTTGAAATAACAACCATTCCTGCCCAAAATAAAGGTTCCACCAAACAACTAGTTGCCATATTCCTCTGGGAGGACACATTGCTATTAGGAATTTTCTGCCTAAGTTCCCACTATGGATTTTCATTGTCATATTTTGATACACAGGAGTTGACTGGCATGTCTTTTAAAACCTTTCTCCTTTTTTTTCCAAACGTAACTAGCATATAAAAAGAACCATAATATGTATTATGGGAAAGCAGCACAGTGATATAAAAGACTTCTATACTAAGAGCAGACGGAAAATTGTAGTTATTATTAATTTAGAAAAACAAAAGAGCTACCCAGCATTTCAGTAATGTGGCAAGTTGTGTGCTATTGAGGGAAAGAGGATTTTATAATTGGATTTTAGAGTAATTTAGGAGACGAGATAAGCCGTAATGGTTGCATATTAGAGGTTAAAACTACAGCAGAAACTCATAACGTAAGGGTTCATTGCACTGAGGGAAACAGAACAAAGGAAAGCAATGCCGGAGCAGCCTGCTGTAGGTGGCAACAAAGTGAGCGTGGGCCACGAGAAACTGAGGGGCTTTCATATGAACATCCACTTAAACAGAGACCAAGCAGCACTCTTCCCCTTCAGGAGTGGCTTCTTAAAAAGTAAACCCCTTTAATTATATACTAGAGAGAGAGATTTTGTGTTTTATACATACATATATATATATATTTCATACAATCATAGAATCATTAGGGATCGGAAGGGACCCCAAAAGATCATCTAGTCCAATCCCCCTGCCACAGCAGGATCACT
>JAOXOE010000256.1:5043533-5123230 GCA_028565055.1 Phoeniculus purpureus | reverse complement strand
CTCGATCTACTAACCACCCCTCTTCTGATCCACCCCAGGATGCTGTTGGCCCTCTTGGCCACAAGAGCACATTGCTGACTCATAGTCATCCTGTTATCCACGTCATCAAATGGAGAGGGAATCCAAGGAACCCATTACAGGAGCTGAAATTACACCATCAGAAGTAGCTGCTTAGTGCTGCTCCTATTTGTGGTTTGCGCATGAGACAGACAGAGCGTGTACACTGGCTCTTTGCACACATTAGTTTATACACACTGACAGGGAGACAACAGTAACACAGTAAAGTACTGTGTTTGCCAGACTACTGGAAATCGCTTTATAGTTCTGGGGTATAGGTGGGGTTTGTTTCCAAAAGCTCAGTTCTTTCTTTACCAGGTTAGAAGATTAGTGTTTTGTTGGTCCTTCATTAGTTTTACTGCACTCCAGTCCTGCTTGCTTCCATTTACCTCACTGGGAATATCCCTTTCACCAAGCTGTAAGCCCTTGCCTCTCTACCCTCTACACTGACATCTTTGCACCTTGTAAACACCACTGCTACAAGCAATTGTGTTCCACATGTTTGTCAGATTGCATCAGGAGCACTGAATTTCATCTTCTTGCTATAGCTTTAATACAGACACCAAAAAATGCTAAAGCTTTTGGTAAATCCAAATATACTTCATGTGCAAGAGGAAAAAAAGTCTCAAGAAGCAGGTCACTCAAAAAAGAAAAGAAGCAATCTATTAATATCATACTTCTGGCCTCACAAATAAACTGGCATATAAAATCCCCTCAGTGAAATTTGTCACAGTAGACATCAGAACCTGTGAACTGAAGTTTATAGGAAGCTGTCTTTTTTGGTAGTTCATGTGCACACATCCCTTCACCTTTATACTTCTCCATGCATGTGCTACATGTTCAGAGACCAAATTGCTATAGCAAACATGTCACCAAAGGTAATAATGAATCTGGAACAGGCATGAGTGGAAAAAGCCTGAAAAAATTCAGTTTTATACTGACATTTGTTTAATATCAATACATATTATCCCTTTGCCTTGCACATTGCACCTACAGTACCAACAATGCACTGTTTGGCCAGTTTGGGGAAAGCAAAACTCTCCATTGAGGAAATACAGTAGAGAGCTGAAGATATTTAGGTATCTGAAGTGCTACGGTTCACAGAGAACCTTAACCAATGAGTCAGGGAAGCGGGGCTAAGAGATCTCCAATTGTTAGTTTTCTTTCTCTCTTTCTGAGGTCCAGCTAACGGTGTCTATTCAAGATGTATGCAGGTAAGTTATCTTCTTAAATCATCATCTGCAGAATGAGGGTGTCACATTTTATCCATGAGGGTCTTCTGAAATAATTGTTCCTGTAGAGAATTAACCTTCTGTATGATCATGGTTGTCGGGCAGAAAAATATTCATGTATTTCCAAGTGTGGACAAAAAAAGTAACAGCATCTCCCTAACAACAGTTTCATCTTTTAATATCACTGCATGTATTTAATCACTCAAGAGCTGATGTTGCAGGCGCAAACAACCCATGAAGAAGCTAAACCAGCCACTATTTCTATCATTTGTCCCTGCAAAACTTCACTCTAACTGAAGAACTCTGGTGGCTCAGTGACCAGGCTGGGACTTCCACTGGAATTATCACTGTGTCAGCCTCTGGCATTGATCACTTCAGCACAAGATATCAAGTGTATGTGTCTGCTGTGACCATCCTGTCATCTCAGGCTACTGTATGTACCCCTGCTAATCATGCAATGCTCATAGAAGCCATACAACATCACACACTGGAGAAGGATGAGAGTCCTCCACGGGATCCTCAAAAACAAATCACCAAAGCACATCACCATCACTCATTAACAACCTCATATCCACCCCACCCTAAAAAAACCCTGACCCCGAGACAAAACTCAACAACTCTCAGTACTGAAGATGTGAATCATGTGTGAAGTGAAAGAACCTGTTTTCTCCCACCAGTCACAGCAGGGAGTGAACGGACAACTGAACAGCTTTGCCAATAAAATAACTAAAAATGGACTTTTACTGCTGCTGAAGTCAAGAATCACAGAGGATTCTGTTACAGAAGTAAAAAAATAAGAACTTCAGGATATGTCCATTTTCCATCCACCTGTAAAATTCCCCTCCGTCTGCTTTAGAAACACAACAACAGGAATAGGGATTGTGTTACTCATAGATTCTGTGCAGATGAATGAAAATCCTCAAACCTGAACATCCTCCCATCCCAAACATGCATTGATTTGTGGTGCAGGGCAGGTCCTCTGCAATGAATGCACCACTGAGTATAAACCCAAACTTCCCAATAGAGCGACAGTCTCATGCAGCATGCTGGGGACTCTCCCATTAGCTTGTAAAATGACTTTAAATGACTTTTTGAAGAGGTGAAGAAGAGGAGGAAGGAGCTGTTGCTGGGACATTAAGTCTATCAAAACACAAATAATTAATGGTTGAAAATACTTTTTGTTTAATAATTGCTGTTGTTCATTAGTGTGAACCAAGGGCACAGACTATCTGAGACAATAACATCTGCACCCCATATTTCATTATCACCAAACTTCACATTTCACACAAAAGCCGAGCTAGCAAAGCCTTACAGCTTTAATTAGTTTCTGCCATAGCTGTGAAGGTCAGCCAATTATTGTGTGTGAAATTTCAATATGAAGCGGCTGAATTGAAGACGGCATTGCAACATTGTGAGACTCTGCAATGCTGTAAATCTAGCATGAGAGAACCATTTCTTTTTTTCCCACAAAATAACATAAATTAATCATCAGGTATTTACAGCTTCAAAGCTTACTGGCTAATTTAACATGTGTTGGGGGGGGGAATGGAGGTAATTTCTGATATTGTCTTAAGCTTTGCATGTTTTTTTTTAATCAGTGTCACCAAGCACGACAAAACACTTAGGTCCCCATTTCTACATGGAAAACACAGGTATTTTGTGGAATTTAGAGCTCCTTCTGTCAAAAGAAAACAATAGCATTGAGCAGATGAACTTTACTCATACAGAATGAGGGTACTGCATGTCCTGAAAAATTTCATCCCTCGAAGATGCATCAAGGCTACAAAGTCAAGGCTGGCTTTTGAAAAATCTCAAACCAAATGCCTTACGCATACAGGGGCGTCTATGTGTGAAAACACACACACACACATATATATATATGTGAGCATCTGGATTCAAATATACAAAAAAACCCCAATACCCCAGGTGGCAAAAGAAAGAGCAAAGGAAGCAAAATGATGCTAAACAGAAATAATTTTTGCAGTGTACTGTGCACTGAGATCACACATGTGTATGAGGTCTGATCTGAACCTTGAAAACACTCAAGACCAGCTGTATTCTGCTTTTTTATTTTAAATAGATCACAACTCTGCAAAGAACAAGATCAGAAAGTTCTTCAAACTCATCCTTTCTTTGGATACCCACTGAGGTCAAATAATACTGATACATAGGCTCTCTACGTCTACCTCTAGTGAGCTAACAAGATCTGCTTTTGATTACAAATTTGGATGTGAGATTCACCGGGGTTCAACAGTAAAAAACAAGAGAGAGATGCTTAGGGAATGGATTTGTTTCGTGTGGTGTTCGTATGTTTAGGCCCTATTTTTCCAAATGAAATGATCCTGACAAGAAATATGTGCAAACTCATTTTTAATCTGGCCTGGGACAGCACCTACAGCTCTAGTAAGCACCATGGCTTCATTCATGTGGAAATACCTGTGTGTTCATACGTATGTTTGTGCATCACAACCAATTCCCTCTTCCTGTGCCCCATTTTCTCCTGCCATTGGGAGGGCCAGGTAAGTGGTTGTGCAGAGCCTCTGCAGACAGTGTAGAAACAGCAAAGTTGTTTCACTGTTTGCACTCTCTCCTGGCTTCCTTCTTTGCCAGCACAAAACATTTTTGCGACTATAATGTGACTCATAGCTGCTACTGCCAAAGCTTTTTGAATTTTTCTTATTTTCAAAAAAAAAAGGCACAGCAGGCATTAGATGCTCAAGAACATTTGCAAGATCCTACACCAACGCCTGTATTTCTGGAGTTACCAAAGCGCGGTTTCTGTTTACTTTAGCCAGAGCACGAGTGCCGGTCTTTCTCCACATCAGCAAGCCCCAACACATGGCTGCAGAGAAGCTGAAATAAATATCCAAATTCATTGTAGATTTAGAACTAAAATTATCGCTGTGAGAAAGATTTTTATTTTCCTGCCTCTAGAATAATCCCTTCAACTAACACACTCCCAAAAGAGAGATTACAAAATAGCTGGCCATTTGCTTTCTGCTGTACCTTTTCCAACTCCTCCAATTATATTCATGCGTGCAGAAAAAATAGAACCAAAAATAAAATTCTATTTCGTCTGCATTGATGGAACAAGGCTGAGGCCTTCTAACCAAATTTAAGGTCAACCTTAAGAAAAAATAAATAAGCACAGTCTTAGGAGCCAGATCTTTAACATGCTAAATAGTCTGCTCCAACGCCAGAACTTCACCAGCACTTCAAGAAGGTCCCTGGAAGTTGCAACTCAACTTCAGCTTCCTCCTAGATACCTCTGATACAGGGCTTAGCATCTTACTTGAGCCAAGGAACCCTTCAGGGCCCTACACATCAGTTTTGTGTCTGCACTGCTAAGCAAAACCCTGAAATGAGCTGCTAAGAGCGAGCTATGTGTTTTTTGGTTCCCCTTCCCATCTAATTAGGAGCATATTAACTTCCTTCTGTGCAAAAAATTTGTAAGACATTACAGAAAGTTATTTTCTTTTCCTATTCATACAGTGGCTAGCACAATAAAATCCATGTTTGACTTTCTAGGAGGAAACAAAGGAAGTTTATTGTCCTCAAAGTAAAATAATTTATAAGTCCCAGACATATGCTACCCACAATAACACAGAATAGCCACTGAAAACTAAAAGGGCAAAAAAAATGGAGGGGGGTGGTGTGTGAAGTAATTAGCAGTGGCACCAAGAAAGCTAAAGGCAACATCTATTACCTGGCACTGCATATATATCCTCTCTCTTAAAAGGTATCAGCAAAAGGAAACAATCGAAATACATTACTACTGATGAGTGGTCCAATGCAGAATAAACCAAGACCATCTGAGTAAAAAAATCTACTCCAGACAGAAGTGAAAAAAGAGAAAACCAGCCAGACCATGCACACTGACACGGAGAGAAAAAACAAATTATAATTATTAGCGAAAGAGATTGAAACTTGTCTTAGGCCATTCACCTGAGGGAGCTGCAAAAAACAGTAGTCTGGCTGAGGGGCATCTTTTACTAAAGGTCAGAGAAAACTGCAGGATAAACCTCAGGGATGCCTTGAAGTGATTCCCTAAGACAGGAGATGCTTAATGGAGGTGAAGAGTTGTGCAGGTTTCATTGTGTTTATTATATACACACTAAAATATTGACCATGATAACAGCAGCTAAACTAAATCAAACACACTCTAAGTGCAATACAAATCATCATTAGACAAGGTAAACAAACACTTGACACTCACAAAGCCTTTATTGCAAATCCCAGCAATTAGATCTGTCCCCAGAGAGATGCTAGCAGCTCCAGGAGCCAGGAGCCCACAGTTCCCAGTGTGGAATCCAATGTGGTTAAGGACACCAAAGAAGAGTGGGCTCGGTGTCAGAGCACAGGGGAGCTGCTCTTACGAAAACAGTCTCCCACTCCTGCCAGCTTCACTCTGCCCTGCTCCAGCAGCAGCATTTCCTTGCAACAAGGTCTCCACTCAGCCCAAACCACTAGGGACACGATCTCTTCCAGCCAGGCTTGCCAGAAGCAGCTGCTCCCAACCAGAGTCTCTCTCTGGAGAAAATGCTGTCTCAAAGCCAGCCAGGCTGCAAGAACAGTGGCTCCTAACATAAATGGTGTCCTTTCAAGAAGAAATACAGGGAAGTCCTCACAGCCAGCCTCTTTCCAAAGGGAGCAGCTCACACATTAATCCAATGAATAATTCCAGGCTGGAAGATAAAATATTTAAAGCGAAAAAAAGGAAAAAAAATCTCAGAGTTCAGTTTTTGAGCCAGGCTTCAAAACTCATAAGCTCACTATCATTTGCCAAGTAGGATCAACATGCAGAGTGTGACTACAAGAAACTTGAAAAATTGCACCATCGCATCAACAGGGACTTTCGAATTTAACAAGTATAGGAGCCAGTGGAGCTACTGAGATGCCAAGTGCAGTCACTGCAAGCACAAGTCAGCCATGGTGCCGTGATCTGATGTAGGATTTAGCGATATGAGGAGAAAACACTGAAATTGCCACAATGAACAAAACTCATCTAGCAGGGATCCTCCTACAGTATCCAAAACAAAAATCTTCAGTGGTTAAACAAAGGACTTTTCTGCAAAACGTGGGAAGTTTCTTCCCTATCCCACTTTTCAGAGCATGGTTTATGTTCCAAAGTCTGAAGGTCTGTTTGCCCTCAGGGTTGTTATCTCCATCTAATGAGAACACACAAGCCTTTGTGCTACATAGAGATGTCTAAACGTGACCTAGAAATTAAGCCTGTGAGGATTTACACCGTCAGGTTCCACCAGATTATTTACACATTGCCTACAAAACAGCTTGTCTAACCTGTTTCAATCTGCTCACCTTTTCCAAAGTATTTCTTTGTTTGTTTTTTTGTGGGAAGGCAAACAGGAATGCTTAATTCATATCTTCTATACCCTTCTACAAAGCCAAATACGGCTGCATTATTCCTGTGAAAGAGGATATAGGTAATTCAAAGTTCCTCACTGTTGCTGCAGGCTACAAGCATGTACACAGGCAATTGCTGTTGGACCAGCTGATGCTCAATAACTTACACCACTGAGATTCTCACTTTCAGAAAAGCCCATTACAAAACTTGCAGCAAAGCTACTTGCTGGTCAAAGATTTTTATGAAATCTAAATAACTTGTCAAGTGGATCTTTCCTAACCAGATTAAATCTGCAGAAACTATGCCAACTGGAGTAATGTCATGGCCACCTGTATTTTTATGTGATCTTCCGTGTCAGTTCAACCAATCTCTCAGCTACCAAAACAAAGTTTACTATCATGAAATTCCCTGAATCTCTACTGAAGTCTACTTAAATTATAGATGAACCTCTGCTACTCTTGTCTTCTGGTATAATAGATTACTTTTAGCAAAGACTGCATTTTCCCCCCAGTGGTTCAGCCACTCGGTCTTAAGATCCTTTGCAACTCACAGGTAGATATTCTCTGATTAGTTTCTACCCTTTGATTTATCAGCTGGTTGCAACATTTCTTCTATTGCCGTGGCTCATCTTTACTGGCTTAAAAGTAGGTATTTGCTTAAAGTATTTAAAGTGAAAACAGAAAGCTCCAAAATCATTTGACTCATCTGCTTTGCCCTTAACCTTCATAATGGTCTGGCAGGCTCTCTCCTTCACAGACGCTTTAAACTGAATTCTGTGCGCTCATCTGAAGAGATTTCTCATCATGTCCTTCCTATGGTTTAGCCTGGCTTCTATAAGATTGGTTCTATTTTCTGAAAGATGGTTGTGTGCTGCAAGTCACTTCTTCAGCTTTAATTTATAAGTAAGCCTTAAAATTTCACACTGTGTGCTTCAAAGTAGCATAGGTTTGACTAAGCTATGTCAAACAGTTTCTCTTCAATATGTCGGAGCAGCTTTATCAAATGTTGAAAGCATCACCATGACTTGCTGGCCTCTTCCACCCTTCACCTCCTGCTCACCTCCTAGAAGCCTACAGCCAGGGGCAAAGCTAGACAGCACAGTCCTGGCAAGAAAGGCACATGTGTATGGGTTATAACTGCTCATGTTACACCGACCCCATTGAACACAGGAGAAAAGGAAATTCTGTTTCTGATCCTCGTTTTTGTGAAGATACAATCAGAAACATGATCCACAAGTGCTGACTGAATGCTGTCTGCTCATGGCTTGAAATGTCTGACAGAATGAGTTTTCACATGATTTTGACCCATTTTTATACCAAGTCTTTCTCCTTTGATCTAGTAACAATAGGCACTGGGATGTATCAAGCATGTTTCAAGTTCATTCTAGGCTCTCAATAATAATGCAATAAGGGTTCTGATTTTTAATTCGTTTTAACAACTTACTTCTTCTGTGCTACACTGTCAGCACCCTGTCCAGCTCATCTGGACCTCTTTGGATGGTTGTAGGGGAAGCGTGGGAAGGCAGTTTTGCTACTCTGCTACCTGTCTCTAGCCATGCCACTGTATTTTATCTGGGCCACACTCTAAAAGGTAAACTTCAGGCTAAAATCCCTGAGCAAATATGCTGCATTTTGCTGAACATCTCTGCTCTGCAAAGCAGCATGACAATGTCTCAGCCGCAGTTTTACACAAGTCCACAAGGAAAGCTGCGCCTGAGAAGAGCAGAGCCCTAACGGAATGACCTTTACTGGGACTTGACACCTGCTGCCTTGTAAGCTTCTTACACACACAGCTTAATCCACCTGGAGGCTTTTTTGCTTGATGGAAGGTGATAAAAAAGCTGTTAGACGGTAAGCTCTGTCTTAGATTCAAAGCATGTAGACGCCTTGATATTCTGAAGCTTAGGGAACACAGAAGGGAGAAATATTTCTTAGTTCAGGTGCAATTCTCAAGTTGCTTATTAGGGATGAACCCTGGTCTCAGAACCACTTTATTGGTATGAAAGTAAAGCAAAAGCTTCCTGATAGGAAAAAGGGTCTCAGTTCTATGGTGCTACAGAAAAGATAACGTAATAGTGATCATAAAGCTTTCCTCAGCAGACAAGAGGAAAAAAGACGCCCAACTCTAGACATTTACAGTCCACAGAGGATCAAGCAGACTGTATTCTGGATACCTTAAAGGTGAATGCTCTAAAACATGTGTCTAGCTATAGTGATGATAACCCTGTCCCCTCCAATGATAAATATTTCCCTCTCTCTTTAAGACAACAATAGTCAAAAAGTTGTACAAGTGTGATTTTTAGCATGGCAGAAAGAGGAGAGAAAACAGAGTGAAAGTTAAGTCCCACTGCAGCAATGCCTTCACACAGCTGTTAACTCTTCAGATCACTACTCCCCACCTTCTTCTCTCCCTGTGCCAAACACCACCAGCTCCCTCAGGGAAGCAAATCCCTAGAGCTCACCTGCCTGAGCTAAGGCACATCAAGGCCACAGCTCTGCCACTACACGAAAAGAAAATCACGTAAACCCTTCATTCCAGACCACAAGAGCAAGCTTACATGAATTATATCCTGCTGAAAGCTTTTCCTAGCAGAAGTTCCCATTTCATGCTCTCCTGGACATTCTTTCTATGATTTTTTTTTTTTTTCTCTGTAGTCTAAAACAACCTCCCATCACTGCAGAGCCTTCAAACACTGCAATTTGCCTGGGTGACTGAATTACTGTTTTAAAGGGCTGGATGTAACAAAGACAAAAATCATGCAGAAATTGCCATTTAACAAACACTGTGAAACAAGTCATAAGACTTCTATTAATTTATTTTAAGGTTACTGACACCTGTATCAATGGCTGTAGTCACTCAGACCTAAGGAGCACTTGTAAGCAGGGTTTGCATTTGAAACACTCCACTTGCATCATATATGTTAGGCTGGAGATGTAGCGGTATCAAGCCCTTATCTACCGGGTTGTTCACGGATTTTTAATAATATAAGGCCATTTATATGAAATGAATGTAACATTGATCCTCCTGTTCAAGTTTCCAGAGATTATTCAGTATACGTATTGTTGTGATTAGTCACACAGTGGCTGCTGGTCCTGTAGATTATCTGATACAGTGTATTTCCCACTCCACACAAACCAGCACTGTAGGAAAACTCCATTCAATCAATTTGAGCAGCCCTTCTTGTGCTGCATCGGTACATTACGTATTGAACAGATAAAGCTGTGATCCTATCTAATATATTCTTTGGCTGGTTTGACTGATGTACTGGATGAATGGAGATACCAAATGCTATCCAATCCTGTTGCCCAAAGATAATGGCATCATTATTTAAAGACAGACAAGAAAGGGGAGTGGGAGGAGGAAAAGGTTTAACTACTGCTTCCCACTTCTGTAGCAAACATGGACACTGCATCATGTGAAGGAAGAAAACAAAGCAGAAGAGACTAAAGGATCTCTTTAGGCAGGATCTAAAGAAAAGTTGTGAGAACAAGAAGAGCTCTAAATATGGATACGTCAACTGCTGCAGAAACCAGAGTGGCTCAGCTTCACTTTCAAGAGGTGCTCTGCAACCTAGAAAGCACTGTTACACAAAAAAACTGCCAAAGCCCCAGGCTTTTGTATTTGGGGTGGGAAAAATGTGTGTCCCTCCTTGAGAGGAGCCACTTCATCCCAGCAACTATGCACACCACCAGGAGAGCACTTGTGGCTTCCCTTGCAGTGACTGCAGTGACTCCAGTGACAGTGCTTCGCAATTCCAGGCTTGCTGGGTTTTAAAAGTAAGAAGAAAAAGAAACCTAATTTAAAAAGTTACTCCCAGCTCATTTGCTTATCTAAAGTCTTAAAATTAGTTACTGCGTCCAGAGTTTAGGCTGAACATAGTGTTTAAAATCACATCACCATTTACTCAAAATACCTTAGAGCCAGCCCAGGAATGGAGCCAAGAAATTCTCTCTAGTGTTACACTACAAAAAAGAAACATAACAAGTCATCAGAACGATCATAAAAAAGGGGGCAGACATGACAGGTAATGGAAGTGCAGCATCATCAGACAATAATTAATGTAAGTATTGTGTCATAAATCTAAAAGCCTGACACGTGGAAGACAGTGTCACAATGCAACGGAATAATTGTGTAATCAGATGATATGGTTTGATAAGTCTTGCACATAAACTCCCTTAATTCCTTCAGTCTCTCAGCAGCCCCTTGTCCACTGCTTCTGATGGGTTAAGAGAGCACTGAATTCACCAATGACATCCCTCGGTCAGGAAGCAGCATCATTTACAGCACTTGAGCTACACGCTAGGTACCATTTTACCCTATTTATTATTGTCAGCACCTATCTGAACAGCTCTGTCCATAATCTGCCGTACTCACTGCAGACTGTTTGAGTCTGCTTCTGATGTTTAAAAGCACTAGTCAGAAAATCACTAATTGCTTTGTTTCCGATACCAAAACACTCCTATTTAGTTAAAGCAAACAATAAATTATTGAGGAATTATTAACAAGGAATCATTAATGAGGAATACCTGTACATGTAGAGAAGGAACAGTAACATAATGGTTGCACTAATTTTTGCTCATTTGAATAGCAGTATGAGCCCAAAAACTTCAAATTAAACAGATCCCACTACAAATGAGACTGTAGATACCTATCTTTGCTGTTCAGGTTCCTCCTCAGCTTATTTAGTTGCTTTTTAGTGACCCTCCCCAAGGTCTTTTACATAGGTACTTTTCTTGGTTTTAAATACCAAGTTTTTAAATTTTTTTTGACAATTCAATTAGTTACCTTTTCCTCGTGATTATTTTTACACTTTGTGACAATTTTGATCCATTTAATTAGTTTTAAACACTGCTCACCTTCACAAGTATACCAATTAACATCAACTCAGATGCTCTATTCTATCACTTAGCTGAATGAAGAGAAAACTTTAAGGAAAAAGACTTGGTTTTATTTCATAATCATACCACAATGCTATTTATCAGTGACCCACCAAAGTAACAAGCAGTTCGGGATTCTTCTTTTCCCACCCCACTATGCACTAGGAGCCATTACTGGCTGTTCTACATAAGTTCAGTCCTTTCTGACCTAAACTATTCTATATTACCCTGTTGAAAAAAAACCTCTCATTTGAGCTTTGTTAGGTCAGGAGGTTCTTCTGAAACACTTTTATTTGGCAACAAAGACATTGAGTTGGGAAGTTTTAAGCCTGGAGGTTCATCTCACTTGACTTCAGACACTTAACTGAGATGGCTAAATTAAGAACCTAGTTGTTCCACATGTTATTCCCAGGCAACAAAAACCTCAGAATAACACCATGAACTATGGAAACACCAAACAGGTCAACAGGGAGAGAGGGATAATTATCATATGCATAAGCCAAGTGCTTAAAGCAGGTGGGACGGACTTGAAATCCAGTCCATCTGGACTGTGGACAGTCTATGATGTACTGGCATCTTCTGCTTTTCTGCCACTACAGCATTCTGAGTGTTTTTGACATCCACAATGAACAAGAATGCCTCGAGAATTAAAGTGGCAGAGATATTTGAAGCGGCTCCTGTAGCACTACATAGTACCTTTGTAGACCATTATCTCATGTACACCAAGTCAGAGCAATAGTTTAAACAGCACACGGGGTTTGGGATTGTTTTTTTCTTCCTTGTGGAAAACTGCAACCTACAAGGCTAACACTGTATATCCAATTCCAAATTAATCTGAAGAATGTGGTAAATAATTTCCCCTCCCTGTAATGAACAAATATAACAAGAGTATAATATCCACTATCTTTCTGGAAAATACAACAGGAAGGTGTAAACTGCAAACTGTACCCAGCTGAGAATGGAGGTTGTAATAATTTTTGAGTACTACCAGGCAATTTTTTCTGAACCGATTTGTATTAAGCGCTTGATGTATAGACATAAAATAGTATCAGCTCCCCCTGCACCTGCCAGATGCAGATTTTATCCAAGGAGGAAGAGGAGTACGTGCTAAAAGTCTTAGGTTTCTCTTTCACCTGGGCTGACCACTGCAACCTTACTGGGACATCCCTACCCACAACAGTCATGAACTCAAATTCAGTACCCAGGAGGTTTCAACAGCATGGGCAATTTCGTAAACAATCTGTACTTGTTTAATAACAACACCAAACAAACTTCCACAAATGTTTAACTTGCAAGAAATTCTCTCTAGACTAGGCATGGCACCTTCAGTTCTCAAGACCTGAAACCCAAAGACAGCTTCCATCAGAACTACAGAGAAACCACAGGGCTCTGCACAGCCACAAGACAACACAGTGGGTCGCAGTTTCCCATGGCAGATTCAGAGACTCCCCTTCCTGCTCTGTGAGGACCAGGTCATTGTTTCCCTGTATAATAAACAGGAGAGACAACCAGATCAACTATGGGAATTTTTTTTCCCCAGCCACTGTACAGTGGTTGTCAAACTCCTTGAATGTTTTGAGAATGGTGGCATCCTCAGCAAAGATTTCCCATCCATGTCTTTGATTTGCCTCCTTCACCATCTGGAAGAAAGCTAAAAACTAGAAAGTATTTTACAAAAGTATAAATAGGATGATTCAGATAACACCAGGATAAATACCCTGACATCAGCCCTATGAAAAGTCTTGGAAAAGCTCATATTGGATAAGTAAAAAAACATAAGGAAGACTATAATGAATGGTAATTAATACCAATTACTTCATTAGTTTACGATAGGAAAAAATGCTGTGAAGTGTGACATGATGAAAGATGAAATTCTCTAACTGTGGGAACACTCTAAGCGAGAAGATGGTAGATTCTTCACAAATTGAAATCTTTTAGAAAGAAACCTTAGCACAAGCATCTGGTACACTTACAGAATAGACATTAGCAGCTTAATGCAAAATTAAAAGATAAGGCTCTCTGGTTTATATTACAGAAGCAATAATCATAACAGTCTTTTCAGGCCTTAAAATGAATCTAGTAGTGTGGTTCCAATGTGCAGCACATGGGGTTCCTCAGCATGATCTCAAAGGCACTTACTTTGATCCAGCTCTTCCGGACACCCTCAGAATCATTAATGCTGACATGGTGGGATTTGTCTCTTACTATTTCTTCTTGTCACGTCATTCCGATTCCTTCTGCAGCAGGATTTTTGGAGTGCCAATTTTTAGCAGAGTATGGCTCTCCTAGAGGCCTCCCTAGGCATCATCTAAATGTGATGCTGAGCCATGAGGCCAGTTTCCACAAGATCAACTTCACCGACATTACTGATGTCTTTTACATTATTTATTGCAATTCCTTCCTTACTATCAGGACTCTTAGATTCTGGTAACATTTTCTGCAGCTTGCTGGAGTCATGCTGTACTGTTATACCTCAAAGCACAGATCCTACTTTGTGTCACTTGCCTGCAAGGTGACGCTGCTGTGAAGTGTCTGTGTTTGGGGTTAAGAACCTATCCTCCTCAATTTTTTCTCCTATAGCCAGAACAGATCACTGTCACACTATGCTGGTGCCGAAATTTAAGAATTAATCTGGTGAACTTCATCTGAAACCCACCCTGAGGTTCCTGCCTGTCTGGGGAAATTGTCCTCTCTGAAGTAGTGTGGCTCCTCCAGCACTTTAGCTCCGGAGAGCCTCTGGAAATACGTCTCACTGCTTCAGTACCAAAGCCACCACTAAATCATGTCCCTAAGCTCCAGATCAACACATCTTTGAAACACATCCAGGGATGGCAATTCAACACTCTCCCTTGGGAGTGGGTTCCAAGGCCTGATGACTCTTTCCATAAAGAAGTCCATGTCCTAGTTAAACTTCCCCTGGTGCAGCCTGAGGCCATTTTTTCTTGTCCTATTCATGAGAAGAGACCAACCCCCACCTCTCTCCAACCACTTTTCGGGTAGTTGTAGACAGCAAAGTCTCCCCTCAGTATCCTGTTTCTTTAGACTAACCATCCCCAGCTCCCTCAACCGCTTTTTACAAGGTTTGAAACCAACCTTGTGGTCCTTCTTTGGACTCTCACCAGCATTAAAATGTTTTGTACTGATGTGCCCAAAACTGAACACAGTACTCAAGGTGTGTCTTCACCAGTGCCACACACAGGTTAATGGTCAGACTCAATGATTCTAAAGGTCTTTTCCAATTCAGTCTATGATTCTATGAATATCACAACCAAACCTAAAGCAAATGTAATTCTGACTCACATGACTCCAGAAATTAGGCAACATGGGTATAAACTGTATGTTACCTTTGCAAAACCAAGAGAATAGAGATCAAATAAGATTATCATCTTCCTTCTTTTCCAAACCACTTCCTTCTTTATGCAGCTTCCGGTTTATGAAATTTCTGCAGTGACCTTAATGGGTATCTTGACCCAGTGTACCTTGTGATAAATGCCATAATCATCCATTTGGAGGCTGTCCCATGTCCTCACAACCATAGATTTTTGGATCACAGCCTTTTACTTCATTTTCATTTGGCTTCTGTTCCTAAGCACTTTACTAATTATCAAGCCCTTTCATTGCGTGTACTCCAGTTCCATCCTACTAATTGGCTACAGTGTAGGTCTATGATCCCTATCAAATTAACTCCTACTGTAATTGAGTCTGCTACAATCGCATTGCCTGCAAAACCTCCTCTTGAAGTCATGCTCTCCTTGCTGCAACGTCGACACTTAATGTCGAATTTGCAATACTTTCCATTTTCATCAGAACAGCCAACATGGAAAACGTTTCACAGTGAGGGTAACAATCTGGAACAGGCCGCCCAGAGGATGTGGAGTCTCCTCTGAAGATATTCAGACAGTGCCTACACATGTTCCTGTGTGATGTCTGCTGGGTGACCCCACTCTAGCAAGGGCTCCTCAAACGCTATTTATTGAGGAGCAGCCACAGAGCCGGTGCCCGGTCCCCGAACGCTATTTATTGAAGTTTTTTGCTGATTTGGAGGTCCCTTTAAGCAGGAAATCTCATGGGAGGTAAAAGGCCACTGCTGGGAGTCAAAATCTCTCACAGGAAAAGCTGAAAAGCAACGTGGTGGGGATCCAGCCATAAGATCTTTCAATATGGTGAAACCGGAAGTCGTGCTCAAACTGCACAGAACAGTGACAGAGCAGCCTTCTCTAGCTGCCAGGGGGAAACAAAAAATTAAAAAATGGTGTCAACCTGGCAGCAGGGGAAGACTAGTCTACGGTCACCTCTGCTGCACATGGATGTGGGAACCCAAACAGAGGTCCCTCAGCAAAATGAGGCTGTGCAGGTGACACAGACTGCAGGGAATGCTGCACCGACTCACTTTTCCCAGGCTGTGTATGGTGTAAGCAGGTAGATTATCTGCTTAACTGAGCAGCACAGCTGCAAGACAAGGTTGAAAAGCTACAGGTGGAAGTAGAAAGGCTTAGAAGCATTAGAGAGGCTGAAATAGAGGTAGGCTGATGGAGCCAGGCTCTGCATTCTGGACAAGGGCCAAATAAGAGCCAGAATCAAGGGACCCCATACCCTGCACTTCTCAGATGGAGGACAGAAGCCTAAGTAGAAGGGATGAGTGGAGCCAAATGCAGGGCCATGGCAGGTGAGCATCCCCCTTGCCTGCCTCACATCCCCAGTTGCCACTGAGAAATAGATATGAGCCCCTACTGGAAGACAGCCAGTCTAATAAGGATATAGAGCATAGGCAATCTATTCCAGAGGTACTAGCATGGCCGCATAAGTTGGAGAGGTCTTCCAGTAATATGACAACCTCCTCCACAAAGAATAAGAGAAGGGTACTAGTTATTGGAGACTCGCTCCTGAAGGGAACTGAAGGCCCAATATGCACAGCTAACCCTCATCATAGGGGTCTGCAGTCTGCCTGGAGCCTGCATTAGAGATATCACTAGGATGCTCCCTAACTTGGTGAGATCAGCTGACTGTTATCCACTACTCATGTTCCAGACAGGTGGGGAAGAAGCTGTACTGTGTAGCCTGAAGGGAATGAAGAAAGACTTCTAGGCCTTAGGACATTTGATAAAAGAGTCTGGGGCACAAATTATATTCTCTTCATTACTTCCATTTTAGGGTGAGGACATGGAATGGAATAGAAGGATTCAATCCATTAATGCCTCGTTACGAGACTGGTGCTACAGGCAGGGCTTTGGGTTCTTTGACAATGGCTGGTTTTATAGGACACCAGACCTTACAGGTACATATGGGAAAGGTTTATTTCAGAAGTGAAAAACGGTTCTGAGGCAGGAATTGGCAGGGCTCATTCAGAGGGTTTTAAACTAGATTTCAAGAGGGGTGGGATTGTTGATGGGTGTGTACCAGTATGACAGAGCTCTGGTCTTGATGAAAACTAGGTGGCCTCCCACTGTCCTTGGGTGAAATTGGAGCACTCAACTCACTCCCTAAAATGCCTGTACACCAATGCAGGCAGCATGGGGAACAAGCAGGAGGAGTTAGAAATCTGTGTTTAGTCGGGTGATTATGATCTGGTGGCAATTACAGAGACTGGAATGTGGTCATGGAAGGCTAAGTCCTTTTCAGAATGGATAGGTCAGTAAGGTAGGGTGGTGGAGTTGCTCTTCATGTGAGAAAGCAGCTGCATTGTACTGAGTTCTGTCCAGGGGTGGATGAAGAGAGAGTTGAGAGTTTGTGGGTGCGGATTAAGGGTCAGGTCAGGCTGGCTTGGGTGACACTGTTGTGAGTGTCTATTACAGGCCACCATATCAGAATGAGGAAGATGATGAGGTCTTATACAGGCCGCTGTCAGCAGCCTCACAGCTACAGGCCCTGGAAGGAGGGAATGTCCACCTGGGATGATTATAAGGCTCTACTGAGAGGATGTAGGGACGCAGCTAGGAAAGCCAAAGCCTCCTTGGAATTAAACCTTGCAAGGGAGGTCAAGGGCTTCTTCAAATACATTGCAGGTAACGCTAAAACTAGATGCAATGTAGGCTGCCCTGCTGAATGAGGAGGGTGCCCTGAATACAGAGGATACAGAGAAAGCAGAGATACTGAACCTTTGCCTCTGTCTGTACTTCTGGGGACTATCCTGATATCAAGCCCCAGACTGCTGAGGCCCCAGAGGAAGCTGACACAAGAGAGGAGCTTGCCTTGGTTGATGAGGACTGGGTTAGGGATAAGTTGAGCAAACTGGATGGACATAGATCCATGGGCCCAGATGGGATGCACCCACGAGTGCTAAGGGAGACAGCAGAAGTCATTGCTAGGCCACTCTCCATCATCTTTGCCAAGTCATGGGGATCAGGAGAGGTGCCTAGGGACTGGAGGATTGCAAATGTCACTCCAATCTTCAAAAAGGGTAAGAAGGAGGACCCAGGTAACTACAGACCGGTCAGCCTCTCCTCCATCCCAGGAAAGGTGATGGAACAATCTATCCTTGACGCTGTCTCTAGGCACAGCAAAGACAAGAGGGTTATTACAGACAGTCAGAATGGCTTCACCAAAGGGAGGTCATGCTTGACCAACCTGATAGTCTTTTATGAGGACGTAACCAGGTGTATCTACCGGAGCCCCCCGAGGGTTGGTACTGGGACCAGCACTATTCAATATATTCATTAATGACTTGGATGAGGATTAGAGAGCCTTTTATGAGGGCATAACCACGTGGATAGATGATGGAAAAGCAGTGGATGTGGTCTATCCTGACTTCAGTAAAGCATTTGACATGATCTCTCACAACATCCTCACAGCCAAACTGAGGCAGTGCAGTCTGAATGATCAGGTAGTGAGGTGGATTGTGAACTGGCTGTAGGATAGAAGCCAGAGAGTAGTGGTCAATGGGAAAGAGTCTAGCTGGAGGCCTGTATCTAGTGGAGTCACACACACAGAATCACCAAGGGTCGGTACTGGGACCAGTACTATTCAATCTATTCATTAATGACTTGAATGAGGGATTAGAGTGTACTATCAGCAAGTTTGCAGATGACACAAAACTAGGAGGAGTGGCTGACACCCCAGCAGGCTTCAGCAAGAAGCCTGCCCTTCAACAAGACCTGGACAGGCTGGACAGCTGGGCAGGGAGAAATGTAATGAAATATAACAAGGGCAAGAGTAGAGTATTGCATCTGGGCAAGAAAACTCCAGGTACCAGTATAGGATCTGGAGAGCAGTGTAGGAGAAAGGGACCTGGGGGTGCTGGTGGACAGCAGGGTGACCATGAGCCGGCAGTGTGCTCTTGTGGCCAAGAGGGCCAATGGCATCTGGGATCAGAATGGGAGTGGTTAGCAGATCGAGAGAGGTTCTTCTCCCCCACTACTCTGCACTAGTGAGACCACATCTGGAGTACTGTGTCCAGTTCTGGGCCCCTCAGTTCAAGAGGGATGTGGAGCTGCTGGAGGGTGTCCAGCACAAAGCACCGAGGATGATGAAGGAAGTAGAACACCTCCCTTATGAGGAAAGGCTGAGGAAGCTGGGTCTCTTTAGCTTGGAGAAGAGACTGAGGAGTGACCCCATTAATGTTTATAAGTATGTGAGGGGTGGGTGTCAGGAGGATGGAGCTAGGCTCTTTTCAATGTCATCTGGTGATAGGGCAAGGGGCAATGGGTGCAAGCTGGAACATAGGAGGTTCCATCTAAATATCAGAAGGAACTTCTTCCCAGTGAGGGTGACAGAGCATTGGAATATACTGCCCAGGGGAGTTGTGGAGTCTCCTTCACTGGAGACATTTAAAACCCACCTGGATATGTTCCTGTGTGACTTGGTCTAAGTGATCTTGCTTTGACAGGGAGATTGGACTAGATGATCTCTTGAGGTCCCTTTCAATCCCTGATGTTCTGTGATTGTGTGATCTTCAGAGTTTACTTCCGACCCCAAACGGATTGTGATTCTGACATAATAGTATCTAATGGTAAAATTAAAAAACTGTTCATTCAACCAAATTAGACAACTCTCTTGACTTCAGAAGGATCAAGGGAAGGATCCTTGCATCAAACAGCAGCAAGGACATAGTACAAGACGTAGTCAAAGAGTCAAAAATAGTCAAGGTATCCACTGTTGCAAGTAGGGAGTAAAACTTTCCTTCTGGTGATCTTGTGGAAGACTGGGAAGAAAGAGGAAATGCAGTTTAAATGTCCAATGTACTCTAGTCATCAAGGCTCTCTAGGAAGACAGTGGAACCTCCATCCTAAGCCAGGTAACTTGGCCATGCTTTAGAAACCCATTTCATTTGCTTTAAGAATCTACCGAAAAGCCAAACCTTACTGAAGACTTCCATACAGATGTTGTTATCAATAACAAAGCTGTGATGTACAGGTGCCAGGACTCATGATGAGGGGGAAAAAAAAAAAAAAAAATCAGAGAATTGACTTTCAGCAGCGCTTTAAGAAGTGTTTAGTGAAAATAATTAGAACAGGAAATATAGTCGGCTAAGTAGGAACTAGTTCAGTCCTCCTTTCGCTATTTTCATTTGCACCGGTTAATACATTCTTACACCTTAAGATAACTAGGCCAGCTTGTCTGAGGAAACATATAACAGGCTGCTAATTTCATCTCTACCTCACAATTCACCAGTGTCAGCACTTCCTAAACTGGAATTAGGCATCCTGTCCCATTTGATGAAGTCACATGGCAAGTTTTACACGTTGTTACTTTTTGCTGTTAAATTAAGCAGAACAGTCATATTTTTGACAAAACCTGTTGGACTACTAGCAGTCACCCACTGGCCTCCCAGCACCATGTTTCCCACCTCTCCCTTGTTAACATCACATCCTGTCTTCAGCCTGTACTGAGTATCAGATTTTCTCCATTGCTCTTTAGTTATTACCATTCTTGGAGTAACTGATTAGTAGATAGACTTAATTACACTTGGATTGTAATAGAAAAGTATCTTAACTGTGCTTGACTAGCCTGGCAAGGACAATCTGCATTTTAAAAATGTCTTCTACGGAAAATTACCTCAGAAAGCAAAAAAACAAACCAGTTACTCTTGGTTTGGGGTGAAACTCCTGAAACGATTACGCAGTGTCACCCTGATACATCCTCAGCTGGCCCTGAGCACAGAATTATTTTAACATACTAAAATACTGAAATTTCAGAGCAACTGTTTCTCATCAGATTAGAAGGTTGATGACTTAAGAGAAAGATAAGGAAGTATAGGTGATACATTTATAGTTGCAGCTTAGGAAGAAGAAATGTGTTAAATTATTTTCAAAAGCAGGTATTTCTGACTGCCAAGCTCCTATTTTTTTCACACATGTTAAGTCTCGTTAAATCTGTTGTCTGGAGTGCAGACCCAGCTAAATTGAGAAGGGAAAAATTGAAATAATTTAACAGAGGCCTTTACAATAGTGAGGTAACAGAGGTATCTTAACCATATTTCTCTTACAACATGAAAACTGTTATAGTGTTATTTTTCTTTATGTTTGTAAGTATTGCTTTATATAGAGTTACCTTATGAAAATCTTGCCTTTCATGAACAGACTAACTTTCCAAGTAGTGGCTCACAAGCTTTTAGAACAGCTCTCATGAGCAACATTGAAAAGTAGAAAGAACAGAGAAGCTACTAGAAGACACCCATTCCTTTTTCTGTTTTTGTTTTACTCATACAGTGTGCAGCTACATGTGAAAGTATTCAGAATAAACAGAAATTTGGATGCACCATGCCTACACAACTATCTGAGACCAAAGAGAAACTTGCACAATGTTCTTGTCTCTTATTTTGTACAGTCAAACTGCTTTTCTTTATGTATTACACTGTTTGTTTCTACACTATTTGTTTAAATGCAATTAATTCCTAACGGTAATGTAACGCAGATCACCAACAACAAACACAAAACCAAATCATTCCTTTCAAAGCAGTGTGGTCTTCACAGGATAAAATTTAACATTTTATATTGAGTGGAGGGGGAAAATGTACAAGCTATTAAAATATACTATAATGTGCTCTCTATAAAACAAAATTAGGGTTGAACTCCTTATTTGCATTTAACTGAGGTGTACAACCTTCTCCCGCATCATTCCAGGCACTTAAATGAAGTGTCTGTGGAGGAGCCTGGCTGTTCTACGCTCCCTCTCCACTTGCAACAGAGACAGAAATAAATTTCCTAAACTGTCAAAATTCCTGTCCTCCCCCACCACCCCTAAATAAAACCTTTCCTTTCCTCAATCTGAACAGCTTTGCTGAGACTGAGAGGTATACATCCAATTTCTCTCACCATTCTTGATTTATTATCTACACAGAGACAAATTACGTTCCTTTATAAGAACATAGGACTGGAAGCAATGCCCTGGGCTATCACATCAAGACTCTGTTCTCCTCTACTCCCTGTGTTTACTTTCCCTGAAGTATTTGCAGAGAGCAGTCAGAGTGCTTTTCAGCCCTCCTTTTGCTAGTCCAAACAAGCTGGGGGTCTTTGTCCTCCCCTTGCAAGACAGCTCCACATTTTCATTGTCACCCTAGTAGCCCTTTTCTTGGCACTTACTTCAGACTGAATTAATGTTCCTTGATTATGTTGACCTGAAAGGCACATCACTGCAGAAACTGCCTCATTCCAGCACCACACAACAGCAATAACACTTCCAGATCCAGTGTAAAGAGTTGGTCTTGCTCTTCTTTGGATCCTGGTTGCATTTTTCATAGTGATATCACATTGAAGACTTACAAACCTCCTAATTTATGCAAACAGACATCAATTCATCGTCTTCATTTGTTTCCACGGAGGAGCTTCCAGCTAGTCATGTCTGTCTCTGGGCTACAACAGTTTTAATGAGTGAAACGAAAGAGACAACAGACATTTGTATCCTGGCTTCACTAGATGGGATATTAAATTTATATTAAGGTCGTTATTTTATTTCAGAGTTGTTTTCTCAGAGGCTATTTCCAGGCCTTCCCCAGGATTAGCCAGCACAGGGCCCTAATGCCAACTTGACTCTTCACACCAGGAGGCTGCCACAAGTTTGTAGCATCTCTTCCTTTTCCTTCTATTTCTGAAATATTTTTTTCAGCTCTCCAGAATGAATGAAACCAAGAAATCCAAATAGTTTAATGATACAAAATGGTTCAAATTAGTGCCTGTCTTGTTTTACTCTGTAGTTTAAGCGATCAATATTAATGAAGAGAGAAGCTGTAAACATCACTAATGAGGATGAAGTGGAATATTCCCCACCAGAGCTGCCTGCACTTGAGCTTGCACCAAATGAAGATGACATCCACTATTAAAGTCTCCATTTTAATCCAGCCACAATAATAACAGAGAAGTTAATGCTATTGGTAAATTTTAATAGATGATGTCTTACAAAAGTGCCTACTTGAAATTCAGCCCAAAGACTAAATTAAAGTCAAAGCCCCAGTCAGTTAACTGGGCTATAACATGTGAAGAATTGATTTTCTTATTTTCAGCTGTCAGACCTGCTACAAAGAATGAGTTTTAATTCTGGGGATGTTATTAAACTCCTTGCTTAACTGGCAGAAAAATGGAACCACTAGCCAGGCAATGGTGGCGTGGCTGTCGGAGTGAATGACACCTGTCAGAGTATGATGAATGACCCTCTCTGCCCCACAATCCCCTGCTCTGTCACTCAGGTGAGGGCCATTAATCTTCATCCAGGGCCTGTCAGGCCAGGCAGCCACAACGACAAAACATCTTCTTGCATTTGCCGCTGCCACGCACGTAACAATGCGATATTCTTATTGTCACAGCGACGCTGAATTAGCATAATTTATTATGACTTTCCTCCCCCCTGAACCCCCTCCCCACCCAAAAGCCAAGTAGGGGAGAGATGCGATTAGACAGATGGAGGGTAGGGCCCAGCCTGCCAGCCCTGGAGCCCCCCGCAGTGCTTGATGAGGAGTGGAGCATCTCTACAAACCAATCAAAAAGCTGGCAGTTCAATTACAGAGTAATAAAGGGACATTCATCATTCAATTAGGCACCTGTCATGGTTTCACAAAAGGGAAAACTTCTAACCTGAGCCTCCAGGGAAAAGATGCTACAACCAGGAGGCAGAGAAATAAATGAAAAAAAGACAAAGTCAATTACTGGCCAAAGCAGACAAAAGGAAATACGTTAAAATAAGGGAAGAATTATCCTTAGGCACAAGTCAGAAAAGTTACTGACCTTACAAGAATTATAAAGGACCGGCATTAAAAGAGCTGCACCACGCCACTGCGCAACATGTATGCAGCCAGATTTATCCCCTTGCAAGGTTCAGCATAAGATGAAAAAGCTGAATATTATTGTGAAAAAAGCTTTAGAGAAATAGAATCATGGTTTAAAAGCTCCAATATTGCTACTGCATGAGCACACAGCATCTCTAGAAGAAACAAACTGATTCATCTCAGCTTGTTGCTGTGCCTTGTTTCAAATGCTACAAACAACCAGGGTGACTCTTCCTATGGTGTTAGAAACACCAGCAGTTCTGTTAATCAGCAGCAAAAGTAGGTGAACTCTTTAAGAAAACAAAAAGTCACTAATGGGCAACATAAATGCTAAATGCTTTGGGAAGTAAAAGAGCTGAGAAGCTAAGCAGGCATGCTTCAAAGTCATGATGCGCAATTTATGTGCTTTGGGGTTTGCAGAATTCACATCTTGAAAGTTCAAGTTCTCAAAAATTAGTAAGTGGTAGAGATGAGATGGTTTGTCAGGCAGAGACTGGAACCAATGTGCTGCAGCTGCAAATAACGAGTAAAAATAATAATATTGGATTGTTGAACAGCTGTTTGTACAATAAACTCTGTCAGGTTGATTACCTGCCTACGAAGAAGTTCTATACTAAATTGCAACTCTAACATTAAATTACCAGAGAAGCAAAGTAGGATTTGGTTGAGAAGATGTAAGACTACTCTACAACCGTCTTTTAAAGGTGATGAACAAAACCCTGCATAACCAGCTAGAACAGATAGAAAAGTCTAAAGTGCCTTAATGATTTGAATCAAAGGCTCATTTTCAGAAGGGCTGCCTTGAATCCTGGTGCCTTACCCAGAGCAGCAAAGGGCCATGAGGAACTCTCCATTTATCATTGTATTAGCATAACGCTGTGCATTTCCTCATGCCCCCACTCAGACACAGCAAGCCCAGGAATTGAGCCATGCTAACACAGCTATACCATTTCCAGGAGACTAGCTAGTTCCTTTGAGAGGCTGAGGTTTGACATGTAGATGTGTTACATCACCCAGATATGGTTCAGGCTACAGCTCCAAGTCTTCACATCACACCAGAGTGAAAGATTTGCACCTCCAAATCATGGTTTTCAAACTCCTGCCTAATTTACATTGCATAATATAATAATTTAGGAAATCCTTGGGAATAGTTTGTCAACTAATGAAGAAAAAAGTATTGTCTGATAAATTTTCTTAGGTTTATCATATGAGTGACTCCAAGCACCAGCAATCATTTACAGCAGTAGCCACAGCTGGTCTTGCTGGGGAGGTGGGGAAGAGAATCATCATTATGCAGTGTTTTCTTTACAAGAGGATCTAAACCTACAACAGGGTGCAAAATAAAGGAAACAATTGATTTGTGTGCTGAATACTTCCTCCCCTGCCTCTTGCATTTGCATACTGCGGCCTAATGAAGTTCAGATACAACCTAACAAAGAGGCTGACAATGTCCATAAACCTCCCTCACAGGGGTGCTGCAGAGATCAATCAGTTAAGGTTTTCTAACAGGCTATGAGATAAGAAGTGCTACATGGCATAAATGCCACCTACAGCACTGTGCATTGTCTTCATTACTTCACTTTTGAAAAGTCATCACAAACTACTGCATCAGCTTTCCCTGGCAGGGTATTATTTTTGTTTTCCCCTTTTGGTGTAAATACATTGTAAATTCAAGCTTGCAAGACGCAGAAGGTGGAGTGAAAAACCAAAAGGAAATTACAAGATGTCAGAATTACTGAAGCACAGAATTGATAACTCCTTCCCTAGCCCTTCCCCTAGAAAATATAGTTTATCAATAGAGTGGTTGCCTTTGAGATTAGTTGCAGCATCAAGGCTTTCAACAGAACAGAGAGGGACTCAAAGGTGTTTGATGGTATTGGTCCTAGAGGTCTTGTGCAGTTTCACTGCTGCTGTGCAATGGTTCAAAAAATTGAAAGTCAAGTGTCCAGGGAATAAGTTACAAAATTAGTAATTTGTTGTTTCTGCTTTGATGTCGAACAGAAGACAAACAGAAATAATACTCCTTAAAGGAAGTCTAAAAATAACTAAATAAACCAGAGCTAAAAATACAACAATTGGTTTCAGACGCAGAGCTGCAATTACCAGGCTCCAAAACATCCAATTTGCCTGCACAAGCAGATGTTATAAACAACCTGGGAACTCAGAGACTAAATGCAGGGATTCTCAAGAGTTCTGGATCAGTAATGATGTCAGTGGGAAGAAGGGAAGACCACTCCTACATATTCCTAATAGGTCACCACTATTGAAGTTTTATTTTGCAATATAGACTTCTATATAGATAATGTGTCACCAGAACTTGCTAAACACTACATCGTGCCTAGACGAGTCTGAGTTTCCAACAGGGTAACCTTTAACAAACTGGGTTATCCAAGACTGTCACCAGTGCTCTGGTTTATGAAGGCTTAATAAACCCAGCACATTTATCCAAAAGCTTTAAAAAGCACCATTTACCCTTCTTATTCCAGTGGACACTGTACAGTTACCCTGAGAAAGACAATTTCCTGGGGAGGAAATGCTACCGGGGTACATGTCAGCAACTCCACAAAAGGAAAATGAGGGTAGAGGGAATAAAAAGTGGCAATCACCATGAGCCAAAGAGAGAAAACAGTAAAGAACCAGGATGAGAACAGGATGAATAATTGATGATCGGGTGGTTTACAAGGGAGTTTCATTAATATTATCCTGCAGGTTCATTAAGCACCATCTCAGACTCATCTTCCAAGGTTCCTCCTGAGTTCTGATGAGATGCTGCAAGTCTTCCGTTTAGACATCAAGAACTTCAGGCCTTCAGTGGTGACAATCACTTCCTAAGCCCCAGTCCCTACAGCCAAGCACCTTTTGGAGCTGTTTTTACTCCCCTCCCACTAATCACAAGTCCCTAACCATGACAGTAAGTCTTAGTAAATAATATATCAAGATAAATGATAATTGTTCTGTTTTAAGTGTCTCCTAATGAGCATCATAAATTAAAAATTAATATTGCAGAGACTGTACGAATAGCATCAACGCTATAAACAGAGCAGCAGGGATCGAGAATGCAAATGAAAGTAAAACACTCCCCTCTCCACCCCCCATATGAAAAAATTCTAGAGCCAGCAGACTGTTAGGCATTACAAAGATAATAAATGATTTTAATGAAGTTCTGTAACAGGCAATTTCTTCTTAATCTTCCCTTCACCTTCCAATATTTGGCTCTTCTGGATTGTGAGATTTCTTTTGTTGATTTTTCCCTCCCCCAGCCCCACTTTCCTTTAAACTGTATCTCAAGGACTGTTTTTTTCTTGTTAGATGCAACAGCAACCTTAAACTAAAGCACACTGCTGCACCAGAAACTAGAGAATGTGCTGGTTAACAGCTTGCTGGTCCCAATGATCAGGCAGAAAGGCTAAAGCGATGTGGCAGTAGCCATTCTGTTGTGTGACGTTGCTATTTGCATTATGCTTTCTATTCAGAAAGTGCACTCAATTGGTGCCTTTTTCTGGGTGAGTGAATAAGATGCACTGCGCTATGCCCTTGTACTTTCAACTTTCCTCTAGAAAGAAAAAAGACAGCTAGAATTTTTACCCTTCTGCCTTACAGAGCCTTGGTTTGTTCCATTTGGATGTGGCAGAGGTGTTTGCACAAGCAGTGTTTACCTCCTTTCTAAAGGACTTGAACAATCGATTCCTGAATCCCACTTCCTTTGGCTTTGTAAACACTGAAATTGAGCCTTTTGAAGCAAGTGTCTTTGGAGACTGTATTTGCATCATCTTATCACTAATTCCTAGGCAGAAGATAATGTCAGACTTAGAAAAATGAACAACATGAATTTACTACATTGTTAACAAGACAACATAGAAGTTCATGAAAGAATTTGGCACTCACGCTTAGACACAACACTTTAAAAATAATAAAATCCACTATCAAAGTCTTCTCATCCTCATGAGAACCAAAGGACCACAGAATATCAGAATGGATCATCCATCACATCAGATTGTATCACCTAAAATATCTTCTTCCCAACCATTCTGTAATTTCAGTTTTTTTCTTGCCTAGGTTTTTGTCCCCTCATCTAAGCAGCTTTAACGTACGGAAAAGCAACACCCAGGCAGCCAGTCCACTCCTTAAATTATACGAGAGATGGGAACAGTGGGTTTAAAGAAAAAAAGAAAAAGTTATACATGATGAAGAAAAGCAATTACTGAGAAGAGACTACTCGTCCATCTCCATCATTTTGAAGCCTAAAGCAATGGAAGGGATAGTCACTGCTCTGTAATTAAGGCTGGAGTCTGCATTTCAAAGGAGCTCAACTTCTTTCAATGATGCACTATCTCCAAACAGAGCACCTGTTCTTTAAAGCACAGGATGACTTTCAAGGATTTATAAATAATGTACTCCAAGCTCATTTTGATGACTGTTAGACCCTGTGACTTTTCACTGTCCCAGTTGGAATTAGTACTAGAGTAACTCAGATTCAAAATACTGCAGTAAAATCACCACATAATAGAAGTTACTTTCCTCACAGAAAATAGTTTGCTTGTCTTCCTCTTGGATACTCTCAGAGAAGACTGAGACTCCTCTTAAGTATGACTGCAGTGATACCAGAGGTAACTAAAACACTCTAGCTGCAGAAAGTTTTTCCTAGGTAAGTGTTCTGAGACATCTATGCTCCCCTAGTGTTAGGAGCTCCCTCGGTGGAAGACTTCACTTTTACCATCACTGCATCTCAACAATTCAGAATTGCTTGCTTGGCTTTATTGCCTTGGAAGTTTGGGCAGAAGCCGTTAAAAGCAGAGAGTCATTAAAAGTTGGAGACTAATGTATCTTTGAAATCCAATTGCACCTCCTTTGGGACAACAAACAGTAAAATGCATTAACCATAATTGTATGGTTATCTCAGATAATCACTGGATGGAACAATTAGCATTATTCCAAACTTCAGCAAGCCTGGATTTGTTTTAAATGTCATTTTAATTCTAAAGCACTTGGATTTGTAATGTTGGTCTTTAGTTAATCAAAATATTACTGTAACATCAGTAACCTTTAGATTACTAATGCGGTCCTTGCACAGTGATCTCCATTTTAATCAGCTGGTGATAATTGCTGCAGCTACATTTAATGGATCTGTGCCAACCCCATGCCAGCAGAGGATCTAACCACACATTTGCCCTCTTGCCTCTTCCTATTTTTAAAGTTCATGCAAACTATGAACAATTCCTCTTTTCTACCAACAATGGGTTTTGCACTAGTGCCCTCAAGTTTGATCTGTGCTGGAGACACCTGCTCTCAAGGAAATGACCTGGGACCACCAACTCATTTCATAAAGGGCCACCGAGCAGCTGTCACATGGAAGCAACTCCGACGCAGTAGTGACCTGTAACAAATCTGAACCACTGACCTAGAGGTAAAAGGCTCTATATCCAATTACCGGCCCTCCAAGAGAGCCACTACTAAATTTTGCCTTGAAAGTGTAGATAAATATGTGCAAAAGAATAGACAAGAATCAAGAAGCACAAAGGTTGTAACATTCTTAATATTTTGCTGTACTCCAATTGTTGGAAATCAAGTCTATCACTGCTGACTATTTGGATTCTGTGCTTGTGAAAAAAAGCCTGTTAAGAAAGACTGAAGGAATATTCCTGCTTCTTTCCTCTTACATCGCTAATAGAAGACAAGAATATCCACACAATATCATTGTAAGGAAAAAAGAGAATATCTTACTTTGTGTTCCCACCCTCCATGAATTATTCTAAAAAAAAAAAAAGCACAAAGATGTCCTGATTCTGTGAAGTAAGCTGCTTCATCTGCCTTCAAGTGAAGGAAAGAAGGCCACTTCATGATTGAAAGCCTGACAAAATGAGCTATAACGCTTCCCATTTAGAGCTCAGGGAAGAGCACACTTCTCTGTGCTTTGGTTCCTCCTCTTCAATCACATTATTCCTGACAGTATCAGTAAGCAGTGTCAAAGAAGCACAATCTTCCCCTATTTTTAGGAGTACTCAAGCCACAAAAAAATATTATTCTCTTCCAAATACGGGGAAAAAAGGGACAGCTAACCTGAGCAGCAGCATCACAAAAAGCTGCCTTAATGATTTCATTTTGATAATTTACTGCAATTACTACATAATTATATCAATGCATCTTTATAACTGATCATACGTGCTTTAAGCAAGGCACCTTTAAACAAAGGTAAGGAAAGGAGGTATTAGCAGTGAGTCTTTGCAAGTTCACTTCCTCTTTCAGGTGCCCAGTCACACCACACAGATTCCTCTGGGTCTAGGTAGATGTGGACTGTGAGCTCCAGGCTGAGTGGCAGCTTGCCATCCATCTGCCCATCTTGCCAGCATCTTCCTCTGTCTCACCCATGAGAACAGGATCTTGGTAGAAAATACACTGACAGGACAGCAAATGAACAAAACAGCTCACTGAATCCTAATGTCAAACATCAACGCAGACATTTTTGTTAAACCTCTACAAAGTCTTGTTATGGTTTCCAAGGGCATCAGGATCTTTCGCAAAGTCTATTTCAGATTCTATGTCTACAAAAGCTGAACAATGCTATTAAAGAACAAGGCACTTTGCATGCACTGGAGAACTTCCTTGTCCTTACTGAGCAAAACCAATTAAGTACAAGTGAAAAGGACAGACAGATTCTCCTTCGTGACTTTTCTGTTGCACCCCAATATACTTTGCATTCATTTCCAGAGTAGCAGTAGGCAACGCACAGACAGAGGAACGGAGCAACAATGCTCGGAAGTCTCAAGGGAAGGATTTTTTTTCTTACCAACCCTTGTGGATTAACCTGGAGTCCAACTTGGCTCTTCAGGCTCCATGCTGGGATCAGCATTTGCCCCTCTGAGGGAGTGGACCATGACACGGCGAGTTAGCTTTTCAAGAAGCACCGTGTAATCTCCCTCCTGTGCTTGGCCAGCTGTCAGGAGGGGGCTTGTAATGAAACCCAAGACAATGGCAAACAGGCCCACACTCTCTACACTGATATATCAAAATCAAACCCAAAATCACAGATACATTAAGTTTACCTTCCTTGGCACAGACTCGTAAGACTGGAGCACCCTACCCTTCCTCTCCAGTCTGGAAGACAGTGGCTTGGATTTCTCCCAGATGAAGAAAAATGGGATGGCAGGTAACCACCACTTAAACAATAACAACAGATACTAGAAAACTAGCCTTGATAAGACTCCTGACTTCTAAGCAGCTAATGCTATTATACTCTGTTTCTACATAGTATTCATCCAAATAATCCATTCACTCCATGCCCGGAGATGCCAAGTGATTAGTGGAAAGCCCAGCAAAGTGTTTACCTCAAAATCAATGCAAGCTGGATCATCCTCTTAAAAACCAGGGTGGTTATTTTTTAGGAAACACATTGGTAAGAATCACAGTGGGAGAGAGGAATCTTTCAGACAGATTTTCCCCCAAATAAACATCTGAATGAATGACCACTTTAGGACTGATGCAAATCTGTCCAGAAGGAAAGAAAGTTGTTAGTGAACGGAAACAGGTGGCTACAATTTGAGTTAAACTGCAACCTCAACTGGAGTGTTTGCTATCATGAACACTATAACAACAGATGTACAGTTGCACCTTGGGATGAATTCATTATGGCCTGAGAAACATAATCATGCCATTCAGACCATATTTTGTCCATATGCTCATGTGGTTTACACCCTTGGTTTATTGGCATTGTACTCTGTTATATAGCAGGAGACTCCCAGGATCATAATTTGCACTTACTGTTACCATTTCAGAGAATCCCTTTGTAGCACGGGCTTCCCATTAAGGCAAAAACTCGTTGCAGGGCAGGGAGGGAAGGTCCAAGCCACAGTCTCTCTGGACAGCACAGAAACTTAACATTACTTGGGAAGGTCTTTACAAAGGCATTGGATACCTCAAAGAAGTAGAAAAAAATAATCTGAAGAGTACAAGAGACTAGTGCTCAGGACTTTTACAGTTATAAAAACGCAGATGATATTGCTATCTTATCCTGTAATTTATGGGATGAATATTGTAATTCATTGAGAATGTCACGACTTATCTTTTATTCATACAGTTACGAGTCCATTACCAGAGAGGGAGGTTTGTCAAAGGTTAATTATTTTAAATTGCTCAGGCAAATTTATTTTGATTTGTACAATTTCTTTTTTTGAATATCAAAGGGCTGTATTCATATGGCCTAATGAGGATTTGGTTTTTAAAAAGAAATAATACTCCTTGATGATACAGTCAGATTAAACGAGTGCTTTTGTAAGGACCAAAAATGGATTCTTTCAATCCTGAGTGTAAAGCTAAAAAACAGTCAATGGTTCTTTCTCCCACTTCAGTTTTACTCTAAAAAAAATTCCATAGCAGGCTTACACTGCTAAGTTATCCTTCCCTCCAGCAATCTATTTACAAGCAAAGAGCATCTTGCCACAATAGCAAGACCTGTGTCCCTAAGGCAAGGACTATTCATTTTAATTGCTTCCCAAGCACCTATCACAACAGGCCCTGGGTTTGTGCTCCACTCATGACAAAAAATAAGCAGGCCATAGCATGGAAGGACTGATTGTTTACAAGTTGCCCACTGCTCTGTACCTCTTGGTTCCTTGAGATGCTCAGTTATCAATTCAGGTAACTGTGTACCACTGTCAGAGCACATGTTCTGGAAGTGATCAGCAAATCCAACCAAAAATGAAGTGCTCTGAACACACTGAGACAAATCCCAAAAACATGCAGCAGGATTTCTCCCTCTCTATTAACCTACAAGGGGAGCATTGACAGGAGCTGGAAAAATGCTTCTGGTAGGAGGTTTTGATATGGACTAACAAACCTAGAATTACAACCCCCAGTGAAAACTTTTAATCACATAACTCATCTTTCTCCTTTTGAAGAAAAATCACATAGCCTATTTCCCTATAAGCAAAGTGGGGATAAGAATATTTACCCTTTAGGAGTGCTGGAAGTTTCAATCCGCACACAACCACGTGCTGTGAAAGCCTTAAAGTACAAAGGAGGTGTTGAGCTCTGAACTAAAAAAATATATTTACTACTCTTATTATTGAACTTCCAGTGAGCCTGCTGGAGCTGTAATGGCAGGAAGGATGGTCCTCAAGGTTCAAGGGATCTTCATCTGGACTCCATTCTGTACTTTATGTTGACTTCTAACTACTTGTTAAGACAGGAACGGTTCTTAGGGCGTAGAGAGCCGTTGCAAAGGCAGCACAACTGCTACAACAACACAGATGCAGACTGGAACTTATGTTACACAACAGCCGAGGAGCCACAATGTGGACTAGACTTTTCTGAGTGGGCTTCGTGTACCGAAGCAATTGTAACCAAGAGGCTACAGCACACAGGCAGTACCCCTAAGAGCAGATTCATACCCTGTGCTGCCAGGTAGTACAGGATGAGATGGCAGAGCACTGCAACACCCCTGCCAAGCTCCAGCTAGCCCAGTGCAGTGCACCACACCAGCTAATTCAACCTCCTTCCCACATTGTGCTGAAAGGAACAGGGCATGAAGGAGGGGATTTGGGGCAAGGGAAGGAAACCTGCCACCCACCTTGCCTTTAATTCTGCTCCTGGGGATCTGGAGCTCCCCCATCTGTGAGGCTCCCTGAAGAGGAAGCACACAAGTTGTGGGTCTTGGCCACACAGTACCACCAGGACTTCAAAGCTAGCTTCTGCTGGCTCCCTCCCAACTGGCTATAACCTCCCCCCACCACATACAACTCTGTATTTGCATTCTGCCTGTCCTCAGACGATATTGTATCTTATCGGCCCTTGGCCAGCACCTGCTGTTGCTTTAACCAGAGAAGACAACAGCCTAAAAACCTACTTGGTGTTACCTTGAAGTCTGGTAACTTGAAAATAAAGCAATACCCTATTGTTCTACACTCCTCCAACCATTCATGTTTTCATAAAGCTCTTGTACAATATTGGGGGTGGGGGGAGGAAAAAAACCCACCAAACTCTGGGGAAACAGCTGATTAGATTCTGGCAAGGCGGACCAAACATCTGCTTCAAACAAAAGACATCTGCATATTTCACATTTATTTTTCATAATTTACAGAAGCAACCTGCCAAAATTTAGCAAGGGAGAATAAACTAGCACATAATTAGCTAAAGTTTGCTTGCTTTAGAAGTTATTAGCATGAAGCCCAGTAGCTCACCTGGGAGGACATCAAGGAACATAGTTTGATTTTGTAAATTCAATTTTCAATCTGGTATACCAGGCCAAAAAAATCCAACCCCAATGTTGCCATGCCAATGAGCACAAGCCAGCAAACGTCCTCATGTCCTCATGTCACAAATAGTACAGCTGTCTCAATGGCATTGATAACCTTGTTTATTAAATAAGGATCGATTAGACAGACAGTGTTTTTGCTCTGGTTTATGTGGTATAGGAGGCTGCAGATTGGAGAGACAAACAACTTATTTTTCTCAGATCAGCAGATTTGCTATGTGCTATATGTATGGATGGTCCAGGGAGTGCTGGAGAAGTGGGCAGGTGAATTTTTTAAGGTATCCACAGAGTCTTCATTGAAAAAAGCAGGAAAAAAAAAAATCCTGAAATGTATCTTCTCTCAGTGAGCTACACTTTCTCCACTGAATGTTGTCATCTACTGGGTCATTTGATAGCTAATGCACTTCCAATTTTAGTACAGTTAAGGGGAATCACATGAAATCTTTATGTTTTTCAAAGCTGAATTTCATTTGATAGGTGTTTCACTAAGTGCAGTTACTAAACCACTGTTTGTCCTGTAAGGGCAATAAACAGGCAGAACTCAAGGATGGGAAATCCTGCCTCTCCCTCAAAGGGGAGTGGAAAAAACTCCTGTTAACTCTGACACAGTCGTACCCTGCTGTTGAAGAAATACGAAAGTGCTTTCTTACATAGTCCAAATTAAATCCAGGTTTATAAAAGCATCTGCAAGTACGGGCAAACAAAGGTGGAGGTTTTGCCCTTCTCTCTCCAAGGAATTATTTATTGTTTCAGACAGAAACCATGGGAAACTCACTCACTTGGACTAAATTCTGCTCCTCATTTCAGAATTATTTGAACCTGAATCTGAAGTTTTCACTCCCTGCATTTTGCTTTAGCTGCCAAAAATTTTCTATCAAAACCCCAGAAGAACACGATTTGCCAAAATAAAGCACAGCTCTAAAGATATTTCAAGCCCCTTAAACTGGATTTCATGGCTTGCACCTCTCCATAGTAAGATAGATCCAAGACTTGACCTGGACACCAAGAACTTTGTGGTAGTCAGGGAAAGATATACAACAGAATGAAATAACACCAACTCAGATCTGGGAGGGTTGAGTTCTAAGGTTATGCATCTGAATGCTGAAGAGTTTGTGCATGAACAGTCACAGGAAGGCTGGAGTCGAAACCTCTTTTCATGCCAGATTGAAACATTCTCACCAAGACAGGGATTCAGAACTCTGTATTGTGCCCATCATCTTAAGACTTTTTCCCCACATAGACTTACTGCAACTGAGCCATAGGATCAAACCCACCTAATTTCACTCTATCAATGTAAATCTCCGTAAGAGCTGAGCATTGCATGTTTATTGCATGCTGAGCTTCCCTCTCCCTTGCTACAAACACCTTATAGTATTGCTACTTCTTTACAAGTGAGGAAAACTGGGGCAAATAGTAACAACATGAACTTCCCAGACACAAACTCTTGGCAGAGGCAGAGACAGGACAGAGATCTCATCACAGTGCCAGCATCAGCTACAACCCTTCTTACATTCTTTTCCTTTTGTAAAAAGAAAAATGAAAAAGGGTACAGTGAAACTTGTGTGACTAAAAGCCTATGTTTGCCTACATTCAGTGTAGGATGCTCTTGATTAGAGGTACATAAATATTCACTCAATTCAAACACAAAGAAATTCCTCATCACATTTTCTGGCCAAAGAAATCCCTCATCTTGCAAGTCTGAGCAAATCAAGACTCCTGTTTGCCATTCTGGGTTTACTAATCAGGATTCCTACAAAACTGAATGGCTTCTTCCTGGGCTGCTCTTTGCAATTGAACATTTTGAAATAAAATATCACTTCAAGCAGTTGAAGCACTTCATCAAGAATATCAAACTGGTACTCAAACTCTTGGGACTTTTCAACATTGGGATACTGATCCATCTGTCAGACAGTCTGTAAGTAAGCTTGCACTTATATATTTCAGATCCCCCAACAGTTTCATAGTAAAGATTTTATTCAGCTCCAGCCGTACCAAATGAGGCCAACTAACCTAAAAGGGTGACCACTCTAGTGGTGCTTTGAACTCTGCCAGAAACTCTTCCTTCAAACTACATTTATGTACTTAGTTCTTTGGCTACCTTCTACCTCTCCCAGTTTGGTCAGTTAACCACTTTCCATTGCCTTGAAGCACCCACAAGACAAGCTTCTGTTGTTTGTTCTAACTGGACAGGCTGTTCTACATTTCTATCTGCAAAAGTCCCAAAGGCGTCAACACACAAGGGGGCTTTACTCCTCTACAGAAGTAGGGTTTACGTACACTGATGAAGTCACTTTATGCAAAGCCTCAAGATTTTTCTGACATGGTGCTCACCAGCAAGTGAACTAAGAAGAGCTACTTCTCTATAGACTCAGAACCTCCCAGGCCCTACCACTGAGGCTGCTTTTCTACCAACACTTGTTGGTGCAGAAACACCAAGAAGTAGAAATGACTTGTTGTTTTCCACTGGTCTGGACATATCACAAAATGAGCAGCAACAGATGAGGACTGTATTAAGCAGTAGTAAACACACAACCTGGTAGGACAGATTTGTCACAGTGTTGTGGCCACCAGCATCTTGAAAAATGGGGAACCATGCCTGTGTGGGTCTTTCGATTAACGATACATTTGATCTCACTCACACATTCGCCTGCTGTGCCATTCAACTTGTTCTTTCCTTTTCATTACACATACAGTAATTTATCATATATTTTGTTATAAAGATTTAATTAAACATAAATTAATACTGTTTAATGATCTTGCCCGTAACCAAAATTCTCCTGTGGATTAAATAGAGAGGGAGGCATTGAAAATAAATCCATACAGTGAATAAACAAAACACAGCCAGCCTTGTAAAGCAGGAAGAAAAACAGGGCCTAGATGGCCAATCTATTTTAAGAATGTTATGAATGGGAAGCATTTACTATTTTTAAAACATTAATCATATACTCACTCTATTTATTTACTTATCTGTGTTCATGTAAAACTTTCTGGAGAGTGCACACACTCTTTAGAATTATAAACAAGAAGTGAAGTCACATTTGGTATTTCACCTGCTTACACTGTAATTACTCAACTCTGCTAAAAGCTGATGAATTAGAAGCTTTTAATTTCTAGCTGCACCTTTTAGCTGGAAGGAATCTGTTACAGATTTGAGTTTAAAAGTTACGAACTACCACTAGGTGAGGTAAACTGCAAATCTGCTTATACATATGCTCTGCACTCAGATATTTGCCACAAGTTTATATTTAGAAAGCAAGAGACAACTGGCAGGAGTAGGTACTCAGTGCAGCTAAGCCTCAAAATACTTGTCAGGCTAACAAATTCACATTCTAATACACCCTGTGATTAATTTTTGGCCACACAAACTCTCAACCTTGCATCACTGTTCCATGTCTCGGAAAAAAGTTATGGATCTGTATAACGTCAGAGAAGAGTTACCATTTCTCAGCATAAAGTAAGTAGGGCCTAAGTAGGTTCTGCAATGCCTTGTTTATTTGTCTTTATTTGCCACCTTCTGGAAGCTGATACAATGAACCTCCCAGCAGTCTGCTGCTTTTCCTTAGTTGCATGAAGACATTATTTTGTTTTTCATCTTGACAAGAATGGACAGGCCCTGACACTGTGACAGAAAACAATTTTATGAGCAATTAACATTCACTACACTTCCACAGACTTAAAAAGAAAACCACACACAAGTCCAACATTGTTTATTTTGTCCCCTCCCTGGAATTCTAATCAAAGACCAGTTTTCAACTCACAGAATCACAGAACATCAGGGATTGGAAGGGACCTCGAAAGATCATCTAGTCCAATCCCCCTGCCGCAGCAGGATCATCTAGATCAAGGTGCACAGGAACATATCCAGGTGGGTTTTAAACATCTCCAAAAAATGAGACTCCACAACCCTCCCGGACAGCGTGTTCCAGTGCTCTGTCACCCTCACTGTGAAGAAACTCCTTCTCACACTCATATGGAACCTCCTGTGTTCCAGCTTACACCCATTGCCCCTTGTCCTATCACTAGGTAACACTGAGAAGAGCCTGGATCCATCCTCCTGACACCCACCCTTCACATACTAATAAACACTAATGAGGTCACCCCTCAGTCTCCTCTTCTCCAAGCTAAAGAGACCCAGCTCCTTCAGCCTTTCTTCATAAGGGAAGTGTTCTACTTCCTTCATCATCCTCGTTGCTCTGCACTGGACTCTCTCCAGCAGCTTCATGTCCTTCTTGAACTAAAAAGCCCAGAACTGGACACCATACTCCAGATGCGGTCTCACCAGGGCAGAGTAGAGGGGGAGAAGAACCTCTCTTGATCTGCTAACCACCCCTCTTCTGATCCTCCCCAGGATGCCATTGGCTCATGCAGTGTAGAAAAAAAATGAAGCTACAGCATGCTCAAAGGATCCTTTCTGGTCCTCAGCAGTAGCACAGAGCCAGATGAATAGCAGTGCTTAACCTATGGCCCTTCTTACCTGTAGGCACCAACAGAAGGACACAAACAAGGACAGTAGTTAAGCTTGACAACAGAACAGCTTTCCGCAGATGATCTACACAGATAGGTGTGACTGAGCCAGCACACTGAAAAGACGCATGTTACATACTACTCAAGTCTTGCATCCTGGGACAACATGAGAACCTCATCTTGTACACCATCACGTACCAAGTGTGGCAGCTGCATATATAGTACACAACATTGTGAACTGCCATGTGCATGAACCTCTCCCAAACTCTTTCTGCCATGTAAAGCCCCACGATTACTTTCAAATGTCTACCTACTACATGAAGATCCCCTGCAGCATCTCACTATCTCGCACAGCTAAGGATGTACTGATTGTATTAAAAGTACTTGGAGCAGGGTCCTAGTCTGTCTTGCCACCAGCAACAGTTGGAAATGTTAAGAAGTAAAGCAGAGAAGATTGTAGTTTTCAAACTTTCCTCTTCCAACATGGGCATTTCAGAAATAAAGGAGAGGAAAAAAAAATAATAACAAGATCCATGCTGATTATTTCTTGAGCTACACTAAGAACTGCCCTTTGTGCTTCTTCTCTGAAGGCCTTAGGCTGAATTGCCAAGATTATGGAAAAGGGCAACCAGCTCTGGTTCACACCACAGCATCTGTCTCTGTAAAAAGCATTCCTCTTAACACCATTCCAGCTGAAGCTGGAAGGGCAACTCCAGTTGAAAAAGAGGAGTGCTATGTTCTTCCAGAAATGCAGTGACCAAGTCTCAGATCCTCTGAAATTCTAACTCTTCCTATCTAAAGAGCATGTGTGCTAAAAGCATCTACATCTCACTCTATAAAAGCAGCACCTCCAGGAGCAAAAGGCTCATATGATGATCTGGTTCTGGTAAGGGTGTCATCTGTTCATAAATATTCCTTGGAGATTTGCTATGCAACCGCTGATCTGAACCAAATCCTTTTGGACTACACAATTTTCAACACAACATCACAGGCTGGTGTTGCGATATACACAAGGGAAGATTTATTATTCTATTGAAAGAGCTCTTTTGGCCAAACTTGAATAAAAGCATCACATATTGATACTTCTGTAAGATCATAAACTCAAATGAACACCAGCTGAAGAAGAGGACAATGGTAATGCCAGATGACAGACTGATATAGTCATCATATTCATCAACACTACCAGCAGCTGGTCACTTCCTCCCCTTTGCTGAATTGGCCGTGAAGGATTGTTTTAATGATAACAAAAATGTGTTAAAAGCATGTGTGTCTCAGCAGCAGCTCAAAACGGGAAACTCAGAAGCCCACATGTGAGGAGGGGATAGTTAAAAAAAAATAAAAAAGACTTAATAGGAAGGACTAAATGGAGGTGAAAAAAGTTAAAATATAATTGTGTGGTCAGGGGGGGGAAAGTAGATTAAAAAGCAGGAACAAACTTGACACTAAAAACATGTTGCATTATTCAGACTTGTAGAAGAGTGTGTGGACAGAAGTGATGACAAAAGCCACAAAATTCAATATGATCACTTGAAGGGTGGGAGTTTTTGCAAGCAAACACACTACTTTACAGCAAACGAAAGTCTCAAAACATTTGAAATAAACATTGAAACTTCACACATCGAGTTACAAGCTTGTTTATAGGCTTCACGTGGTCTTGTTTCTTTGTAATCCTGAGAAGCCGGACAGCTGCATTGTACACATGGCATTTGCAAGTGACAGCGGCATTTTCGGAGGAGAAATCTGTTTAACAATTTGGTACTTGGGTCTCTTTTGTGAGACAGAAGTGTCCATATCAATCTCAGTTGTAGGAAAAAAAGTCATACCTAGGGCTTTAAGGATGATGTTATTAGAAAAATGCCTTTTCACTTTTGCTGTTAAATTACTACAGGCTGACTGACTAATCTCTCTCAATTATTGTAAGCAGCTGCTTATATAATGTAAATTCAGGACATATACAAGAAAAACACTGTTCATTTTTTCCAGGCATCCAAACACTCTACAGTCAGAAAAATCACATAAGAGCAGGTGAAATTACTAAAATTAAAAAGCTGGAAAAGTTTGACTTCTCTCAGTTTCAAATAACTTTCTAAGTATCACTTCAGTCATGCTAAAGCCCCTCTTGCTCTGGGCATTCCATCACTCCTGGAAGTGTCTGTGGCTCGAGGCAAAGGAAAGGGGGTTACAAAGCTGCCGAACAGGTCAAAGATGCTCCTGCTTTTCCCTGCTGGACTTCCTTTACAGCTGTCCCTACCATGAATTTATGACAAAGTGGGGAGCAAAAGTGCATCCACTGCAGAACAGGACTCGTGCAGCTTGACTCTTGTCAAATTCCCTCTAGAAGTCAACCGATACACATTTGCACTCCCTTTCTCTGCACCTCCTGAAATCAAAAAACTTGGAGCACGACCTAAAGCCCACTGGAAGGGCTCATCAGTTGAAAAAGGTTCCAGATCAGCATGAAAATACAAAATGCTTTTACTCAGGCTGAGAAACATATTGATGTTTTCCTACTTCTTTTTTTTCCCCAAGTCTCATTAAGGCCACAGATGTGGGGGAAACTTACCAAAAAGTAGTAAAAATATGAAAGTCTATTTCACCTATGGGCCTGCAATGGAGGTTCAGTTTGCTTTTTTAACCTAAATATTTGTTTTGGAAGCCCCAGAATTACAGAGGAGGCAGGAAAAGGAGGATTACCTCATGCCTGTCATGATCTCATTTTTTATCAGAGCTGCTTAACCTTCTCCAAGGCCTAGGTGCACCCAGGAGAAAACTGAAACACTTCAGTGAAGAATAAGTAGGTAAAAAACAGAAAGCTACAAATTAATCACCTATAGCTTGTACCACTTCCTCCAAAGCTAATTTTATGTGTGGGCCTTCAAATGAGGCTGCTCTTGATTTGCAACACAACCAACCGCCATATGAGGTCCACACAGAAGTCCGTCAAACCTAAGCAAAGTCACTAGTGTCTCCTCCTCTAAAAATACTTCCCTGGAACCTGTGGTTACCCCTCAGTTTTTACCTAAATCTGATCCCACACCACAATATCCCCCCGGCTTGACTTTTTGTGGTCTCCAAAGGGCAAACCTCCTCCATCCTCTTAACTAAAACGATCTTTTGTTATACTAGTTAGGAGCAACAGCTGCTCTGCTGTTTAGCAGCAAAGGATTTCAAAAATGAGGGTTGAGAAGTTTTAAAACTGTCAATGTTATTTCTCATGTAGGTAATGGAAATAAAGCACTTTCTGCAGCCTGGTTTCATGTCAGCCATGTGACTCTCTCAGCTACAGAAGCCAAAACATATTTTCTAAGAGCACTAATCAAAAGTCCATCAGGGTTCATACAAAAGTTAGCTTCAGTATGCTTTGGGCCAGGCCACAGGTAAACACAGAATTCTCAAAGGCTAAAGACAAAATTCAGTGCAGGCCAGGCCTATCAAGAGAAACCTGTAAACCCCAATATTCTGCAGTATTTCTTCCTTTGGCTGTTTAAGGACTACATGCTCCTCTTAGGGAACATCTTCATACATTATCCTATTGTGGAGCTTAAAGAGTTTCACAACATGACTCTACCATTACCTGGAACACTCCTCTACACCATAGGGAAAAGGAAATGAAGTTTCAGACTTTTACTCAACAAGCAGTCAGAGAGCAAGGAAGAAAAGGTGTCCACTGAAACAGCCGGACTGAAAATATTTCAACTTTCACCACTCTCTGTGTGCTCCTCCAGGTTGCAGAATCACAGAATCGTTCAGGTTGGAAAACAACTTGAAGCTCATTGAGTCCAAACATTACTCCAACTGCCCCAAGGCCATTGCTAAACCATGTCATTAAGCTCCAGATCAACACAACTTTCAAACACATCAGGGATGGCAATTCAACCCTGTCCCTGGGCAGCCTGTTCCAAGGCCTGATGACCCTATCCATGAAGAAGTTTTTCCCCCCATGTCCAACTTAAACTTCCCCTGGTGCAACCTGAGGTCATTTCCTCTTGACCTATCACATGTTTCTTGTGAGAAGAGACCAAACCCCATCTCTCAACAGCATCCTTTCAGGTAGTTTCCCTTCGAAATAACTTACACCAACACAATTTTTAAATTAAGTGGGGTAGAGCACATACATAATAAATCAAAAAGGTGCAGGCTGACAGTTTTTCTAATTTCTAGACGACTTATTTAAACTTAGCTGGACACAACAACCACCTTTACAGTTACTCCCTCAAAGCCTCACACTTGCATTCTACCTTAGAAGATGTTTAACCACATTTGCACTATCAACCTGAGTACTGAAGAGCAATCAGAGAACAGAGGTTTTAAGCTGACTGTAGAGGCTTTAAGCTGATCGTATACTCCAACTTGACGTTTTATTTCTTCACCGATATTAACTTGGTGCCCTAAGTCCATTTAATTTTTCTTACACAGTGCCTAGACAGACAGTAGTAGGGCTGTTTACAGACAGATTTGTGAGGGCTCTGTGCAATACATCTTCCACCACCACACACTGGAATAGGGTTTCAGAGTAGAGTTTCAGGAAATCTATTGTAGTGCTCCAGGGCCAGGTTTACATGGGTACTTTGGCACCTACACACTTTTGCAAAGACAGACTGAAGCAATTAATAAGACAAAAAATTCACTGTCAATGTTTGTCCTGAAAGAAGATGACAGAATGTGCCAGCTCCTAATAGAATGAACTTCTCTAGTCAAACAAGGAAGTTTTTACATTATTTCGACTTCAAAACATTATTTTTTTAACTCAAAAAAATCGTTTTTCCTGCATTCTCTACATTCATGTAGTCTCTCATCCCCTGGATTGAGAATATGTGTGAATGTATGTGAATATACTAGAAAAATCCTTATAAACATGATTAATCATCTCTTGGATGAGGAAAGGTATAACTTCATGATCATTTTTGAGCCCAGTGAAACCAGTAAGGTTTTGCTATTTGTTTCACTAAGAGGAGGAACGTTCTCCTTCAGAAGTCTCCTAGTACCAGGGTTCTCTCTTCCCCACCTTTCCCTAAGGAAATCTTCATCTGCTGGCATGTAAATGTACCTTTGCATTTATAACAAAAATGTAAATGATTCAAGACCATAGCAGAATTGTATGTGTTCTAGCAAAAAAATTGCTGATTTTCATTAGGGAGACGATTTTGGCTCAGGTCTCGAATAGAGTTTGTTCTCTGGCACTAGGGATTCACAACATCTTTGTGAAAATACAAACCTGGGATACCTGCCTAAAACGGCCTAAGAAACATTTACTTTCCCAAGAAAAACAGAGGCTCACTTAACTATTTTCCCTAAAGGGCAGGTATTTGTCTAATTGCATCTGGAATCTTTTCCAACCTGGTTCCTGCAGCTAATGCTATTCTGTCATGATCTGATAGTTTAATCCTAGTTATTAGAGTGCTTATTCTAGATAAAATAGTAAGTGTGGACAAATGCCTGCCTGTCAGCGCACCAACCTCAGAGCAAACACTATGAAGTGAGCCCCTGCTTTCTCTGAGGAAACAGCAAATGCTGTTTAGAATTCAGAGTTTCAAAGAAAAGCTGCCACATCTAATGAGAATATTGGCAAATTTACCAGGCTTTCTAGGGATTAAAAAAAAAAAAAAGAAATCAAAACAGTAACACCAAAAAAAACCCAAAACCCAAAAAACAAGACAAGCCTCAGCCTTTGCAAATCTTGTTCCCCTAATAGGAGCAAAGGTGTTCTTTTCTGCGGTCTTAGCAGACAAAATCTAACTTCTGATCCAGCTGTGATATACTTGCCCTCAAAATGTTTTTAACAAAACCCAGTTTGTTAACAGATGCATCAAGTTCTTCATTATTTTAGAGGGGAAAAAAACCCAAAACTCAACACAATTCCAAGTCTTCATTTCCCAGTGTTTCATTAAAACCAAATATTTTCAGATCCAAATGATAAAACTCTGCCAGAAGCCTCTGCTGACTAATAATCCATTTTCTGTTGAAAACACAATATTGATGTGAGAATTTCCAACTAGCTTTAAAAAAATATATATATTTACACAGCTATAAATAAAACAGACATACCAGACAGACAACGCACCACATGTGAAAACAAATTGAGCTTAATATGGCAAGAGGTTTCCATTTCCATCAGCACAAACTTGAACCTTGTCCACGCATTCCATGGCATAGGACTGGATGGCTTTGTCTACATCTGACTGCACAGTCCCAAAGTAACCCATAGCACAATTTGTCCCCTGCCGAGACAGTCACATGTGCTGGTTTGGTTGCATAAGAAGATAACCTCTAAAAATCACTGACAGCAAATCAATTTGGAAATGTTAATTGCACCATTCAGACTCTTCCTTTCTGGCCCAGCACAAAGTTCTTATCTCAGGCTTCAAGGCTGAGGCCATCACTTAATTACTCACTGCCTTGCTTCCTCTCATAGTTTGTTACTCCAATTAATGCATCACAAACAGGTATAGAAAGGAACAAGGCACTTCTTAAGAAGAAGAGCACTTCCACTACTGCTTGGAGGCTCCACTTCAGACAGGTGGACAGTAGCTGCGTTTTCAGTTCTCTCCTCATGCCAGCCACTGTAGCTTCAAGACAGAGGACTACAGGTAAGACAGAGATGGACTTTTTATGAGGACCTCTAGCGATAGTTCAAGGGGGATGGTTTCCAGGTAAAAGAGGGGAGATTTAGATTAGATCTCCGGAAGAAATTTCTCCCTGTGAGGGTGCTGAGGCACTGGAACAGGTTGCCCAAGGAATTTGTGGTTCCGTCATCCCTGCAAGTGTTCAAGGCCAGGTTGGATGGGGCTCTGGGCAACCTGGTCTGGTGAGAGTTGTCCCTGCCCTTGGCAGGGGGATTGAAACTGGATGATCTCTGAAGTCCCTTCCAACACAAACCATTCTGGGATTCTAAGAAACTACCAATTCAGAGCACCTCTATGAAAAAAATAGGCAGGTTTCTATCCAATATATTTTCTCCTGCGCACAAATTTTCCCACCTGTTCCACTCTTAATTACTATTTTTGGAGGGAGATGCCAGATTCTTTCTGCTGCATAGCTTTCATTCCTAAGTATCAGACAGCAAGTACATCTCAAACCTCACTTCACTGAAGGGCTTTGGTGTCATGAACTCTAAAGTACCAGCACAGAATTTTACATTACAGCAATTGCTGTGAATAGGATTGTGAAAGGTTATCCATTGACAGGCAAGACCTTCCTCTCAGACAAACCGCACATTCAATTTTATGTCCTATACCAAAAAACATCTCACAGGTCTGAAGTTTCCTCCCAGAAAAGGAGAATTACACAGTGTTTGGCCATTTCCCTCAGTAACACAAGTGTATTCCTGCAAGTGGGCTACATCATCATTCCTGTTTTGTGAGCTTTGCTGGCTGATCCTTTTGGTCCCTCACCAGTCAGCAGAGTTAGAGGCATCAGCCACATCACAAGCACAATACATGCCCTGCTGCTGTTAAATGGATCAAGTCACAGCACTAACAGGATTTCACAATTCTAACTCTCAGTTAAAGGATAGAAGAAGGATACCAAGGATCAGTCACAGCTGAGCGTTCCCACCCTACAGGGTAACCCTCTTTCTGCCACCATTTCTGGTCCCCATCTTCAGCCCAGCTGGAGGGCTCAGGTTGCCCATGCTCCATTGATTTTGCTGGGGGAGTTCCCTGCCATTTCAGTGCAGGCACCCAAGCTGAAGCAAGAGAAACAGCAGAAACACATGGCCAGGAAGTATCAGCAGGCTATTAGATCAGCTCATTCATCTTGTGGTACCTCATCTATAACTGCCTAAATTACAAATACAGTCTCCTTAGTCCCATACATAATCAAGACAATGACTCTGAGTGTGATTCAAAATGCCTAGGGTTAGTCCTTTCACAGGAGTGGAAGTTTCAGCCTTCTCCAGAAGAAGCCTGCAGAGATTAACTTCTAAATTTAGGAGCTGAATGATTAGTCCCCAAAGAAAACAAATTCTTGAGCTCAATCATCTACTGCTACTGTGATTCACCTAAAGCAGGCAAAATGAAATCAATGCCTAAAAAAAAAAAGTCAACCACATTAGGGAACCTCAGGGCAGGGATAACAAAGGCATCCGTAAGCTTCACACAGGGTAGTGACATCCTTGCAGCCATCTGGCAGGAGAGGACTCGAGCCCCTTAGACCTGCTAATATGTATTTCCAACAGCATTTACTCACAGAGGCAGGCGCTGCTCATTCAGCTCCTGAGGCTTCAGCAATTGCCCCCCTTCCAGTGGGGCCAGAAAGCAAGAATTTTAATTCCAAGTGCATTTTCAGGCAGCCTGCTGCTAGCATAACGCACAAAAGGGAAAGGTATGGATTAGTCCAAGATGTACCCAGACACAGCTGCCAGACCTTCACATTTTGGTGAGATTATTTCTCCTTTTCTTGTTTTTAAAAATGAACATGGAGAATGAATCATTTGACCATCTCTGAAGGATTTGCTATTGGAGCTAAGGAATTTTGTGCACACATCAAGAAGGTGAATATTAACCATTTTATCTCAGTAGTGTGTGCACAGGTCACCACAGAACAGCTAGGTCTAAAACAGCACATTAAAGCCAAATGCAACATCCCAAATTACTTGACCTTGGTCCAACTTTCAGCCATTTGAGTCAATGGTAAAACTCCTGCTGGGGTCAGTGGCCTGGGCTAATCATCCTCAGTCCTGTTTTGGCAGTTGGCACCCAAGTACACTGCTCAAATCAGAAGAGGGCCAAATGCTGCCAGGCACAGTATGCATTGCCACAAATTAGGTTTTTACTTTTCTAGGAAGAAGTACAAAGAGTTAGGGCATGGTGGAAGCATTTCCTGACAAGCTTGAGGTGAGCTCCTTAATGAATGACTAAGCTTTTGCTGAGCAATAGTGACATCACACAAAATTACTTACTATAAAAACCCCTTTAGTCTACACCACACTACTGTTCCAAACCCAGTGGCAGCTCTGACAGATGCTCAGAGGTTCGGAATTTCCGAAATAGACCTAAAAAAGGCAGATTAATGAGCAGATGATGGTGAGGTAGTAAAGTTGAACAATAAATGAAACTTAGCAGATGGCTCTGCAACTATAAAAACCTCCAGATTTCTAGATGAGATAGACAGAAAGGACACTTCCTTTATTTTCTTGAGTTATTTCTGCCTTTTCCTTATGACTTTGTCAGTATTGGAGCGATCCTCTTTCTAAATAATTCAACCTCCCAGATTTACTTTCCCTTCTGCTTTAAGCATAATGGATCTCATCGGACAAACTTTCTACTCTATCAAGATGAAGGAAAACATTAGGGTGCACATTCGGTACTGCATATGCATGGCCCCATGTTTCCTAGGAAACAAGCGGTTGCTCATCATTATGCTGAAATAAATTGATGCAGCAGTTTCAGCTTCCCACAAACATTAGTATTTTGATTCAGGACAGAATCCCACACACATCCAGCATAGTATCAGTTGTGATCATTTTAAGTCTGTCTCTGATACTGAACAGCACTTGAAAAGGTAGTAAGAGCATAGCACCGGACTGAGCTGTTGAAGTCAAACTCCGATCACACTGTAGCAGGGAAGAGCTGAGGGCAGCATCAGCGCTCTCTGCCCAGGGAGCCTGCAAAGCCATATGCATCCCTGGGTGCTCGTGTGCAGCCATCTGGGGAGGAAGGAAATCAGTGCCTCCCACTGCAGCACCTTCTGTTGGCTGAGCAGAGATGAACAGGACTCAGAAAATGGGAATTCTGGCTTTGGATTATCTTTGACTGACCAACTCCAAGATTAGAGAGGGCCATTTTGACAGAAACTGGTGTAACCCTACAGTGTTTCCACATTCATACAAAAGAACTTGGATTTCTCTCTTCCTCTTTTATGACCTCCATGAGTTCCCTGCCTTGAACTTTATTTATTTCATGCTTTTAAGGAATTTTTTTTCTTAAAAAACATATTCCAGCGAGCAACGATGTATTTCTAGAAAACACTTGACTTCAGACAATTCCAACATTGATTTAACACTTAGTTCCTGGAATCTAACTCTTAATAGCAAAATTACTGCAACATTAACCTAAACGTTTGTAACAATTTGACCCTCAGTGCTAATATGACAGTAAATAGAACTCTGGCAGATTCCACAGGAAGGGCTATTAAGGAATATATAGGCACCTTTCAGATGCTCTGGTATTTCAGTCTGGCAGTAGCACTTACATTAGGAACTCGACTATAAAAATCTAAATTTTCTAAAAACTCCCTGTCATCTCTAGACAGTCATGTCCCCTGACATATATTAATTGCACTGAAACATTCAAAACGTCGATTATATGAACTTATTCAATGTCTCCCCTGGCACTCAGATAGTCAAAGTTGTATTGCAGCTGGGCCGTTCTTGCAAATTGTTGAAGACAACCGACCACCCTTATGAGTCAAGGTTTGCAAGATCAAGCCATAGAACATGTATGAACAACATCCATCAAAAATAACTTCAAAATAATTTGTTGTATGTGATGAAGTGTTGGTATCAATAAACAGACATCATTGTAATAAGGCCTGAGCATCACTAATACTGGGTATTGATCAGTTTGAAACCTCTTAAGCAACTTAACTGCTTTGTCTCCTGAGGATAGTAGTCAGAGCACCACAAAAGGCCACTTATTTTTGCGGAAATATGATAGTTTACAATTTTTTACTTCTTCCCATTTAATCTTTTGCATTAGTTGCTTTGGCTTGTCATTGCAAGCACCTTAAAATGTAGATAAAGGCACATTCATTAAAATAAAGACAACAACGAGAAAATAACCAACATGAACTTCCAGGATGAAAATAAAACTAAGTTTGGAAACTCAAGAAATTAATGTAGTTTTTCTGCCAAGTGAAGTGAGCTACATCACTGTCTGTACAGGGTACCGAATTCTGTGAAGGGAAAAAACTTGTTTGTAAAAGAAAGAGAACTGCTGCTCAGCTCTTCTAGGGCCTACAGCTATTGTCAGGCAGATAAGGAGTAAACTAGCACTCTTTGTTGACAAAGACATAAATTAATAGTAGGGACAGAGACATCTTATGTTTTTCTTGTATTTTCTTACCTTATGTGTGCTTCTTATTAAGCTTGGTTCAGAAATTTCAACAGACCCACATGGCTAAACAGCAGTTTCGTATGACCTACAAAAAGGATGCAGAAAGTAAAGCATTATTGGGGTTGATCTTGAAAAAACCCAATATATTAGAAGTCCTCAAACGCTATCATCTGTTGTAAACCCATCAAATGTGTAAAAGGTATCTTTTCAACTTAATAATGCACATTATGGGGGTGCCCATCTAGGGGTAATTCCAAACTACAGCATTCTGACATGGTAATTTATTCCAGCAGCAAAAAGAGAGGAAAAAAAAAGCATTTTGTTGTCTAAGCATTATACACTTTGCTCTAGGGCACAAAACACATTCAGCTCCCCAGCAGGAGGCTGTGCCATAGCTGTACTCCAGAGTATTAACTGGGTGGTATTTACCCTCTGCTGTGGGTATCTGAATCTTCTGCTGGAGTGGGGTGTGGCTAAGGGGAACAGGGGAAAGAAATCAGGATTCAAAGGTAAAATACAACCCCTAACTGACAGGGAGGGACTCAGACCCTGCATTCCAACCCCTTTCAAACACTTCACCCCTAAGGTTCTAAGAGGAGAACTCACACCAAGGAGAGACTGCTCATCTACCAGCTCACAAGGTGCAAATATCCTCCACTCATCCCTCCAGCATGTCCTGACCATGGAGCACTTGCAGAGGCACAGGAGGACAACTCCTCAAAACTACTCCCCAGACAATACAGCCTGCCCCAACCAGGATATCTCCACACTGGAAAGAAACTCTGGCTTTCTCAAATGCCAACTTGCACCAAAAAGACATCTGAGGTCAGATTTCCTTTTGCTTTAAGTTTCACATCAATTCACTGTGGAACACAGGGAACAGACTGTGTTTCCCATCTAATCAGGGGTGGCAGGCCTTGTTTTGTCTTCTAACCAGGTGTCATGAGAAAAAATGAGAAATCCTATTCCCACTACACCTTTTCTGCTAAATATAAAACACAGCTATACTGTACTGGTCAGAGAAGAAACATTTGATTACTGCAGTCAGTATTACCTCTTTTGCAAAGTTCAAAGAGGGAGCTTTCTACAGCTGTACCCACTTTGCTTTCTGTTAATCATTACCTCACTTTCTTGCCAGAAAAAGCATCAGGGATGTGCACAGCAGCCTCATCTCTCTCAGGTCTTCTGACAGTGGAACATTTAAATGCCACTTGTCAGCACCTGAAAGGAGAAACTTGCTTTGTACACCAGTAACAGGTGACTAACTCAGGCTACAATGCAAACCAAGTATTTACACAGCCAGTAATCAAGGCAGATGGAAATATATATATAAACACAGCAAGGCAGCAGCTGATCAGTACAAGCCCTTGCTAAGCTCCCAACATCCTATATTAAACCCGCTCCTATAAGCGCTATCAAACTTCTCAGCCTGCACATTTACCCAAGATCAGATGAACTCATAACTACCAGAAAGACAATTAATAAGTAAGATCTTCCTTTGGGAAGAACACTAGATTGCTCCATTAAGATTATTGCAGCTGCACAACATTAATAAGGGCATATCGCTTTGCTAATGGGCCCATCACTTCCAGAAGATTCCTTTGCTCTCATATAAACTTTATATCAATGCAGCCAATTTAAGTTCATTTACCAGATCACACAGTGCCAGGCATCTTACTGCAAAGCCTTTTTTGCTTCCACATTTTGCAACCATACTTGTAATTGCTTCTTCTACCACAGTCTTTAACTGCTATGTTAACAGTTTTTCTCGCCTAAACTGATTTGTTCCTTTATACATGGGGAATCTCAAACCTCTCTGAATGAATTTCCCCAGGAAGAAGAATTACATTTTGTTGAATTTTCAGACAGCCTGGTTTTCACCATCCCTCAATCCTGCCCTCCCCCAACTTCCTCTCCCTTCCTGAATGCAATTCAGGTCACTTGAATAAAGACATCTCCAACTCATGGGTGCAGAGAGAGTATTGCACATAAATGACCTACAAAGAGGTCTGGTGCGGACTGAGCTGAAACATTTGAATCTTAAGGGATTTAAAGAAACATCATCTAATAAACATCCTTTCTCTGACTCCAAAATGATTACACTAAAAGAAGCCAGAGTGCAGAGCTTCTTGGCTGCAAGCAAAGACATTGCTTTATTAATTTATGACTGCACAATAGTGAGATAGCAAATAACACACAAAACTAGCATGCAGTCAGAGGAAAGAATCCTCTGCTGTAAAAAGGCAAGAAAGAGGCTCAACCACAGAGAAGGAGCTGAAGTTACCAGCAACATATTTTTCAGGTGCAGAGGCTTGTAATTCATCCCAGAAACATCCATGTCCTGTAAATTTCAGGAATCTTGAACAGAATAAGATTCATCCCATGGAAATCTGCTGACAGACAGTGGAGTTGCAGCCCAGCTTCTTGCCATGCATCCCTTAGGCACCAAGGTAAGTTACTGACCATTGCTCTTCACCTCTGTGCTCAGACTAAATGCCATCACCTAATGTACATTTCTCTAGAGATTAACAGCTGCACGTAATTCCACCTTTAAGCCTCCTGTACCTACATACAAAGTTTAAAACAATTGATACAAATGCTGGATGTTACCATTTCTTCATGAAGGAAAGATTCAACTGAAGAATCTTCCACTAAAATCAAAGGCAGTATTGAATTTGCAAAAGAAAAATTCATATTCAATGCATAAAAGAGGCTTGAGCATTTCTAACACGCAAGAGTGCTGCAGTTCTTATTGGAGGAACTTACTACAGAGTTCTGATCCAAAAATGTGTGACTAAGGGTTACTGATGTACAAGAAAATAATCTTGATACCATTAAAGAAAGAAAGAAAAATAAAGCACAGAAATTGTACAGAATGTAGAAAGGACCCAAGTCACCCCCTCAAATATCACACTTCAAATTGCAAAATTGTGAGAGACTCATCTTCCACAAACAGACTGGTAGCCTCAAGGGCTCACTCCTGAATCCCAGCAAATACTTCAGAGATCATGATGGAGCAGAGATTCTCTACACACTCACTTCCAGAAGGTGCTGAGCTCCTGTGCTCTTTCCTACACTTAGGATTTGAGCTAACCTTGAGATAGGGCAAAAAGATCAGCTCCTGACCAGAGCAGATCTCAGATGCACAGATGTCCTTCCCCAGATTTTGTGGCTTAACCCAATGCCTGATTGGCTTCTGCAGCTCCAACCTGCAGAGACAGCAGCCACACAGGTAAGCCCTGAGAGCGATCCTGGCCAGCTGAAAGGACTCTTCTAGACTCTAGCATGAGGACCTCTTAAAAAGGGCTCAGGTTTCCTCTTTTGCACAGAGCACATGGTGTGTTCACTTACAGGGAAAAGTGCTGCCCTTCATCCTGCTCTATGCTCTCTGCATCAATACCCTAGTGCTGGAAGGTTTCTGAAGCATCCAACCAGGTCCGATTTTGCCATGCACAAACTTCATATGCCTAAATTATATTTATGTCATAGGCTGGATTCCTCTGGCTCAGCCCTAGCCACCAAACTGAGATGCTTGTTTTCTAAACCTCAAAGTCAGTGGTGAGGAATGGATACCTGAAGACTGTGGTGAACATACCTGCTAGCACAGCTGCCCTTGCGAGGAAGGGTCTCTCTTATCATTGACAGAGGAGGCTGCCAAGAGGAAGCAGACTCCTGGCTTAAGCATCTCAGCTAAATGCTTCATTTTGATGTGACAGAAAGCCAGCCTGTTTCTACAAGGCACTTCTTTTAAGAAGTTTGACCTTCTCCTAAAATCTGGCAAGCAACTAACCTCTGGCTGTGATGCCCATTAGAAAACATAACTTTTTTCGCCTCAGAAACAAGCCCTATAGGAGGAAGGAATATTTTTTTTCCTTACTGTATTCTAGGCTGAGCAGCTTGGTGAAGCAGAAGCCTACACACATGAAGTAATTTGCAGCACATGAAATAATTTATAAATAATTTCTTTCTTGCTTTCTACCTTGTACACAAGCAATGGGGTTTTCTTCAGCAACAACAGATTTTGCCACAAACTTAGAGGCAGGAACCTAAACCACAGGTACATATAAAGGTAACCTCAAGTTTCCTCTGCATATCTCTGATGTGAAATACCGCAGGCACGTTCAGTCAATTGTCCTTCAAACATCTTCTGCACATTTGGCTTCTTTTATGCTTGAGAAGACCTCAGAGGCTCAGCTTTCAGGAATGTAGTAGTCAGACTCCTGTTCATTTCTGTTAGCTGAATTTATGTTGTAGGTTTGTGTTGGGAAATATCATATTGTTTCACAATCTTAGTTTCCTGCACGGTGAGAGCACTGAGGCTAGCTTGCTGTCCTCTCTAGGAAATCACATTTCTTTGGATAGATATCACCCAAAATACCTGCCAGGAAATCCAGAGGATAAGGTATATTGCAAGGTGAGTTAGGAATGGAGTGACAATGTTTTCATCCTCCTTTTTTTTCATCACACTGTTTTTTCTATTGTGGGCAGTCTGCATTGGGAAGAAATCAGTCAGCATCAGAGGAGTGAACCTAGAGGCCTAAGAATCCCCAACACTACACACTTCATACACATAATGCTGGTAGGTTTTCTCCTCGAGCTGAAAGCAAAGCACCTAGAGAGCCTCTCTGCTGCTCTAGAAGACTTAGCAAGAGCAACATACCATAAACATGTGTTGCTGAGGTGAGTAGGTGTTAGTCCAAGCCTTGTAAGTTAAAAGCAACATCTCATAATCTCTGCTAAATGTAATGGGTAGTTGAAGTAATGAAGCTAACCCAGGCGTAATGATTAATCTTAGTGTGAGTCATGACCCTGACAGCTGCATTCTGTACCAGCTGCAATCTATATAATGCATTCCCAGGAAGACCAGACAACAAGAAGTTGTATTAGCACACAGTGCAGATGGTAGGAATGTGTGTACCAGCAGACTTGAGCCTAGCCAAGGAGAGCAAAGGTCTTAGTTTACTAATATTCTTAAAAGGATGGCAATTTGTCTAAGATATTTACTGTGCTTATCATAATTCAAGAGCTAGATTTCTCAAATTAATCCTTTTGTTGCTCGCAAAAAAATACCACCATGAAAAAAGGTGGCTGGAATGGATGCTGTCTTGGAGCAATGCATAGAATTAGCCATCAGCATTACTTTGTTTTTGACTCCTCCTCCCCCTACACAGTGTCAGGGTCACATAAAGTCAAAACACTAAATATAGGGCAACATTAGTGGAAAGCAAAGTGAACTGAGGTGGCCACAATGGAAATGCAACAGAGGGCCCCTTGCAAGAAGGTAAACCCATTGTAACAGCATGATTAAGATAAAACAACAACAAGGGGCTTGTTAAATCAACAGAGAGCGTTAATGCCTTAACCTAGCTCGGTATTTATGAGATTGATTCTGGAGATCCGAATGGGTTATTGCAGGAAGGGAAACCAGGACAGACAGATTAGGAGCGCCTGCAGGGTCCTTTGGGGAAGATCCATAGGTCTGAGAGCATTTCGTGGGTAGATTTTCACTTGGGAAAGGCAATGCCTCATCCAAATCAAGGAAAGAAAAGTGGGCTCCTAAATGGGAGCTAACTGGAATGACAAGCCTCATAACGTCTCCTGGCAAGTGCAGGAGATGGATGCAGCTTCCTGAGCCCAGGAAAGATTTCCTTTCTTCTGGAGTGCTCTGCTGTTACTCATCTAGTCCTGACTGCTTCGATCTGTCACATACTTTGAACTGAGCCACTGCTACAGGCTTTCACTGTCTGTACCAGTTTCTTCTTCCCTTCGGAGCTGTCACTTGAAAAGGAAAAAAGCCTGGTAATGAGCTGGATTTCTCAAAGTTTATCCTCTGGTTTTGGTCATAGAATTGTTTAGGTTGGAAAAGACTGACCATTAACCCTCAGCCACTGCTGACTATGAAAAGGCAGTTGCACCCACACAGCAAGTGCTGCAGTGCTCAGTACCTGCTGCACGAATGGTGACATGGCTGATGGGATTAGGGATCGAAAGGTCTTGAAGAACTTCACTGGCAAAGTGACCAAAGAAGTGGAAGCAGTGTAATAGCACTTTGGTACTCTATGGGATCAGTGCAAGATGTAGGGCAATTCCAGTTCCTCCTTAAACATGCGCCTCCTTAAGCATACCTAGATACTGGCACACCATATCCCAGATGTGGCCAGAGGACAGACTTGTTGCATCAGCCAAACTCGCTTATTTCACTTGTGTTTATAGCCATGCATGGGGTCGGGCACATAGGTAAACCAATCCCATTATGCCACAAATATACCAAGGACCAACCCCGAGCTCAGCAGCAGCTGACGTATGATTGTATTTGCTAATAAAAGGGCTGCGCTCCCGATACTTGGGAGGTCTCCACCATACAGTAGTCTCCTGTGCTGCTTCATCATCGTCATCACACAAGGCATCGCTTTTAACATGCTAGCACCTGCTTGTGAACTGAACAGAGCAGTAGGTTTAAATTGATGTCTAATGGCTGCTGATGACAAGTTCCTTTTGACCCCATCTCTTGCTTCACTTTAAAATACAGTTTGAAAGGTATTTGACATACGGTTTCAAAACAAAATCCAGCTCTGTATTTCTAAACTAGTGCATCATTTTCTCCTAGAGATGCTTGTCACTGCAGCAGCTGAATACAGCCAGCCTTATGATGAGAAGTTCAGGTCTGCTCACCTGCACTGCCATTCAGAATCTGTACAGCAAGTGAGACCAACTGGGAACGGTGCCATATAATGTCATTTGCTGAAAAGGTTTTTTCTTAGATTAAATTAGTTAGAAGTAAGCAGAATCATAGAAGCATGGTGCATTTTTTAGAACTACATTTTTGAGGATATGAGCTGTTCTCCTGTTCCTGAAAAGCAAACACCATGAATTTAAGCCTATCCTAATGCACTACAACTCTTCAGCAACACTGCGGGGAGCAGCTGTTGAAACAGGGCAATGAGATCATCCAAAGAAAATAAAAGTGTCTTCAACAGGCATCAAAACCAGAGACCGAAGACACTGGTATAGCAGGACTTGTATGAGAAAACCGACAAAATATCTTCATTCCTGCAAGCTGGTTTTGGCCTAGCTGGGCCAAATGCTTTTCCATTTACTCAGAAGAGAAAAAAAACAGTAGTTGGTAACCTTGAAAGGAGAGAAAAAGTTCCTCACCCATGTAAAAGAAATGCCAGCATGGTGTCACCCTCTGTATGTTCCCAGGTACTTGCCAGAGGAATAACATGAATTCCAGTATTGCTCTGTTCTGAATTATGATTGTTTGCTGCACTCCACTGTCCCCCAGGGATGGATATATCAGCAACTCCTGGACTCAAATGTCGGGCCCAGAGCAAAATGGGAGAGATACAGAATAGTCAGTATAGCCTGAGCCATACTAGCACAAACCTTGTGCGTTCCTACAGAGATCCTGGGAAGAAAACAGGTCAGGGGCTCACCAAGCCACAGACTACAATCCCATAGAAAGTTCCTCACTGGAAGCAGATAGCTATACACAGACATGCTCCTTTCCACCTAAACCTCTTGCAGGTTTTAATGACGTGCAGGAGCCCCCATCTTGGTTCTGGGTACTATCCATAAATGGCCCAAGTGAAGGTGCAGTATAAACCAGTACGCACCTAAATGAGCCTGGTGTTGTAGTTTGCAGTAAGCTCACCCCCCCACATACTCCCATAACAGCAGATTATTATTCACCTACAGTAACATCTGTTCCTTTGCCACAGTCTCACCAGTGTCAGATCTGTGCTGGAGCAACTCTTATATCTCCTTCCAGGAAAACCTCCAGCGAGGCACAGTATTATAATGCCCTGACCACCGAGAGTTGTATACACCAGATGGATACTACCAACCTGAGCACTTTAAGCTCATACACCCCACAAATTAAAGCAATCAGTCAACCTCAAAGAGGAGTAAGAAATATCTGCAAATACTTTCCTATCTGCCAAAAATGCAGCTTCACAATAAAAGCCATGATGGTACACTTTCTAAAGGGCAAAACTGTTTAATTCTGTTAAGACCAGTAATTCTCATTTCCATTTTCTTGCCTTGCTTTTATTTTACAGCATGCACTGATGATATCTATTTGCTGTTTTATGATACCAGAGGCTTATCTTTAAATATTTTATTGAACAAGCTAATTGCAAGTTTCCAGACTGAATTTTTTTTCTGAATTTACTTTCCCTTTGAAATTATGTGCTGCTCTGTCATCCCCTCCCCCGCCAAAGTTCAGACTGACACAGAAAAGCACTGGTGTTTCCTGAGCACCTTTGTGCAATGCATAGACAGACACTGCTCTAACCTGTATAACTTGACTGACTCTCCTCAGCTTTTACCAGGGGTTAGGGCACCCTTGGTAAGTCAAACAAGGTGTCAAAGTCCTCTGGGAATTTCTCCCCATCCCTGGAAGCTGCTGAACTGTCTGCCAGGAAGCCCTCAGCCACAGCCATGTTCTCTGTCAGGACAGAGGAGGGCAATCTGGAAAGGGTAAGTGAAGCAAAGGCACACTTAATGCAGTCCTTATTCCAGAGGCTGACCAGGAAATGAGCTCTGTAACAGCTAGAAGCCTCTACAAATAAGAGGAATATACCTGCCTGGCTGCAATTCAAGGTGCTGCAACTCACTGCAGCAAGGCCATGGCAAGGCATGCCAAATTTGTTTCACCATTATTTCACTCTTCCATCAGCTCAGGGTGCCAAAGGTGAGATAGCAGCTTGCCCAGTATGCCCCTCAGTTCCTTCCTGGCTTTTAGCATCTCATCTGACAGCAAGCTGCCTGAGTTTAAACAATCTCAGAGGCACTCACAAACCATATCCTTTTTTGTTGTTCATTTTACAAAATTAAAAACATTAAACATTAATGTCTCTTGAGTTTCCTCTCCCCCCAACCCCTCCCACTTCCCAAAATAAAATATGTTTCTGTGATTCCACATCAGAAGAAAACAATACTCTCTTGTGCCCAATACTTTGTGGGTGTGGGTGTTTTCAGGAACCACTTCTGAGAAGAAATCCCAGAGGTTATTGTAATCATTCCTTTCACTCCTGGGTACTAGAGCACAGGATTGCCTGCAATCAATTTGCTCTTGCTTCCAAGTATTAAACTCCCTGTGTATAAAAGTATCACAGGCACTTTCTATATTAATCTATGTAGCAATGTTCTAAAGAGCTTTTTATTATGCTGCTAAGAAATTACAAGGCAGAGCAAAAGCCACTAAAGCCGACTTGAGCATTACCGCCAAATACCACAGTTGGGTCAGCAGCTCAATGCACTCCAGCCAGTGGAATAGAGCAGCCTTGACTGCATTTACCAACTCTTTCCAGGGCAAATTCAGGTAATGTGTTCTCATAGCAAAACCTCATAAGCCTACCTCAATCATACAGTAAGAAGGATTACAAAGCTACAAAAAAAACATGTCAGGAAATTAGAACACATTTAGTGTAAAGCAAACAAGCAAGAGATGCTGATTGCTTTTGAGCTCATTATTTTTTCTCACTTTCATATCAAAGATTTGGATCGGCAGACAAAGACACTGACACTATGGGCTGCTCTACCTCTAGCCCAGCAAGAGGGCTTAATTCTTGAGCTCTAATCCTTGGAATATTCCATGTGAAAGTATCCCAGCATCTGCTACTCAGTACTATAGATACTATTTAGTACCAGTGTCTGCGGGAGGAACCTTTTGAACATGAAGCTACTTTTTCACTTGCAAATTGGCTTTAAGGAACCCACACCACTCTTCCCACATCACCCAGCCTTCTTCCTCCCAAAGAGAAGGTTTTTCAGGCATTCTGAGCTAGTCTGCTTCCAGCTACATAGAGGATTTTTCACATTTTCACAGGACAGCACACAGGCAATAAGCTCACATGTGTGCCTTTGACTGTAAATTATTTTTGGTCTAGTAAAGTTTTCTGTGAAGGACCTGTGATCAGGATGTGATGCCTCAAACACTATCTTTTCAATACTCAAAGAAGTTGGGAATTAAATCACTCAATTGCACAAATGGATCAGAAACAGGTTTTCTTTTTGTGTGCTGAGCTGCACCCATTGTGAGGACAGAAAAAGTCCTGTGGCGGTTTCCCCTTCCTGGCTGGACATGCACAGGGACATTCCTACATGGTACATTAATTTCTTATTGGCTCCAAGTGCCTTTTCCCTGAATGCTCAAGCACCAGTGGTAAAATTCACTGGGATACACATGCTGAAATAAAATTACTGCAGTGCTTCAGCTCCAAAAGGTTACAAACCTGAGTGAGACAAAACCATTCCAAGATTTGAGTGATTGTTCAGGAAAATCCCCCAAACCAATGAAAACATACATTCTCCTTGCTCACTACCACTTGCAGTAACTTGTGTAGGCTGAATTTGATCCAAATATCTTGGAGGGAGATTCCTTAGCTCTGCACTAATCCTTCACATCAAATCTAATCCTCTAAGTAAACTGTTTGCATTTTGGAAGTTTTCATCATAAATGACAAGGAATTTTAGGTTAGAGATAACAGAAAACACAACAATGTAGAAAGGGATAAATAAAGAAAAGCTATTCAGGGTTTGACAGTACTGGATAACCAAACTCTGTGACCAACAGGGCAGAAAGAACAAGAATGAATGCTGGGATATATGTTGCAGGTTTAGTAAAAGGTAATACAGGTTTGGAAGAGCCATAAAAGTAAGTCACACAGTAAGTAAATGTAGCTGTAACTGGAGTTTTATGAGAATGATGGATTCCCAGATAAAGAAGCAACAGAAACAACTCTAAACAGAAAACTGTGGAAAAACTCAAGACAGTTCAGTCCTGCTATAGGATGTTTGAGTGGATGGAAATAGTAACTGTTTTCCAGCCCCTGCTGGTTAGAGTTCAGCGTGAGAGAGAGAGATAAAAATTGGTGAAATTCCTGCAGCCTCTGACAACAGCAGCAACACTCATAACCAGTCACAGAAAATTCTCAGCTCATCTACCTACAGGTGTAATGCATCCCCAGAGGCTTTCCTAACGTATTATGCAACTACCCTTCTAAGGTTAGCTCATCCTCTTTATCCCCCTTAGTTTTTTAGTCTTTCTTTCTAACTATCCCATGAATGATAAAATTCCTGCATCATAACAGACTTAAAAATACTTGTAAGACTTCAAAGGAGAAAGTACCTCTTATCTTATAGCCTGTCAGTGCCATAGTTTTGATATGATGACAATCTTTATCACAAAAATTATATTGACAGCAATTATAAAAGTGAAAATCTTTAAACCGATCATTTTTCTAGGTACAATAAGGTCATGTATGCACAACCTTAGGCTACAACTCAAATAGCTGCCCACAAATCAGTGTCACAATCATGATTATTAACTGCTGCATCAAAACCAAACTCTGAATTTGTGAGCTTCAAAACAACAGGAATGAGAGAAAAGCACTAGGGCAGATGAAACAATCTCAATTCTGTAGTTCAGCTTTTCACTTTCATTTCAATTTTGACTGGTTTAACACGCTGTAGAGCGCAGAACGAGCTCAGCATAGCTCAGATGTTTATATTTATGCACCTGCAGCACAGAGAAGTTATGAGTACAACGGATTCTCCTGTTACCCTTTCTACTTCCATCATTCATGCATTTGCAAACACAGATCTTTCAAAACTCCAGCAGCAATGACAGTGCTTCCAGCTGCACAGGATCTGCTGGTTTTCTGAAGGCCACTGGGACAGACACAAAGGTCAGCTAGGGGGTCTCCTTTAAAGGCCACAGAAGTCCCTGACCTTAGGGCTTGGCTCTGCCTGCTCTTAAGCTGCTGGCTTAGAGTTCAGTGAGTCAAACTCCTAAGTGCTGTATCAGCTAAGACTAAGCAGAGGCTGGAACAGAGAACAGCAATTCAAAAAGTTGCTCTCCTCTGGACACCTTCCAGGAGCTCTACATCCCTCTCATGCAAGTGCACACTGACAGCTCTTGTTGAACTTCTGGTCTACCACCACCCCCAAGTACTTCTCCTCAGGGTTGTCCTCAATCCTTTTTCCTCCCAATCCGTATTCATGCCTGTATTCAATCCCAGTCACATGATTCCCTTGTCCCAGGTGCAGAATATTGCACTTGCCCTTGTTGAACAACATGCAGTTTTCACCAGCCCACTTCTTGAGCCTGTCATAGTCCCTCCAGGGATGGCCTCCCTTCCTTCCAGTGTGTTGACTTCACAGAGTTTGGTGTTGTAAGCAGAGTTACTGAGGGTGCATTCAATTCCACTGTCCATGTCACTGACAAAGATGTTAAATAGCACCGGATCAAGTAGCAACCCTTGAGGAATACCACTTATCATAGAATCACAGAATCATTCGGGATTGGAAAGGACCCCGAAAGATCATCTAGTCCAATCCCCCTGCCACTTGTCATACATCTCTTTTTGGACACTGAGCCATTGATCACAACTCTTCGAGTGTAACCTGCCAGCCAGGTCTTTATCCAATGACTAGTCCATCCATCAAATTCATATAATTCCAGGATTTTTTAATGAGTGATTTTGTACATCTCTACTCTGTAAACTGAGCACCAGGATCCTACAGAGCTGTCTTTAGGGGGGCTTTGATCTTTCCAGAGCACCTACCTTGTGTGTCTGTAATTGCTCTAGTTTAACAAGGCTCCATAGCACTTCAAGACAGAAAAAACAGTTAAAAAATCCCTTTTATGATGGCTATAAAGCTAAGTGATCGCAGTGACGGAATGTGCTGCTGTGGGTACACTGCAAATCCCCTGGAAAAAAAGGCAAAAGAAGTATCTCTACAATGAAATGAAATGAAATATTTATTAAACATGTTGCCAATGTCCCAGGTGGTATGAAGAAGCCTTGTGGTATGCTGAAAGGTTTGATCTTTCTAAGTATTATGAATGCTGACTTAAATGATTGGGTGAAAGCTGAGGAAGTTATGGCTGAAATTTTGGCTAAAGATGACAGCTCTGGGTTTCAAGTTGCACAAAGCAGTCTGAGGGATTAAGCCAACAAAACCCACTCAAAGATATCCTGTTTCAAAAAGGGTAATCTTCATATCAGTGATTCACACTCAGACAATGGTGAGGATTCCTCATTACTCTGACTTTGCCATATTAATCTTACTTTACAAATACATGCAGTGATTTATATCATGTTTAATTAACTGATTGAGGGCTCCTGTGGTAAAATGGCATCACATTAAGCTCTGTCCTTATGGCAAATGCGAATCACATCTTTAGCCTTGCAAGAACAAAATATCATGGGATTCACTGATGACAGGATGTAGGAATCGAAATAAGGTCCCTCCTGTTGTTTGAGAATCCAGTGAGGGTGGTTGCCATATGCTCATCATTTCCAAGGGAAAAAAATGACAGGATAGAAGAAAGAACTGCTCTAGTTCTTCCAGTATGTTCAAATCTCAGATGAAAATGATTGTACAGCAGTCCTGTACTGAGGCCAAGTTTTACATGAAAGTGCATAGCAAACTTTCAAAAAGCTTATAACAAGAGATCTTTGTAATGTGATTCTTCTCTGTATTTAAATAAACTGCTGCAAGAAATGACTCCTTTTTTAGAGAAAAAACAAAACAGAAGAGATGAGCTAAAAAAAAAGCTTCTTTGCCAACAACATAAGACAATATAAAATTAACTTAGCTTTTGCTATGAAGAGTTATTCCCCTCTAGCACTCACAACCTGTTTTTGAAGATAAAAACTACAACTGTTATCATCTGATAAAATTAGATGGTGTATACAATTTGCTGCTACCATTACCAAGATTAAAAGCTTTGTTTATATTATTACAAAGTTTTTTACAATTCAGAAAGCGTTTTATTTTTAAAAGCTGTCTTATTAAGAGATTGCATCTCTTACTCTTACAACAAACCTCACATTCAGTAAATTCTCCAGCAGTTTACAAATTGTATCACAGGAGTCACAGTTTGCTCCCAGGAATTCAGTGAATTTTTCCAATTTGTAACTAGGTCAAAGAGGATTACGGTGGGATGGGAAAAACAAGTTTCATGTTTTGCAAAGCTTTTAAGATATTTCAGAAATGTTCCCATTCCTGTCTGGGATCAAGACTTTTTAAATTTTACATTAGAAGGACATGGATAGAGAGTCTTGAAAAGCTGCGCAGGTAAAGCACTCGGTGCTGCTGTCTGCTTTGCTACTCTCCCATTTAACACTAGTGCCTTAGCCACTGGGACTCAGGCAAGGGATGCATCAGGTCTCAAGATTGTGGCTTCGCTTGTGTAAACAGTTAATACATACCAAGCAACAGCTCAGAGCCTTGTGCTCAGGGCACCCATTCTGTAAACCTCACGTTCAAGTCCCTAGGCCTGAACCTTGATTTTCCACATTCCAGGTGAGTGCCCCGACCGACCATGGTGCTACCTGATACTCCAACCTTGCAATCTCCTTCTGGTCTCGACCAGAAATTCCATCCGAGAGCTGACAAGTCTCTTCTCATGAAAGTTTCTTTGAAATTGATACCTGCCTGCAAAGAAGTTTCAGTTTCCTTAAACCAGCCTTTTCAATCAAAGAAAGAAAATTCCCATCCCCTTCTAACAATTACACTGATGGGTAAAATTGAGCTACTTGTATGGCTTGGCAGTTTTCGACTCAGCTGGCACATTTGACAGCACAGCCGAAACCAAAGGGCAATGTTTTTCCCCAGTAACACCCAGGCAAGTCATTGTTCCTCCACAACACGCAGAAGAGATGGCTTTGTACCACCATGCTCCTGTGCCCCCTCTTTGTCCTTTATCAGAAGTCAAAATTATTCACTGCTGCTAGAAATGTTAGTATGGTTTTGTGATTAGAAAGGTCATCTATAATTTCCAGCCAGTCACTTCATCCTGCTCCTGTTCAGGTCCCTTAAAACTGAGGAGAAACAGAGTAGTTATTTCCCCTTTGCAACATACAGAAACTCCAACTCTCATCATATATCTTTTCCAAATTTAATCATGACACAGCCCCCTCCTCCCTTCTCATTGCCCTCCATTCCAACACTCGAGGTTTTAAAAAGTTTGGAAATTGTTTTCCAAATGCAGTGAAGCTCTAACAGGATATGAAAACCAGCTTGGTTTGTGCTGACTCAGGTGGATGACTGCTATCGCAATAGCTGCAAATAAAAGTGTACCATGTTGTACCTTCTGCTAACAATTTTGAAACTCTCAGTGGTTTTAACACCTGTGCCATTAGTCCACGATAATTTGTGATAATTTCTGAAGTTTGAAACACATTTCTAAATTCAAAATGTCACCTTTAAGGTATTTTTTAATTAAGGAATTCAATGCAATTAATTATGATTTCCTGTTAGATGAAAAGCACATGTCTGTGTATTCTAATAATCCCAACACAAGGCTGAGAAGAGATTCAAAATCAATTGCATGTACAAAAGCATTTTTACTCTGAACTGATTTTACCATTTAGGTATGTCCACTTAAATATTCTGAGATTACGTTCACATTCTACACAAAATTAACTACTTGTAATGACTATTTTAAAATTGTGGCAGTTCAAAAGACATTTTAAAAGTTTAATAAATATACAAGCAATGTATAATGAACTATTTTGAGGCTATTTTTTTTTGCTTAAAATTTACAACTAAGGTTAACTACTGAGGGGCCAGACTTCATAGCCCTCCCAAAAATAGTTATAATTTGAATTTTTTAATATTTAGACTAGAGCTTTCAGTGTGTGTAAAAGTATCTTACAAATACGTGAAGGTCAAAGTAAACCTTCCTTTTAAATATTTCACACTGTTATAGTTACTGCTTTGAGATAATATGACATTTACAGTAATTGCTGAAACTCCAATTACTTTCACTAAAAGCTGCTGCTTTTGCAAGTTGTGGAAAAATACAGAGGTGCATGGGATATTGCATTGCTGGAGACAGAGTCTGCAAGTAAAGGCAATTAAATTTGAGTTTGATGATACAAAATGTACTGGACCAACATTAAAAAGACTTTCCCATGTTTGACTGTTTACCAGTTTTGTCTTTAAATAATAGTCTTCTTTTGGCATGTAATGTATATCTGCTTGCACTAAACATAATTTATGAATATTTTAACACATGTGTACTCAGTGGGGTGTATTATCATACTGATATAAATAGAATTAATGAGCAGTCAACCTGCCACATGTCATGACATATGACAGGGCAGCCAGAGCATGGGAATAATTCTTTCTGTTTCATATTAAAGCTTCTTTTCCCAGTTGAATTTTTGTTCCCAGATGCCAACAGACCTAATTTTCTAAGGACCATTTACAAAAATAGTAAGAAATGATAAACCTGGACTAATTTATCTTGGGTTACTTCAAATAATGTTTAGTTTTGTGTCATTTCAAATGCATAAATAAAAGATGAAAGGAAGTGGCTTTTTTGGTTAAATTTTAGGGGTTTCACAATGAGGGGTTTGATATCTGCCCTAAGTTCCATTCCTAGCAAGCAGATTTTTTTTTTTATTGTTGACTCTGAATTTGTTTCAATGTCACATTATCTGTTTCTTCTTTTAAGGACTAGAATATATCAAACATAAAGATGACATGTACCAAGTAAAGACCTATTCCAATGCAGAAAGACATTGAGATGCAGATAGGTAATATCCTTTCATTCCAGTTTCAAACAATTCTGCTAACCACAACTATGTAAGATTTTAGGGGTTTTTTATTAAATACATAGTGTAAGTTGACAGAACATGCAGAACACAGGGCTCGGCCATAATCCCTATTTGGCACTTTATTTTAAAAGATAAATATTGATCTGTAATACCAATTTCGTTTACAAAAGGCTGTTCAGTCTTTTCAAGGCCAAGGGTCATAATAAAACTAATAAATTAACATGGAGCATAATAAAATTAACAGATTCCTATTGTTAGATTGCCCAGCTAACATCTAATTAAAGGTCCTTCATTTGAAAAGTTTTCTTTTCAGAATACTACAAATACTTTTCAGAACAGATGCTGCAGCGTTGGGCTACTGAAAGCAGGGAGGGAGATTCATTCATGTCCTGCTTTTTCACCTTTTTGGCTGTAAAACTTTTTTTAAAAAATTGGTTTACTGCTCATTAAACCTTCATCATGAACAAGAGAGTATCATAAAGCTGGTTCTACTACGGGTATGCTTGAAAGAAGTAAGAGATTTACCTTCGACTTTTAATTATAGTAAGGGGTGAAGAGACCCTACAAGTTTTTGTGCCCTTAACGGCAGGACAGTAGCACCTCTCTTGGGAAATCCAGCTCAGCAACACTCAAAGAAAATGGGCACCATCTAGTGCTTTTTTGGAGGAAAAGCTGCTAATACTGGTAGGGGTGTAGCGAGGCTGGGGGGAAGGAACACATGAGGAGGAGGGAGAAGAAATGACACTCCATTTTTTGCAAAAGACAAAGAAAACCTGTTGGCCTGTTTCATCTTCCATTTTGAGGCACTGCAGTATTTAGCTCCAGGCTGTGTAAGTAAAAATTGTCAGCTTTGCCAAGGTGGAAGGAAGGAGTGCCATCAGCTAAAATAACATATACAATTTAAAATGGACTGCACAGTGGCATACAGACATTATTCTGCTTAATAGGAATTTCTTCTGCCTGTTAATAAACTTTTCTCTATCAGCCCTTCTTTTATTAACCTAAAAGAAACCCTTTTAAAGTCATTTTCATTTCACTGGAGACTATGTTGTGCTGTTAATGTTCCTGGAAATGTTCTTATAAATAATGTGTCCAGAGTTCACCCAACATAACAAAGAGATTCTATGAAAAATGATTTGTAGCACAAAATCCTTTACAGTGCAATAAAATCAAGTTAACTACTGATGCCGCTAGGAAAAAGCTTGGTAAGTTTTATCTGATTGGCAAAATAGGTTCATAATCTGAGTCCAGGGAAAGAGTACCCTTTGATAAAATTTCACAGCACTGAAGTCTTATTACCAGAATGATTTTTGAAACCTCTTTGAAAACAACTTCAGGGGATGAAGGGGGTGGGGGGGTGTTTTCTGCCGTAACTTGGGGAATAGATTATTTTATAGGAATTGTGAAATAGTCGCTCAATACTCACTGATACTATGAATTGACAGAAATTGTTAGTCAAACTGGTTAAGTGCTGGGTCAGAATAAGCACTGCCTCAGAGGTACAGCTGCTCTTGGGGAGCCCCAGGTTGGAGCTGTTTGTCATGAGCTTTCAGATACCCAGAACACCACAGCTCTAGAGCTCAGGGCAAGCTGAAAAATCAAACGTGATGATGGCCTTGACCACAGCCTCAAAAGATAAACAACTAAGATCAGGGATCAGTTGTTAACTTCTGAGCCATAATCTTGGATTCCCTGGGCACTCCAAGCTCTCACTTGAATGCATTGTGGTAACAAGGGAATGTCAGACCCTGTATAAGACTAAATAAACAAGAAATACTTCTACTAGAATAGTGCTGAGCAAAGCAAGTATGTGGCTTGATGAGTAATTCTCAGAGGGAAATCTATCCTGAGAAATGAAAACAAAATGATATTTTATGTCCCTATAGAGCTTTTCTTATGAAGGTGATCATGCTTATTAGGAGGGAGACCTTTCACCAAAAACAGAACCAACATAAAAAGAGGTGTAAGGTTAGGAGACTTGACTAAGAGTACATAAATTTGGACCAAAAAAACAATCAGTACAAAGGTCAGATTCACAAATCCTGAACACAACTGGAAACAACATACAGGTCCTGGCAATCATCACAGAGTTCTCTGGTCTCATGGTCTGACCACAAGCTAGGGAACTGTAATTGGGACACACTTGCACATTACTTCAGGGCCTGCCCCATGGATCTCTAGAATGCCCTTGTAAATAGTAAAATTGGGAACACGGGACTTCTGCTTTTTGGACCATGGCCTCAAGCTGCCTCATTTTAGGCACCATATTTCCAAATGTCACTGCTTAACCCCTCTGTGCCTCAGTTTCCACATCTGTAAAACTCGATAGCTATGCTTACCTTGCATGGGTGTCAAGAAGATTATTTCAAGTCTCTGAAGAACTTTGAAAGGAAGAAGCAAAACGAACTGAATTTACGTATTATTTGTCATTTTTTATCCCATAAAATGGAAGTCAGATAGAGCCTAGACTGTGAACTATAACAAAATGTTCACCTAAGCCTCCTTTATGGCTCTGATGCCCAAACAGCAGGTGAACTGTGTATGGCTTTGCAGCAAGAAGGCAGCTTCCCCATCCACTGACCTGGCAACACCCAGGGGAAGTAGCAAGTTAGCACCTTAAATAACCATAGAACTTACTGACTATTCTACATATTTCCATGATTGTCTTTAACTAAACTATCAATGTGGTTTACTGTGTATTTCTGATGATTAAAAAAATCCTTCTTTAATAGAAAAATTCCTGAGAGGGAGCTTACTCTACTGGGCTTTTCCTTGGTGCTGAATGAACCTCATTAGATTTCAAGCAGACACAATCTTGCCTTGACAGGTCTCAGATCTCCTAGAATTGATTAGATGAGCCCATTAGAAAAGTCTGCACTAGTTTCTTTCTGAACTTGAATAATGATGGGACATTTTACATACCACATCCCTTTTTAACAGAGCAGCCATTTGCCTCCCATGCTCAGGGAGCACAAACTCTTCATGTATCTCCACGTTTTTTGTCTGAGCTTTCCTTCCCTCGCTCTAAGTGTGCCATTTTTCTCTAGCCTTTGCAGTCTCACTTTCCTGAGCGCTATAGTTCAGTGAAACCCTCTGGTAATGACAGCACTGGAGTGATAACGTACTTTGCTGATTTCCCGTTAATAGTAGCACTTGATCCAGCAAAGGGTGCCAGCTCAGTGGCAGAAGGATGCTTTAATATTTTCTAGATATAAAAGGACCAGTTAAATTTACAGCCCTGGCTAACTCAGCAGTTTTGCTCTGCCTTGGCACAAAAATGAATTATTTAGTTAAACCAAAGAAATACATCCCCCTTCGTTTGCTCAGCTTTATGTCAAAGGAACAAAGTATGACTGGGTTTTTTTATTCTCTGAGGAAATGTGTGAAACCTGCATAATGCAATGAAGGAGTTAAAATAACTGATGGGAAGGAGAGGAAACAGAAGGGAGTGAACAGCAATATTAAAAAGGAAAGTAGTTTGTTTTCCTGTTTTAATAAAAGAGACATAAACAGACCATCCAACAATACATGGATCCTTACTGAAGAGCTGCTGATATTCTACATTAACCTTTGATAGCAAGAAGTGTATTACCCCTACTGTTTTCCACAATAAATTATGTTATAGCTGGCATCAAAAGTGCTAGGAAGTGTTCAGCCAGCTGGAAGCACCAGATTGGCCCAACATCCCTAACGTTCAGATTATAAATAAAGGTTACCTCATACTGCTCGTGTAACAAAAACAAGCAGCACGGAGGAAGGGCAACTTCCCCCCTGCCCATGGAAGCAAAGGGCATCAGCTGGGGAACAGCAGAACAGAATACAAGAGAGCAGGGTTCCTACAGCCCCCTAGCATGCCAAGCCTCAGCCAAACGGAGGAGTTCAGGTGAGGAAATAATTCTTCCATTACAAGGAGGATATAATTCTCCCATTATATCTTCACTGAGGATTTGAACATAAAAAATTCCAAGGGGAAGTATATCTAACTCTGCACTTCCCAGATGGTATAACCACACAAACACACGCTCACACATACACAGATCTTCCCACTCTTGAGGCAGCATTGCCTGTTCTCTTCCAGCCATGAAAATAATTAGCTCAACCACAACCTCAGCTTCAGAGGATGTGGTCAAATGTGCCCTGGTGCATGCTTCTCTCATGCTCTGTAATCAAAGGGCATTATGGCTGTAAATGCATAATGGTGTTGTTATAAAGGCTGAGGAAAACCCTGACTGTGATGATCTGGAAGGTGAAGATACCACATAGGGAGAGAACAAAAAATAATTCCAAGACTCAGAACCCAATGACTCAAAATGGCTATAAATGGACTTCTCAAAAGTTTGCGACAAGTCCAACTGTTCTCAAGGAAACTACTTCATTATTGTGAGTGGGAACACAACTGAATCAGTGCTGGGAGCTGCTAAACCAACTCTACTGCTGGAAAAACCTCATCTATTTATTTTAAGAGCTAGACAATGGTGGTCCCTGGTGAGAATGTAATGGGAAGTTGGATATGAGGAGCTGTTCTCCTCACTACTCCTTCTCAGCAGGGGCGGGCCCCAGATGCAGTCCCTGTGCTCTCCTGAGGGCAAGAATTAGTCCCAAATTGGTATATTCCATCTTCATTACTCCAGCGATTATATAAATATGGCTATGTGCTTGCTTACTTAAGCTGAAAAATAAGAACCAAAATTAAATCTAATAGAGCTGGACAGAGTACTTGCCATTTACCTGGCCCTCATCATAGCTACTTCCCCCTTCTGCCTTGAGTAGATGCTTTTCCCGACAACAGCACGCCTTCTCTCTTTTCCCCTCTTCTCCCTTCCTTTCCACTTTTCTTTCCTCGGTGTCCTCTTACCTCCTATTATTGCTGATGCTGTGGTTGTTTCATGTCTAACTATTCAACATGCAGCTTGAGATTTCTGAAAGACGACATGAGTTCTCTCTCTCTGGTCTACCAATCCATAGGTAAGAGGCTAACTATAAAATTGTGCTAACAATAAAACTTTTTTAGCATCTGGTGATGGATCTCATGACTGAAAGGAGCTCAAAACTATGCAAAGAAATAATGCATAGCCAGCAAGATGTTTCACCATGTCTACCCATCTGTCTTTTGATAAGCTGTGGTCTGTGCCACATTCTAAACATTTTCCTGTAGGGCTATATTTTGTAGAGAATGAGCAATCCCAGCTCTGTGAACTTAGCCAAAGTCTGAGCTAAGGGCTTTGAAGCATGCTCGGAAAGTTTCTCAAGGTCAGCGATGTGCAGGTCTGAGAAAGTTGGCACGTAGAAGGAAAACAACAGGTTGTGGAATGAAAACTAACTATCACACGAACAGTGCGTGGACAGACGTACTTGACCAAGCAAACAAACTACTTAAAAGGCAGTAGCTGTTAAGACATATGGACAGATGTGTCGTACCAGTCAGCAATGCACTTGTATTGAACTTCCTCGTATGGTCATTTGCGTGTTTTCACAAAAAGAAACAAAAGCAAACTTTCAAGTTTTCTCCATCTAAAAAAACCCAAACATCACTGAAAAAAGCACAGGACAGAGAACAAAAGTGGCTACTAAATGTAAATGTTTCTAAGAGCAAAAGCATTTACAGAGAAAGCCAATATATAGAAAGTTGAAATAAATGTCAGGTCTTACACTGAAAAGTGTAGGGACTGAGGAACAGATTATTTGCATGACTAAATGTGAGCAAATGTTTTTTTATGAGAACTTATTGAGGGTTCTGTTCCACCAAGGCAAACAAGATAGGTGTTAGGAAAGGAAAAGATGAGTGCAGTGTCAGAGTTCAAGAAATTGTAATCAGAAATGAAACTTTCTTCAGATCCACAATTTCCTGTAGTGTAGTTTCCACTCACAAGAACATTAGAGGTAAACTAGATTCAAACACAGTCTTCTACTGAAGAAAATATGATGCAAATCTATTCTAAAGAATTATGTTGTTCTTTGTATTCAGAGTGTGAAGAGTAAGGGACTCTATGGTCTTAAAGGACTTTTCCAACCTAAACATTCCATGATTCTGTGATTTCACTTAGAAAAATATTACCTTTTTGCACCGTCTTTGTGAAACTACCTGTCCAACTACACAGTTATAAACCCTGAAACTGGTTTTTCAGAGCTGCAGGGTGAGCGCCAAATCATCAAATCAACCTGGTATATTTTTTGATCACACTGAAGATCTGCCACTTGACAATAAAGTTAAGTTGCTAGAAAAGCCTGCAGGGGCCTTCCCAGTTGGTGTAATTCAATTGCTAACATCCTACATAAAGCTGCTGTGTTATGTCTTGAGACGTGAGAGGGTGCACCAGCTTCTCCTAGAGTGACACTTCATTGTCTGATGAAAAGGAACAACACACCAGAGTCTGCTCTCTGAAATGAATCAGTACCACCAGGACAAGCATCAGTGTCCAGACCAAATTCTCTCTTCTCTCTCTGCTTCCTTTCTTTTCAGCAGAACCTGTTTTATTGATCTAAGGGTGCTGAGTTTCTAAGCAGTTGTGAAATCAAAACTAGATTAGATTCCTGCATTGATGAGACAGAAGACAGGTTATTCTTTAGAAAAAAAATAATATCAACCAGCTGTTTCCAGGTATTGGAAAATCACCACTTGAACGAGAGCTTTAGTCTGAGAAGAGGAAATTAGAATCAGTCATCTATACTGAAGAAAAAAAAAAGGCTCACGAAAAGATTACTGTTAAGCTTGTGTTCAAAAGGTTAAGTACTGTTGCTTGATTATCTGAACCATAAAGTCATCAAAAGGCCAGAGCAGAAAACCACAGAGACTTGTGAGAAAAGGAAAATATTCTTTGGAAGGACAGGTAATGTTTTCTCATATCTGTTGGGCATTTTCTATCTAGCTCTCTCTCTCTCTCTCTCTCTCTCTCTCTAAACACAGTGTGTATCAACTATTTTCTGCAGTTTATGAAGAACAAAATGATTATGAAGAACAAAATATAGATTAATTAATTTCCTTTTTATTTCCTACAATGAAAGTAATTACATAAAACAGCTAATTGAAAAATAAACGTTTTGCTTTAGTTACCCAATGCAATTAGGTACAATTAGCAGCAATTCAAAACCTACTGAAATATTTTTTCAAAGTAGCACAGAGTATTTGCTAATTAATTTCTTCTCATTGAGAATAAGAAAAATCTGCTATCAACCAGTGTTGCTGTGAAGAGCTCTGAAAGCATTGTAAAAAGAAAGGAACATGAAACAAAACTAAGGAGAAGAACTGGATTAAAATTTTCTGGCTTAAATATTTCATTTTGACAGCAAAACATTTTGACAGGAAGTTCATGTTTCCTAATTTAATATAAAAAAACCATTGCCTCCATTTCCATTTCAGGCATCCTTTTGAAAAAAAGATTATTCTTTAAAATACCAAAAAGTAAGCATGATAACAAATTAACATTTAATTCCAAAGACTCATATAGCATCATTTAGGTTGGAAAAGACCTGTAAGACCATTGAGTCAAAACATTAACCTAACTCTACCAAACCCACCACTTATCTACATCCTTGAGCATCATATTTACACAAACTTTAAACACATACAGGGGTGGCAATTCAACTGCTTTTGTGGGCAGGTTGTTTCAAGGCCTGACTATCCTTCCAGTGAATAAATTTTCCCTATCATCCAGTCTAAATCTCCCCTTGTGCAACGCGAGACTATATCACTTGTCACCTGGGAGAAAATACTGATCTCTTTGCCACAGCTTCCCTCCAGGTAGTTGTAGACAGCCATAAGTTCTCCCCTTGGCATACTTTTCTTCAGACTAAACGGATGCAGCCCACCTCAGGCAATCCTCATCAGACTTGTTCAGTAGACCCTTCAACGACTTTGTAGCCCTTCTTTGGACCCACTTCAGCACCTCAATGCCTTTCTTGTAGTGAGGTGCCCAAAACTGAACACAGCACTTGAGGTGTTTTAACAGGAATATTTTAAAATTAAGATTTGTGAAATTTTGAATAATTAAACATGATAATTTATTTAAAATTATGGTGACTTAACAAAATATCCGGTATCTGAGTATTTAGTTCTTTCAGTAAGAAGTGTCTTTTATCTCAAGTATTTTCCTCCAAAAAACATCAGGTTTTCTTAGTCTTAATTCTTCCATTGTATGTGCTACCTCCTTGCAAGGGATCTTATCTTATTTTGCAACAATTATTGTTCCACTGCATAAAAAAACCCATAGAAAAATACTTTATAATAAAATCAGGCCAAACAACCTAACTCTCCAAGGTTTGAGTTTTGTTTCCTACAACGTATCAAAGTATTGGTCCCATCAGCATTTTCTACCAATGATGACAAGATTTTTAATCTCTCTTGAGTAGTTCAGTTGTTTCTTGCATAATCAGAATACATAAGCTCATCAAACATCAAGGAAAAATCCCACAGTGCTTTCTACGGGGTCAGTGAAAAGGCTCAGTAATGCTTCAGGCACAAGCTACTGTACCATGGCTCGCTGCCTCAATTTCTTTAAAATTGAAAGCTGATCTGGCACCAGTCCAGTTTTTTTTTCACTTCTTTATAGAAGTAATTCTGGTCCAGAATGTAAACATGTGCTCATATTCAGAAAGAGAGAGAAAACCTGCTCTGGAAAGGTCTCTGCAGGTGTTCAGATACATGGTCTTCTGAAGCCCCTTCGGTTTTATTAGTGTTTTCTTCTCTCTGTCCCATTTTGAAAGCCAAGAATGGAATAAAGAAAAGACATTTCATAATTTCTTTTTAGCTTATTTTTCTATTGTTCTTGGAAATTGCAAAAAGTTAAAAAATGTGGTACCACTTACATTGAATAGCCCTGCTAATTAAGTCCTGCCGATTACAAAAACATCTTCTACTTCAGGTTACTTTCTGGTCAGCTGAAATTAATGTTTTGTTGAATTACGGTTTCTGTTTGTGGGTTGGGTTCTTGGTTCACTTTAATAAATACACTAATGTTTTATATCTACAAAGCTTTAACAGATTTTTGGAGACATCAAAATCCTAACATAAATCAGCAACAACATTATTCTGTGAAATGTATCAAGCCTTTGACTCAGAGAATGAAGCTGAAAAGAGCAAGACGAACCACTGACCAGCTGACCAAGATCCTCATACAGCCAAATTGCTATACATGGCATTGTACCTCTACTAGCTCCTTAAAACTGACTGACATCAGAATTCACTGCAACATACAGGTAGGCTTCAGTTGTCTAAAATGTCACTATCCACATATTTTATATAACCAGCAAGCCGTTTCAGGCCTAATAACAAAAATATTTTCATGGCCAGGCACTTCTAACGCTGACTGGAAGCAACTTCCTTTGCCTTCTTCCATTGCCTTAAAGCAAATTAATAATGTGTTAGAAACAGCAGCAGTCACCAAGCTACAGAGAGGATCCACAGGCATATAAAACTGGGGCAAGAAGTCAGTCTTAACAGTAAGCGCTGTAGAAAGAAATAAAAGCTGTATTACAGCTGCCAGTAGAGGCTGCCTTGAGGCACCTTATGTCCATCAAGTCAGTTCCAGGTTTAGCCCTTTACAGCATGGAATTCTTGTTGAAAGAAAATACTCAAAAAAACCTGCTATGCACGTTAATCTGCCACAGTCAGGTGGGTGGTAAGCCTACCCTTTTAAACTTTCAGGTTCCGAGGCACAGTTCCTTCCTCTATAGGTGGCAAACCCCTCAGAACAGTAACACGGCACCCATCCCACTTGAACTGCTCTGACTACTGTGGTGGACTCCCGCAGGCTGTGGTTCTCCCAGCAATGAACTGCTCCAGTGTGGGCCGCCCTCAGAGACATCTGAGAATCTTCAGATCCACTGAGGATTCATCCCCACACACGCTTTTCTCTGAGGGCTGTGGGCATCTTCTCTAGCAATATCTCTGAAGATTCCAAAGGCTCAGCCTGTCCTCTCACGACGAGCCAATAGGGAATGGCTGCACAAGTGTGTTCCCCTTGTTTCTTTCTTCTCACTGAACTGGGACACCATGTGGCTGCCTGCATCTCTCTCTCTTTCTACTCTTCCCCTCAAATAAAAGGGAGCTTGAAAACAGAAGGGTCAAAACAACTGGAAGTTCCCTAACAGATTCTACCCATTTCCTCCTCAAATATGTTTGTTTCAAGAGGCACAGGACAGGGTGGGTCTTACCTGGAGTAGGGGATGAGGTTTCTCAAATCTTGTTACAGAGGCCATTCCATCAGCCCCTCTACGACATCCTACCAGACACAAACTCAACACATAGCCTACAAATTGAGATAAATCCTTTAATGGGAACTAGGAAGAAGAAAAGAACCAAACGACTAGGAAGAAATAAAATATTAAATCACCACCTCTCTGACTGTAGGATTTAGGTTTTGATACTTGTAATGCTGAAAGGCTGTCAGAGATACAGCCTTGTTTATGTAGCACGAGCTCTTTCGTCTCAGTGCATACAGACCCTCAGGATCCAGGCTCCTCCTCCACTTACCTCACGGATGGAAAAATTCTCAGGGCTTAGTTATTCCCTTGTTAACAACCACATACTCTGAATACAGCCCAGTCTATGGATTGTCCAACAGATTGTCTTTTAATAAAACATGTTAATTTTCTGTAGACTGGCTCTGGATCAATTAATTACTCTCCTGTACAGCCAACAGTGCTTCTGTGCTTTTTTTTTTTTGTGGTTCTCTTCACCCAAGGGTATTGTAACTAGAGCACTGGGTTACGACTCCTTGAATTTACTATTCTGGTTTCCTAGGAAAATTAATTTTTTGGGAATACCTGTGCCCAAGATCCTTTGAGAAGCTTTTGTGATGGTCTGGTCTGGGAATCCCAGTCCGGTGAGTTTGTTACAACCACTTTAGAAGATAGAAGGGGAGGAAATAAGCAAAGGTAAGTTTATGCAACAGGAGAGTCACCACTGTGTCTGGGTGACATCTCGCCTCTAGGGTCCTCTTTTCAGCTCCCTCTCAGTGGTGGTGGGAGAGTTCTGCTCTCAGCCAGTAGATGGCACCTTATATACTCCGTCTCAGTATCCCTGTGGCAGAGGCACAGCACCGTGGGAATCACGGGTCCCCTTCACCTGTCGTGTGTCCGCAAGGCATCGCGGCACATGTCTGTCACGCTTTGTACATACATACCTGCAAGGCTTCTGGGACATGGTTGCAGAACAGGCTGCAAAACACAAATATAACTTATTTTTAAAAATAGCTTTATTTTTTCAAAAACTAGGTACAAAATCACACAGGTGCTGTCTGAAAACAGGGTGCGGCAGCATCCAGGGCTGGTATTTGAGGCAAATGAATCTTCTACTCAGTCCCTTACACCTTTGAACGCTGGCCAAATTCAACCACAGCTGATGAAAAAAGTAATGAACTCATAAAAATTCAGTGAAAACCAGTCTTCCATTACTCTCACAGCAGGAAAACTGTTCAGAGTATTGATTGCTCATCTAATGTCAGGTAATATAAATGGGAGGAAAAGCTTAGATGCTGCTCCAGCCATAGAAAAAGCTTTGCTCAGACTTCACCTTAAACCTGTTAACCTTTAATGTGTAAGAAGCAGGGTGTGCTTGAGATGGGTGTTCAAAGAACCATTTTATTTATTTCACCTTCTATGGGTACCAGAAGGAAGTTTTATTTACTGATGTAGAAGACAGGGTGAAAGAACAGCAGAATAAACACATCTGCTTCAAGCACACAATGTTTGTGCGCTTCCTCATGTGCCCTTCCCAAAGTTTTTCTACCTTGCTATATCTGTCAGGGTATTAGAGACTTCAGTTGAAAGGTTTAATATAATCTTCAGCAATTTTTCATTCATTGCCTAGAACTACTTTCCCAAGATAATTTTTCCAAGTGCATTGATACTAGATTTTTTCCTCAAACATCAGGAGTTTTTGTGTTGTTTCATTATGGAACAGAGTAGTCAGAGAGTTTGCTTTTCTGCGTATTGCCTCATGTGTCTTGTAAGGACAAAAGAGTTGAAAAATCAAATATCTGTGCTTGAATCTGTCCTGTCTAAGGAAAAAGCAAATCACACTGTGCTTAACAGTGAAAGCACGTGTTGTTCTTTAGTTAAGCTGTTAACGTTTAGGAATTTCTCAGGAATCTTTCACTTCACACTACTCCCGATAACCTTTAACAAGAAATCTAAAACTACAGAGTTCTTAAAACCAGCTTCTATAATCCTTGCTCTCTGAGGTGAGGATTTCCCCTTTTTATCAGATAAGACGATTTTTCTTACACAACAGTACTTTGGGGGTTTTCAAAATGTAAGAGCTCACAGCTAGATTGATTCTACCTGGCAAATCCTCCATGGGAGAGCAAGTTCAATGCCGTGATTCCCTCACCTCACACCTACATTCACAACACCTTTTTTTTGTTACAACCGAGCCAGTATATTGACATTGAACTTCCAAGCTTCATTGCAAGCATCTTAGAGATACCTGCCTGAAGTTACACAAACTCAGCTGTGCAATGATTCTTTCTTTTGAAGTGTTTAGTTGCCTTATTCCTCTCCAAAAGGAGAGTGATCTCCAAGAAATACTCGGAAATAACCCTTACAGAAAAAGAAGTCTGACTAATGTGGCAACCACCTCAGTGTACGTTCAGCACAGGACAGATCTTGGTTAAGCATCTCATTCCTCTGTAGCAGATAAGGAAATGTGTTAATTAAACATTTGCGATGTTCTACCTAAATCTTCAGTCATTAAAAACCTCCAGAGGTTTCAGCTTTTGAGTTCTATTTGGAAAAGAAATGCCGGTCTGAAAAGTCTTGATAAGCAAAATACTTAGGGCTTCCAGAGCTGTTAATAGATTGGAGCTGAGAGTGTAAACTGGGTGAAATGATTTAAACAGATGATCTTTAATATTAAAATGTTAATACCAGAAGGACATTGAGGGGCTGGAGCAGGTCCAGAGAAGGGCAGCAAAGCTGGTGAAGAGTTTGGAAAGTATCCCCTATGAGGAGCGACTGAGGGAGCTGGGGCTTTTCAGTCTGGGGAAAAAGAGGCTGAGGGGGAGGCCTTACTGACCTCTACAACAACCTGAGAGGGAGGGTGTAGCAAGAGCAGGGTTGGTCTCTTCTCACTGGTGACAGGTGACAGGACGTGGGGAAATGGCCTCCAGTTGCACCAGGTAGGGTTTAGGCTGGACACTGGGAAAAACCTATTTATTATCAGGGCTGTTAAGCAGTGGAGCAGGCTGCCTGGGGAATGGGTTGGGTCACCATTCCTGGAGGTGTTTAAAAATCATTGGGAAATGCTTCTTGGGGACAGGGTTTAGCAGTGGGTTATTACAGATAGGGCAGTGGCGTTAGGCTGAGGTTGGAGCTGATGATCTTGAAGATCTTTTCCAACCTGAGCAGTCCTGTAAATTAACCCAATCACCAGGGCTGAGGAACCCCTGAGACCCTGAGGCTGTTCTTGTAAGTAACAAATGGTAGGTCAAGAAGAAATTACCTCAAGCTGCATCAGTAGGAGTTTAGTACAGACATTAGAAAAAATGTCTTCATCAAAAGGGTTATGAAGCCCTGGAACAGGCCCAGGGCAGTGGTAGAATAACCAGCTCTGGCAGTATTTAAACAACATATATATATATATATATATATATATATGTGTGTCTGTGTACACACACACACACACACATATGT
>JAOXOE010000256.1:5020921-5034982 GCA_028565055.1 Phoeniculus purpureus | reverse complement strand
CCTTCTGATTTTCTTTCTGCAGAGTTTGGCTGCAATCTTAAAGTCTTCATGAGATGCCTGCCCCCTCTTCCAGAGGTTATAGACTCTTTTTTTGTTCTTTCCTGTGCTTTAAATAACCCTCTCACTTGGTTTCCTGTTAGGGATTTAAAAAATTCCAGAAACTAAAAGAGCAAAACAGAAAACCTATTTCTCACTCCTTGATAGATGTGAGCTGTAATACAGGAGAATGAACAGATTTAAAAAAAAAAAAAAAACAAAACCAAAAAACTTGCATGCTGCAATTTCAACAAACAGTTTTGGATCCTGCCCTTCTTTATATCATCTACTCATGTATGAACAATAAGGTAGCAGAGGGCTCATCTCGGCGAGACGCATGTTCTCCTTTGTATAGCACACAAAGACAGTATGGACATGAGCAAAAAACAGTGAAAAGCTCTGAACACTCCTTGGCAGCAAGGCCACATGCAGCAAAGGAGTGCTCTAGAGGGGGCAGGGTGGACCTCTCCAGATACCCTTTCCAACTCCTACCATTCTGTGATTCCATGATTCTAAGACTGCCTCAAAGACAACTGCTCATTTCTCAGTGCAAGCACCTCCAGTGTGAGCCAGCACAACAAAGCAATGCTCACATTATTGTATCTCTCTCAGAAGAAGCAGCTGTAGAGCAGCATCCAGGCAGCAGAACACTGCAGCTAACTGGCCCAGCTCAGGTAATAAGGCCTAAGTCCTACAAACAGCAGTCTCCACCATCTTGCACAATTCTGATTCATCTCCTCAGTGCATTTGCCACCAAGCACTGGAGAAGAGCTGTGGAATTCAGTCTACATTATAATAAATACCTAACAGAAGGCCCTTCCAGTGGCTATGAACAGCCTTCTGCAAGGGGCCTGAACCTCCAGGGTTCCCTAAGGCAGAGCTCTGCGACTTGTAGCCTGTTTATTTCTGACCTAATTCTTTTAAATGGCTCACCCATTTTGGCTGGCAACCTCCTCTAAATGCCCAGACACCAAGCTATGAAAAATTTCCTTTAAATGCCAGTTAATGAGCAATGGAAAATGTCATCATGACAAAGTTATGCAGGTACTTATGTGCTCTGCTGGATCAGGTCTTTGTGAGCTATATTACAGCCTTACACTTGACAATATTTTTCTGAGCATGATAAATAAAATAACAGGAACCTCTATGATAAGGGGCAAAAAAAAAGGAGAGAGACATAAAATATTTTTTAAGCCTCTATGGTTGTCAGATGGCACAGCACGGAGAAAGAGGGAAAGAATGCAAAAGCATAAACCGGGCTGTGCTTGTTTAAATTACTCTGACATTTAATAACTGTCTACTAAAAATTGTCAAGCAAGGCTACTTCAGATATTTTTAAGGTCATGTATCATTTACTGTCTAGGTCAATTTATGCATCAGCAAAAATTGCTGCAAACCCTTCTGGACAGCACTTTAAAAATAAAAGTGTATATAACTGTTTTGGCCATATTTTCTTCACCCAGTTTCTGCTCTGCGAGCATTTCACCTCAGAAAATTAAAGTAACATTCCATAATAAGTGAAGCCAGTATGATATTTCAAGGCAAGCCAAGGACAAGCTTTATAACTGGGCTATCAAAATGCTATTAATAAAAGCAAAAATACACACACAATGCCTGAGTTCACTATGGATGAAAAAAATTATTGTCCATTAAGTTAACATTTCAGGCACCCCCTCAGCTTTCCAAAGGTCCCAAAGAAGGCAACAGAACACATATATCTTGCTGTTAACTTGTATAAACTATCTGTTACCATGTAGTGCTCTGTTTTAGTAAATACTCCAAGGCTTCTTAAAAGAATATATGGATGAGTAGGATTTCAGGGGGGAAAGGTGGAAAGATGCCTAGAATATTCTACTTTCCTAGCTAAGTTTTATAACAGTGTCTTAGTTTATTTTTGTTTGGATCCACTGGGTTGTATTTATCAACACATTTACATTATGCATCTAAATTCACTTTTCTGTTTATATGGTTCCCTTCACCATCATATGTAACAACTCCCCAGGATAAGCCACACTGCAGTGTACCATTATCTCTCCTTATGACAGACATGAAGGCAGACACACCAGGATATGCCCATACGGCACAGGGCAATGCTGCACAGAAACATCCCAGCCAGCTCTGAATGGGCAAAAGCAGTTACAAGATACCAGACACCTAAGTTACCTCCCTGTGTGCCCCTCTGCACATACCTGAGTACATAAGAGGTTCCACCTAAATATCAGAAGGAACTTCTTCACAGTGAGGGTGATGGAGCACTGAAACAGGCTGCCATGGGGAGTTGTGGAGTCTACTTCTCTGGAGACATTTAAAACACACCTGGATATGTTCCTGTGCAGCTTGGTCTAGGTGATCCTGCTGTGGTGGGTAGATTGGACTAGATGATCTTTCTAGGTCCCTTCCAATCCCTAATGATTCTATGATATGGCTGAAGGCACCAATCACAGCCAGAGACCCTCGATGTCGGGACTACTGAGATTTCCCGAGGATTTCTGCAGACCTGGAGACTGAATGCAGTAGTGGTATAACCCTAGAGATATTCTGCTTTTGTTAACATTTGCTTTTGTGTTTTGTTTTTGTACACAGAGCCTGTGACCTCTTTATTGTATTTCCTTTAGGTGCATAGTACAGGTGGTTTGGCAGCTACATATACACTCTTCATTCAACTCATCCTTCCCTAGGACAATGTTTAAAGTACCATATAGTTGTGCTGAGTAGCAGGGTTTATATCCAAACAAATAGTTTTTAAAAATGAATTGTCCAAGAAACACATGGCTTGCAGAATTCATCTTTTCACCTGGTCTCAGGTGATTGAAGTGACCACACACATTTTTCATTACAAACAGGTGTGCCTGCTTTGTTTACTTCTTTTTCAGTGCTTGAAAAGAAATCAGTTTGGGCAACAAAAAAAGTCCAAGATAGCTCACTTTGAAAAAACCCACAAAGCATCTAAAACATTACAGAAAAAGCAGTGTTTCCCTAATGAATTTCATTGTTTATAACTACCGTCCTCTCACAAATCTTGATATTTTCATTGAAAACACTATCATTGATTTTCTCTTTTTTTTTCCCCAGCCATAAGAGGAATGAAAGATTAACTGTAACACAAAGTCACTTCTGTTAGTTACAGTGATGCTACACATTAGATATTTTGAAAAACATCACTGCTGATGCACATCCTTACCAAGCTAAAAATGCCCACCTGTGGGCTTAAAGGACTCCAAAGAGGAGCCTTTTTTACCTCCTGTTTTCAAAGCTCTCGTTATACCAATGGGAAAGTCTCAGGAAATTTCTCAAATATTCCACATTTATTTTATTTTAGATCCTTGTTTCATAAAACACAGTAAAAAGTTCTCAGGCAGTTTATAGTACTATTAAAAACTAAAATAACTTTATTATTCATTCAATCTCCTCCATTATTTATCCTTCTTGATTTGAAAGTAGAACTCACAACTGCAGCACCAGGAGGTTGCTGTGAGTCCCTGGAACACAGCCTCATCACAATTAGCCATTGATCCAGCTGCTCATACCATGACAAGGGAATGCTAACTCCCTCCTCCTTGAGGCTACAGCTCCACCAAGAAACTCTTCAACATCACAGACTTCTACTACTACACTTCTTAACTTAATAAACAGTATCAGCTCAGAGCTAAGTTCTGAAGCTGCAATGAGATATTCATTATGAGACTGGGGTTTTTTCCATCATGAACCTGTTCAACTCTTCTGTACATAATTTTTTTTTTTTTGCCAACTTTTGGTAATACAATAATGCATAAACTTAAATTGATGTAACAAAATCTTTCACACATAACTAGATACGTGTTAAATATGCTTTTCTCTTTTTTTCAAAATACTTTTTACTGTCTAAGTAAAGCCACACTAACGTGTGAAAGACCTGTGGCAAATAGTCACATTTTATCAATGAGGTTAGCGAACAATGAGCTCAGCGAAAGGAAGAAATCAAAGGCAGCACCACAAAATTCACAGCACAGTGAACATGACAGATGTCACTTAATTTTAATTATTGATGACAGTGTTTCAGACCATGCTTGTTAACAGGGAGTATGGAAACAGACCATTTTACAGCAGCCAGCTGCTAAGAGGTCACCATGAAGTGGTAGGAAACAAAGATTTTAGTAGCACTCGCTAGTGTGTTGAGGTCAATGTTTTGTTTTCTCCCACACTGTATCTACTACTACTACTGTAAAACAACCTTCTTCTCAGTATCCATTTTAACTGGAAACTATGAGCAAGTAACCAATATTGTGCCTATAGCATAAAGAGTCCAGGCAAACCATTTCTGTACCTATGTGAAGCACGACAGCTTTTAATTACCATACTGCAAAATAGCAGTCAAAAATGTCATCCTTTCCCATACTTTGTAATGAGGCACAGATTTACAGTATGACTAAAAGGCAGTAGTCCAACTCATATGTCTGTGGCATATTTTGGAGCCTAATTCTTGGCCCACTTTCTCAGCCTTGTCTCTGATTTACATTTGATAAGTATGGCCGTAGCAAGTCATGACACAGCTTTCTGCAATGAACCGCAATATTTTACCCATGTATGTAACACCATTTCTGTTCAATGCATAGCACTTAATTTTTATCTTGTTAAAACGTTTTCTACTGGCTTTAATTACACTCATGAGAATGAAGCAGTGAAAAAACACATTGTCTGCCTGAGGCCTCAGGTGGAAATAAAAGGTTTCATGACTCAAGGAATCACTCTTTGGTGACTTCAGAACTTCTTGTAGTCTCAATCCCAGACTGAAATATATTTCTCACATCTTGTAAATCACGTGTGAACCCCAAGTGCTCCAAATCAATTAAATGAAAAACAGGCAGAGAACTACTATACGAGTACTTCATTCATTGACCCCACTTGCTTGATTGGTATGTTCATACATTTACATTTAATGGCTCAGGGAGGAAATACCCATATTATAATGTAGCAACATACACGTGTGCACATTTATACTGTTTTAAATAATGATGCAGCATTATAGTCCCTCAGAAACCTCAGATAATTTCTTACCTACCAAGCTGGGCTTCTGTAAGTCTCTCTTTGCCAGCCCTGGCTCCCATGTTGGGCTGAAGCTGGTCTGAAATTGTTTTCTTTTTAGGGACAGCACTGCACACCTCTTCTGGGCCCTGCGGGGCCGGTACTGGGCCGAGCAAGAGCCACAGGCTAAGACTGTGAGGCTGCTCAGAGGGCGTAGCCGCCTCTGATGAGCACGAGGTGCCTCGGGGACACGAAGCCACCTCGGGCCAGGCCTGAGAGCGCGTTCTGCTCCTCAGTGCTGCCTTTAATTTTATTTCACGGGCCCCTTGGCCGAAAGGGCTTGGAGTATCGGGCTGAGAGGGGGACAGGACGGGGAGAGGCGCGCGTACACCTCACAGCAGAATGACCGGGAAAAGGAGCAGACGGTGGCGGCTAAAGACAGCGCAGTGCTGGTGCGCGAGCGCCACGACCTCGCGGACAGAAGCAGTTCTTTGCCGCGTCTAGAGCCCCGCCCCCTCCGCTGCGCGGAGCCAATGGACGTTCGAGGCGTTCCGGCGCTGGCCAATCGGCGGCGGCGCGGCGGGTTCCCCGGCAAAATGGCGGCGGGGTGGGCGCGGCGCCGCGGCGGCTATGCCCGGTAGCCGGCAGAAGGGGCCGAGCTTCAGGCCCGCCACCCCAGGGACGCGAAGCGGCAGCGGCGGCGGCGGCAGCGGCAGCAGCAGCGAGGAGAAACAGCAGCAGCATCATCATCGGAGCCGCCACCGGCGGCGGGCCGAGCACCTCGCACATGAAGAGGAGGAGGTGGCGGCGGAGTGCGGCCCAGGCCCGCCCGCGGGGGAGGCGGAGGTGGGCAGCGCGGCAGGTACGGCGGGAGCGGCCCCGGGACAGCGCGTTCCGTTCAGCCACTGATCTCACCTGAGTGCGAATAGCTCTGTTCTCTGGTTCTGTACCATCTGCTGATAGCCGCGGCTGAGAAGTGCTAATGGAGGAGGAATTGCGTGTTAAGGGAGGTGGTGGCCCAGGGTAGCTTGGTAGCCCATCAGAGTTGTGACCCGGGTCTATCTGGGTAAAAGATAGAAAATTATCTCCCATAGAGTTATACACAGTTTCAACATGGGTCAAAATCAGTTGCCTGAAGCAGGAGGATGACAGTTCCCATCCTTGCCATGGGATGCTGTGTGTCACTGTCAGCACCATATAATGGAGTTCTGGTAGTTCTTGCCTTTCAATCTCTTCCACATTTACCTGTATGATGTACCATGTGCACACATAGATGCCCTTTCCTTGCAACAAACAGGTGACATTCAGCTTTTCTGACAACTCTTTGGTCTATAGGGCCTAGGATATCCTCTATACAAATGGAAACAACAGAGTTGGAAGTAGTTACACTTTTACCAGCCAGCACTGGAAATGCCCCTTACATCTCCTTCCCTGGATACAAAGTTGTGGAGATCTGCAGCTTAGGAACATGGTTTATTAATGGCCTTGGGATAGTTGGGTTAATCCTTGGATTCGATGAGGTCTTCCCAACTTGAACCAATCTATGAATCTATAGTTGTGAACAATATTCTTGTTGTATGTAAAGTAATGTTGAAGAGTATGAACTTGATTTTTAGTCTTAAATGTCTGAAAGCATCTGTGTGCCCTGTTTTACGTTCTGAGTTATTTCAGCTTTTTAATAAGAATAATCTTTCTGTTTATACAGAGTCAGGTTTACATAAAACACCAAAGCGATCATTGAGCAGGAAATCCCGAAAACCTACTTTCAGCTCTCCTGTGAATGACTCCGATATACAGCAAGAAATATTTTGGGATCCTCATTCACCAATTACACATGGATTAGGTAATAATAATGAAATCCAGACTTTCAGGCACCTATTTGGGGCATACACTAAAACTTATCAAATTCTTTGGAAAAAAGTTCCATTTCTGTTATCAAAGTGGGGATGCTTGGTTTCATTTTTGTTACAAACCCATAAATTCTTCACTATAATGCTCAACAATGTGTAGATCTTTTAACACATGTATTTAAATTATTTAGGATATACCGCACTTTATACATTGAGTTGTTGTACAGAGTTTAAATTGATTTGGTTTTTTTGTTTGTTTTCAAAGGCAATGGAAAAACCAAGCAGGCTACCCGTAGATGCGCAGTAGAAATTTCAGAAATTGTGAGTCGCATCGCTCCTCAGGTAACTATTACTTTCTAAACCCATGTTCTGCATATGTAGCCATCAACCAGAACACTTCTACGCGCTTAGCAAAGGCTCAGCTTTAGTTACATTGGTCTCATGTAAGAATTGTGTGGTCAAGAACTGGAAAATCATTGATACAGGATGCCACTTCCTTCTCTTTAAATGACTACAGCTCTGTCATAGATGTAAATAATATAAGCATTTGCAACTATCTGATGCTTGTGTTCTTTTTCCTGAAAGAATAAAATAAAAATTACAAAGAAAAAGAAAACCTACCCAGAACTACCTTGGAAGTTAGTAAAGCTCGAAAGACTTTTGCTGGCTTATATGCAGTAATTTCCCACATCCCACTGCTCCAGCCCTTGGTGCAGTTCACTGCTATAATATTATATCTCTTAGATTTCAGAATTCAAATCCAAACCTGAACTTTGAAGCTCTGAAATAATTTAGTTTACAGACTTCACTTATTTTTGTTTGAATGCTTCTAGTATAAATTAATTTAATGACATATTTCAAAGTTACATAGAACTGGAGCTCAGGACATAGTTTAGCAGTGGTCTTGGGACAGTTGGGTTAATGGTTGGACTTGATGAACTTGAAGTCTTTTCCAGTGTAAATGATTCTGTGATTCAAAAGTAGAATTTCTTTCTGGAGCAGGCAGCATGTGATTCTTTCAAATTCTCTGAACTGTTAATGCTGCATTAAGTGATTGAAGACAGTTTATCTCAGCTAGTTCCTCAATAGTACATTAAAGTAAACCAAATCACAGTTTCTAATTTGAATATTGCAGGTGATGTCTACACTTGAAGTAAAATTCAGTTATTTTAATTAAGTTCCAGTTTAAATTAATACAATTGAAGTAGTACAACTGTCAGTAGAGAATGTCACAGAAATCTCGGTTTAGCTCCCGTCAGTGGCTTTCAACAGATTTGACCCAGTTTTAATTGATTTATCAACTTCAGTGCAAGGTGTGTGTCTAGTCCAATATTTGTCTGGAACCAAATTGCTAACCATTATAAATCTGATCATTCAGGATGAAAAAGCAGCCTGTAATGAAGGCTCCCTTTTAGGGACATGGATTGGGGAAGACGCTATTCCCTGTACACCTGGAGCAGTAAAAGTGCGAGCTAGGACGAAATTAAGTTGTACAAGGTAAGTTACAATTTTGTCCTGACCACCACAGTTGGGCTTTCATGACAAAGGGTACATGGAGTTCCTTTATGTACAGTGAACCATGTAATTGTGCATTAGCATACAGAATGCTTTTAACTTGGGGCTTGTTGTATCTTCCCAATGGTTTATTTCTTGGCAATTATCAAAGTTTGAATGCTGACTGCATGTTGATTCAATCATATTCTCTGTAGGTCTTAAATAGAGAATGAACAGCTCATGCTTACTGAACTTGGGTGAATTTTCTCAGTAGGCCTGACTTTATTTTCTTTTTTTTGTTTGTTTTCTTTTGGTCTTGTTTTTTTCTTTTATCTAGAGATCTTAAAATAAAAAGTCCTGAAGAAGAACTCATGAAATTGGCTAAGGAGTTTGATAAAAATCTAGTAGAGCTAGATGCTGTTCAGGAACAAGAGGAACTTGGCCATGACATCTTCCAGACCACCTCAGAGCCTTTAAATAATTCTCAAGATGAAGTGAATATGAAAAACCAGAAATCACTCCTTGATGAAGCTTCTGAAATAGATACTGGTCTGACCCTTAAACCAGTCAGACAGAGCACTGGCATCCCTGCAGCAGAGCCCTGTCAATCTAGCAGTCAAATGCCGGTAGACCTTGAGGCTGAAATAGCCCTTCATGCTCTTTTTGACTGCTCTACCCAGAAGTGCAGTGGACATTTGAGCCAAGAACTGTCAGGTATTTCTTTAAATCGTAGCTTCTATGAAAATAAAGGCACCTTGGAGGAGGAACACCTCTCTAAGCAAGTTAAAGAAGTTCTACATGCTAATTCAAAGGTATATCAGAAAAATACTCTGTGTGCACTAGGGAGTGTGAATAAGAGTTTTCCAAAAGCTGGTACTCAGAAGTTAACAAAAAGGAATCCTCCTTTGAAGACACCATCAGTGATCTTTAGTGAGTCTGCTGGAGCAGTCAGTGATGACTTTGATGACTGGGATACAGATTTATTGGCAGATGACTCTTTTGTGATGCAAATAACCCAAAATCCTGAATTGATAAGTACTGAAGAAGCACCACTGATTCCTCCAAATCTGCCTGCACATAGTTTCAGTGACACTAGCAAAACAAAGGATAGAAGTAGTTGCAATCCAGTAACTTGTCTGGAGAGTGTACATAAATCTAACAGTTTGCAGTTTTCACCTTTGAAGCCTCCTAGTAAAAACACAGGAAATGTGGGCAGGTCTCTTTCTTCACAGAAAACATATAGGAGAGAAAACTCAGAGATCACAGACTTTCATGACAAGTGTGATGTCAAGCCAGAAGTAAGTTCTATTAGGAAATGTGCCCAAACCAGTGATCCCACCTGTATTGCTGTTTCAACACAGTCTGAAGTGAAGAACGGATATGGAACTCTTCAGCCTAAAAGTGACCTTCACCCTCTTTTTCCTTCAAGATCTTACAGACAATGGACAGGAAAACCTGGGGATAACACACACAGTATTGTCTGTCAATCATCTGGTGTTTCTACCAATAGAAAACCAAGTGATCTCCCTAAAAGGGTTAATCAAGCTAATACAGAACATGTAAATCAAGTTGAAATACTAAAGAAATGTCCTCTGTCTTTTGATGACTGGAGTGAACCAAAATTCTCCAATGAGATATTAGATATGTTTTGTGAATCTGATGGTCTCTGGGATGCAAACTATGAGGATGATGAATTGTTGTATCAGGTGTGTGATGATATAGAAAAGCAGACTCAGAGCCAGGATGTTAAACAAGGAAATGAAAGATCTAAACCTATACAAGGAGCTGGTATTAATGGCAGATTAAATGCTGATGCCAGCTTCCCAGCACCTAAACAAGGACCACCTGATCTCCTGGCACAAAAAAGAAATGCAAAACGGGACACTTTCTCACTGAATGATTCATGTAGGAATTCATCAAAGGTTATGCATGGGCTGGCCACATCAGGTTGCATAGTGAACTGTAAAAATATCTCAAGTCCTCTAACTGTGACGTTGGATGCTTCTGCTGAGTGTAAATACGCGTTGTCTAAAAACTGTCACCAAGCTGCTTCTGACGATCCGACAAAGAGTGTTTCAGGAAAATGGTACAGATCAAAATCTGTGCCAGCAGGAGAGAGTGGTTCTGAAGTAAGTCCTGTTAATGCAGTAAGCACCTTTAGTTGCAAAACATTAGACAGGCCAGATCTGTGTAACGCAGGACAGATGCCAAATAACTGTTGTGGTAACAAAATGTCACTTCTGCCTTCAAAGTTTAAGTTCCAAAAGACTAACAGTTCTCAGGGTACTCTTCATATAGGGTCTGAAAATCCAGGGAGTCATTCTGGCATTGGAGTTGCCCTCCAGGTTTCAGAAGGGAGCAAGAATCAAGTGAACGTGACTTTGCAGAGCAAGCTTGACATTAAGAAACCTCCTTTCAAGAGGCACCTATCAGAGTCTTTTGCACTGCTTACATCAGGTAGTTGTTGTTATTGTATCACTGTTAGTTTTGGTCTTTTTTTGTTGTTGTTGTTGTTTTGTTTGGTCTTTTTTACTGAAATCAGAATGTCTGAGAAATTTATGCTGTATTGCAATTTAAAATAGGCTTCGATATTCATGCAGCTTAGGTGTTAGCAAATATTGTAACAAGAATTTGGAGGTTGTTTTCTCCAAAATAAGAATTGCCTTGACACATTTCTTTAATTTCTATAGTTAAGGACTTATGTTCCCCATTTTCACCCCACTTCTCTGAGTACTTCACACTCCCTCTATACGTTCAGAATCATTAGGATCAAATTGAGGCTGATGGCAGAACTCAGCACAACATAACTTGTTTATTAAAAATGTAATGATTTTGATAAGTAATAAATGTTGTAGTGTGAATCTCTTTTAATTTCAACTGAAATCTGGAATCATTTGTTCTGAAACCTCAGCCTGTGTTGTTTGCTCTGTGGCTATATTGCCCATGAAATACTTTGTTATCTCTCTAAACACTAACATTTCCTTTCATTTGGAGGGGAGCAACATCATCCAGCCACAGTCTGTAAAACTCCATGTTCTGATACTACTTGTAGTACTACTTGTAGTATCAGAACTGCAAGATGATGGCTTGGTGAAGTTTTAATGGCTGTTAGTTTGATATGTCATGTACTGTATCTACATCAATTTTCAGGAAGTGCTGTTAAAAGAAAAACAGAAAAATTAATTCCTGCAAGCCATCAGCCAGTGTTACTTGAAAAATCTCTGGTTTATCTATGTTTTTTCCCTGGCAAAGAAGCAGATAAATGGGAAGCAGCAATTTTAGATGTTAAGGGAGAAGAAAGAGACAATTAGTAATTCTGTGTAATGTCCTAGAGAATAAAGCAAGGAAAAAGAAAAGCATAGATTTTCTGAACAGATTAATCACAACTGTTCTCATTTAAAATTTTTGGTGAAAGGACAGTGTGTAACTAAGAGCAGAATGTTAAGTGATCCTTTCAAAAACCAATAGGTAATTTTCACGGACATCTAGAGACACTTTATTTTATTTATTGGTTTGCAAAGACTGATAATTAAAAATGCATTAATTGGAAATCAGTGTAGAAAACCAGTAAAAATCTTGATATGTGTGTGGAGTGTTTCTGTTGGTTCCGATGAGGTCAGGATTTCATTATATGGGAATTTATAGTTCTGTAACACAACATATAAAATATTACGGTTGGCTATCATGTTCTTGTCTCCTTTGCTGATTTTTATTGCTACTTTTGACCTTTTTTCAACCTTTCTGGTTTTATTTGTGCGACACCTGTACTGTACGTGACCCCTGTGTCTGTACAATCTCCATGCCCATATCTCTGCCTATCTCACTAAATTGTAGAGCCCTTTTCACTCTGATAGCCTTCATTTTCTTAACCTATCACCATATCCTGTGTTGACTCCTTATGCCACAAGGTTCACTTGAAGGGCAGCCAAGGAAAATTTTCTTGAAGCAAAGGTCTGCACCCCAGTGTTTTCATTGGGAGATAGTAATCAAAGGTCAAGCATCTTATCCCTCTTCCAGCCTCAGGGACAGGGTAGATGAGCCATTTTTAACTTGGGTGCCTGGTCTGTCAGAATAGTGTGCTCTTGCCATAGATCTTCAAACATTGCAAACAGATAAATACTGAACAAACTTGAAGGCTTCTGATAACTGAGTTTTTTTCATTTACAGGGTCTGCAATGGAGCAAAAAACCAGAAAATGTTCTCAAGAAGAGATTGAAAGGAAAAAACAGGAAGCTCTTGCACGAAGAAAGTCTAGAATGCAGGCTTTCTTAAAAGATGCTTGAATTTGGAGTTTGGTCTACAGAGTAAAGATTTGCGGGGGGAAATATTGTAATACTGGAAGCCAATTTTGAAACTCTGAACAGTTAGTGATGGCAAGTCTTGTTTTACTTCTCAGCTGAAAAACATCTTGAGCTCAACTATAACCAACTCTCTGGTTATATGTAGTCTTAATTACAAACTACCCACTGCAAATGTGTAGTCCCCAACTAACTTCAGCACAGTTAAAATTATGTGTTTGAAATGGAATGGTCTGAAAATCACCAAAGGCAAAAAAGCGTTTGTGTAACCACCTAAGTAGATGCCAGAAACAGACTGTGTGTGCTTTGGGTGTGTTTCTCTCATTGCAGGTTTTTGAATTGATGACTCTCAAGTACACATAGACTAAGAAATACCACTGCTCTCGGGTTGAGAAAGTTTTGTTATAAGTTTTTGTTTAAAACAAGTGTAATCTAGAAGACTTCCATCGTTGGAAAGCTAGTGGAAATTAAGAGGGTATGAAAACCATGCTGTTTTTACATTAGGTAAGAATTACATTGCAAAGGTAGAATTTAATATTAAACTTTCATAAGGTGAAAAAGCTGCCTGGAAAAGGGTACTTTGTCTTCTTTATGTTTTAATTCCCTTTATGAAGAGGTGGAAGCACTAAAAAACCTTGGACTGTCTTTCTAAACATGCATTACCAAGCTACATTAAAATGGACAGTCTCTGTCATTTTACTGAACCATGAGCAATATATAAAATACAGCAGGTGAAATCTCAACAGCCATGAATCAGTTTAGCCTTATGAGCTGTACATATTTTTCAGACTAAAGGCTGCTAAAACATAAAAATGCAATGTCATGTCAGCCTAACAGGGTCTGATGGAATTTTTGATGTGATAGATGGGCGCAGAGCTCAAACTGCAAAAACTGCCTGTGGGTAAGCTGCAAGATATTTTTCAGCTGAGAATTGCTTACATGTAAACATGTGACACTATGAAAAGCAACTTTAATTTTTCTTTGTAAATAAATAACTTTCAAATGTACTGACGATTAGAGGAAGCTTTTGGTTCCTGCATCATGTGCCAGTTTTTTGTAACTCCTAAACATGTAAGTACTGTATATTTGTAAATTGTCATTAAACTTTTTTACATTCCTCTAGTCTGTTCTGGGAAAATACTGCACTGCAGCAACTGGTAAGAGGAAGTATAACGGGAATTTTTCATGGATTTCACTTGAACATTCTCTCTTGGTAATTTATCCAATTATTCCATGCCTCCTTTTTCTACCTGTATTGGTGACAGAGTGCTTTCTTTGATCCATTTCAACTAGCAATCCTCGGAGAAACTAGTTCCACACACAACCGTCAGCACTGGAGTCCTAAAATACTTAAATGGTTTTCTGACTAGTAAATTTGCTGT
>JAOXOE010000256.1:4963483-5019919 GCA_028565055.1 Phoeniculus purpureus | reverse complement strand
TTCTTGGTGTTAGTTAGTTGCTTATGAAATCAAATTTCTCCCAGTCCACCAAAGACCTTGCAGGTGCCCAGTTACTTACAGTATGTCACTGCAGTTCCCTGATCTCCAGCCATTGTGCGGTGTATGATGAGGTGCATCAGCTTGTTGATCTCACTGAAAATTAACCCCAAAAAAATGTGTTCAGTTTTTCAAAAGCTGGCGATGCTCAGTGTCTAAGGCAGATCTGTCTCCATATGACAAATAAATATAACCCCCAGTCAGTCTATTGTGAAAACTGCATTTATCCCGTGAATGTAGTTTGGTCTCTGTGTCTGAACAATGTGCTTGTCTTTAGGTTCTAGGAAAATTAAACTAGTGGGTCACTTGCCAGATACTCTGTTAGCAAAAAAGTGGCAATGGAAAAACACATCTCCCTGTAAAAAATACTGGAGTTATAAAACTGGCTTTTAACATACTGATACACAAGAATGTTGGCTCTTACTGAGGAAGATAAAAACAAGGCTTTTGCTAGGACAGTGCAGTTTAACAACACTTCCTTTCCCAGGGATGTCTATAAATTATTATCTGGGATTAATTCTGTTAAGGGGATGGGAATGGTTTTTGTTTTCCAGAAGAATATGGCTAATTCTACTAATGTTTTGAGAAGATGAGCTTACTGGAAGTAAAAGAACTGGTGTGGCTCCTGGAGAGTAATTTTTTAGGAGGGTTTCATTCTCTGATGTGAAAGGACTGCCTTAATCAGGTTTGAAATTGGGATAAATAGCAAATACATAGCACAAGATACAGGCTAAGCACATTCAGTCCTGCTCCTTGCCTTCACGATCCTTCTCACCGCTGAGGAAGGAAGTTGAGCAGCAGCCTCACAACCTCACAGATTCTACAGATTGCACTTCAGGCTTCCTGGCAAGTTCTTGGTGGCCCACTGATACTGCCTGTGTCCCAGTCATGCAGTGTTTTGTCCAACTGCTTGCAGGAGACAACAGATCTTCATTAGGAAAGGATCTACCTTGTTTTAATTGATTAATACAGAGGTAAGCTTAATAAGTTTGGTATTTCAATTTCCCTGTGAAGCCACATCTTCCTCAAGGCGAAAAAGACCTATACAAATAGCAACAACAATCTTAAATACATTCTAAATTTCATTATAACTGTCATGTTTCATTATAAATTAATTTATTACTGTTTGCTTAAGCACTCATTTCATTCAAAGCATAGTGATTTTTTTACATGAGCAGAGCAATCGGGGCTTATGTGCCAATGCAATTGGCACTCCTGTATTTCCCTACATAGTTTTTATTCCACAGATATTGATGGTTGTCACTATGAGCGATGTTACTTGCTAAAATCCAAGGATTCTCCTTTTCAAGTCAAAGCTATGCTGGGTTTTCTTTTCCTAGAAAAGGCAGGTAAAGGATCCATTAATCTTTAGTCTCCTTATCTATATTGCGTGTTGTGGAATATACGTAAATTCATTCACAGCTGTCCAGTTCGTGTTTAAAGCGTTTGAGGGATTTAGGAATATTGGGGGGGTTTATTGCATTAGTTGTATCAGATTTTGAGAGAGGCAGCATCCAGCAGCTCTTCAAATTTTGGCCTACAAGGCACAATTAATCTTAGAGCTGCCATTCAGGAATAGCAATGTAATATTATACTACATGTAGCAGTTATTACATCTAGCCCTCTATAGCCAGAGGAATAACATAGATGAATTCATTGATTACATCTTTTTAAGCCTAAAAAGAGCTACAATTTGTCAGGAAAGAATAGCTGGAAGCAATGGATAGTGACCTAAATAGTAGAATTTCCAAGATAAAATAGAAGAAAATGAACACAAATGCTTCATTGTCTGAGCATGGCATTGTCTGCCACACACTCCAGTGAATCCTGGGTTTGTGGAAGAGGCCAAGGCAGATAAAATCTGTGGAGCTAAAAACCACAGCCTGAGTAAGTAGCTATCAAAGACAAAGCGAGGAAGACTCTGGCAATTGTGCCGTAAATCATAACCACAGTGTTTGCTCAAGACTCCAGTTACTGGTGGGTTTGTCAGAACAGTCAGAAAAAGTCCCGCCTCATAAAACATTTGAAGATCTCTACGGTGCTGCTGTTGTGGAACGGAACAGGACTCTGACTGCTGACTGGCTGTAATGTCAGTGAGGCAGCTGGCAAAGTGTTAAGGGCCTGATTTTACTCTTGCAGAAATTTCCTTAAAGCACTGGGTGTAATGGACTGACTCGGGTAGATAGAGAGTGAAGCCCACACGTTTCCTCATTGTAAGTAGATCTTGTCTTTAGCACATAAATCTCCCAAACCAGCACCGTGTTCATGCACATTTTCAAGGGTTTTTTTAGGGGGCAAACTGTTGCATTCACACACACCTTTTAAAAGCTGCAGTAACAGCTTTCACATCCAACAACGTAGTTAACAGAGGTGAAGAGAGGACTACAACAGTTAACAGATCTTGACTTTCATGAGGGTGCCCTCCCTAAAGGAAAAACATGATTCAAGTTTTAACCCTGGAAAATTAGGACCCATGTAGCCACGGAGTAATGAAGCTTTGCATACGCTGCCACGCTCCGTGAACAAAAGGTGTCCAAATAGAAGGTTGCATCCTGACTGAGCACAGCAATCCAGCATTTGGGTGATTTATTGATTTATTTTTTGGCTGAGGTGGGTGGGATTTCTTGCAGGCCTAAAGCTGAGCATGTGCTGGGCGTGTTTTGCTGAACCACAGCTTTAGGGCCAAGTGTTTAAAGCTATTTAAGTGCCCGGGGGAAGTTAGTCATGGGACTTCCAGTAATGGGTTCATTTTGGCCACCTCAATACAAGAAAGCCATTGCAGCACTGGAGTGGGTTCAAAGAAGAGCAACAAGGTTGGTAAAGGCTCTGGAGAACAAACTGTATGAGGAGCATCTGAGGGAGCTGGGGCTGGTTAGTCTGGAGAGAACGAGGCTGAGGTGAGACCTTATTGCTATCTACAGCTATCTGAAAGAAGGTTGTAGAGAGGTGGCAGTTGGTCTCATAAGGAACAAGTGATAGGAGTAGGAAATGGCTCATCCCAAGTGTCATTCAAAGCAGCAAAGACCTCATCTTCCAACATAAAAAATCCCAGAAGATTTTGTTTCCAATAGTAACTAAGGAAGATAAAACTATCCTCATTCATGGGCTGGTGGCAAAGTCTCACAGACTCATTCTCCTTACAGGTTTGTCCCAGACCACAAAGGCTATCCTAGGCCCTTCACAACAACCAGACTGCTGCCCTTCTCTGAGAGACTGCAGCTACATGCCAAGTTCCAAATTCACTTTTCGTTCGATTTTAACACAGATATTTAGGGCATAGATCATCCCCTCCTGACACCTCTGGATCCCAAGTCTGATGTGTTAACGCTGTAGGCTCTGAAATCTGTGGATCTGTGGACTGCTTCTAAAGAACATACGTGGGGTGAGTGAGAACAGCAAGTTCACATACACTACACAGCAAACTATCTGTGTGCAGCTTCTGAAAGGGTCCACACCACTGATGGGAAGTTCCTAGACATCAAACAAGTCTGAATACACTGCACTGGAGTGTCCAATCTTGACAGTGTAATGCATTAAATAGAGTCTGCCCAAGTGACAGTCTTCTAGTAGATAACCATAGAGATATGAAGAAAAGTTGGAGGACAGCCCGTAGAAAGGCTTATGGAGGTGAATGGGAAGAAATTTGAAGATGGTTTAAGATAATGCCGGTCGGCATAGAGCAGATAAAGACAGACCCTTTTTCATTTCCCTGAGAAAGTCTGAGGCACCAGCAAAACTACATGAAGCACCTGTTAGTTATAAAAAAGTAAAACAGACACACATTTGGGAAACGGAGAGGTTCAGACACTCATGAAAGACATGTCAGATTTATTTGTCATCTCAACAATTTGCTTGTCTGTGTTCCAGAAAAAACACAAGCAGTTTAGTGTGCACTGAAAGCAGTCAAGCCAGGCTAACTAATGGAGTTTCTAAAAGATGCAAGTTCCAACCAAAGCTTTGGTTGAGTCCCACAGCATGAGAGTGCAGGGTCAAGTCTCTAGGGACTAATAAAAAAGAATGTTCATTTGAGCTTTTCTGCAGATACTGGGATTTCTTGAGACTCTCTCCTCCATCATCCCACTCAGTTTCATCCAACTTCTCAAAGATACCATTATTTTTTAGACTCTCTGAGGAGGTGACCCGCTCTCCTCCAGTTTACTCAGTGAATGTTCCCCATCTTTTTCATTTAATGGTAGTGTTGTACCTGTGACGGCTTGAGCACATATGAAAAAAACGGCTTTTCGCACCCGGACCTATTTGATTTTTGTTACCCACAGGAAATCTTACCGTTCACTAATTAATAAGTAATCTGATCTTATTTCTGAAAGGACGAGGGAGATGAGTTCAAGCTAAAAGAGGGCAAATTTTGATTATATCTTGGGAAGACATTCCTCCCTGTGAGGGGGCTGAGGCACTGGAACAGGTTGCCCAGAGAGGTTGTGGCTGGTATTGTTGAAGGCAGGTGGGATGGGGCTCTGGGCAACCTGCTCTTGTGAAGTGTCTGTACCCAAGGCAGGGGCTTGGAACGGAATGATCTCTGAGGTCCCTTCCAACCCAAACCGTTCTAGGATTTTGGGATTCTATGAACTAGCTATGCCTAACAGTCAAGCCGTGCAACTAAATTCATACTCACACTGACCTGATTTTACTGCAAGGAGTAAGAACTGTTGCTCTGTGCCGGTACCTTAGGCCTTACCTACATAAAGCTGCTGTTCAACTGTTTAACCATCATATCTCTATAAAAGAGTAGCTGACACCATTCCCTGACTTAACAATTTCTGAAAGAAAAAGTAGGTAAGTCAGCATAGCACTCTTGGGTAGACGAGGAGCTCCATTTATCCCAGGACATAACAGCTCAGAGATGCAAACTCGAACGAAAAAAGGCTCTGCCAAAACACGACATAATCTTTTCACTACCTGATTATCCTGTGTGGCAACTTTATGGTGGTGGACATTATGTGTTGATCTTCATTCAGGTAAAAACAACTGTACTGCAGATTGCTATGGCACCATACTGTGAGGTTACGCTAGGCTCAAGGTTGTTTCTACTTTATACACAGACGTGCAATCCCCTAATGACTCCAAAGGCACCTAAAGAAAGATTTACACCCTCACAATGCCGTAACAGCTCCACAGGAGCTCTAACCAGCCAGGAGCAAATAAGACCCATAACCAAAAGTGCTGAGCAGCACCTCAGATGGTGTAAATTGTGATGGCTCCTTTGTGGAGCTGGGGACACTTTACACAACCAGAGGATTTTTTTTTACACATGACCTCCAAAATACTAAATGTCATTGCACAGCAGGAAAGTGCAAAGTTTCTTTAGAGCTTAGTGGGAAATGTGATTTCTCGCTCCAGTCCCAAAGGCGGGCCTTCGCATTTCATTGGTAAAGGTGGGTGCTTGCAATGATCCACTGAGTAATGGAGACACACCTTTTGATGCTCCTTTCTAGGGTATATCCCAAATGTGTCTGGGTAAACTGCCTTGTGGCTGAAACACAGACAGCAGTGGGAAAGCAGACTACAAGACTGTGTCACAGAGCCACAGCAGAGGGGTAGTGGTCACCTTCAGCTGTTCGAGACTGCAGAGAAGCCTTGAACAGAGTCAGAGGTTAAAGCTGGCTTGGAACTGAAGGGTTTTCAAAGGAAAACATGGGTTACTTGACAAGAAAAATGAGATGAGGAGGTCCTGCAGTGATCCCAAGCATTTAATTTAATCTGGTTTCCTGTTGTGAGGGACTTTTGGTCACCATAAAGATTGCAGCATGTAGATAGTGAGAGAAGGCTGGAGATCTAGATACGGATCTTTCTATTCCTTTTTCTGTAGCTCTCACCAGCTAACACTTTGAGCTCTAGACCTTGTCTGAACTATATCACCATCCTGACGCAAGAAGCGAGTCATTCACAGAACACAAGACGTACAGGTGTTTAAGGCTTTGCTGCAGGCTTTCACCATCTTCTTGATTTTTTTATCCCCATAATTTCTCAGTCTAGTGATTATTCTAAAAACAACGTGTTGTAGCACAGTGAGTACCTTCCATGCACCGCAAACACAAGTACCTATCACTGCTGTCCACCACCTGTAGAGGCTCCAGGTGGCACGATTAGTATTAACTGGGTGACGCCAGGGCTGTGCCTGGGCATGCGAGAAGACACGGCATTAACAGGGCTCTGGCCAGCACTAAAGGTTTTGTCTTCTAGGGGATTACAGCCTCTGCTTGACTGAGAGGAAGGGAGGGTTGAAAGTTTAGAGGTGAGTTTTCATGAAAGACTTCAGGATGCAGAAGGAAAACTGATCATGGATGACAACAGCCACAAAAAACCCCTAATTCTTTCTCTATGGAGCAAAGTGCAAGGAGAGGAAAAAGAGGAGAGAGAAAATGTGTGAAAGAGAAGAATGGGAGCAGCAGTCAGTTAAACAGAGTGGAAGATACATAGCAGCAGAATTTTGAGCAATAAATTTTATTGTGTTTTTTGATGGCTAGAATTTCTTAGAGTAGGCAGTAGAAAATCAATGAAGCTCCTGATGGGCAGAGACAAGGCTGGGATAGGCACACAGCATTTTAGATGGTCCAAAGGCACAAAAATATAAAGAAGCCATCAGTGAGGGTCCATCTCCAAAGCAAAGAGGTGGATGAGAAAAAGAGAAAATCACAGAAGGCAAGTGTTGTGAGGGAATGATCAGGAAAGATGAGGGCCGAGATTGTCCTCAGATGGTGCCAAGTACAGGAGCTGGAAAAGCCTGTCCATTAAAAAACAGGAGACAGAGAAGCTACTGAGAAGTGGGAACAAATAGCAACTTCTGAGACTGTACAAACAGACATGACATCAGTGGCTGTTAGAAAGTCAAGTGGAATTAAATAAATTTCATTTTTCTGAGAAAAAGTAGCAAGAGCGTGGTTGAAGGCAGAAGGACTAGAAAACACAAAGTAGTTAGAAATACACAAGAGTGGAAGAAGAATCAAGAGAGAGCAGAAGACAGACAACTTGCTTGGAAAGACATGATCAAGTATAAAAAGGAGGAAGGGAGCTGGGCTTTGGGGCAGACAGTACAAGAGGAAGCCAGAAGGCTTATCAGGACTTATTCACTGTCCTTTAAGAAGAGGACTAGATCCTGGCCTGGGAAGGACAAAGCTTAGTGCAAAACCACATTTTACTAGTCATGAGCAAACACAGAAGGCTTGACGTTCCCAGCCCAGTATGAACATCTGTATGAGAGGCAGTTTGGTCTCTGGAAGAAGTCCTGACCCTATTAAAGTCAATGACAAACCTCCTGTTGCCTTCAACAGAGCCTAAATTTCACCTTGTGTCTACAGCCAACCCACTGAGACTTCCAACATGAATGCCAATTAGTGCCAGTTTCAAAGGTGACATTTGTGACACTGATACGCGTTCCACTGGGAGATGAGCTAAGATTAACAAATCGAGTTTGCATAGACCAGTAAAGGTAAGCGTGACATTCCTTGTCCTAACAATTGACTGAGCTGAGGTTTTGGATACTTCCAAAGCACATTAATAAGGGCATCATCATTGATTTAAGGAAAAAAAAATAAAAGACAGGGATTAGTAACAGCCTGTGTATGACAGGTCTAAACGAATCAATTAGTGTGTTAAAAGACATGTGTAAAATAATGTTTAATTAACAAAAAAAAGAAAAGAGGAGGAAAAAAAACCCCGTAACTTTAAAAGGTAAATTGTCTCATATTTTAAATGGAGTGAATAGCAAAAGATCACCTGAGGATAGTAGATTAGTGCTCAGAGGCTTTCAGATGCTAGACTGAGGTGACAGCCACTATTAGCACATGGAGACTAATAGTTCAACAGTAACTGGAATATTAAACAGAACATGTCATTTTTATTTCTGTAAACTACACGTCTGAGTATGTTACTTACTATTGGGTAAAGCCGAGAGGTAAGCAGGATGGACACCACAGCACTCAGAACTACTTTAGTTGCACTTTAATTTGCATGTTGATGTTCTACACACCTAGATCAAAGCCCATACAGTCTCAGTGTGATTTAATGCACAATATCAATTCAATGTCCTGGTAACAACGAACCCCTTCCACTTTCTAGCCTCTGCAATACATCCATTTCACAGGTAACTCTGTGGTGAATCAGAGGTGTGGTTTCCAATACTACAGTCTCATTTCTGAGGGTAAATCTGGGCTAATCCACTGCAGACAAGCCTCGCTGCGTGCAAGCATTGCTGTGTGTTTTGCACAAGTTTTACATAGATCAGAATCTCTCCTAATGTGACTTACTCAAATTCTTCACTCTGCTCCATCATCTTCATATTAAAATTTGATTGCACCATTCAGACCAGTATAATAACAGCTTAGAGGAGTACAGGGGAAATCCCATGGGACAGGGTACTGGCATATAAAGGTGCCCAAGATAGCTGGTCAACATTCAAAGACCACTTCTTTGAAGCACAACACAAAAGCATCCCAACAGGAAAGAAGTCAAGGAAGTGAGCCAGAAGACCTGTGTGGTTAAACAGGGAGCTGCTGGGCAAACTGAAGAGGAAGAAGAAAGTCTACAGGTCATGGAAGGGGGGGATGGCCTCTTGGGGTGATTATAAGGCTCTGGTGAGAGAATGTCCACATCTAAGTGGAAGCCAGTGACAAGCGGAGTCCCTCAGGGATCAGTCCTGGGACCAGTCTTGTTCAACATCTTTGTCACTGACTTGGACAGAGGCATTGAGTGCACCCTCAGCAAGTTTGCTGACGACACCAAGCATAGATCACAGGTAGAACATATGGGTGTGATCCCAACATGCTGAATATGAGCTACTCCAATGCCTGCAGTCAGGGTCTGAATGACCACCTCAACTGTGGAGACAGAAACCTGAGAAACTTAATAGGTTTTTTTATCCTAAATCTGTGGACTAAGCAGGTTTTGCTTTCTGAGACACTGACTTGTCCATTCCAGAAAAGGGGTGGAGGGGGGCCTGTGATGTGTGTATGCGTCGGCTGAGAAGGAGATAGGTCTAATTAATCTTAAATGCCTTTGCAATTCAAGAATTGTAGCCCTGGATCAGTTCCTGTACTAACATGATTAGCAAATATTGACTTTTGAGTACAATAATAATGTGTCATCCGAAACCCTTGATAAGTAACTTAAGTACTTCCTTAGCTTGCATCTTATTAAATTAGATGAGGTACTGTTGAGACACATTACACAAAGCCATTGAAATGAGAAATCAGACCTAAAGATTTTAGCATTGATTTAGGAAAGTCAAAAGTAGCAATAAAGATGAAACTCAGTGGCCCGTATTCTAATCTCCATCTGTTGCTGTGAGCACGAACTGCCTGGCTTTGGGATTTAAACTTATTCTAGTGAGCTAATCCAAACTTCTTGCAGTATTTACTAAGGTGGATATGTTTTCTTTGGAATTCTTTGGTGTGGGGTGAAGTAACTCTTTTTCTGTTTTTGCAATTCTCATAGTCACAATGGGATAAACATTCCCTATTTGTGACTGCTTGATGTGCAATCCATCATTCAGTTATGATGGTTTGGAGTTTTTGAGGTTATATAAGGCAGAAAGAAGAACGATGTCACATTCTGTGCCTGTGAATATGGTAAATATAACGTCCTCCAGCCTGGTCATAAGGTTTAGTTTAAAAACGTGTACAGCAATTCAACCAAGAAAGGAGTCAAAAGATGTAATGCTCCTCAGATGCAACCTGACAAATCTTACTTTATTGATTAGTTTTCAAAGGCAGAGCAGTGAGAGTACTACACTTACAGTAGACTTCGGAATGAGGTGGGACAAGTGGGAAAGAAAAGCTCCAAATGTCATCAAAGCAAATGGTTTGTGAATGTTGCTTCAAAGCTAGTCATTAGTTGCCAGGGTGTTTTGCCACAAAGCTTGTAAAGAGGTTTTCCTGGAGGGGAAGGTATGACAAAATGCACTTCTTGGCAAGATGACTTCTGCTTAAATAGCAGGACACATTAATTCTTGCTTGATACATAAAATTAATTAGAGGATTAACATCCTTTATGAAATTTTGCCAGAGATTTTTTTTTTTTTCATTTTTACCAAGAATAGACCCCAGGCCTTTTCTGTACTCTAATGAAATTGCAAATTGACTTGTGTTCAAATGATGCTTGACTACAATGAATAATTAAAAATGCATTGCTAACAATGAGAGGGGTCAGCTGATCTTTTCAAGGATTAATTAGTTTCAAGAACCATCTTTCTTATGTAACCCAGTGAAGGCCAACACTAGCACACCTTTTGTTCAGGCAGAGTTTCCCCTTCAAGTCAATGGAACCATTTGGCTCCCAATTAGCCAAGGTTTTATTCCAGATTCAATCTATTTAGAGTGGGGTTTCCTCTGCAGCAGTTCAGAGAGGAGCTGCCTGAAGGGGCTGAGCTGTTAATCTCTCTACAAGTCAATAAACTAAATTCCTCTCTCTATTAGGGTCTGATCCAAACCCAAGCTGAACTGGCTGGAATCTCCTGGTTACCTTCATTAGGCTTTGCATCAAGGCCAGGAAAATGCATTTCTCTAAACCCAAAATACCTCCACAGAGATGAACAATGTGACATTGGTGACTGCAAAAGAAATCAAGATTAAATCTTTCAAAGGTCAATATTTCTCCAAATAAATGGAGAAAAGTAAAAACACAAGGGAAGAAGGAAGCCTGTACAGGTGCCCATTAAACACACTGGGATGTGCTACTCTCCAAAATTAATAAGGATCTAGGAAAAATGACTCAACATAATTTTTTCAGAAGCCAGTCAGGAATCCAATTCTCAGATTTTGTCAAAAATGTCTAAGTCTTTAATTTCCAAAAGCACCTACGCACAGTTATTCACTTTTCATTTTCACAGATGCCTTAAACAGTCCACCTGAATGCCCATCCCTTTCTTTACACATCTTGAAAAGTGGTCACAAGTCCACATTTTCAGAAGTGACTTGCATGCTGTGGCATGTAACCCTGGCTGAAGGCCACACAAAGCAACGTTTGGAGGTAAAGAGCAAAAAAGCTGGAAAAACTGCCCTACTACTGGTATTTGAGCCTAGGGTTGATGTGCCTGTATCAGCATGGTGCTGCACTAAGCCATGCAGATTGCTCAGGTACTTTGAAAACTTAACCTTTTACTTCATGTGAGATTTACAGAGCCATAAAGGTGCAAAGGGAGCTGATGATTTGAGCCCAGGACCCAACTGGTAACGTGGCTGGTGAAAATCTCTCTCACTGATCCTTCGCTTTTAACATATGAAATGTGTGAGTGACTTCCCTAGCATAAGCAAAGAAGCTGTTTCACGTCTGAAATTCCTTAATCATCTTGTGTGTTTGTGAAAGGTCCCATTCTGCAATGAGAATTTTAAGAAAGGAAACCTAACATTCAATTGCCATGTTTTCTCAAACCACTTTCTAATTCTCCAAACGCTGATTTCTACTTGCGTGTTTCCCGGCTCCTGCCTCCGATGGCTTTTTCAGATGTGTTTTATGTTGTGTTATGATGTTTCTAATTTGGGTGATGAAAGGTTAAAAGATACGCCTGTATGAAATTACGCAGCGGCTCTTGCGAACTAACATCATATCTTATTGAGTATGATCACTCTGCCATTTGCTTTGGCTACAGCAAAGCTTTCAGATACAGTAGGAATAAGTTGGAATCCCCAGAGCCCGCTGCAGAATTTGAAGGGAGAGTGCAAAGACATAGTTTCCTTGCCTAAGACTCGCTAGCCATGCGTAAAGAGACGACGCTCTGGAAAATGTTGTTTTTCTTTGGCTGCCCTTTAGTCAGATCTTCTCACTGCTGGCATTGTGCAGCGTCAGCTTAAAAGGTATATTTAGCATTAGAGGATTTGGTAAATACTGCTTTATTGTGCTTCATGCTCCCTACAGGGCATTCTGAAGAGATGAATAGTAAGTGTGAACAGGAAGAGCAAGTTTCCAGTCCTGTCAAATTAATTAGAGCAGTGTAGAATGAAGAGAGGTTTGCCGTTAGGTAGGTTGAAAAGAGGCAAAGGGAATCACTCGAGCATATACAAAAATGTTACCCCCACTTCTATTATTATTGTTTTCTTTTGAATTAGATATAAAATGGAGTTATGTTTTGTTACCCACGACAAAACCTCTCTCAAGCACTGGGCACATAAATAAAATGAACGGGATAGGCAGAGTTCTACCCCTGCTGTGGCAAAAGAAGAACTTGCCAAGCGATGATGTTGCCCTTAGAGCTGCTGTTAGAGAAGTGTTTCCTTATGGTTTCAAGAGACTTAGTGACACCCAAGCTCAATGTCATTTAATTCTGTAAAGACGTTTGAGAGCTTGACTCAGCTCCCAGCTGTAAAACAGTCCCTCCTGTTTGCCAGCCGCCTGCTTTGTAATGTTCTGGGATTCTCATTTTTCCTTACAGCAGCCCAAAAACACCATTCTTGGTGTCATACTTGGGCTCCAGTTTGGAGCCTCTTCCCAAGCCTTTTCAGATGACCATGAGCACAGGAGGTAAAAAAGGGTCTGATCCAAATCCCGCTTGAGTCAGTGGAAAAGATTCCTGCTAGATGAAGTGAGGGCTGCATAAGATCCGTAGACCCTATTTTTCCCTCCCTGCTCAGACAGGACTGATCTCCATTGTGCCTTTCCAAGCTCTGGTATGAAATGACTCAAACTCAGAGACTACTCTTTTCCTGAAACCAGCTCCCCAGACTGAACTGATCATCTGATAAGAAAATGACTCCCTCTTCTTCACCGCAAACCACCCTCTTTAGTTCATTGTCCAGAAAACCTTTGTTTTTGTTCTCTCTCAGTTGTGTATTCACATTTTAAGTGACAATTAAGCATATAACAGTTTGCTCCTGTGTGTTGTGTTTGTCCACACTTAGCTGCCTTCATACTTCCTTCTAACTAGGCCATTCCAATTTTTGGGAGCATTTTATTACTTTTCCATGACTTCACTCCAGTCTTTCTCTCATTTGCCTCAATACAGCACCTAGATGTGCTCTTTGCTGTACTACAGTCTACTGCAGCAGCCTCAGACTAGACTGTTTGGGTGGGATTTATTTGATCTTTGCTGTTAGTTCCCCTAGTCTCCCTTTCAGCTGATAGAGGGAAAACAAACACTTCTAGGGCCTAATCAATGTGATCCTACAGCAGAGGGTTAAAGTGAGTCAGAATGTGTCCTAAAGTGTCTGTTTCTTTACTGGGAGACTCATAAGAGAGTCTAGAAGGAGTGTTCTAGACACTGTTCTGAAAACCTTCACTACCTGACCTTATTCTTACAAAAATACAGTATTTGTATAACCTTGGAAGCCCCCACATCGCTGCTTTTAGAACGGAAAGTTGTGGTTGTTGCTCCTGTTTGTGCTGACAAGTGCTACAATGAAAATGCAACAGATTTCTTAAATGAATTAACAAAAGATCAGGCTGAAACATGAATGAAAAGGTTCGGCATTCCCTGCATCTCATTAACAGTTCAGTCTTAGGTTTTGTTTTTCTGGTTTTGGTTCATCAAGAATTTCAAACTACTTCCGCTTCAGAATAAAATCCCTCTTCAAATTTGGGATTTCCAGCTGAATTGAGATAAGGACTTTCTGCAATTTTTCTTTAACAGAACACTGGATTATTCACTTCCAGTTTTACTCCACTTGTTTTCTGAAGCTGCAGTTTAGATGTCACTCTTGGCCTTTGATAAGCACAGCTTGTTCTCCAGCTCTCCAGCTCTCTCTGTACTTGACCACAAGGCTGTCAGGAGGAACACAGAAGGTCAGGGATTAAAACTCATCCTTACACTTTTCAGTCCAAAATTAATATGATTTTGGTCCAAAATCCATCAGTCCTGCTCATCTCATGATTGTTTTGCACCTCAGAAGAGCTCAGATGTCTCAATGGTATGTGCCTGTGCCATCTGAAGCCGAGGAGAAGCCCCAGTGCTTAACGCACTCTCCTCTTCAGGGTGGGTGCAGTGGCATGATAGTCAAAAAATGTCACCTTGTTGAAAGAAAACACGATGGGTCATGCTTCAAACCCGTGATATCCATGCAAGCAGGCTGTTACCAAGGATTTTCTTTCAGCTCCCTAACTTCAGTTTCTGGCAGCTGCTTTACAGGAGACAAGGAAAGCCGGCTCTAGGATCTACAGAAGGAAGATGATCCACAAAGGGGATAGTTTTGGTGCTGGGGACAATAAGAGGTCTGGGGCCTGAGACTCAGAGGCAGACACTCCCTTCTCTCTTTGAGAGAATTTCCAAATGCTTTGGTTTTCATTCCAAATTGGAAAAAACCAGACATTTTGTGATTGCAAAACCCTCCATAAAATGGAACAATCTTTCTCTCCACAGCTCCATCGGAAACAGATGGCCATTTCTTTAGTGAAGTGACCACTTAATTAAAAATGTGTGATACCAAATTAAGACCATTTCAGCAGGTACTGGGAACACAAGTGAAGATTGTCCAACCTTCTCCAGGTGTCTCAGACAACTATCTGTTGATTTTTAAGGTGCCTGGCAGCTGGTGAGTAATTGAAACAAAGCTTGTCAGCTCACAAATAGAAGAAATAAATGAACACAAAGAGCAAGATTTCAATTAAAGTTCATCATGTAAAACAGGCCTCATGCCTTCCCTGACCACAGAGATTAGCTTTTGTGTCTGGAATTGCATTTCATAAACCTCCCTCAACATGGAACATCTGCTTCCTTTAGGACTATTGTTTTACACCCATAAATAAAACATAAAATTACATTTTTGTCACTCTTCAGGCCAGATCTTCAGCTGGCATAAATCAATGGCAAGCAGTCAACCTCAGCAGAGCTCTGCTGACTTAAACCAAATGAGGATATGGCTGTTGACGCTTTGGTGCTGAAGAAAATAATGGGTCTGGGCAGAGTGTGTGGGACATTGTTTATCAGAGAATGTGTGTGAAACTACGTGGAGCAAGTAACCATAAAAGCATGATTGATCTCTCCAACATATTTTAACACTCTTCTTTTTTTTCCCCCCCAGTGTTTACTGAAACCTTTTAGGTAGCACAGTCTTCTCAGATATCATTTTATGTTAGAAAAGCTTTCTAATTCATAATGAAAAGTTATGTGTCGCTCCAATGAAGCTCTAGGTTCAATTACTTGCTGTGCAAATGGTTGGCCTGCATTCTGACCAATGTTTATGGTGCTTGGCAATTTTTCAGTAGCTACTTTACCCTGATATGATTAATTTCTTGCATAATATGAGGTTTTGCATGTGTGGAGCTGTAATAATCCTACTAGGCAGAAGAGAAATAAAAGAGCTTGTGTGTTTCAGCTTGAAAAACATTTTAAACATAACATCACAATTTTGAGTGTGCCAATGATAATACGAGTTAGCCATGGATGAAGACAACCACAAGAGACATGGAGTTCCTGATGGGATTCAGCAGCATGAAAGTCGTTACTTGGCTAGTATGGTCAGAGCACTAGAACATAGCTGGGCGGCCTGCAAAGCCAGGAAGCAGGAGAGAAGACTGGACCTCACTATACATGACTGCAGCAGTAGAAGTCACAAAGGCTACTGGTGCTCATTTGCTGTCTTGAATGCCAAATCCTTCTCTAAGCGCTGGTCTCCCTTTACATCAGAAGCATTAACAAATATTAACTCCTCCGAAGTAAAGGGAGGTAAAGTTTGAACTAACAAATCTTAATTTAAAAATACATTTAGCTTTAGTTTAAGAGAAAAATCTCACTGATGTCAGGCTGGAAAGCATTCGCTGAAGCTTTAACTTCTTTAGCTGGGTAAGACTGTATGGCACGATGTTACTAGATAGTGACATTTGGGTCTACACAATCGTAAAAAGAGAAAATATGGACGATGGCTTTTTTTTGGAGAAGACTTTTTTTTGGAGAGTGAGGTGCCCAGTCTATATTGCATTCTAAAGCAGAAAGATGTCTCCATGGGACCTGGCACCCACATCTCTTTTAGCTCTACAACATTAGTAATATGCTCTATTCTCACCCAAGCAGTCTGGCTGCTTCAGCCACACCAATAGACACACTTGCTCTGATTCAGCTCACTGTTTAGTGTCTTAAGGCAAGCACAGCCTCTTCAGTGATTTAAGCTAAAATATTGTGCTGTAAACACAAGAAGCTCTCTGGTGGGCACATGATCCCAAGCGCTGATTCAAGTTATCTCCAGCAGAAGTTGCAAAGCAGATTGCTGGGGATTGTAACCTCTTAAATCACCTTTGAAAAAAGCCCTTAGATGTCTTCAAAACCTCAACCTCCGCATTTTTATTTAATACAACCTCACACTTGTTGCCTGAGCAGAAACTACATCTGTGCTGCAAATTCCGGTGTAGCAAAGAGGTGCTTAGACTAGCTATAAATGACCATCCTTTCTGGCAGGATAAATTAGCCCATCTGGACCTAACACTGCCAAAAAGTAGGGTAAAAGAAGGGTAAATTGGTCCTCTTGGTGTCCTCTGTAGTCTCATCCTGACTGGGTCCAGTATCCACGATGTTTCGTTTATGGCTAGCCTGGGTATTTCTGCACTGTGATGGGGACATTCTCAGAGAAGAACTGCTACTATGGCTGTAATATCTACAAGAGCACAGGAATGGAGCCTAATGGGGTTAAGTCACTTTCTGATTTTGCTCTTTAGCTCAGAGCAGAGGGGCTGAATTGGAGGTGGCAGTGCTGTACATGCTGAATTCAGCAGGAATTTCTGCTTAAACCAGTGTCCACAGATTAGATGGTCATCTCATGGGATAACGAACACTGAGTCATCCACGACACAAGAGATTACTTTATGGCTACAAAGATACATTCACTACAGAGAAGCATCTCATGATGGGACTTTTGCGAGATTTTTTGCTTTTGAACTGTTTTAAGGCAGCTTCTTGTAACATTTTCTTTTTAAAATAAACCAGGGATATATGTGAGATTAGCTGACCTACCCCAGATACTGAGCCAACTTCACAGAACTATCGAATCTTTAAGGTTGGAAGAGATTTCCAAGATCATCAAGTCCAACTGTCAACCCAATGTCACCATGCCCTCTAAATCATGTTTTAAGTTTCATCCTTCAAGTTCTAAAGAGACCAAATTAGCAGCATTACTTAGGTTTTAAGCTTCTAAATCACTATGTTTTAAAGGATACTTTGAATGGTTTTGAATTCTAAAACAATGTAAACATTTTTACAAATTAAGAAACATGTTAGAAAATTATCTGCATTAGCTGATTCAAAATGGGTCCTGGCTATCTGAAGCAACATCTATCCCTGAAATCCAAAGTGATGTGGAAATGAACAAAATGTCTACAAGGATGAAAGAAATGGAACACTGAGTAAAGAATAATCTATACTTAAAACTTTCAGACACATTGACAGGTAGGAAACTGCTCAGTACAGAAAATGTCCACTGCTGGGGAAGTACTTACAGTAGGATGCTTTATTCCAGGTAGGTGAAGTTCAACTCCAAAGTGATCATGTGACAGAATTCTATAGGTTTTAGAAATTAGTTTCATCTAATAGTTCACAAATTCACAGCCAGAAAGTATGACACATGAAAATACACTTCAAATTTCTGGGTAACTTAGGTGATCCTCCTCAGTGCCATGAGAATCAAGATGACTTTAAAATGCCCCAGTATCTATTCAGTTTCCCCCTCGGTGTTGTGCCTTGTCCAGACTTTGCATCAAAATGGGGTCAATCAATTGGCACGTGATCAAATCTCCTAGAAAATGCGAATACAGCCCTTTCTTTCTCTGTATTTACTTGCAGATCACTGTACTCCTGAAGTATAAACAGCTGAGAGCAAAAAATAAAGGGACCTCTGACAAGTTTTATGTCCTCCAAACTATAAACGTCAGGTGGCAATAGTAGGCGATTTACTTTTCTGTAGGAATGTATAATTTACATTTTTCCTCCGCAAAAATATTTTCTCTGATAAAAAAAAAAGAAAAGTAACGTTAGCTTGTCAGTGGTGAGCTTATGGAATACTAATATGAAACGCTGAACTAGGACAACATATAAATTCACAGCAGTACTGATGAATGCCTTTAATGAGCTGAGTTAACAACATTATCTTTTTTCTTATCCTCCTGCCTTAAAGAAAATAATGTTCATATTTAAAAAGTGCTCAAATTTTTAGGTTTTGATGTTTGGGATTTTTAATTTTTTTTTTTTTCAGATAGCAGAGGGGTAAGGAAAAGGACCAGTCAGGGGTAATGTGCCCAGCGATAGATACAAAAAAACATTCACCAGCCAAGGCAAAAATTTTGGTGCAGCAGAGCTACAAACGGGGTGGGTAACTTCAGGAAGGAGTTTGCCAGAGCAAGCATTCATTACATTTTTTTACCTAGCGAAGTGCCAGCGTTCAGAGGGAACTGACGGAGTTGAACATGTGCACATGGCTTGGAGGCAAGGGGTACACACAACATTTTCCAAAGGTGGGATTCCTCAGTCTCGTGCTTCCCCTCCCCAATTAAGGGTTGAAAGAAGCCACTGGATTCTACTGTATATCCTGGGGAAATGAATGTCCTGGCAGCTTTCCAGCTCGTATTTTTCTCTTTCTACAGCAAACAAACAATAGGCCAAGTAGGATGTTGTATGTCAGTCTGGGAAAAAAATAAAATTCAAAATAAGCAATGTATTGATAAAGTGATTAATTTTTTTACAAAAATGTTTGCATCAAGTGCATATGCTTTGCCTCTTGGCCATTATGGAAATGTCAAGGGTTTAATTGGCAGCTGTGAATAGCAGCACCTGCAAACAGCTCAGGGCTTGTTCCTGTGGTCTGGCAACATTCTTACTTTATGCTTTAAATAAAGGCTCACTCACTGAGACAGAAATAACTGACAGTGGATGATTGATGATTGCCCATCACGCAATGGCTGACATCTACCATTCACTGACTCCATTTACAATTTTGCTTCCCGATTTCATTAACAGGGCCGTGACATCTAGGAAGGGGATTGATACAGATGGCAGCTCTGTTTCAGAGTTCAGCCGACGCTGAGCATGTGTTAAGCATGGAAAACAGATTACTATGAGCTCAAATCTATCTCATGTGGTACAGTTTGGAAACCCTATCTGTTTACTCCAGGTAACCTTTTATAGTTCTATTTATCCTGCCTTATTTCAAACCCAATAGCAATGTTTTCCATAGTGGAGAATTTATGGTGCCATTTGCCACGTGCGTTTAGAAAACACTTAGTTCTGCGTAATATTAAGGCAAGGCTCTTGGATTTGAAAGGTTCCCGTTTTGTCTAAGAGGGAAACACAAAAATGCAAGCACGTAAAATCCATGATTTTTCCCCATCACACATTCCCTCTTCTGAGCAAAACAAATGGCTCGCTCCCCACTGCACACCTGCAGAGGACTCAAACCTCAGCGGTTGCTGAACGAAGCTCAGAGGCAAATAAAGAAGTTTTCCAGCTTGCAGGGCCAGTCCTGCTTTGTTCAAAACTCCTGCTGACCTCTGCCTGAGATGGGACAAAGTGTCCCATCTCAAATCCGTTTTTTATCTTGAGCTCACTGAGTTTGGCACAAGCTTCTTGTCAGGAAGGCTGAGGCTCAAAATGCAATTTTCTGTTCTCATTAAGAAGCTGGGCCAAACATCGGATATGAACTTTGTTTTGAAATCCCAGAAGTCTGGAGCCGCTCAGACACTGATTTCTAGTCAGCTTGCTGTTAGGGTGAGGGATGTTTCTAAAATTCCAAGCCCTCTTCAGATCAAGGGACACCTTCCCTTTGGTAGTTGCACAGACATCAGTACAGGAGCAGCAGAAAGTGGTGATACTCACCCTAGGCAACTTTTGACTCTTTAGAGAACCAGTGGGTACTTAATGGACTGATGCAACTGCTGTTTACAGCAGCTTAAAGCAGCCTTCCAGTACCTGAAGGGGGCTACAGGAAAGCTGGAGAGGGACTTTTTAAGAACTCCTCTAATGTTAGGGAAAGGAACATGGTTTCAAGCTGAAAGAGAGGAGATTTAGATCAGATCTAAGGAAGAAATTCCTCTCTGTGAGGGTGCTGAGGCATGGGAACAGGTTGCCCAGGGAGGTTGTGGCTGCTCCATCTCCGGACCCTTTGTCAGCTGCTCTATCCCCTTTTTTTTTCCTTCTGGAAGTCAAGTAGCTTCAGAACTCTCCCACTCTGCCATCATTAGGTTCTTCTGAAATCCAAGTTTATGGTGTTCTTATTCTTGTGCCTGAAAGATTGTGCTGTGGAAGGCAGAGTTAATGCAGTTCTTCAGCAAGTGCTGACAGACCAACAAACGCCTTGCAAGTATTTATACAGAAGATAAAGAGAACAATTTTCCCCATTACGAGGTGAAACACAGAAGATCCATTGCAGAAAACACCAGTGCATAGTCCGGTTTAGCTGAGGCCAGTGTGAAGTCTTCTGTTTGACCTAATCTTAAAAATGTGTGATGCTCTTTGTAAAGATAACACCCTTCTTTTTCTCTTATGTTTGCCATCAGTGATGGTAACAGATGGCAGCAAAGAGGTTTTTCAAGAAATTCCCCTAAAGCTGTCAGAAGTACCTTTCTGCAATTGGTTTAAACTCAACACTGCAAAAAAACCAAAAGGGTTTGAAAAGTTGTCAGAAAGACATGAAAAATGTAGCAACTGTGGGGAAAAAAATCTAGATCCTGCTTTGGAAATGAGGACTCTTACGGATGAGTTCAACAGGCATCTTAAAAGGTGACTTTTGGCGCACCCTTGGTTTATTCCAACCAAGAGATTCTGTGATTCCTGCTTCTGTAATTTTGGTTCAGTTGAATGGATCTGCGCTGAATTTTTTGCTGTCTAGAGCACAGCTGGAGACTGGAATATTTTTTTTGCTCTTCTTTGTAAACTTCCCATAAAAAGCACACTAAGGAGTTCCTCCAGCCTGGCACACGCTGGGTGGCCAATGCCACCTCCTCGCTGCAAAGTCTGAAAGCAGCACTTCAAAGTAAAGTGTGTGCCCTGGTGCTCTGCTGAGCAGGGGTCCCAAAACATGACAGATATGCCCTAAAGTCAGGAAGAACCAGAGCCCGCTCCAAGTTTAGATGTTGAAGTGCAGGGACACAGCCATGAGCTAGTCTGTGGGAGCTGCACTACATAGCAAGTGGGCAGAAATTACTGACAAGCGGGATCATCTTCTGCTATGGCAGGCACCTAAAACAGATCAAATCCATTAGGAGCTCCAAGTGCCTCCTTCCTACCACTGACTAGCTGACACATTCAAATGACTGGCTTAGGCAAATGCATCTACTTCACTGCCAGCTAAACTAACAAGAGCTGCAGCCCACCCATAACAAAACAGAATCTCTAGAGAAACCTTAGCTGTGCCCCAGAGTGGGAGAAGTTACACGTTTACAGATCTGTCTTTTGGAGCTTTTTAAAATTCTTTTTAACTACTGTATAATCTGGCATCATTGGCTTCCAGGCAGGGAAGTGAAGAAACAGGAGAGTCCATTAATTAAATAGCATTGGAAAGATCTCTGCTTCTGCCTCATAGTTAGGTGTAGCCTGGGCAATGCTGCAGTGTGGCTGAAAAATCATATCAGTATCATGGAATGGCTCAGGTTGGAAGAGCCATTCCAGCCTTCGTCAGAGATCATCTACTTCAGCTTCCCTTCCATGAGCAGTGATGCCTCTCAACCAGACTTAGTTGCTCAAAGCCTCATCCAACCTGGACTTAACATCTCCAGGGAGGAGGCATCTACAACCACTCCAGGCAATCAATTCCAGAGTCCTTGCACTAAAGCACTTCTTCCTAAGATTTAGTCTAAGCCTACTGTCCACCAGTTTAAAACCATTTCCCCTCGTCCAGTTGAGTCTGTAAAGAGAGACAAAGGTATGTCCAGCAAGAAAAAGCTCAGTTTGTGGGTGAGAAGCACTGTCCCAGAGTTTTGACATTCAAGAGGCCATGAGTTGCCTTCGAAGGGTTTGAGGTTTTGAGGCAGCCCAGTACCAAGAGCAGCTAGAACACACCAGGGAGCACTTGTTCTTGTCCCTAAATGTCCCTTACAGCCCTGGGATAATGGGGGAGAGACAGATGCCTCCATCAAGCACATGCCAAGGACTCCACTGCAAGGCTCTTAATTATAGCCTATTCCAACTTGGTCTCCAGAGACAAGTCTCCTGGACTGGGCACATGGAACTCAGAGAACATTTTTCTGTTTAAAAGCAGGTGCCTAAATCCATGCACAAGAATTTGAGACAAACACTCATAGGGTTTTTTCTGAAGGTCATCACTTTGATGATTCCAATATACTTACATCCTGCAAAAATGGGCATTGGGGGAAGTTTATAAAAAAAAAAGACCAAACTTGTTTCACAATTACAATAGGTCTCAGTTAGGAATTTTGTGTAAAAAAAATACATGGTTGGGTAATAAAATCTCAAATCAAAATGCCGGTGTGGAAGGGAGAGGTGTAAAGGTCAGCCCTGTGCACCCTCCATGTCTTCCACCAAGAAGTTAGGGTCACTTCTTGGTTCTCAGCTCTTTGGTTTGCAGTCAGTGCATTCCTGCAGTGTAATGGGGAATCTTGCACGAGGATCTGTGCAATACATTTCTGTACCTAGCAAAATATAAATGCTGCAGTCTCAGAGCCAAAGAGTACCTAGAATTTCCACTGAAGTCAGTAGAAGCTTTGGGTATTACTCTGAATCCCCAACAGCAGGCTCTTTTTACTTTTTCCATTTCAATTGTTCCCAAAGTTTACAAGCTAAATGAAAACAGTGTAACTCAATGTCAAATAAATGGTGTGGAATCCCACACAAAAAAATTGTCGTGATATATGTTGGCCAAGGTGTGACTTTTCAGACAGCATCTCTGCTAGCCTCAAGAGATCCAACTGGCAATTTCAGAATCACAGAATTGTTGAGGCTGGGAAAGACCTCTAAGATCAACAAGTTTAGCCTATGACCTAACATCACCACAGCTAGACCATGGCACTGAGTGCCACAGTCAGGCTTTTCTTAAATGCCTCCAGGGATGGGGACTCCAACACCTCCCTGGGCAGTCCATTCCAATGTCTGATAACCCTTCTTAACATCCAACTTAATCCTTCCCTTGGCAGCTTCAAGCCTTGCCCTCTTGTTCTGGCGCTGGTTGCCTGGGACAAGAGCCCGATCCCCACCTGACTACAACCTTCCTTCAGGGAGCTGTAGAGAGGGAGTAGGTCCCCCCTGAGTATCCTCTTCTCCAGGCTAAACAACCCCAGCTCCCTCAGCCTCTCCTCATCAGACTTTCCCTCCAGCCCCTTCGCCAGCCTCATTGCTCCTCTGGACCCGCTCCAGTACCTCAACATCTTTCTTGAAGTGAAGGGTCCAGAACTGCCCCCATTACTTAAGGTGAGGCCTGAGCAGTGCCCAGTTCAGAGGGAGAACTACATCCCTAAGTCCTGCTGGCCACACTATTCCTGATACAAACCATGATGCCATTGGCCTTTCATGCCACCTGGGTACCCTACTGGCTCATGTTCAACTAGCTGTTAACCAGTACTCCCAAGTTCCTCTCTGCCAGCCACTCATCCCCCAGTCTGTAGCTGCAGGGAGTTGTTGTCATCAAAATGTAGGATCCTGCACTTGGCCTTGTTAAAGCTCATCCCGTTAGCCTCTGCCCATTGACCCAGCCTGTCCAGATCTCTCTGCAACATCCTCTTACCCTCAAGTAGATTGATAGTCCTGCCCCAATTTGGTGTCATCGGCAAATTTAGTAAGGGGAGATTCAATCCCTTCATGCAGGTCATCAGTAAAGCTGTTGAATAGAACTGGGCCCAGTACTGATCCCTGACCACATCCACAGCCTTCCCCTCATCCACTTGGCAGGTCATGAAGACATAGAATGAGATCAGACTGGTTAGGCAGGACCTTCCTTTCCTAAACCCATGCTGGCTGTGCCTGATCCCTTGGTTGCCTTGTACATGCCATTAGATAGCACTCAGGATGATCTGCTCCAGAACCTTGCCAGGCACTGAGGTCAGGTTGACAGACCTGTAGTTCCCCAGATCCTCCTTCTGGCCCATCTTGTGGATGGGCATCACACTGGCCAACCTCCAGTCATCTGGGACCTCCCCAGTTATCCAGGACCAGTGATAAATAATGGAGAGTGGTTTAACTAGCTCTTGCACCAACTCATTAAGCACCCTGGAATGAATCTAATCCAGACCCATGGACTTGTTAGGATCTAAGTGCTGTGCCTCCTGGATTCAAGGAGGATTACAGCTCTGTTCCTTAATTTCCTATAAGTAATGATGCATCCACATGTACCAATCCACAACATGATCCAAGGGAACCTGGCACAAATAAAAATGCACTTTGGATCAGATCCTTGTTATGATATGGATGGTGAACACTTCATCTGTATTTATTGTGCTTGAAGTGTGCAGATGAATAAGTGCCCTCAGTTGCACAGTTAGCAGATCTTTACTTGTAAGTAAAGACTGTGTTCCGTGAACAATGGCTCAGTGCAGTTAACTAACCAGCACCCTTGTATCACTCCATTCAATTAACTCCCTTTCCTTCTTTGCATGGCCATGGTTGAATTCTGACCAGGGTTTCATACCTCAAAAGCACATAGTGTGGCACTCAACTGTTGTTTTGAAATGAAGGAGAAAACTGTTTTCACAGACAGCCCGAAAAATCAGAGATAAATCAACTCAGTTTGAGAAGTGCCAGGAAAAAAAGAGTTCCCCTAAGAGGCATGGCAGCAGGAAAGGTGAGAGCAGAGAAGTTTGTCTTAACACTACCCAACCTTGTAAAATAAGGGGATACTTCCCAATTCAGAAAATTTAACCAAGTTTGCTTCTAGAATATGATTTTTCTTGAAAGGAAAAGGAAGCCATTCTGCCTCCTCATGTCCCAGCTTTGGTTTGCAAACTCATTGTGCAACACCCCGGTGCTGCTGATCCTCTTATGTTCTGAATCATGACATTTGCTTGGATCAGTCTGATAAAACCTCTTTCACTTCTGGCAGACAAAACCTCTGTTTTCCATGCATGAGGGCAGACAAAGCAGTAATGAAAATGCAGGTCCAATAGCAAAAGAGTCTTGAGTTCTTCAGGCCACACATTGAAAAGAGCGAGCATCAGAAGTGGAAAAAAAGGGGTCACAAAATGGGTGTAAATAAAATTCTGCTGCAAGTCCCGTTCTTCACTGTCAAGAAGGTGTAAAGATGCCTCAGTATTAATGAGAATCAAGTTCTGATGCAGAAGAGACAGCTGTTGGCTCACAGCCCACAGATAAATTAACAGCAGATAGCAGAGCAGAGGCTATGATTTACCATAACAGCCTAACTGAACTACTTTAAGACAACCACATACCCCAAGAATTTGAATGCAAAGGCAGAAACCCTTTCAACCACATGGACAAAGTGTGGGTGGAGGACAGATACCTAAGGGAAAACAGGATATGCTGCAGTATCTTGCCAAGTCAGCTTGGACAACGCACCGACCTCTCAGGTTGAAAACAGCCTTGCAGTAGGATTCTGATAAGCTTTCTCCAAATACAAACAACATCTCGAGTTTAAGCTCCTCAGAAAAGTTTTGAGATGACTTATCTCTGCCCTTACTCAACTCTCTAGGAATAATCCTGCTGCAGAAATTCATGCTGAGGAGAAATTAATAGCCTTTCAGGCAAACTGAAGGTAGCCTTGAATTCTAAAAAGGTGGGTTGCTCGTAACTTTTCAAATTCCAGACAATCCATCCTGGTCATTTGTGTAGAGTGATATGTAACAGTTTCATATTTTCATATTTTATTAAGAAAAGAGAGAGCTAAACGAGGTCACTAACAAATGTTTCTGGTGGAGAAGACACAACATTTATCACCTCTCCAACCGAAGGCACTAGAGAACCTTCCTTATGCAGAACACCAGCACCAGACCTGTCCTCACCATGCTTCTGCTTTGATTGTGAGTCTCAGCATCTGCACTGCAAACAACAGTTCTTTTTCCAGGGGTTCATAACTCAAATTTAACAGATCGCTCTAGGCTGACACATGGTTTCAAGTTCGGAGCAGACATTTCTTTTATAAATGGCTTTTTCTTTTCTTTTAAATGGTGATTTTCTTTTTTTGGTCTTGCTTGTAATGTATGTAAAATGATTTGGGATGCTTTTTGCACTTGTGTACAGTAACTCAAAAACGGCTTTCATTGCAACAGCGGAATCTGGCAAGTGAACAGTCAATATTGCCCTCTAATTGCTTATAGTGTCTTTGCAAAAATAAAAATGTCATTTAAAATGGCTGAGATATTTCAATTTGAAAAGTGGCTACAGAGCAGGCACAATAATGGCATGGATTTTTACTTTTCCTATGTAATGCACATACTCAGCATAATGTGATCCCTAAAATATACATCTCCAGATTAGGGCTCTACTAATCATTGATTCGTCTTTTTTTTTTTTTCCCCCACTTTGGTGACTGAAATAGAAAAACAAAATCTGCTTGGGTTGATATAAAACCTTTATTCCTTCTTCCATGAAAAATCCAAAACATTTTCCTACAAAGGGAATAAGAAAGGTATTCCTAACCCAAAACATGATGTAACATCTCTGTTTGGAGGGGTCAACAAAAAAAAAAAAAGTGAGAGGAGGAAAATAAAAATTACATACTTTGTACAAAAAAAAAGACAGGGGCATAGAATTGTTGGAAAAGACCTTCAAGATCATCAGGTCCAACCATTAATCCAACTGTCCCAAGGCCACTGCTAAACCATGTCCTTAAGCTCCAGATCTACACAATATGATCATGTCCTTCCCTTATTGGTCTACCTTGTACATCACACGCTGGGGACATATTCCCCCACAGTTTAAGTTCCTTTTCCTTTACCAACCTTACGCATACCTCTAATACTAAGATAGTATGTCCATTCATAGTCCCCCTGACCGGTTTCCTCATGGATTGGAGTCCATTAGCTAAAGAAGTTGTGACTTAAAAAGTGGAATTTTGAGTGGTCTCACAAGACCTGAGGAAAGATTTAAGTATGTTCTCCACTCTGGGTTATTACCATAGGCACTCTGCCTGCAGGCCAGTGAATATTTAACAGGGGATTTGTGGTTTGTGAGATCTGCCAGGTCAGCTGGACAACCATGGTCCTACATGTTACCCAGAGCTTAAATACCCACAGGTGACCGCACCAGTAGATACTTGGGCACCATAAGCCTCCCTACAGCACCATGTGGCTTTGTTGTGCCTTGAAGATCTCCAGATGACCACACCAGACCCTCCTCTCCATCACAAGATGAGTTTTAAGATTGTAAGGTCGTTATAAACACGTTGTTTGTTTTCATTTGCCATGCATTGTTTTTAACGGGCAAATTGGCACCACACTTCTATCCTTTCTTCTGCACTTGTGAAGATCAAAGCTTTTCTTTATGGTTGTTTTTTTCTTCTTGGTTTTTTTATTTTTTTTACAAGAAGCTAGGGATGAATCTCTGTTCATGGGACACCAGTGCCTGAGGCTTTAGAAATCATCACAAGAATCTCACTAAACATCGTGTGTTGACAGCGGTGCAAATAGCAAACATTCACTTGTCTAGTGAGATTGTGTATTAATTCAAGACCATCAAGAACCACGACCATATTTCACTAAAAGGCAACGAGTCAGGGCAGCCTGGCTGGGAGAGAGGGCTGAACAAACATCCATTATTCAGACCTTCTCATCCCCTTGCTGCTGTGCTTCACTGCTAAGAGTCCTCACTGTGCCTCTCCCATCCACCCCCTTTGTCTGAGTGGATCTGCCACAGTCACTAAGAGGTTTTTTAAACTGGCCCTAAGTTACAATATGCCATTCCAGGGCTTTTTCTGACAGGTAATCCTCAGCTCCATCTATCCAGATGGAGTTAATTTGGCTGAACTATGCTGACCTGGGTGAAGGATTTTCAAATATAACTAGTACAAATGCAACTTTCTCTGCCAACAAAGTCATCCTGTGTTACCATTTCCACAATCTCTCCCCCAAGCCTGCCTTATAAGGAGCGTGCTCCTTCTACTGGGATTCATTCTGTCATTAATCTACGTCTTCTTTCAACAAGAGAAGAAATATGGAATGAGATTACCAGAATGGATGGCCTGGTGCAGACTAGAGAACACTTCTTTCTAATAGCGATTTAAATTTGACATCACTTAAATGTCTTGTGCCATCATGTTTCAGCTCTGTTATGGGGATGCTGGACAAGCTACCTACTTGGACATGAATGCATTGCACTGATTTAATGCTTCTTCCTGGCTCCTCAGAGGAACTGAAATCCCAGATCCCACTCCAGAGCTCACTGGCTTGGCCACAGTAGTTACATGGAGTGGTGAAAGTTCTTCCCAAGAGGGATGGGCATTTGCTACAGTTCAGCTATGTCATCTGTCCAAGTCAGCAGGGAAAGGAGGGAAAATAGGCAGGAAAGGGAAAGAGGCTGCCTCCAGAATCTGGGCTGGCTCAGCCCACTTGGATCCCTTGTGTTCCTGACAGGAATATTTGCTTGGGTTACCCTGCTGTGAGAGGAAAACAGGGACAACGGAGAGAATGTTTCTTCTCCCCAAAGTGGCTGTTCTCATTTTCCATTATCTAGGTTTAATTAAACACTAGTGCTCTATCACAGAATCATTTAGGTTGGAAAAGACCTTTAAGATCATCAAGCCCAACCATTAACCCAACTGTCCCAAGACCTAAAGCACTAAACCATGTCCCTAAGTTCCAGATCTCCATGACTTTTAAGCACGTCCAGGAATGGCAATTCATACCAGACCTGAAACTGTGAAGTGGAAGCTCCTTCACCTCATTGTGCTAAAACTGATAGGACCTGTTTTCTTTCAAAACCCTCAAACCTCTCCTCTGAGGCAAGTTTCTGGGTTTCAGGACTATTCCTACTGACTTTGAGATACAGCACACTGCATTTTGGCTGCTGTGTTATCTTCCCACTCTAGGTAGTGGGAAATTAACTGCAGATTTCAAAATAATCACCACCTCCCTCCCTAGTGAGGAGCCTACATGTTAATTTTCACTGCTAACTATCTGCCTAATATTGTTGATCAAATCTTTGATTAAAACCCCATTAGCAGCTCAGCCCATGTGACAGGGAAGGGACTGAGCAAGTTTACCTCAGACTGTTATAATAATTTGGATTTCTTAAGTGCTTTGTGATAATACAGAGCCCTGAAAAGCTAATATTTGTTCAGTAAGGGCATGCAACATGATTCTTTTATTTCCTGCCTCCCTCTCTACACACGCAGTGATTGCTAGATACTAGGACATGTTTTTATTGTTTCTCAATAATATTGAGGCACTACCTAGAGTTTTCACATTTTCATTGTGTGCTTCATAAAGAAAGTCAGATTCTACTCTTATTCAGAGGAAGCTATCACTGAATAGACAAAAGGGAAAAATATAATGGGAAAAAAAAAGGCTGGCAAGGAAATAAATACTGTAGTCCTTAAACACGCTAAATCATCTCTCAGTTATTTATCATACACACTGCAGTAATGTCTAGCAGCTATTACGCTGGGTGCTCTATTCACACAGTAACAGATATTCCCTATTCTAAAGAATTTATAGTACGGGAGAAAAAGCAGAAAGAAGAAATTACCTGCCCAGATTGGTGGCAGGGCTGGGAATTCAGCAGCTCCCTTATGAGCTGTCTCAAGCCAAACTGCTGGGCCATGCAGTGTAATTCACTGGCAACCACAATATCCCTGACTTAGTTTTGACATGTAAGAGGAGACAATGTCCACCAAGCAAACATCCACAGCAGATATACATAGAGATACAAGATAAATGACTGAAGGGAAAGAGCATAGAATATTTTCAGCCTCTGGTTATAAGATTTACTGAATAGTAGGAATGGAACTTGGTGGGAAGCTTGAAAGACAAGAGAGCCAGGGCCTTGGGAGCTAATCACAGAATTGTTTAGGTTGGAAGTGACCTCAGAGATCAATCTAGTTCCAACCCCCTGCCATGGGCAAGGACACTTCTCACCAGACCAGCTTGCCAAGAGCCCCATCCCACCAGGCTATTAACACTTCCAGGATGGGGGCAAAATGTAGCTTATCCTTTGAGCTGTAGAGAAAGGGCAAAACCTTCCACTCAGCTTTCTTACCCCATGTAATTCCTTAATCTTACCCTAAACTGAGAAGGATTCTTCTTGTAGCATAGTTTTCAGTCATTGTATCAGCTTTGATGAGGAAAGCTTTGTTCAATCCCAAATGAAAGGATTCAAGGCAGGGTGTTACGTCATCAAAGACCAATGCAAAACTAATAGGAACAAGTATATCAGAGATAGACATCTGAACTTTTCTGCCAGCCTTTGTAAGTTATTTATTCTCTCCTCTTCTCACAACCTGCTCTTGTATCTCTCTAAGCTACTTCATCCAAGATTGTATGGCCTAGCTCATATGGGCCATTCTGGGTGAGTTCCCCAATTTTTCACTCAAGCTTTGCCTACCAGTACTGCTTTCTCTAGAATGAAGAGCATTCCTCAGTCTAGATGGACAAGGGGAAAGTCCCTCAACAGCTGATAATATGACCTCACCCAAAAATCTTCAACTTTTTAATAATTAATCTGCCTTGGTATCAGGGAATGCTTTCAACATCTAAACTTACAACACATCACAGGTCTGAGTGGAGCCACATGAGAAGAAGGGGGCATGTCTCATGCTATAAGAAGAAACTGCTCAGCAAAAGCAAAACAAAAACATTACAACTCTGGGGGGAAAAGCCCCAAACTAGAACAGCCTGAGGCTTTAACATGGCCATGACTTGTATCAAATCTATAATTTGATATTGTACACATACAGAGTACATGTAGATAAATTCTCACTGCTACTTTTGCAGTTATGTAACTCAGCTGCTGACATTTGAAGACCTGTAGAACCGAGTGATGCAAGGCCAAAATACAAGAGATACAGAGGTGATCTCTGTGCCCATGGCAGTGGCCAAATGTCCAGACATCCTGCCATAAGGCAGAGCAGTAGCTGAGTGCTCTGCTGGAAAATCCCAGGCGGACAGGCAAGAGAGATAATAAAATAACAGATAACTTCTAAAAGATGTGCTTAATCACCAAAAATTATACAATTTGCATATGAGACAACAATCCTTGAGTTCCTTGCTTGCAGAGGCAATGGATTTACAGCGGTAAAATCTAAATGGTTTCAAAAACAGTATTTGAGGGAAAGCTGGAAAAATATTTCAATCTCTCCTACTTTACTGTGGAACTGGAAATTCTGGTCCAAGCAACCCTAGTAGGCAAGGGACGTATCAGATACAACAACTGTCACCAGAAGGCCCCCTATACCCATATCCAGTGCAATGACAGCTCTGAAAGATGGGTTGATAATTACAGCTCGAAGAGCGAACAGAGAATTATGTTCTTGGAAAATACCCAGCCTACCTGCCTTCTCATGGACTTGCACTGGTCACTGTTATGTACACTGGTACCTTAATTCCTCAAGCTGTTAGAGAAACAAGTTGTCTGCTAAAATTTTACCACATTCAAGAGGCAACCAAGATCTCAGAGAACTGCATTATGCAGGAAGGTTTCACCTTCTGCTTTTGAAGTCCATGATAATATCCCTATTATATGGAGTGTATTCTCCATATGAATGAGTGAAACATGTTCCTCTAAATCCAGCCCTTTTTAATTGCCGAAGGCTGTAACAAATGCAACATGCCATGGTCTAATCCTGCATTTAGAGTGAGTGCCTACAGCCTTGGGCATTCAGAAGGATTTTTTTTCAGATATAAATATATACGTATATATATGCATACATATATGTATTTATAAATATATTTAGGCATTGGAATATGTTTATGATATAAAACAATTGCTGCCCTTTGGCTGATTCATGCCCCACCTCATGAATAATTTGGGATGACTGGGGTAGTTTGTCCTGCATTACAAGACTTAATTGCTTGGCTTCCTCATTTTTCTTTGCCTCTGATTTGCTATTTATGTCGTCATACAACTTTCAGATAACTAACATTTCTTTTGTCCCTTGCCCGTAACATTTAATTCCTCTCCCACTAATTATTTCTCTCTGTAATGTAAAACTATTTTATTTAATGCTACAAGCTATGAAGCATTTGCTGCTGCATGGAATAGAACAGCACTGTCCTATGACTCCAAGTTCTTTGTACATACAGTAGTATATCTCATTTCCACAATCATAGCACGAACATCTGTTGTGGATCAATATATTGTTTATTTGTTCAGGATATCAAACTCTATATCCTTTGAAATATCCAGAAACAGAAGTACATTTTTTTTTCTGCTGAACTGTTTGATCTTCAGTGTCTTAAACTAAAAGAAAGCAGAAAAAGCTTTCGCTCAAGCAGCAACAGTGACCTCTAGTGTGATTTTTAAAAGTCTTCGACTGAATTGACTCCCATTGTTCCTTTAACCTTTAGGGCATTATTTAAGAACAATTTTCCAGATAGTATTTGGACTAATTTCCTTATTGACTTTAGTCTATACCAGAACGTGATTCTGGGGCGATGTGCTTTTATCCTCGTAATCTATGGCAGTGTAAGTGTGCCTTCATTAATGACTGTAATTATCCTATATAAAGTTGTCATTTAAATGAGCAATCATCTCTCTCTCTCTCTCTCTCTCATACACACACACACAAATTGAGCTTTATTTGTAGCAGGAATTGAAATTTGGCTAAATATCCTATTTAGCTTCAAGCAGAAAACATGAGCAGCGCAGATTGCATTGGTTGTCAGAGTTCGTCAGCCAAGACCACAGTTGGGACTGGTTTCCCACCCCCAGGTTTTTTTTTTTACCCACTCTAGTCTATACCATGCACAGATTGTCTTTCCAATAAGGAATGTTGCAAGAACACTCCGTGGTGCACACAACTGTTAAACTGGTACTGCTGTCACCAAGCCTGTGTCAGCACTTCCAATCTAAGCTGCTATTTTCAGGAGTTTAAAATTCAGTTACATGAGCTGTTCTGTGCTGGCACTTCATGCACGTGGCCCTTCAGGGAGAAGGTTATTCTGAACCGGAGAAGCATGTGCTGGCATTACAAGAAGATTTGTGTGCGTGCGGGTGTCTGGGCACTGGCACGTTTTGGAGGCACGTTGCAAATTTTCAGGCCTGATCATTGAGTTCCCCTTAAACTTTTGGAAGAGCAGATACAAGATCCGCTTACAACCACTAATTTCTCCCTCCTTCTACAGATGTCAAAGCCAGCCTTTTCTTTCAATAAAACCTCTGTTGATTTTTAAAAAGAAAAGAAGATGAAGCTGGTAAAGTCCAAGCGGCTGTTAGATGAGAATCTTTGCAGTTTAAACAGAACAGACCTGGGGACACATTTTCAAAGCAAACCAGTGTACTAGAGACCAAAATGATAGACATAAGGAGTAGCTAAGAGGAACCCATATGGTGCACCCTAAACTGTGTTTGTGGCACCAATGTTTTAACGAATATCCCTGATTTTATTACTCTTTGCATGGAAACATCTCGTCAATTATGCTTCGTCTGACCGCCAGTGTAATCAGCATGTCTTGTTGCTCCCATTTCATGCTGCCCATGAAAGAGTAGCTCCAATTTCTTTGTTTCAGGGAGAGAGAGAGATTCTTCTTATATATCAAATCATTAAGATTTTTAAAGAAGACAACAAATCAGGACTCCAGATTTCAGTCATGGTGCTGAACTGTCAATTTTCCTTCTCACAAACAAACAGGGGTGAAATGAAGTGAATTAGGGATGGTGATGGCCTTAATTTGATTCCTCTGGCTTTTCTCAAGCAGTGACAGTACCCCAATGCCATTGTTTAGTTCAGTATTAGGGTGTCTGGATCCATTCAAGGCAAGGGAGGAAAAGCTTTGCCCACATATTTACATGAACAAATGTGTTTAAGAAACCCAGGAACAAGATGCAAAGGAATTATAACATGTGGATCTCCAACACATTGCTGACTGCACTGCTGTGGAGACAGAAAGATGGGGTTCTGCTTGGCTAATGGAAAGGAAAAAGAGCAATAAGTTTGCAAAGAGGTACCAGATGGCTCTTGTGAAGGGCTTGGACCTACAGCCCTTGCATACCTTGATTTCCACTGATTAAAATCGGGGCTTGGTATTGAGAAATTAGTATGAGAGATTGGTGAGCAGACAGAGGATAGGACTACACCTGCAGCCTCACTGCAGGGCAAAAGCTGGTGGGCAGATGCCTGAAGGAGACAAAACACTTTCTAACCTCTGGGAAATACAAGCGTGGCATCATTGCTCTAGAATATTTGGGGAGATGAGGGGGCTTTGTGCCAAGCTGATCCTAGAAAGATGGGAAGAAAGTGGCCAAAGCTAAGAAAACACGTCTTTCCCACAACTGGGAAACTGAGAACACAGACTCATCCTCACATTGGGTGGTCTTGTGTGCATATTCTCTCAACCCAGCACCAATACTGCTTCTGCTCCTCGTTCATTTCCTGAGAAACTGCTTTGCTCAACTGGGCTTCAAAAGAAGCTTTATGGCTGCTCCTTCCTCTCCAGCTAAACAAAATCTCCTATCAGGCTGAACTCCATTGTCTGACCAGTGCTGGTTTCTCCTAAGAGCGAAGCACAGCTTCTGAAGTTTTAAGGGCTTTTCTTTCTTTTCTCCTTACCCAGTCTGTAAACAGCATAAATTAGTAATCAAAAAGATAGAGCCCTCTGAATCTTTTATGACGGTGTGAGCAAGAGAGAAATTTGCAGACCAAAGGCTCTAATACATAAGTATTTGTAAAGATCTTCTTTGTTTAAGGAGAAGAGTGAAAAGGCTGGAGGCTTGTCCTTCCCTTTACCTGCTCTTTGAGTTAATCATAATCTCAATAAGCCTCCTGTCTTAGGGTCTTTCTTCAAGGCACTTTCTTGCACAATCCAATGGATCTACATCAGTTCTCTGTGAAATCCCTTCTGTTAATTAGTTGTAAAATACCCACTTGTACAAAAGTTCTTCTGCAGCCCCAAATAAATCCATATGCTCCTGGAGCCCAGACTGCGCACATGATTCTGGATCCTCCTTTCTTTTTGCTCATCTCCACGGGTCAACATATATATGGGCACATGTATGTATACAGGAGTCCAGCCTCTAATTCCATCATATAATAAATCTGGAGCAGCCATCAAGACTTTTCTAGATTGACACAAGCTCTGTTTCAGGCCATTTCTCAGTAAGAGGAGCCCAGGGGAAACACGGGGCCAGTGAAAGCACAATCATTTCCTGGTGACAGTGTCCTGCAGCTTCCTAAAATCAATAGCTCCAGTGTGTCCTCATCAGGAAGTTTCACCTACTTTATTAATAATCACCAATGGACCTCTTCTAATAAAATTGCCTAATCTTTTGAATCAGTTTATTCTCCAGGTCTCCTCAGCATCCTGCATCAACAAGTATCACTAAATGTAGAACCATTTGGCACAATTTCATTGACATGCTGTGTGAAAAAACACTTCCTTTTGTGTAGAAAAACCACTGCCTGCTTTGACAATTTCTGGGTGCCTTCTCCATTTTGTACTTCTCCCTTTCCAGGCTGAATGAGCCACAGGGCTCAACGGGACCGGTAAAGTCCCCAATGAGCAGTCGGACAGGAGAAAGTTCTGCACAAACTGCAGAAGATGTTGGTGTCAGCATCAAGTGTTGAGGCTAGGCTGTCCACCACACAAGTGGCAGACATTCTGTGAACCCCTCTCCCTTCCCAAAGGGGAAGAGAAAAAAAATAAGGGAAAGAGTTATGTATAGGGAAAGAAAACTAAAACTGCTTTAATGAAAACAATAATAAAATGAAATATATATAAAACCTCTATGGAACCCAACCGCTTAATTATGGCAATTATGTCCCCATCATGGGACCTGTCCTGTACCTCCTCTCTGCAAGTGCTTCTTCTACCCTAACTGGTCAGTGAGAGAGATGGTCTAAGCACTAGGAATAGATACAGCAATCCCCGCCAGCTTTCACGATTGTGACAGGACTCTGACTTGTAAAAACTTCCATCACACACTTGTGCACAAGACACTTGCAGAAGCCAGAGAGGGCAACTGCTCCGACCTATCCCAGCCCCAGTTACACAAAAGCAAGACCTTTGTGGAAGGGAGGGATAAAAATGAAACAGAGAAGCAGAAATAAAAATTGCTTAAGCTGAACAGATGTTTGAGCCCTTGGTTCACAGAGTGTTGAAGAGGTGCTTCCTCAGCTTAAAGGATATGCAGGGTCCATTTCTGGGGTCAGGTCTACAATCACAAACACTTGCTTTATGTCAAAATACTGGCAAATGGGGATGCACATTATTAGTTTGGCGTTAACTGCTCATAACAGTGCTGGACAAAGCTGTGCTCTCAGATGTACATGTGAGAAGAAAAGAAACATCCTTCCTGCTGAGCAAGGTCAAGTCTGCTGCAGAGGGAGTGATGGTCTTCCCAAGACACAAGGTCTGGCATTGATGGCATCTGACCATGGAGAACTTCCCCAACATCAGTCTGTTTTTCACACTTCCAATCCCTAATGATTCTATGATTCTAACTGGAAATCTTCCTGATTATAAACTAACCAGTTTTATGTATTGAAGTCTAACTGTATTATTTTTCCTCATTTTGTTTTTATTTTTCCTAACAGATCATATTCTCACACCCATCTGACAGCATTGCTTTGCTCAAGGGAAATTTTTCAGAAAACTAGACTTCAGTCACTTCCCCAGTAAGAAGAAATGGTAGTGGCTGAAAAGGTATCAATATTTCATTGGGTCTTTGTTCAGCACTGGTTTTAGCTTTTCTTAATGGTACACTTTACCAGGCAGCTTTTTCATACATCATTAAACAGCAGCTATAGAACTCGTGCCCCGTTTCTGATTTACCGTAGATAGTAATGTTTAAGATCACATTAAACACCGCACATGCTCTCAGCTATTTGAGCAACATCAGAGTAATGAACAGTCAATAGTCTTAGTAAATTAGGACCCTTTGGAGCTCTCGTTACTGAATCAAATAAGTATCCCTGGTCCTCTGGTGAAGGCAATTCTAATGTGAAATAATGAATTTATTGTCTAATCAAAACTTAGGGGTTCCTTTTCCCTCCTGACTTGCAAGAGTAAATTATATAAATTATGTAGAATAGATCTAATACTTCCAGCACCCAACTCCTACAAGACACTGCTGAATAAATTCCACAAGGTCCAGCCGCACGCTAATAAAATCTATGAGGGAGATGAAGATAGAAGAGCTGTTGTGGGGTTACAGACATTCAGACAAGGAAATAGGGTCTGAGTTCTCTTTCCAGTTCTGCGAGAGACTTCAGACATACCAACACAGAAGTTATTTGTACCTCTGCCTCCTCTCTGCCGTGAGAGGGTATTGATGCTTCCTAATCTCAATCTGCTTTTCATAGTATCTGTGTAGTAACGTGGGACAATTTTTTTACAGGAAGGCCCTAGCACCACTAAGTTTTCATCCCTGATGTCTAAAAATGTTGCTGTGATTACCTGCAAAAGTTCTCTTGACTAGTAGGAAATAGGAGCCTGGAATCAAGATAAAATACAATTTATCAGCAAATAACATGCAGATTCCGGCCAAGATTTTCGAAACACAGGAGGCTACCACTCATGTCCCTGAATCTAAAGCTGGCACACGTCTTCACAGCTGCTGATCCACCAGTGGCTTCCAAGTCAATGGTACCTCAGTAGATGTCCAACTTCATGTTCCTTTTTTAGAATTTTTAACTCATACTCCCTACGCAGTTGTGAAGAGCTCAGCATTTGCATTGATCTCCATAGAAACAATACAAGGCTCTGAAAGAACAAACTGTACCATACAATGTAGAAAGCAGATGCTTTAGGGAAGCTGTGCCATCAGCCTGTGGGACAATAACAGAGGTAATAGAATTTATGCTAAAGTTAGAGGAAATTGTGTTTGCCTTGTCTTCCATTTGCAAAACATATCACCTACCCATAATGTCATTAGCCTTTTAAAGTGCTCTACGATTCCTTACCACGAAAGCACTGTATTTTTCTAAATGAAAATTTATGTTTCAGAAGAACAGCCCTGTGATGCAGCCTCAATAGTCTTTGCAAGTCACTGTTCTTATTACTATCACTCTCTTAATCAAGATTGCCAGATCATACATAAATAACAGTATGACATGAGGGATGTAAGTAAAGGTTTAACTGTGCCTGAGTACCATTTGAATTTAGCACAGAATATTTTTTAATCTTTTGTGGGAAGGGCAAAGTTTAAAAGCCTTTGAGTCAGGTTCTCCAGACCTTCTGAAAATCCCCGTATTGGTTTTTACCTGGTCCCAGCAGATGACAAACAGCTTGGGAACCACAAATGGGGTCTTTTGCACTTCAAGTCAATCTCTCAAGTCTTGTACCCCAAACCAGCATGAAGCATGAGATACACAGTTCACGCTTTGGGGGGGGGTCTCACAGAGCCTTAGGGCAATGCTCATTGGGTATTCTTCTGTCAAAGCCATTGGCCGATGAAGTTTTCTTCTTGTGTGACACTTGAGTGAATGAGACACACTTTTAACTGGGTGGTGTCATTAGGGACACAGGTACAGCCCTGTTGTAACCCCACAGCTTTCAAACAGGAATTTTCACTGAGATTGGGCACTTCACAAACCTGGATTTCACTGGAAATCCCAGACGAGCTGTTTGTTATTAAATGCACAAGACTACCTACAGTTCAAGACATCCCAGTTTTGTAGTTCATTCAAGATAAGGGCCAAAATTTTCATTTTTAGAAACCCTGACCACTGCTTTGTTCTCTGCATTGGCATAATCTCTTTTGCATCATATTATGCTCCCAAAAAGTCATGTGTTTTCTTACAGCCTACCCACACCACAAGGTGGCTGAGCTCACTTCTCTTCCCCTTAAGGAGTAGCTTATTAAGAGGCTGGTGATGCTGATGTTTCCCAAGATACCCCTCACTGCACATTGTCCCTTTGAACCAGAAGTGGTACTGAAGAGAACTGCATAAGAAGGTATTTCTGCCATGCCGGTTGCAGATCTGGGCTTGGATAATTGCAGGACCCTGTGCACAGCAATGATTCCAACTTCCTGCTCATGCCCGAATCCTGCAAAGATACATCTTTGCAGACAGCTGTTGGTCAGCGCTGGATCAAGTGGCCCACAAAACAGCTGTACAAGAGTTGGCACATTCGGGACCCTGAGTGCTCACTGTTCTATTAATAGCAATAATTATCTCAGACTAACCCATAAGGAAAAATCAAGCTGGTCTTTGGTTTCTTTAACAGTAGAAACAAAATAAACAAAAAAAATTCTCTACAAATACCCTTTATTACCTGAAAGGCTCATTCTTTTTCAGGGCTCTTCCAGAACCACTAGCATTCTTCAGAGACTATGACTCCTGGCATGCAGAACATTGATTTTGAATCCCCTTGGCTTATGCAGACATGCAATTCACAGGAGAAAATATAGGAGGTTTCTGAACCTTTATTGGTAGGAAGGTTCCAGTTTCCTTCATCCTAATTCATAAATCCATATTTGCTCTTCATCTGACAGGTCTCTGAAGGGCTTATATATTGTTACAGGACTATCCAAGGTTCTACATATTTCTCATCCTGTTTAGCAATCCCAATTGTATACAACGTTTAAAGTTTCAGATCCATCAAGCTGTCACTGCTGCTATCTGCATGCAGAGAGGTTTTGGCTCAAGTCTGAAGTTTATGTGTGAGATTAAATCAGTGCTAACATCGGGTTCACATTTAATTCTTTACAATAGCCACGTTCTTACAAGATCTGACCTCAGCAAGACAAGAACTCTGGGGGAAGAGTTCTTGTCTTCTCATGAGGCTTGTGAGGTCTGTAATGGTGGAAATCTCCTAAGATACATTCTGATGATTTATCCCATCTCATAAATACATAACAAAGCACAGAAGACACTGGTTGTGTCACTGAAAGCTGCAGGAATACACATCTACAAACCTAAAACACCCACTCTAGAAATGCAGGGAATTACTGGGTTTTGAGAGGGAGAGTCAGGCCCGTTCCCCATTCTAAGGTACCAACACATTCCTGGAGAGCATAATATAGAGTAGGATACAGCATAGTTTTTTTCTTTACTGGCTATGAAAGTTTGATTATTTAAAATTCCTTTTTATTATTGGTTGTAAAATGTTGTTCAAAAACTTGATAAAAAGCAAACTCTAAAAAAAAAAATACTTCTGAGTGAAGTTAATCCACAATCTAAAAGAGATATTTGGGAGATTACTGCACACTCTTTACAGCAGTATTAATTCATTCACTCACTCCAGTTTTAAAGGAATTGGATTCAATTATGTTTCCACCTTTTCCAAGTTTTCTTCCTGTCAGTGTTGTAGTGAATAAATCTGCTGTCAGCAGTGCTTGCAGAAAGAGTGACTCCTAGTGAAGAACTGTCTCAGGAAGTGGTTGAAGTACATTTGCTATGAATATTCAAACTGGCTGCCTGCTCCTCCACACTGTGCTACCCCATCAGAGAAAAGTGATGCTTTGTAGCCTGTTTGGGCAGGCAAAACTGAAGAGCAGACCTTGAACACATGGCACATGCAGGGAACAAGGAAATCACTCATTACTCAGGTAGCAGACACACTCTGAAGAGCCATGGGGACAACTTCTGCCTGCCCGTGCTGTGCCACACTGATGCAAACTGGAATACCATCACTGATGTCTGTGGAAATGGATCATACATTCAGGAGCAAGAAACAAAAAGGTGGAACAAATAAATGTTTTATACCTAATATTTAGTAAAAGCCAAGCCGAAGCATGGGTGGCACAATCTCTTGGTGACTGAGGTGTAGGATCATGATCTTATTTTAAAGGTGCATTTGCTAAAAGCAAGCTCTGCCATTCCTTCATGTTTCTCCAGGGAAGAATAAGGTCTTACATAGCTGCAACACATACAGATGAGCAAGTATCCAGACAAATGTCACAGACACATCTTGGACTTTTCAGGCCACCACAAATTGCCCAGACAGAGGAAATAATGCTCAGGTCACAGTTGCTGCATATAAGAGCAAAGGGGATATTGGTACAAAGAGCCAGATTCTCCAGCTGTTGGGTGCCAGCCCAACTCATAATGGGGTTTCCTAGTTTTCAATCTGACCCACAAATGCCTACAGAGTCCAGAACTATTTCCTCAGTTCAGCCTGTTCACCCTCCTGATGGGAAATGGGGGTGGGTTTAATTATCCAAAGGAAAAGGAAATTTAAATGTTTGTCAGCTAATGATATGCACCTTTATCTCACAGGGTCACCTACATCAAAAGGCATTTTTGGATACTGATGCCCAAGAAAATATTTTCACTTCATGTCTGGCCTAGAACATCTGCTATGAATCACAAACACCAAAGAAACTGAGTAAGATGGAAAAAGCTGTTCTGGTGGGATTTAGCCACTTGCTAGTGTAGTTTAGATCAACCCAAGAAGTCAGCTAGATCATCCTGACTACAAGGAGGCTCCCTTGGGTATCATTGGGTAAACAAGACAGAAACCCCTCCATTCCTTAAACAGTCCTTGTTCAGGAAATTAATCAATGTAGAGAGGAATGAGTAAGAAGGAAACACATGGGTATTACAATGGCTATGAGTTGTTTCAAGAATCGTTTAAATAGAAAGAATCCACTGCTATCACATCCATGGCATTTAGGCTTTCAAAGCACCTAAACTGGGCTGCTGCTCTGATCTGTTCTTTGAATAAACTTTCCTTTTTCTGCCCTTTGACTGTACAGACACCCCTTTTGCACTGTAAGAGGGATATAAGCTGGCTAACATATAATATAGTGTCAGCTTAGTTTGTGCTGTATCTCCTTCAACCATTGAGCAGATCAAACAAGACTGGTGGGCAACTGATTTCTGTTAGCAAAGACAGTTCAATGTAGGTTTGCATCCTCCTTCTTTATCCTTAGATAAATGGCATGACAGAAGGCAAAAGTGCTTCCTGTCCTCCAAGAAAACCTAATGAGAGGAAAAAAAACAAATATGTTCATATCATTGCCAATAGCTGCATTAACTTCAGTTGGAGCGATATGTTCCGGATGAGAGGGACAAGAGATAAAAGTAGAGATATTACCCCTCCATCTCATGCCAGATGGGCAGATTCTTCTCTCAACATGTTCATCAGTGAAGAGCAAGGGTCTGATTCACCTTGCCAAGACGATAACACAGATACCAACCTGAAAGTGAGCTGAAGAGACTCACTTTAACAGGATAGTTCATCCTAAAGCAGACATCTATTTCAGGTTAGATTGAGCCCAGAAGGTCCTTGGTTTTTTTTCTTGATTATGAAACAGGCTTAGGTATGGCATCCCTACCGAAACTTCTACAACAAATGTGCCCAAAAGTAGCTGAGCTGGACGCTATTACAGGTATTATCTAGGTATGAATTTAACATTCAAAGATTAACCTGTGAATTTTGAGTTGTCATTTGTCACCATTATTTTGAAAGACAGGAACACCTAAGGAGTACCCCACATTTTTCATAAATAATACAGAAATTAAAAGAAAGTCTTCTCAAGGTTTGCTTTACTTCTGTTTCCTCTTACTTCTGGCAGAAGAAAATAACTTCTTTTCTTCTTGTAGTGCCTAATTAGCCTATCTTATAAAATCACTGCTTTTGATGATGTCAGCTGGTGAATTAATATGGCTTGTAATATTCTGACATTCCACATTAGACTCAGAAATAGCCAAGAAATACTAAAAGACATAAAATCAGTTTAAAAACAATCATGGCTGTTTTTTCAGATAGCAGTTTCGTAGCTCATGGTTGAAAAAGGCTGGTTCACTACACCAGTATTTCCATGACGGAAAACCAGAGCAAAATAGTAGCAACTTGAGGTACTTTTTTTATTTTATTCACTCATTAAATTCTAGATGTTATCTTGCACTACTCAAGTTCCATTTCACCACATCTCCTTGCAGACAGCCAATTTTATCTTTTTGTTCTTTGAAGAAAAAGGACTGTCTGATTTAACCTTGATTTTGCTTCCTCCCAAATGGAAGAATTAAACCCAGGGGTGATTTGTGGCCACCAACTTGCTGCTAAAAATGCCAAGCATTTAGCAAGCTTGGATGATGATCACTCAGAGCAACAGGCCAGCTTCACCTTGGCATCACTCTGTCTCTGCACTGCCATAATAGCACTTTAATCAACAAGCAGAACTGGCATAAAGCACTGCTGCATCAGGCCCATCATATAGAGTACACCCACTTAATCAGGTAATCAACTTAATCAGGACACTTCCCAAGGAACCAAATTAAGCCTAATGACACCAAGTGGCAAGGGCTGCTGCTTAATTGGGATAGTAATTCTGCTTATGGTAATTGGGATGCCTGCAGGTGATTAAATGGTACTGAGCTAAGAAGAGACAATCTCCACGATGCTCAGAGACTGGTGGCAATTTGTCTCTCCTCAAAAGCCTCTGTCAACAGTAGATCGATAAAACAAAACTTTGAAAACCCTCTCGTTTGAGCATTCTTTGATCAGAGTGTTTCAAGATGGAATAAGGAGAAAAACCCTTACAGATCTTAGGTCTGTCAAAACCCCCCAAACAATAACAAAAGAATCAAAACCAAGCCAAATAAATGCCAAGAGAGATCTTTGTCTGGAGGAGACGTGACTTTTGGTCAATAAAAGCTACTTTCCTTCTGCCTTTACAAACCTGCCTGTAGCTGATGCTTTCCAGCACAACAAGAGTTTAGCGAAATGGAAGCACTTGGACTCATTACAGATGAGACAACATATGTGAGGAGCAAAGGAGGAGGTTCACTGAGCGGCTCCCCATGCTTTGATTTTAGAGCAGGGAAATTAATTATTTGCAAAGAGCAAAGAAAGACATGGCTGAAACCTGCAATTTAAAAATATTTCTTGTAAAAATTACTTATCAGAAAATCTCCAGTTACTACGCAGAGCAGGCAGAGAATCATAGATTCATTTAGATTTGAAAAGGCTTCTAAAATGATTGAGTCCAATCTCTGACCTAACTCTATCAAACCTACCACTACACTATGTCCCTAAGCTCCAGATCTACACAACTTCCATTAGCTGTTTTGAAGTTAAAACCTTTCCTTCCTTTGAAATAGCTGTTAGAAATCATAAAGTTCATCTGGAACTAAAAGCCTGGTTCAACAGCAGCCTGAGAGTCATGTTCTCATGGTGAGCAGATGACACTCCTTAAACTCTCTGCCCTCAGAGATTTACCCAAGTGAAGTATAATCTTGCTTTTTCTACCTTAAAAATGTCAATTCAAACTAGGATTTGCACCCCTGTCTCTCCAAAATGTGTGTGTAAAAGGCAGAGGTTGGGGTATTAAGTTTTGGGGCTAGATTTCTGCTTAAATTCTAGCTCCTGATCACCAATGCAATCTCATCCACCCATGCACATCCAGTAGCAACAGGGTGGGAACCAAGAGCTGGGGACCTTGCACTGCTTTTGCCTTTTCAGCTGTGATCACTTCCTTGTAACCAGAGTTCCCCACCGAGCTGGAGCCAAGGAACCACATGAAAGCTGCTTTTTGATTGCCTGTAACGTAAGCCCATGAGAACTCACACGCGTACCTGGTTTTCATGGCAACTTCCACTGCTGCACCTACCTGGGGAAATCCTCACACTGCATTAGTCATATTCAGCAATCGTCTCATTGTTGGGACTTGCTGATGTACCGTGAATGCAATGCTCCGCTTTTCTTTCAGAAAGGCAGATCTGTGTCCTGCTGCTCAGCAGCTTTTTGTCCTGAGCTGTGCTATGGCTCTTTCATCACATATGTCACGGTTCAGCATGTTCAATGTATGTTTTCAGGCTGTTCTTTACATGACACCTAGTGCTGAATATTACAAAGGATAACTGGGTCTTTCCTCCACAAGTACTTAATCTACTTGTCCCTGATCTATTGCCTTGCCATGTTATTAGTTTCATCAGAGGAATGAAACAAGTGTGTGTGTGTGTGTGTGTGTGTGTGTTGTGAGAGAAGAGGGGGAATTCAGATTCCCATTTACCTTTACCAGTGACTCCACCACTTCTCTGGGCAGCCCATTCCAACACCCAACCCCTCTTTTCAGTGAACAAATTTTTTTCTAATGTTCAATCTGAGCCTCCCCTGGCACAACCTGAGGCCATTTCCTCTTGTCTTATCACTAGTGAATTGGCAGAAGAGACTGACCCCCACCTTTCTATAAACCTCCTTTTAGGTAGCTGTACAGTTGTTTCTTCCTGGGCACTCCATCAGGAATTTCCCTTTCATCCCCTGCTGGTTCTACCAGGCTCCAGGAAGCAACCAGCAATTGCAAAGGTTAACTGATCTTAACTGAAATCTTCCAGTATGGTCAGGGAGGCTAAGAGCACTGTTGCTTTTGTGTTTGCTGGGAGATGTAATTTGCCATGCGAACTCATCGACTCAGCATTCCACATCCCTCCCTCCTTCCTCTTCTTCCTGCTTTGCATCATGTCTGACGAAGCCAAAATCTCACAGCAGTTGCTGGTAAACACAGAGAGGTGATCCCCTCCCCCACAAGCTATTACAAAATACAATAAATAAATTCTAATAAATATATCTTCAAATCAAAACCATTTTGAATTGCTTAACTGAGTGCGTATCTAGTCCTTTGTACACATATTTGTACAAAGTGTTGCCTGTAATTTTAAAGATGCTTGCCTCGGGGAGGTTTCGTTTTTCCATTGAAGTCCCCTTGATTTACTGTACGCAATATGTTACAGCTTCCTTATTTGCTCCTTTGGGACAGTTACTGACAGTAAATCTCTATTAAAATATTCTTCCATATGGTTGCATGAAAATTTTATTGCAGTGAGCCTGAGGCTGAAGGTCACAGCTGAGTAGCTGCAGTTAAGTATTGCAGTCTATGGACTCTGAGGTACATCTGTTCTGGGAGCTAGAGCAAAATTAGAATTTTACTGTCAATAGCACTTCTCCACAACAAGTTCCATTTGTTTACCAGCGCAGGCCCAGCACAAGGCAGCTCCCACCATAGATATGTTAGAGGCTGGTGCGGCCACATGATTTAGATCTTCAGCTCCCATCCAAAAATTACAGAATCTGGAGGTTGCTGGAGAGAGTCCCTAATGTATATTTCATTTAGGAGACATGAAAATTTCATTTTCTCTCACGTGGTTTGACTCTATCACTTGCTTACACGCTTTTTGGCATTGGCCTTCCTGTTCATTGAAAGCTTTCCTTCCTCACATAAACTTTATTGATTATATCAAAGTATGACTTGTATTGACTACCCGCAAACAAATAGATGGCTAGAGGAAAACCACCATGACATTGCCCAACAACAGGGTAAAGAAACTCTCCCCATAATGTTGGCTGGCCATGTGGTTTGGATGCTGTTGATCTGCTGCTCACTAGGTCAGGTTCCTGCTGTAGGATTTGTACCACTTGGAAAGCTGTTTGAAAACAAGGTTCCACTGTGGAGGACCGCAGAGTATCGAGAGTGTTGGATTTCTCTAAACATTACATTTAGCAATTGCTGCCAGGGTCAGCCAAAAGTTAATCTACTGCTTGTATTTGTTTGAAATAAAAAAAACCGAAACATCTCAGCACATTTCTAAGCCCATCTTGTTTGGCCATATGACATCTATCAGAATGGCTCTGAGCCAAAGCAAGCCTTTCCAATATGCAGCATAATTTGGGATTTCCAGAAGAGAAATCAAACCCAAAGTGCATCCGTGATTTTAACCTGCATTAACAACGTTTTTTCAAAAGGTTACAGCATCCAGTTTGATGGTGACGTGGAAAACTGCCAGCGGAGAGATCTGAGAAGGTCAGAGACGGAGGGAGCTTTTGAGACACTAAAGCCCATTACAGAGATGCAGTAATTTGGAAAACAATCAGCAGAGCTCCAGTCCCCCAGGAACTTGGACTGGAGATGCCACAGAAGTGGATCTCACCGCTGGTAGCAGTTGTCCTAACCTCCTGGGATAGAGGTAATTTGCTGAATGCAGCCACCAGGCAGAAGAGCTGGCAGAGAAGGAGGTGGGGACAGTGTGATTTATAGCATCTATTTGCAAACGGGAATCGCCAGTGAAACTTGTATCATGGCTGTGAAATAAGTTTCCTAAACAAGGGGATGTGATGACTGGTTAGCATCACTCGGTATGCGCTGAACGCACCATTTTCTATAGGAAAAGATGAACAACACAGCATGCACAGCCTAAATTTATAATGTCACAGAATATGTGGATGTGAGGCTATCCTGGCAGCCTACAACATTTTTGGCATTTTTTTTAACAATGGCTATTTGTAGATGGTATCTGTGCAAGAACATTTTTCCCCTGCAAGCACAGCATCCAAACCCAGGCATGGCCTACCCAGTTACAATTTCATTCCCAACCTCACTATTAATTGCTCACTTAAAATCATGTGCAATTTACCCCCTCACCAAAATCACAACACATTTCCACACACAGAGTACATCTATGGCACACAGGGAAGATCTGTTCTCTTTTGGTGGCCAAGCTCTAAGGCATGAAAAGCAGTTTGGCTTGATGCCTCATCAAACTGCACAAAAACTTAAAGGTTTCTTCCAGGTAGAGCGATTCTCCGAAGATACTTTTGGGACCGGTGACCAGCTCTCTGGGAGGACATGACTGGTCATTTCATTCTGACAGCACTGTGTTTCAATCAAATGAAAGTTTTGAGCTGGAAAGATAGTGTCTGTAAGCAACTAACTGGCTATAACTTACTGGTTCCCTATGTATCTGACGGGAGACCTTGTTGCTGACTACAACTATCTGAAAGGAGTTTGTAGAGAAGAGGGGGTTAGTCTCTCACAGATAACAACTGATAGGACAAGAGGAAACGGCCACATGTTGCTCCAGGGGAAGTTTAGGTTGGACATGAGGAAAAACTTCTTCATGGAAAGGGTCATCAGGCCTCAGAATCCCCAGGTCCAGAGCGGGGATTGAATTGCTACCCCTGGATGTGGAGCTTTGGGACATGGTTTAGCAGTGGCCTTGGAACAGTTGTGCTAATAGTTTGACTCAATGAGCTGAAGGTCTTTTCCAACCTGAACAATTAGATGATTTTAAATAATACAGAAATGTATATTGCAGTGAAGACACCTATCATGACTTTACAGGCAAGAGTTAATATGAATTAGATGTTTTGGTACTCACAGGCTTGATTAGTTCACTTCAATGTTGTTTTTCAAAGCAGGACAGATATAAACTTGCCGTAATATTTTACCAAAATGGCCATGTACTATGAGGAAGTGAAATGAATTCCTCACTGCTCTCTCCCACGCCTTGACAAGCCAATAAAAATGATATTAGGTGATTAAATGTAGAAATAAAAAAAAGGAGGCAGACATAATGATAAACTGTAATGAAGTTAAACAGCTGGCAGACTCCTTGGTGAATTTGCCACCTGATGACTTGTACTGAGATGCAGGCAATGCCCCCAGCTCACTGATCAGCCAGCAGCCCCTGCTATATGCACTGAACATCTCCTCCCATTCATTAATTGGCTTGATGGAAATGAAGTCTCCTGCTGTAAGGACAGAAAAACATCAATTTCATATGTGTGCATCTGGGGAGAAGAAAAAGTAAGAAAAGAAACAACTTAAATTCTTCTAGAAAACCTACAGCAGTACAAAATTAATGCTCTTGAATGAATTCTAGCTCATTTGCAGATTGGGACCAGACTTGCTGAAACCAGTCTCATCTAAAAGACATAAAGATTTTGCTTCTCTTTAACTTGAGTGTCAAGTTTTGAAACACAGGAACTGGTAGCAGAAAAGACCCCTTCTCACTGTATTCCACCAATAAGTAAGGAAAAAGAAGCTTCTAAATGCATCTTAAGGGAAGGAGCAGAGCTGACAGGGAAGCCAATATCAGCATCACCTGATGTCCCACCACCAACCAAAATTCCATTTCTATTTGTTGGTTGTAACAAATATCTGCAAGTCCAAAGCCAGAGCTGAGGCCACTGGCTACGTTCCCATGACTTAATGTCACACCAGCTCCACATGCGGAACACGCGCAGCGGGTTTGACTCTGCAGAGCCACACACACATATGCTGAGCAGGAGCACCTGTCCCGTCCCCAGAACTTTCCAAAGGAAAGCAGACACTGAAATGTCTGGATGCTCAGATGTGGCTGACATCTGCACCTCCAGAGCAGCCTCCAGCCCCACACGGGATGGGCCATGGGGGCCCCTCTGGGAGTGTTGGGTCTGCCTAAGGTAATTGCTACGCAACAGGATCCTCGGCAAGTTATTAACATGCGTTACAAATCTGAATCACGTCATCTCCCAGCTGTCTCCTCCACCTGCCAGATACAACTTTCTACTGATGTGGCATCCAACATCTGGCATGGACTAGGAGTAAATATGGCTCATTGCAGTGTTTGTAAAGTGAGCTCAGAACAGAGGTCTGTGTCACTGTCTGTGCCTATGCCTGCTTTAAGCCCTTTGTGGAACCTATCCTTTTCCTCATAGAATCATTTAGGTTGGAAAGACAATCATCATTAACCCAACTGTCCCAAGGCCATCACTAAACGATGTCCCTAAGCTCCAGATCTACTCAACTTTGAAACACATCCAAGGATGGCAATTCAACTCCCTTCCTGTGCAGCCTGTGCCTTTTCCAGGACGAAGCTTTTCCTCATGTCCACCCTTGACAACTTGAGGCTATTTCCTCTTGTTCTATCACTTGTTACTCTGAGACCAATCCCCATCTCTCTACACCCTCTTTTCAGGTAAGTGCTAAGCAGCAATAAGTTTTGCCCTCAGCTTCCTTTTCTTTAGACTAACCAGCCCCAGCTCCCTCAGCTGCTCCTCACAAGGTTTGTTCTCCATACACGTCCCCAACCTTATTGCCCTTCTCTGGACCTGCTCCAGCCCATCTGTCTTTCTTGGAGTGAGATGCCCAAAACTGAATCCAGTACTTTCTTCTCAGTTGCTAGCTGGTTGCCTAAATACTGATTTGATTGGTTGGTTGGTTTCTTATGCTTTAGCTGCATTGGTCTATTTTTCTTACAAGTGCCTTTTCCCCCAAGTTTCTTTTCAAAATTTCTCTGCTACTTATCATCAGGCCTCATTGTCATCAACACTGTTCCTGACCCTTGCCCTGGCTCAGCTGTTTTCTCCTTTCTCACTCCTCACTTTCCCCTTTCTGCCTGCTTCCCTTTTACCCTCGTTTTCCCTTGGCTACCCAGTGCTACCCAAACAAGCTACCCAGCAAAGCCCCTTCCCCCTCACCCAGGCTCTTCCCATGAGCACAAAACACAGACGCAGTGGATAGGCCTTAGACATGTGCATCAAAGCCTGATGCGCACAAATAAAAGCAAGTTGGTGACTAACTTATTTTTGCTGCATCTATTAAACACAGTTTAAACTGCCCTGGACATATTTAGGCTGGAAATTAGAAGAAGGTTTATAACCACGAGAAGAAAGACATTCTCTCAGTAGGAGTAGTGGGGGCAAGAAACCTAAATGGCTTCAAGATGGAAGTAGATAAGTGTTTGACAGACATCATATGATGTGGTTGCCTTCAACAGCAGGGGACAGGACTTGATGACTTAGGAAGTTCCTTTCGGTCCCAATTCTTATCTTCCTGTGTGGCCAAATGTCACCCACAGCCGTCTGCAGACAAGACCGATGGAGACAACACACAGGAAAGGCGTCTGCAGGCTCAGTTGCCTTCTCAGCTTCTGCACGTGGTCGTTTTGCAAACTGGGATGCAAAGCAAACTGGTAAGACTTGAGCACCATCACTGCCTCTGGCTGGGAAAACACAGGATCTGCAGCAGTCATTGGGTGTTACCGCTGTGTGTAAGGTTTCAGAGGAACTGACACACCAAACTATAAAGTAAAATGAATCTAAAAAGCAAAACCCAACATCATCTACTAGGTTCAATCATGTCCTTACTTGAGAAGTGTTCACAGCAACTGTCTGCCCACGAGCTCACCAACTAACAGCAACCAAGCCAGAAGAGCTCGAGGAGAAATGTCCATCTTGAGACATGGCTCCAGTTGAGTCGGCACAGCAGAGGTAAAGCATCCCCAGCTGCAAATCCTTCCAGCTCAGCTGGCCCTGCCAGTAGTTGCCACTGCAACCTCAAAATGTTGCCTCAATCCTTACAAGAAGGTTGATTTTAGCATCTTCAGCAAAGGAAATATGAGCTGATGTGTCCTGCAATGGAGGTGGTTACCAGCATGCTCAGACCCTTGCAGTAGCTTCAGCTGCAGAGAAGTAACGTCTTAAGCCATGTTAGCTCACCTGCCCTAAACTGTTCCATGTGTTAGCAGCTGGGGACAATGTGGTCAACAGTGGTGCTTGGAGAGTGTGTTGACATCTGTGAGTCTTCCAGGATCTCCATAACACAACCTGTGAAGCTCTGTCAGACCAGCTTTGCCTGTCATGTGTTATTTGCTCCTCTGTCTGCAGGTCCTTTTGAAGTTTTAAAAGCTTTTGGGTTTGATAGTAAAAGGCTATTTATGTCTGGCCCATGGAAACATCAAGCCCTGGATTGTTCCATCCATAATAAAATATGTCTTTCAGTTTGATTTATTTCTCTCAGTTTACTTTGCCTTAAGTTGGCAGCATTTTCTGCTTTGGACTTTGCTGATGGCCTTACAGTTCTTTTTTCTGTTTTGGGTCAGTCAGTCCTATGTTTGCTATTCCAGCTCCAGGACTATATTGAAAATGACTAGGAGTTGTAGTGTTTGAAATCCAATTATTTACAGCAGTGCCTCTACTTGTGAAGGCATTTTCAGTAAAAATTGTCTGAAAGCAGACACATGGACACAATTGAAGACATGTTTTTAAAGTTACTTGTCAGACCAATGAATCCTTCTGGCCACTCTGGAGCTTTTAAAGGTTTACTTTTCTATAGCCAAATTATATTTAATAAAGAAAAAAAAACCCAAAACCACAACACCAAGCAGGTTTCGAAACACAACCCTGCCATGTGGGACTCCAGCAGGACAGCCAGGCGTAAGGGAGGGAAGGTTGTGGGGGCAGACCCAACTCCCACAGCACCCAGTGCCATCCTCTGTCTCCCTCTCCTGTCCGCTGTGCTGCAGGGACAGGTCTATGATCTCCCTGTGGCCAGGGCTGCCATGGGTTAGAGGCAAACACGGACAGCCCACGTTCTCTTCTCCCCTGTCAAAGTCTCTCCAAGTGTCTGCGAGGTGTTTGCAAGCCTCCACATAGCACCCAGGGATACGGCGCTAGGCTGGGTGGATGAGATATTGTGGCACTTCCCAAGTGAAACATTTTGCCCAGTGCAGTTTGTTTTCCTACCTGTGATGTGAGAATGAAGACACCGGGCTGCACACAAGGGCTTTGAGAACTGTAGCCGGGCTCTGATGTTTCCCAAGGAGATGAAGCAACCCTGAAACTTCACCTAAAGGCTCTCAAGTCCGTTGCTGTGTTACAATGACCTTTGTAAATACAAAAGCCCAGACAAAATGTAGTGAAATGCGGCAAATGAAGTTCTCAGAAGAAAATAAGAAATGTCATTGGAACAGCTGGCTGGAAACAAGCACAATAAAATGGAGGCATGTGCAAAGTTTCCAGGCCTGCACAGGACAGTATGTGTGACTACACCTTTCTGGAAACATGATGTGATGTTCACTGAAGGAAGATTCTTTGTTATTTGTCTTTATGAGCTTTAAATTGTTTGCTAAAGCTGCCTCTTCAAAGTGCTCTTTCCCCTGACTCCTGCTACAGAACCTAGGAATCACCAGGGTTGAAGGCAGTTTTTGAAAGGGGTTTTCATTAAAATATTCTTCATGTTGGCTGGCAAATTCCTGAAGTCATGGGAGCCAGTAAAAGGCATAAATCCTTGGACACACAGACAGAGTGGCCAAAATTCAAATGGATACCAGAGTTGTCAAAGCTCTCCCAGCTGACTGGGGACAGAGCCAGACCAGATCTCCAGCCTTTTCACTCCTGGAGTGATGGGATGGTGCAAAATCCTCACAACAGAAGTTCCCAAACTCTCAGAGCACTCATCTCCCAGTGAGAATGAACACCAGACCTACACAATTCCCTCCAAGTACAACTGTCTTTAATAACTGCATATTTCCTTCCCTGAACCAGCACGCTCTTACATGGGCCAAGAGAAAAGGAGAAGCATGGAGGCTGGTGTATCTGCTTCATCTTTTATCCCTTCTGCCCGTCTGGCAGACAATGAGCTACACGCCTTTTAACATTGCTTTTGCTTCTCAGGGACACAATAAAGAGAAAATGGACAGAAGTATTTGAGCAATCTCCAAATAAATTTCATGTCCACATAAAAATATGAAAATGTGCTTTAAGGTCAGAGAACACTGGTTTAACCATGCTGGTAACAAAATCTGCCATGTCTAGACTGGCTCTAGAGCAATAGATCTAGCTGCTTTCCTAGACTACTTCCAGTATAGATCTGACCAACAGGCCAGAGCAACTCCTTTAGCTATTTTATACACCACACACAGTAAATCACGGAGAGCAAACATCCCAGTGACACAATCAGCCACAATAGCTCCATTGGAGCACTCAACAGTTTATCACACCAGTGGGGATGTCACATACACACACACACACACACACACACACACACACACACACACACACACTCTCTTAGAAAGTCTCCGAGATAAACACCCGTGGTTTAAAAATCCTTTAGTGCACACTTTGAGAAATATTGTAACTTCATCCTCTTTCTCTTTACCCTTATTAATTACTATCCCATTAAGCATCTGCTTGACAAACTTCTAGCTGAATCATTCTGAGAAATGAGGATGGGGTTACCTGTCCTTTTGACAGAGAATCTACCACAGAGAATCCAAGGGATAAGGAAGTGTTTTCTCTTGTCAGGATTTATTATTTATTCTATTATTTATCACATCATGGGATCATGAATGAAAGACTCCCTTTGCTTGCAGTTGAAATCCTACCCTGAAGCATTAATATGCTGCTTTTTCACATTCCATGCTTACTGCTTAATTTGATTTCTAATGGTGCATGTTACCACTGTTCCATTAAAGTGAATGGAAAGTGTCCAAGTGGACACCATGGAAGAAACTGGGTCTTTGTCTCCAAAAAAACAGGCAAAATTAAGCTTCTCAGAAAAAAATTTATCACCACATGCTAAGCCCTTGAAGATAACATACCCAGTGTTGAACCCATAACTGTATTACTAGGAGCAGTGTGAAAAAAAGGACCATGACTCAGTGTTTCTAGTGTTACATTTGACACAAGAATGACTCCTAGATTTCCTACAGAAAGTGGCATAATTGGCTACCAGCCCCACCTGTTACCTCTCCCTATCAGGCTTTTTCAATCCAAGAATAACTTGGGGTGTCCACTTTGAAGAAGCTGGATGCAATCTCAAAATTCATGGGCTGAAGACTGAAGCAAACAATTGACAAAGGCAAATGTGCCATAAATACCACAGTCTTGCCTTCCTCTTTTATTGACCTGACAAATCAAAAAGACCCCAGTATGCTCAATATGAAATGGATACACATTTACATTAACATGTCAGGGAGCTGAAACTCCAGCCCAAGTCGTTGTCTTTCTGAAGTAATAGCATTGCATCAGCAATTCCGTTTACTCAATCCAGGGCTGTTTTCATTTCTTGCTTGTTTTGCTATATATTTCTATTCAGGGAACACTTTCTCAGCAGCTTTTAGTCACTTCTTAAATTCATTTTATGAGGAGACAAAGTCAAATCACTATTACTTAATTAAGACAATTGTGAAGCCTTCACTCTGACTACACAATAGCTCCCCTAATCTTGCAGAAGGATGCATGACTTCATTATTGAGTATATTGTTTCCTATAAACTTATAAAACCCCTACAATAACAATCCCATCAGCTGAAATGAAGTTATCTGAGAACAGAATTAAACTCTAAATGACCCTTTGCTCCACTCCATAGACCTCTATTAATAATTCTAATCTAATCAGTACTGTTGCAGCCCATGCCAGGCACTCTGCCAGGAGGTCCTACCACAGTCCATTTGATTCATTCCAGCCCAGAGCTAGATCCTCTGGAGAAGACGCATCTTGCACAGAGCAGCCACTGGCTGACTTCCTCTCCTGTTATCTTTTAGTGGCAAAGTCATGTCCTTGTAACCGATAGACACTTTTCTTTGTAAATAACCCTGGAGTGACTGATAGAGCTTTTGCCAGACAAAGCCTATAAATCGCTAGGCATTATTCATGCCGGGCATGAGAACACTGTGTCAGGGCTGACAAATTTATGGTAGATATGAGCTCACCTCTTCCACAAATATATACTTTCCCAGCAAATTCATCACATGTTTTAATGGCCCCATACTGAATTTGTCAGCTGTCTGTCCCTGCACGTTGTTTCCTTTGGATTCCTGTCAAGGATTGTTTGTTGAAGTCATCTCCCCCTTCCATCCTTCAGCTGCTAGCCTCAGGAAAGATCAATGATGACACATCTATTGATAATATTTTATATTCAACTATTTGGCTCGTAAATCATTTTAACAATGCTGATATGTTTATTGAGTGTCTGCTGGCACTGCAATTATATAGAAAGTGATCTCACCCTAAATCTTGGCTTTGTTGGATTGCTTTTTATTTCTTCCTTCCCACTCACAACCCACTTCATAATTAAAATATGTCACTTCTTATTTTTGAGGTCCTGCATTAGAAGCACCACGAACTTTGGTATTTTAGGGAAGGTGGGAGTCCCTCTGTCTCCCATTGACACCAAATACACAAAAGCATGTACCAGCAGTATGTGAAGACACAGCTTCAGGTCTGCTCAGATTCCTGGTGGAAAGCAGGATGGAAGGTGGTAATAGCAGAAGGACACCACTCTGCTCTGTACCCTGACTCTTCTCCAGGTCCTGTACATCTGCCACCAAAGCCAAAGGGGCACCTCACACAGGAGAGAAGACACTGAAACTCCACAGGGATCAATCATGCAAGAAGACTCAGAAAGATCTTCTCCATTTCATACAAACTGCTTTGCCTGCAGATCTTTATTTTAGATAATTACCGAGAAAAATCTGAAGACTAGAGAGATCACTCATACTCGCGATTTTCCAGATTCTATCCCTAAAAAGTTGCACTTCTGGAGACTCCAACAGTTGTTCTGCTTTGCAAAGAAGGAGCTGCCACTAATGTTCCACTCCTTACATTATTTCACCCTTTGATTCACAACCACAATCACACAGAATCACAGAATTACAGAACATTAGGGATTGGAAGGGACCTCAAGAGATCGTTTAGTCCAATTCCCCTGCCACAGCAGGATCACCTAGACCAAGTCTCATAGGAACATAGCCAAGTGGGTTTGAAACATCTTCAGAGAAGGCAGTTCCACAACCCCCCCCCAGGCAGCCCATTCCAGTTCTCTTGTCACCCTCACTGTGAAGAAGTTCCTTCTTATATTTATATGGAACCTCTTATGTTCCAGCTTACACCTGTTGCCCTTTGCCCTATCATTAGATGACACTGAGAAGAGCCTGGTTCCATCCTCCTGACACCCACCCTTCACATATTTATAAACATTAA
>JAOXOE010000256.1:4875417-4963383 GCA_028565055.1 Phoeniculus purpureus | reverse complement strand
CACCCTTCACATATTTATAAACATTAATGAGGTCACCCCTCAGTCTCCTCTTCTCCAAGCTAAAGAGACCCAGCTCCATCAGCCTTTCCTTATAAGGGAGGTGTTCTACTCCATCACCTTTTAAGCATCAATTAAGCAGTTATAACATTTCTAAAAATAAAAGGATCTAGAGCTTTGCAATTTGTTTAGGACAGTTTTTCTCCTTCATAATCTTCTGTTATGTATATTCAAGGAGAACAAAGAGAAAGCGAGGGAGTGTTGGCCAGCAGGAAAAGTCCCATTTGTTCCTTAAATGCAAAATGTCATCATTCATTAGAGAAGGCTCAAAGCGAGTTTCTCCCAAAAGCAGACAGCAGATGGGATTTACACTAGTCCATCCACTTGCTAAATTTAGTGTCTGCCTTTCTTTTTAATTCCATAAACATATAAAAGGACTTAGCTTGGTATGTGTGGAAGAGTTTTACAAACACATAAAGAAAGATGAAGGTGAAAAAAAAGCCCAGAGAGGTTTTTCATGGAGCTGCATTTTTTTTTTTAAGCATGAAGACTGGCAGAGCTGATTTTATCATTACCAGTGATGGGACACACCTCTTCAAATATGTTTCAAATAGGCAGCCAACTACCTCTGAGGTGTCCCACTAATTTTAAACTTTTATGATCTGCCTTCAGAAGTCTATAAAACAGGACAAAGAACTCTGATGAGAATTTCAGGCCGTACAAAAATATATTGAGAGTATCAGGGTTTTTCCTGGGGTATATTGGCACAATGATGTGTAGATTTAACTTCTCCTGTGGCTTTCCAGATCATGCACTGCTTCTAAGGCCAGATTCAAATTTCATTTATCCCAGTATAATTTCACTGTGTCAAAAGACATTATTTTAGATCTGCATAGATTAAAGCAAGAACACAGCCTGGTCTGGTATTCTGGATAGTAATGGGACCAGTAAAGAAGAGCAGATCTGCCAAAAGGGAAGATATTTAGAGCTGAAGTGAAATTCGGATTGGTATCTGGCTTCTGGGTTTGCAAGGGACACAGACTATTTACTATTTGGATTTCAGAATGTATCTGAAAGTCTTAGGAGAATGAGTACTACAGACAACCAAAAAAATTCCTAGTGCACTTTTGCTTTTGCAAGTTGCCTTGTTCACCCTGAAAATGTTTGAATGAATCTTGGCCAATACTCAGTATTTTTTTTAACAACCCCCCAGCCCAGACGACTTTCATATGTTCACTGGCTTTTCGAAAACATTTTATGGTTTCCTAACTTTGAAAGGTATTTTCCTGTCTCCAGGGCTTCCATTTTCCTCAGTGCTGAAGGCTGAGATACCTTACATCCTCTTCATCTTAATGGAAATTGTGGTCGAGAAGAGGGAAGTCAGGCCTTTCCCACTGGGAATGTAGAAGAACTTCACAGCTTACAGGGGGCTTAGCCAAAATTTGACTGAAGTCAAGAAGAAACTCTCCAATGTTTCTGGTCTCCAAACAACTGTGCATTCCATCACAATGGCTGCAGGCATAAATCAGCTCTGAGTTATGCCTGTCAGATAACCTATGAGATATCTACTGAGCCCCACCGGTGCTCAACAACCTAATTTATGTACACATGTGTGTATAGAGAGATGACAAACTGCAACAGAGAAAATTATAATAATCACAGGTTTCACTCTAAAGTCCATCTCACTGCCATGTGCAAGCAGAGGCCAAACATTCTTATTGATGGTAGGCTCCGAAGATCTGATTAAGCTGCTAAGCACTGTGAAAAAACTGTGGGAACTAGGCAGACTAGGGGTTGAAAATGCCTCAGAAAAGGTCATGGGTCCACCTAACTCTGGGCAGGTAACCACAGCACCCACTTCAGAAACCTAAATCATTTTCAACTGCTTTTACAATCAACGAAGAGTCACAGCATTTCCCAAGACAATGATTTAATTCAAGTTCAGATCCTCTTTTGAATCCCACCACAGAGGTACCTGGGACACACCTTGTAACTGCAAGAAGTGAGGGATGAGAGAACATGCGCATTATTCCGAAATGTGATTTATTGGGATGCTTAAAAGTGTGTGAGGACGTACCTATGGCTTCACCAGGTCTCCTGGCCCTAGATCGGTTCAAATCCGTTTGCATCCAGGGTCTTGTTCTGCTCAGAGAGTGTTGCCTTCCCGAAGGGTTGTTAAAAAAAAAAAAATCATACGGATGCCAAAATTTGGTTCAAACTACTTGCAGGCACTGCAAGTTCCCACAGAGATGGTAATCAGGAGCTAATACAGTCATGGCCATGTAAAATCTGGCTGAAAGCAGGTCCACCACACTTATCTAGCAAAATGAATGGAACAACATGAAGAAAAAAGTTAATGATCCTACATCCTCACGAGTATATCTGATACAGTATCTGGCCATCTTTACTATCAGGGGATCACAAATATCTTGCTCACCATAGATTCCAAAGTATTTCAAGCACTAATGGGGTACTGTGTTTGGTTTTCTCATATTTTTGAGCAGTTTCCTCTCCGTAGTCACAGCAAACCAAATTCTCCAAGAGTGTGAAAAACTCCATTTGCCCAGCAACTTTTAATATCCATTTTAGCTTATTCTGCTAAATTTTTCTGTACCAGTTGGGGTTTAGATACTGCTAATGCTTGTGCACTTTAAAGCATAGGAGTGATGGGGAGGAGAGGATTCATTCCCACATTCACATTGCAGAAAACTGAAGCACTTGCGCAATACTTGTGCCAATTCCGTTATTTTATATTCAAAATGTCATTCTGTTCTTAAGTGTTATCATTTCCTTTTTTCCAGACAGTGACTGTCTGCAAAACACTGGCTTGGAAGGGTTCCATCCCAGATTCTGGGTATTCCTTCTCTTACAGGATGGTTTCTCACCACAAAAACAAAGAAGAAAAGTGTAGAGTTGGAAATTCAGGCACGTAAAATCCAAGGACGTTACTAGCTATCAGCTTTAGTTTAATTACTGATCTTCACCCGCACATTTTCCCAGAACTAGGCTGTGGAGGAACTGGCTGTCTGCACACACTGGGTTATCTGATGGATCTCCAACAACTGCTTATGAATGGGCTTCTCCAAGCAGATGCAAGCTGTGTTTGATTTAACTTGATGTATATTTATGTGACAAAATCTAACACGGTTGGACTTCGTGCCATAACCATAATGTTTGCATAGTTACACCTGGGGAGGAAAGTCCTCCCACTAAAGCACTGACAGGATGCCAGTGGCAAGAAAGTTTACATAATAAAATTGTGGTTTAAAGGATTTATGCATCTGTCAGTAGAGCAGTGATGACATTCCTCATTTTCAAGCAGCTTTGGCTGCAAGTAAAAGATTAAGGATAAGAAAAAATAAGAGCCCCTATAGACAGGTAATAGTGTGTTTTGTTCCCACACCATTCCCTCCTCCAGCAAGGATCCTGAAGGGCTTTATTGGGAAACTGTCTTCTACATGGCCTTCAGCACTGGTGAGGCTCCACCTCGAATCCTGAGTTCAGTTCTGGGTCCCTCACTCCCAGAAGGACATTGACGGGCTGAAGTGGGTCCAGAGAAGGTCAGTGTTGCTTGGGAAGGGTCTGGAGCACAAGTGCTGCGAGAAGTGGCTGAGGGAACTGGAAAGGTGTAGTCTGAAGAAAAGGAAGCTGAGGAGAGACCTTCTTATGGTCTACAATTACATCAAAAGAGGTTGAAGCCTGGTGGGGATTGGTCCCTTCTCCCAAGGAGCAAATGACAGGACAAGAAGAAACAGCCCCAGGTTGCACCAGAAGAGGTTTAGGTTGGCTATGAGGAACAATTTCTTTCTGAAAAGGGTTATCAAGGCCTGGCACAGGCTTCCCAGGGCAGTGTTGGAGTCTTCATGCCTGAAGGAGTTGAAAAGACATGGAGACGTGGTGTGAGGGACATGGGTTAGTGGGGACCTAGCAGTATTGGGTTAATAGTTGGACTCAATGATCTTAAAGGTCTCTTACAACCAATATGATTCTGTGATTCTGGATGTAGACAGGATAGTGTCATTCATGCCATCCAGCATGGACAGATGTGAACCAATTCATGCAGAAGCATCAAGAACAGAGCAGCGGTTACCATGGCACTGGGCCCACGAGCACCACAAAACACTGAGTGGCTTCTATACAGATTTGGGCCTTCTTCTCCCCTACTTTGCTCTCTCTCTCCCTTAATGGCCAAGGTGTGCAGCCCTGGAGATCAAGAGGAAGGAGGTGGAGCCGCAGGAAAGCACAACTTATCTCTACCTTGGCACCAACATCAAGAAGGCTTGATTTTCAAAAAAGCCTCAAGCAAGAAGAGCCCAGATTGATTTCTGTGCTTTGACACACACCCAAGAGCAGTGCTGAATGCTCCTGGTTTTGAAACTCTTGGCTAGACCAAATGCCCCTTCCTTGACCAAGCTGTTCTCAGACCCTGCAGTCAGCACAACTCAAGCATCAACACAGAGCTCTCAGGAAAAACACTGGTTTTCTTCTCTTCCAGCTGCCAAAGCGAGTGCCAGAAACTACTTCTGGAGAGGCAGAGCATGGAGAGAAGGAGATACAAACAGAAAGAAGTCAAGGAAAAGGTTGTTCAGTTCAGTGTCAGGCAGCACAAGAGGGATATAGGAGAACACACTGACTCCTGACTGGCCAAGCTTCTCTGAATCACCACCTTGGGGAGGTGAAAATCTGCACTGCAGGAGCTCAGGGAAAACCCATGTGGCAACTCAGTTCTCTTTTTAACTGGTAAAGTACAAGTGTCTGGAGCTTTCAAACCTCTGCAGCCTAAAGAAGTATGGTGAGAGGAGAGATACTGCAGGAATCCGAAGCAACAGAGCAGGCTGATGGCAAGAGGCAAAGTGCTGAGACTAGGCTAATGGCTTTAATGGAACCCTTCCTCATTCGCCCTGGCACGGCACCTAGCCCACGGTATCTGGGTTTGCAGATGGATCAGCAGTGGTAGACATGCAGCTGCGTATACTTAACACATGGGGATCTTATTATCTCTTTGCTGGCTGGCCAGCAGCAGGCTGATTTGGGAGGCGATTGCTCACAGTTGTAGAGAGAGAAAAATAGAGAGTAGCTCACAGTCATTAATCTTACACAACAGGCTGTGCCGTGTTAGAGCCAGGACTTCTACTCTCCTGCATCTGTCCCTCCCACCAGCCCTAAATCGCTGCTTCTCAACTCCTCCTCACTGCCAAGAAGAAAACTGTCTGGGTTGGAATTAGATACCACAAGAGCACAAAGAGCCCTGCTGCACTGAATAACTGCTACAAATATTTACTGGTTTCAAGACTCTTACAAGCTTTTGGTCTGACCATTGAGCAGCCAGTGAAGAAAAAGAAATAAAGCTGAGAGTTTTGATGCTGGTCATTGCAATGTTCAGGCTGACAATCAACTTCAGGCTCATGATAAGGCCTTCTTTGGTGGAGCACTATTCCAGTATGACTTGCTTGGCACCAGACACCAAGCAAAGTCAAAAAGGCTTAGGTCCTCATTTAGTGGTTCATTTCCCAATATCAAATAGGAAGATCAAATCACTTTCTGTAAGTGATGCTAATTTCCAGTCAAGCAAGCTGGTACCCTTTGGGAAGTGTGTTTTAGAAGATACAGCTCCTCAGTTACCTGATCACTGAGTAGACCAGGTTTGTCTGAATGGTCACTGTCAGGTTTGCAGTAAACACCTACTGTGCTCAGACGACACTTTATTTTCATAGAATCATAGAATGTACTTGGTTATCTTAAAATAATGGGTTCTGAATGGTAAGATATTTAACTTCACTGTATCAAGTGATGAAGGATTTCTTCTCCTATCGTGCAGCTGGATACAGAAAATATATGTCCAAGAGGTATGGAGGGGTGAGCAGGCATTGTGAAATGGTCAGTCATTGAAACATTCAGGATGACTGAAAAGCAGAAACCAGTCATACCTAGAGGAAAAGACAACCAACGTTTAGGAGGCAAGAGAGGGGTGAGAAATCAATAAATTTGCAGCTAGAAGTGAGATGCTTTCAGTGAAAACAGACCACTTCGAAGAAAAATAATTAGAATTGGTGTCACGCTTGGTAAATCTTTGGACCACTTGCAGTTATCTGAACCTTCTCAATCTTTTAATTGCAAACTTGTTCCATTACAGACTATGTCAAAGCCAACAGCCTAGTATCCCAACAAACACAACCATACCTCTAAAATAAACATGATTGCAAGAGAGAAGTGCAGCAGGAGAGGAGGCCTTGAGCCATATTCATGTGTGGAACAAGAGAACATTTCCCCTACCTGCCAGAACACCCACCTGCCTTACTGAGACTGAAACTCAGCAGAGGTAGGAGGAAGAGTGACAACAGCTGATTACAAAGAGCTTTGTATGGTAACCAGGCCCACCATATCAGCCAATATTGCACAGTGAAGAAGTCACATTCTAGGGGCACATTAGTCACAAAATACCATATGAATATATACCTTGTGCTCACTGTCATTGATGAAGGCAATGGCCTCTTACTGATTCAGAAAACCAATTACTGATGGAGAAGAGAGGTTTATTTGACAGGGACCTGACATTCATTACAGTAGATGGTGGTGCAGTAAGTGAAAGGACAGTAAGGGAAAGAGTTACACTAATGTTCATGTGCTATTGGTTAGCATCATTTCATAATTAGGTCACTTTGGGAGCCTTCTGGGTCACTGATGGTAGAACAGCAGCCAAATCCTCCAAATGAACCTGCTGTGACAGATGCCCAAGTTGCTGTCGTGTACACACACTACAGGTGCTCAAGAAGAAACAAACCTTACAGCCTATAAATATTTTAGCTATGGGAGATGAATAATAAATCAGCAAGAACAACATAGTGACATGAACTCACGTGAAACTATACCACACACTGTGAACAATATGGCCAACTGCATTAAAGCAGGACATTTTTAAAAACATCCTCAAAAGCTGGTAATCCATCTTTTTGACTCGGTTTCATGGCCACCTTATATTCTCTCCCTCTACTCTGCTCTTGTGAGACCTCAGCTGGAGACCCACACCCAGTTCTGGAGCTCCCAGTAGAACATAAAGGAACTGCTGGAGCAAGTCCAGAGGAGGCCACAAGAATGATCATAGACGGCTGGAGCACCTCTCCTGTGAAGCCTGGCTGAGGGAATCGAGGCTGTTCAGCCTAGAGAAGAGAAGGCTTTAGGGCTCATTGTAATGACTCTTTACATTTCTTTAGTTTGATGGGTTAATTATTGCCTATCGCACTTTATGGCCTCTCTATTGTGTTTTGCTTCCCATCAGCTATCCAAGGTGATATGAACTTTGCACTATTGACTTTTCTCACTCATCTAGGGAGGCTGCCATGGAGAATTAAGCTACTGACAAATCAACAGCCAACACGCTGAACACGTTCCTGCACGTCATCTGTCAGAATGTGGGAAACCTTTGTATTAGAGCTCACTGTCATTTCAAGCTTTGCAAATGTAAGTAAAGGAAGGACACTTCACTCTGTAGCTTAACCAAGTCTTTTTAGAAAAAGTTCAAATAGCAGAATTAAATGAATGAATCTCAGACTTTCTCTGATAATTTTAATCATCTCAATAGGTACAGTTTTTGTTTCCAGAAATTACTGTTCTCATTAGGTGGGACTGAGCACATGAACTGGGCAGAGATAATTAATACAGTGCTAACTGCAAGAAATGATGAATAACAATTATTTTTCAAATGCACTTAATAAATGTTAATTTGCTTCATTTTCTTCTTATTATTCCAAAGTGTGGGAACTATTCTTATCATCTAGATAATTAGCCCATCAAACCTGTCTAACTTGTGAGTCAGTACAGTAACTCTCCTTAGTATAGAACCTCTATTATATAAAAGATGCAAACTGACATACAGGATTTCTGCATGACCAGAAGGTATACAATGACAACATATTTACTGTGATGCAATAGGTGAAATTGAGATCTGTTCTGTTGCATATCTCAAGGCTGCCCTCCCCTCTTTGCTAGCCTGATGTATTAAAAGCTTTTGTGGATTTGGGATTCAATCATAGGTTCAGTTTTAGCTTGTTGCACTCTGGATTTGTCCAGGGGTAAATATTATTCTCTTAACAGAAAATAGATCTCTTAATGTACCATTAAAAATATCTCCTTGTGCTTCTCCTTGAATGTTTTCTCAAATTTTAATGAAAATGTAATTTCAGAAACATTTTCTTCTCAAAGCTGTTCCACTGCCAAGTAATAAAATATGTTCAGCTGCTTCTTGTTGCTGTGGTTGTTGTCAGAGCAGATAATGAGCCAAGGAACTTGCACTATACGTCCTATTCCCATTCCCCACTGGAGAGCTTAAGATAAGTTCCTCCAACGAGGGTTATGGAGACAGTGTTGGGAAATGTGGGAGCTGGAGGTAGTATCGGACAGCCTAGAAAAGCAAAGGAAAAAGCTCCATATTCAAAACTGAGGCTTCGCAGATCCAAGTCAACTCCCTGCTTTTTTTCAATAGCATCATCTATTGCTTAACTTCAGGCTTGTGAGGTGAAATTCCTCAGCTGTCTATTCGGGTTATAACAGAACTCACCTTTTTCCCGTCACTTGTTTCACATCAACTGATAAATCCATCAAATGATCAGATCACTTTTTGTAATGAACCAAATTTACTTTTTGACAGCTGGGCTTTGTCCTCTCCTCCTATTTTGCAGATTGCAAATGCATTTAAATTATTACTGTTACAATAGTGCAAATCCAGAAGGCCCCTGAGACCTTGCATTAGCCAACTCTATTAATTAAGCTACATGGTGCCATGCAGTGGAAACTTAAAGCTTGTCATGGTTGTGACCTCTACGAAAAGACTAAGAATTTCAGAGTAGGTCTGACTTCAAGCTGTCTAAAAATAAGGCAAACCAGACTGGTGATCATCTGCACTCTCAAAACAGGCTGAGCGGACAGAGAAAGCCTTTCCAGAGAAAAGCATATGTGTAAGATAAGCGGATGGGACCTGCCAGGTATGGTGTATGTCCAAGACCATTACTATTATTATTGCATTCTAAATTATTTTTTTAATTCAGTGGCTCCTCCGGAAGTGGCACTAGATTGAGTAGTCAGCATTATGTAGGAAGCCAGTGTCAGGCAGAGAAGAAACCAAGGTGTAAGTGCCTAGGAAGGATAAACTTGGTGATGCCAACCTGTAGTTTTATTTCCTAAGCAAAAATAAAGTCTCTTACAACCATCAGCTGAACACTATCCCCTTGTCTTGATCTCTATCCATTTTGTACTTATTTCTCTTTCCTCATTCCCTTTCTACATACCTCCACCTTCTTCCTTCCTCCTCTATTCACTCTATCCACTCTTCCTTCACCAGTAATCATCTCCTGCAGAAAGATCACTGCTGGATTTAATTTGCCAAAACAAAAACAATCCAAATGCTGTGAAAAATGTCTGAAGAAGCTCTTATGAGAAGAAAGTAAATTAAAAAGTAGTCTGAATAGGAAAAGGAAATAAAATTACTAAGATGCATGACAAACTGTCCTAATGTCTCTGAAGATCTCTCTCTCTATCTAGAAGTCATCTCAGGGAATCAACAGAAGAATGATTTCTAAGGACTTTCTGCATGAATCCCTCACTCTGTCTTCATTTCTGTTATTTCACATTCTCATCTCTCCCTGGCAGTGCCTACATGCTTCTAATCTGGAGCTCTGAATGGAACCCTGAATTTATGCAAGGCTTTTGGAAGCAAAGACTGATGAAACCCTTGTGAGAAAGTCTAATGTTTTGATGTTGGCTTTATACCTGCACCAGGATGGAAAAATCAGAATGGCTTCCCAGAGGAAACTCTGATTTTGTGATGTGAACAGGAGTCTCAAAACTCTCAGTGAAAACACAGCTGCAAAAAGAGACCCCCCCCCCCCCCAACAGAAGCCAGGGAGGTGCTATGTAGGAGAGAAAAAAATCCAGTAAATAACCAAAAGCAACAAGTAATGGGAAGTCAAAACAACCAACAGCTCCTTCTGATTTTGAAATCTCTCAGGATGTGCAAGTGCTCAAGCAGAGCCACAAGCCAGTGCTAAACTGACCTGAAAGGAAATATGTCGCTAGTCACACAGAAAAGTAAAACAAACCCCAGTTTTCTTTCAGAATTTTAAAACAGAAAGATGTTTCCTGATACATTAGCTCACTAGAAATACATTAAAATCACTACAAATCTTACACTAGTCCATGCTGAGTTTATAAACCACATTCCCAGGTCTGGTATCCAGGAGCGGGTGGGGAAGATGCTGCTGTATGGACCCATGTGGGATCCAGGGGAAAGGGAATGGAGAGACTGTCCCATCCGCTTCAGATGACAAATGGTGGAAGCTTCTGAGTTTGTCACAAGATCTCTTCCAAAAGAACACGTGAGCCCTATCTCACATCTGAGTGACAGTCTTCAGGTGACTTCTGCAGGGTTGGTCAGCCCCAGATCTGTGCTTTTTTAAATGAGTACACACAAAGTATTCAACTGTTCTCTTTTATGTATGAAATAATATGCAGTAAAAGACCACCGTTACCAAATGCATTCCTCTGCCCCTTTCACTAACTAATCACCAAAAATCTAAGGCCTTCATCTTTACCCCTTTGACCTCCCCTGCAACTTTGTCTCTGTCTTGCGATCTAGAGAAGAAGGGGGCCCTGATTAAGAGGGATGTTGGGACACTGGTCAGTACAGAGCCAAGGGTCTCATTTCCTTCTGCATTAATATCTCACTAGTGTTAATTGCAGTTATGGGTGAACAGGCAATAGTGGAGAACAGAGGCTGTGAGTGCTTTGCCGTCGCTGATTACCTCACATCACACATTCAAAATGAATTTGCTTGCCCTGCAGTCTTTGGGTCAGAGGAAAAAAAAACTCGAGGGATAAAAAAGCCTGTTGGTACTGACAGCTGCTCTTCAAAGGTCAAGGATTACAATAGTTGGAGCAGCGCAGGTCAGGGCTGATGTGAACCGCACAGCGAAACCTCTTCTTGCCCTTCCAGTAGCTTGGCTGGAATGACTGTTATCTGTCCGTCTCTCTTTATAAGCTTTGAATTCACATTAAATTAAAAAATAAATGTTTAAAAAGGGAAAAATAATAAAGCAAATAAACAATATTTACAGTGTAATCTCTCCTGTGCACACACCTCTTCCAATCAGGCAGCTATGAAAGCTGTCCTCCCGGCAAGATAAACTATCAGGTTTTAACAAGGTAGATGGATGCCTTCATACATTTTTAAGCTTGGGACAGAATATATTTTGTGGTTTATTTATAATGACATCAATTACACTTGCTTCTAGGCAATAATTCACTCCTTTATAATTATTTATGAGTTGATTTTTACTTTTTTGAAATTGTTATGTTTTTATTGATGTGTTTGGTTAACAAACACTTAAATGACATGGTCAGTTGCTTTGCAAGATGCTGGAGAACAGCAAAATCAATATGTTCTGCACCTGAGAACAATCTTCTTAGTTTCATAGTAATGATTCCCTGAGCAAGGTCCCAGAAGCCTGAGAGATAATTGCAATTCCACATAGTCAACAGTCTGCTCAGATCTATATAATCACTGTCTTTAGCTGCTTCATTTTATTTGGTTTTGTTGTGTGTGATCTTTACCATTAATATCTCTTTCTCTGTGATCTCCACTAGCTGCTTTTTTTCCTCTCCAGCCCTTCTTTAGCTTTCCTTTTAGAGCTTCACCTCTGCTGAACACAGACTCCTGCACTGAGCAGAGCGCTGTTAGTTAAGTAGCTGCTTTCTGCCACTCCATTTACCTCTGTTGATTGCTGCCTTTGCAGAATGAAAGTTTGTGGTGCTCTGGATAAACATTTTTGAAAAAAGAAGACAAAATAAGGCTCAGTGTCAGATAATTTATCTCATTCGCTGCTTTAATATGCAGAGTGCAGAATACAGAGGGTTGTTAATGGAATCATCTATTCTACAGACCCTGTGTGCTGGGAGGCCAATGGCACTGAACACTGAGGGATTGCTCCTCTGGTCAAGAAGCCAGCAAATTTTTATTCATGTTGCAAGGCCTTTAGAGATGCAAAAGAGGTGGCATTTCAATCTCCAAAGAGACTTGTGCTCCAGATGTGGCACTGAGTGTTTTCAAGGACAGGTTCTTAGGGCTTTCTTAAAACGGTGACTGAAGCTTTAGCATATTTCTGCAATGCCTCCTCCAGCAAGTGCACTGAAGAAATTCATCAGGTATATATGTAAGTTAGATCTGAATGCAGAGCACATGAACCAAGACAAAGCTTAAAAGAGTAAACTGCTCAGGAAAACGTAGAATTATTTAGTTTGGGAAAGACCTTTAAGATCATCAAGTCCAACCATTACGCCAACTATCCCAAGGCTTAACCATGTCCCTAAGCTCCAGCTCTCCAAGACTTTGAAACATGTCCAGGGATGGTGATTCAACCCCCAACCTGGGCAGCCTGTTCCAAGGCCTGACGACTCTTCCCACAGGGAAGTTTTTCCTCACGTCCAGCCTAAACTTCTCCTTGTGCAACATGAGGCCATTTCCTCATGTCCTATCATTTCCTCCTTGTGAGCAGAGGACAACCCCCACCTCTCTACACCCTGCTTTCATGTAGTTTTAAAGGGAGATATAATGTAGCTCTGAGTTCTTCGGTTAATCAAAACCAGGCCAAAAATCCTCCAAATTTGGGGGACTTCCAGGGAAACTTCTCAAACATATTGTTTGGAAAGTTATTGGCTGATAGCTGACAAAACCAATTCTCCTCCTTTGTTTACAAAAATGAAAACTGGCATCATTCTTCTGAGTTTCAAAACAGACCAGTAGTAACACTAACCTGAATAAATCAACTTGGAAGATGTTTGTAAATCTTGATCAGCCAAAGAGATATCATTACCTGCTATAAAGGAAGATAGCTGATTTTTCTACTTCCATTAGCTCTTGCCAAATCTCATAAATGTAAACAGGGAATAAATCCTTTCAGTATTGAATATGAATATTCTCCTGGGAAAACCCAGCTGGCATCCAACGTGATTTATGTGCTTTAAAAAAAGCATTTGTTTTATAAGCCTAGGGCGAGCCTTAAAATATAAGTTCATGTGTAAAGAATATTATGGCTCAGGATCTATTTCAGCAAAAAAATTACATCCTCTTCTCAGCAGCCAACCTTTCCCCGTGCTGAGAGCAAAAGCACATGAACTCAGGGTCAGGGCATCTGCTCAGAGAAATCTACTAAACTTGGATATCAAGACAATGTCCGCTATCATCACAGCCCCATTCCAGACAGCAACAGCAGCTCCTCATCTTTGCACTGAAACTACAAGTCTGGAGCCTCAATACTCATTGGATCTGATCCTGTGTGACTTTTTCATGGCCAGAATAAGGAATCAAAAGCCTTTGCGCACAGCTCTGTCTTTGCTGCTTCTAATCTGCTGCTTCAGGTGAAACCCTCCTTCCCTCAACCCATACTTCGTAGATGTTCCTAAGGCCCACCGTCTAACTCTGCTCTGCCATGTAACACCCGACCCAAATATTCCACATCTGTCCTAAAGGAGTAAACGTCATTTCTTGACAAACACTAGTGTTACTGACAAATTCAAGCCAACTACAGAACCCACTGCTCACCCAGGAGATCCACCAGCTCTGGCGGGGGGAAGGGAGCAGCTCACACTGAGAAAGGATTAAAAACTGATTGTTTCTCTGCACTTTGTGCCTTTGCCTGGCTATATGGTCTAGAAAGCTCCTCACAAGTGTGAAGATGTTTGTGTAGTTGTACATACAAATACACACACAATGGAAGCACAAGCTTGTCTGCTCTGTATCAACATCCCATTCCATTAGTTTTGGTCTTGGGTGAAATTGAGAGAACATTGCCAAACAGGTTCTCAGTTCTACTCCATAGAGGCCTGAACTAAAATTACCACTGAAAAGCAAATGCAGTGACCTTTAAGGAATCAAGAAGAAGCTATTTCCAGTACATTACTAAATGCTACATTTTAAAGGTTCTAACCTTATTTACTACAAGTGTATAATATCAGGAAAACCTTGTGAGTGAAGGTTCTGCATTCATCACACAGCCCAAGTCACTTACAGAAGAGATGGGGAAAAGTTATTACTTTCCCCCTTGCAAACATTAAAGTTCAACCCCCTTTCCTGTTGTGTTTTGCAGTATTAAATAAGGTTCAGGGATCACTTGCAGAATTACAGGCTTCTCCGCAAAAACACAGTTTTCTGCAAGTGGCCATCATCAAAAAGGGGAGAAATTTCTAAGATAGTTGTGTCCTGTGCAGCTCAGACAAGGTAAAGGGAACAGGGTACAGCATAAACTTGACTTAACTAAACACCCTTTTATGAGAATGATCACAGAAATTGATTTACAAGATACAGTTTAAAAGATGGGAAAAAACATGTCAGAAACTCTTCAAGGCCACCATTAAGGCTGGAGTTAATTGCGTCAAGTAAGAGGAGGCGTGTGACAGTGTGCTTGTGCTTTACTTAATGTCTGACAGTCAACAGAGATTTTGTGTTTTGATGCCTAGGAAACCATAGAGTGAAATATTAACTTAGCTTTATTTATTATTATTATTGATTGATTTATATTATACCTTTCATACGTATAATGGCACTCTACACCAAATAAATCAGAGAGCATAAAACCTTCATCACAGCAAATAAAGAATGAAAGCAAGCAGAACCAGAAATGTCAATAAAATGCAAAAGTGGTTAGTAAACAAGTGTGGGCTTTATCTGACTTCTTTATAAATTTGTCTGGAATTAGCTGTACGGGATATTATGGTGTCAAATATTTCACCAGGTAAGTTCCTAATAAGAAAATAACAATGTACGAGCTAACAGATAAACAGAAAAGGTGGAAAATGTAAATGCTGCAAACCAAATGAGGCTTACACGAGGCAATATAAAATGAGGCAGGAAACAACACTAAGAAAACATGCAGGAACTGACACGCTTTAAAAATCACTAACATTTACAATCAAGAAATACCCAATACTAAGATAATCTGATGCCATTCAGATCTCATCCCTGGAGTCATCAGCTTAGCCATGAATGCATAGTGTATAGAATTATCACTATGTATTTTATGTGGTAATGAGAAAGAGTTAAAGAAAGGCTCAAAAAATAATTCATAGATTATGTTTTTTTTAATGTTTCATTGTTTAGCCATAAAAAATTCTCCATGTGTTTGAGTGTAACAGGACTGTGTCCTTAAAGAGCTCTGAGTTAGAGGACCTAGATGTGCTTTAAAGCAGCACAGGAAATCACAGGCATAGATATAGTACTTGACCTTTAGTGGTGCAATGAAAGCACTAAAATATATGTTAGACTGCAAAATGCTGAGATCTTCTCCTGTGAAACAAAACAGATATTGATTTATTTTCCAATATACATTTTACTACGATGGTAAGTCAAACACAGTTGGTGCCAGATGATTCTGGTTGTTTGAGGTATCATGCGATATGTTCAGTAAAAGTCAAGAGCGTTGAGATTTTAGTACTCGTGCAGCTTGGTTTACTCAATTGAATTAACCAAAACTGTGGGTGAAATGAATTTGCCAGCAAATTTCCTTTACCTTACACGAAGTGAAGGTCTGTAGAAACCTGTGTCTGGCCTCCAGCACCACCCAGTTCAGCAGGCAACAGGATAATGTTTTGCTGTGTGGACACCATTTGGATGAAGTGGTTGGATTTTTGAGTTAAGCACCAAACAGGAAACAGAAAGAAGTCTTTCAAAGATCCCAGTGTAATGGAGGAGTCCATGTCTCACCAAAAAACAATTGTTCATGAGTCTTGAAAAGCTTGAGGATTTGATCATTAGTAGTGTTTTAAAATGGAAGTACAGCAAGAAACATTTGACTCTAAGAAACGTTCTCAAAAAACCTTGATCAACTGAGTGCCATTGGATGGCAACAAATGAGAAACAATTTTGATTTTGTATACCAAATTTCTTTCTGCATTTGTGCAACCCAGGACGCAGAGACATGGATTTTTACAGAAAAGTATGTAAGCAAGGATGGACTAGTCTTCATGGCTGTAGACATGAGTGTGCAAAGCTGCCTCTTCCAACCTACCACAAGTCTAAGAAGCTGAAAGGCCACAGTTGCAATCTAGTACCTCCCCTAGGCTCTCTTGCTGTACAATCCCATTTCAAATACAAACATGTCAGTGACTTTACTACTGGTTGCTGTGGAAATGCTTGGAGATGACAAAAATCTCAATGAAAACAGGAACTGTCAGTTTAAAAGTGGGTTCAATCTACCCAGAGAGCTCTATACATTTAAAAGTGGTAATAAAAATCCATAGACTAGAAGTTTCCAATTCTTAATGACCTTTCAAAGATCATTACATGGTTTAAGGATGGTCACTACACAGTCTAAGAAGTCAGTTCTTCAGCTGATTCTACTAGGAGTTCGTGCACGGCAAGTGCTGAACATTATCAGTAACCACAGCCAGGTTCCTCTGAGCTAAATCTGCCTCATCCACAAATGATCACCAGATCATAAAAACAACAGCCGACTCGGCATACCTTAAGTGAAAAATTACAACTGAATAAATTTCGAGCATAAGAATTTGTGTCTAATTAGTTAAATCCTCTTAAGACATAAAAAAATAATAAAATAAAGAGAGCTAAAAGGGCTCTCAGTAATTTGTAATGAGATGCTTAGATAACACGCTTGCTAACAGGGGAAGTTTCCAGTTTCGCTGTGCTCCATCTTTTAACATCTTGGCAAAGGCAAGTTTCTCCCTCTCACGCTGAAGACCTCCCATTGACACTGTAACATTAGCCTGGAAGCAGCTGGGGACTATTTCTGATGAATGGCAGGTGAGGGAGTTTTTCACGCCAAAGCAACACGCACGCAAAACCAAACTCTCCAGCCTCACTTCCTTTGTTTAGCAGTTTTAAAGCTGCCCAAGGAGTGGCTGTTCAGGATGGATAAGGCTACAGGCTGGTTGCAGCAGGGGCAAAAGTGAAGAGAGGAAAAGCTTTGAGAAGGAGCTACCTGTCCTCTGGATTGGCATCAATATGCCCTTACCCTCACAAGGCTCCACCAGAGCAGCAGTGGCCAGCACAGGCCAGATGGCTATCTGAGCACGACAGTCCACAGATGAAAAGAAAACTCTTCTGCAGCCTACCCAGAGTTCAACAGGCGTTCTCCACATAATATACAAGCAAGATCAGTAGAAAGGGCCAATTGAAACCTTAGCATTTCTCTCTCTGTCCAATTTCCAGGGGGATTTTCTTGATTTGATTCTATTTTTGTCTGTTTACTATTCAATATACTTACTTTACATTAATTTGATCTGAAACTTGATTTCAGAATGAGAAATTTGAAAGAATTTTGTTTTGTCAGTCATTTATGAATAATTAATTTGTTTGAAATAATTTTTTAATCGCTGTGAATGATCCCACTGAACAATCACTGCTATCCACTCCCTACCTCCCAATATGAAACACATGAGAAAACGCCACGTTGGATTTGTATCTGTACCTTTCATCAACAGAGAGACCAAGTTCAAAGCAGAACAGGATAGGACTGTAAAGATATCAACCAAAGGTGCCTCTACTGACTGCAGTTAGAATATGACCTGGAAACCAGACTGTTTTGATGAGCTGGATGAGGACTGCTTGGTCTATCATAGAATCGTTAAGGTTGGAAAAGACCTTTAAGATTATCAAGTCCAATCATTACCCCAACTGTCCCAAGGCCACTACTAAACCATGTCCCTAAGTTCCAAATCCCCACAATTTTCAAACACGTCCAGGGGTGGTGATTCAACCTCCTCCCTGGGCAGCCTGTTCCAAGGCCTGATGACCCTTCCCATGGAGAAGTTTTCCCTCATGTCTAACCTATTCTTCCCCTGGCACAACTTGAGGCCGATTCCTCTTGCTCTGTTTCTTGTTACTTGTGAGAAGAGACCAACCCCCACCTCTCTACAGCCTCGATTCAGGCAGCTCTAGACAGTGAGAAGGTCTCCTCTCAGCCTCCTTTTCTTTAGACTAACTAAGCCCCAGCTCCTTCAGTTGTTCCTTACAAGCTTTGTTATCCAGATCTTTCACCAACCTTCTCTGGACACACTCCAGCACCTCAGTGTTGTTCCTGTACTGTCCTGTTTCTCATTTGTGTACATAAAGAGCGCAAATGACAAAAATGCTGAGTAGCCTCAACCAACTCAGTTGTTAGAGAAATCAAAGACACTCAGAAACAATCAGAGCTGCCACCCCCCTCCCCCGACTACTTTTTTCTTGAAGTTCATCAAAATACATTTTTAAGTTGCTTCAGCTTTTCTTTTTGTGCCAGGTCCCGGCAATAAACCTGCTTTATTAAACTGACATTTTGCAAGTAGTTAGTCCAGAAAATTGACTAAGGCCTTTTCGTATTAGGAAAATCATTCTGGAGGCAGCTGAAATATTAAATGAAACAAAAAAAAAAATGCTAATGGAATGGCAGGAAATCTGATTAATATTTATTTTTTTTTTTCACAGAGCAATGCTGATGAAGCAAGATTGCCATTTTTACTCAGCAATGAGGTCATTTGTTTGGCAAAAATAGAAACTACCTGAATCTGGCCTGAAAATCTAAACCATGCCTTAGCTGAAGCTTAGAAATATTATTTAGGTTCAATTGAATTGTGTTTTCATATTCCCATTCTAATTACAAAGGGTTGACACCCTTAACCAAATTAGAATCAGCCAAGAGGTGGATGGAAACTTGAAGAACAGCAAAGTTATGCCTGGAGCAAAGAGGGTGATTCGTTTGGATGGTGCTTTCCTGAGGAACTAGCATTCCATCTCAGTTACCTGGCAGTGTGGGGCAATTAGATTGGATATTTGAAACTCCAGCTGAGTTACTGGTCTCAGAAATTAATTTCATTATTCTCTCTTTAGGTAACTAAGCTCAGCCTAAGAATCAAGGTTTCTAGGTGAATTTGAGAGGAAAATTTAAAGAGAGCTTTCCAAAGCCAAGATGAAATAGACAGAGTCTATGGATATACCACCTTAAAATACACCTTACGAGAGTGGGAATTAAAGCCTTAAGTGCTTGTGTTTTCAAGGCATGAAATCAGGCTTTATGTGCACGTTATTTTGTGATTTCAAACACAGCTCCATTTTTTAAAAAAATCTTCCTCATCACCACAGGTTTTGTTGAGTCCAAGGTTAAAGATGACAATTTCAGAATTCTAGTTCAGGTCATAGGGTGCAAACTCTTGCCAGTTACTCTAAGGCTGTTTTGTTCCTGTAGCAAAATAGGTAAAATTTTCATTATGTTTCTTTTCAACATGCTTGGAGGAAAAGTGACAACCATTACTGCTGCCTAGTAGAGCTGAGCCCCTGTGTTACATCACTGTGAGCAGAAATCCATCAGGCAAGGACCTGCTTGCATTTCATTCTTGGGACAGAAAGAACATGATGGTTGTAACAGAAAATGAGATTATACCAAACCTACAAGCAGGAGCAAACCCAACCAATTCAGAGCACTGCGTCAAGCTTGCTATTATTATGGATGTGTTCAGTCCTATAAACCAGGTTTTCATCATGTTTCTGAGAAAACTGCCTCTAGAAAAGGAGTGTTTTCTTGCCCTGCTTTGAGTGGGTTTTGCTTTACCAATTGGGTTGAGCAGCACCATTGCATGAATAAGGCTGCGGAATAATACACTGAAGTCACAGACATGCCTTCTGCTCTTTAAAACATGGTAAGTAACAGTGAAAAAACCCAAATCCCAACACTCTCAAGTCTGCAAGCTGGTACAGCCCCAAATCACTGATCTCTCCAAGTGACTTAGTCTAGTTTCTACAACGTACACTGCAGTCCATGTCCACATCCAAGAACATTCACTGATCTGGGAACTGTTGATTTAATACATGTTGCCACAGTGCCCTTGACCTCAGAAGGACTTTGAAGTTTTTCTGGCTGGAGATGAAAGTTACACTATGTGTGGCAAACCCAGGCTGCAGAGTAAGAAAGAATTGCTAACTCAACAACTTGTTAAAACACATATTTCCAAGACTTCTTTTCTTTATTATTTTTTTTTTAAAAACTAATAAACACACTATTTCCAGAATTTCAGCCCTCTTGTTCACATGGATTGGATGAGAGATGAATTTGCACAGACAGACAGATTAAATCAAGAGTTATGGGTAAATTATTTCCAGTCTTCCAATTGTGGCCTAATGGTATCCATTTCCTAGTACTCCTCAAGGATTTCTTCTGGAGAGTGACCTATAAAGCTTCGATCCCTGTGCACATCATCGTGTTATGAGCAGCAATTAGACGCAAACTGAGGGTAATTTCCCAGAAAGGGCTTTTTTCTTTGGAAGCCACGACAGGAGCTCAGATTCAGAAGCTCCCCTTTGACAACATTGCTATGCAAAAGAATAAAGAACTTGCATAGGCATTTGATATGGTGTGACCAAACCTGTGTGAAAAGCTAGAGGTGAAACTCCCCATCATTGTTTGCCTCCCTGTCGTGTGTTCCCCTTACTCAGACCTAAAGCAAGACATCTGTTGGACAGATTAGTCACCTTGTAAAAAGGCCACATGAAATTAAAATGTGTACCCATTTCTCGCCAATCAAAAGGTACTGAATTTGTGTTCTTTTTTCAGAACACTAATTCACAGTTTTCTCATAAAGGATCGCATTTCCATGAGCAGGAGCCTTCTGTTTCAATCTGCCAGGCAGAGATTCACCTAGAGGCTTTTAGAAGAATAAAAATCCCAAACCCTTCCCAGATTTCTCTTTGGACCTCTCAAAACATACTGTGTCGTCTTAGCAGCAAAAAGTAGACTCAGCTCTTGATACCATTCTGTGCCTGGAGGACACTAGATCTGTACAAATAAGGAAACGGGAAATCTTTTAATTCATTAGAGCCAAGGGTGATGCCCTTGACACTGAGTATCTAAAATCTTACTCTCATTTTGAGCAGACAACAGCAACAACTAAGAGTTAAGACCACCATGTGAATCAAAGCTTGTAGGGGAAAAAAACATCTGGTTTTTATGTTCATTCTAAGCATAAAGCATCATTTGAGAAGTTCAACTTTGACACTAGCAACAAGTTTCTGATCATAAGAGCACAGAATGGAATTAGATCCTTTGGGAGGGACAGCATGTAATGAAGTCTTTAGCACTTGGGATTTATAAGAACAAGTTCAGTAAGTATCTCTTCAGAAAGTTAGAATCAGTCATGCTCTGGTTCACTCATTCAGGTGACTTTCATCCTCAAGATGCTAAACTCCAGGTTGAATCAAAGTACTCCTTTGCCTGCACCTCCTGGCAATTGAGTCTGTGACAACCTCTAATCCTTTCCCAAGTAATAGGCATCTTTGCTGTTCACAGCAAGAGGAGCTCAGCAATACCAGAAGGCTGTAATACCCTTTAAGCAAAAAAAAAAAAACCACTGTAAAACTGCCATGCAAAAGAAGCAAATGTTATCTTAAGGTCTCCCTCACCACTTAGAAAAGCTCAGCAAAGTTCAAGTGAAGCATCTTGCTAAAATGTGTTATGATTTATGGTATTCAAGCACAGAAAACACCAGAGAAAGAGGCAGTACACCAACTTTTTGGTTTTGCCTCAACTGGTCAGTGAACTGGTTTGTAAACTACATTTACTGCACTGCTGTCTTGGAAGTACTTCACCAAAACAGCTACAGACTATCGCTGGGTTGCAAAGCACTTGCAAAACAGATTTTCAGTAACTGAAGCAGACATATGGGCTGAAACACTATTCTCAACTTGTCCTCTCTCAGAGTTGTTCCTTAGTGTTGGAAATCTCTTCTAATTCACTGTTTTACTTAGTGTTTCCTATTAACTAGCTCTAGGGAGCGACCTTCTTGGGACTTTATGTACCATACTGCTGCTTTCTGCCGAGTTACTGACATTCCTGCAATTCAGGAGCAAAACTCCCTTTCACAGACATGCTGCACACATTCAGTGACTATTCAGAGAAGTCCTCCAGTGTTGGTGGACGGAATGATACGCTTAAAATTACAAGCAGAGCCAACTACCAATGGTTTCCTTTCCCCATTCATGCTGACAGACAGTCTGATGAGATGTTTTTAGTTCAAGAGATGAGCAAAAGCAAATATTAAGGCCAACAGAGAAGGAGCTGTTTTCATCCTGCTCTTTCATACTTTAAAAAGTGCTGCTTCTGTTCCCCTTGTCCTGTTTGTATGTCTTGGGTCTACCTACCTCTGTTAGTATTTTAGAATGTCTTAGGTCATTCAGGGCTGGTTAAACAAAGTTGAAGTGCTGGAGAACTGATCCAAAAAAGTAAATTTTCACACCTAATTACTATGAATCTTTAAGAAGAGGAGGAGGTTTTTTACTCTGGGTCATTAAAAGCAGGCGTGTTGGACCAGAGAAGGCCTTTCCAAGTTCTTACTGAGGGAGGGCATGCTGCATCCACGTTAGCCATTGCAAACGTGGTATGTATGTCTAGGCTACTCATCAAAGCTGCCAACAGCCAGCAGAGAGGGATAACTGCCTTATGGGTATGATTCAGCCCATCTTAAAATAACTGTCAAGCACAATGCAGATTAATCATTTCATCCATGGAAGTGATCATTTCTCTTACGCCAACTACAGACAGTTGACAATAGTCTATGATATAGACTGTATCATTAGGTTAAAGACAATTAATTTCAGGGTTCTTAATTTATGTTGGATGAGGAAAATCTTTCTAGAAACTCAGAAAATCGACCCCAAATTGGAGCAAGTATTTTGAAGGACATAACTTTTTTTCATTTGGGATCAAAGCTGACAGACTAGTCTTGCATTAACATTTCTGCTTTCTTGTGTTACAGATCCAGAAACTGAACACTGTACCAAAATATTTATGCATTTTTTTCAATTCTTTCCAATAAGTTGTGGGACTTCCCTGACAAACTGTTGTCTTGATTGTCTCCTGCTTCTAGGATGAGAGAGATGTGCCACGTAAGCATCCACAAATGTATCTCAGCTCAACTCCCGAGTTATTTTAGGCTTGATCATCAGTTTAGCTATGGGAAAGCATGCAAATTATATGGCTGATTAAGCTTTAGCACCACTCCCAAGTCATACTGCGACACTAAACACTCTTCTGTCTGTTTATGTATCCTGCCTTTCCCCCATGACAAAGTAATAGTTCTTCCTTCTTTTTTTAAAGAACAATGCCATTTCACTAGTTTGGTTTGGGGTTTTTTCCCCCAGTCTGTCCTATTTGGTCATACAGCACCTTCCGTAGGAAATTTTAACGTCACAAAATGATATCGCTGTCCACACTTACTATGTTTGAGCTTTCTCATCACATACCCACTTTCCTTTGGTGCCTTTCTGTTACCTGGTTTAGGCCAAGAACCATCACCAAGATGGGCACTGCTCTGAATTCCAAATTCCACACAAAGTATGGGAAGAAACAACATATCTAATCATAGAATCATTATGGGGTATTTATGGCTAAAATGGCAAATTTCATACTTTGTCATGGACTAATGGAAGATGAAAACACTAAATGGCCTTACTTCTGCCATCTAACAAATGTTAACAGTGCAGCACCAGGCATTTCACAAAGAGCTGCAATTTCAAGCTTTAATACTCAGAAACCATCATGATGTTTCAAAGTTTTGGGCTTTGAAAACTGATTTTCACATTTTATTTGCCTGGATGCATGGTGATGAAAGATCTGATCGGATCTCCATGACCTCAGTCTATCACATTTCACAGCACAACGTATCAGCACTGCATTTTTGTGGCAGGCAAAGAACCAAATGCTTATTGTGGGCTTTGTGACAACTCGAGAGAATGGTAGAATTCAACATATTATCTAAGATATTATATGGCTTAGTTGAGCCACAGAAAATACTCCTTTTAGATGACTGAAATTTTCAGTCAATCTTCATGTTGTTTTTAGACCTAGTTTCAGCTCAGAGCCCTTTCCCTGCAGTCCTTTCCCAATTTGGAGTGTACCTTTTGGAAGTGATCATAACCTACACCAAATAAAGCACAGCACTGGGTCTTAATGAAAGAATTAAGCAATCCATCACCATCTCCTTAAGCTAATATTCAGCATTCAGCCTCTTAAGCCTGGAATTCCTGTGGCATCTCTAAACGCTTCTTCAAAAACATTTCCAAGGAAAAGTTTCAATTCTTCCTCTGCCCCAGCCACTTTTCACTCTACTGTACATGGGGTAATCTGGTAAATTGGTTTCCAAATTAGTTCTATCAGTCACCAAAGATGCCAGTTTCTCAGCTACATGCTGGATACAAAATGCTATACTGATAGGTATTACACAGACAAATATTGCAAAGCAGATGAAAGGCTCAGCTGCTTGTCTTTGGAAAATACATCTCATCATTTCCATTTCTCAGATGCAGTCCAAGCTGAACCAGCACAGTGGTTAATAATCCTTCCAGAATTCAGTTACAGAAGACCATTACGCTTTACACATTATCATCATTACTTATGCTGAAGGCTAATTAAAATATAGACAAGCAATTAGCACTCAGAAAAAACAACGCCTGAGTGCAGAAAAGACCTCAGCCTCATTTAGTCCACAGTTTAATCTTTAACTACTTGGCTGCACTCCCTCAGTTAAATCTCATGTAAAAGCCTTAAACTCTGAGGCAGACAATCCTATTTTAATAGGTATCAGAATCTTCTGAACTTTGTAGTTCATTAACTGCCAACTTACAACATGTTTGGATTTGCATACCTCCAGCTTCTACGGTCACTTGGATCTCCTATAACCTAAGGAAAGTCAAAATTGAGTCTAATCTCATTTGCTGCACTCCTCCTATAAAGGAAAAAGTGTTTGAGGATAGTTTAGCTCATCCTGTAATGAAGTGCAGGTCCTGGCAGTTCTTGTTCTTCTCCACGTAATTTTACAGAGGAATTAATGCTCTCAGACTTTAGGGTTGCATTTCACACAATCCCAGGGATACAGATTAAAAGAAGACAACATAGCCTGGACCCACCACTTCAGATCTCTGCCCCTGCCTATGTGCAGTCACAGAACAGGAAGACAATCTTGGAGCCTTCATCCAACAGCCAGCCCACGCTCTGCTGAATTTGACAGCAAAGTTTCCACCATTACAGCCAAAGTTACATCACACATGTGTCGCAGTGGGTCCTTATTTGGATTACCATGCCTCCCACCTGGGTCATCATTCATGTAGGGTGTTGAGACTCCATCTATATTTTAACCAAGAACTTTTATCTAAAGTGTCAGACACAAAGGGAAGGTTTGACAAAATTACTTTAAAATCTGAAGGCAATGAAACAGCTTACTCAATTTGAGGAAAACAGCACCAAAACATTTTAATTCATTCCCCTCACTACACATCAGAAAAAACAGCCCCACAAAACTTAGACACGGACATATGCAGTTTTGTCACAACGCTCCTACAGTGAACTGAGATGAAATGTCCTGAAGATCTTCACAGTAGACAGTTCCTGCTTCTCTCTGGAATTGCAATGGTTGTGTGGCCTACAAAATCTCAGTGTCCATGGACATTTTAAGATTCAGTCTTGATCTTCGTAAATCTCTAAAGTTCAGAAATTCTGACAGCTTCTCCGAGCAAACAAGGATAAATTAATAAACGATGACAGTTCCTACCACCATAACTTTTCTTATAGAAAAGAAAACATATTAGAAGTGATAGAAGTGATAACATTTTCTCTCAGAGACAAATGACATAGCCCCAAACAGACAGCAAGATGAAGGAGAAGAAGGTGGAAGTCACCAGGAGGAGGCAGGAGAGGGAGGCAAAAACCTTTAAACTACTTAGACCTAAACTTTAAACTTTTCTGCAGAAAACACACAAACTTACAGATTCTGCTCAGGTTTTAAAGCATAACAACATGTGTGTGTGCACTCACAAAACACAAACACTCTGTAAAGCATATAATATTTTGCTCCAAACCCCTAAAAAGGTTCTACCAGTCTGCCCATCTAAAACTGTCCTCTGCCCATTCTAGCTGCAGGTTGCTGCTCTGTTTTTCTTAAAATTAACTCCAAGCATTTAAAAGAAAGAACATTTCAATATGTTTTTTTCTGGCAGGTAAGAAATTAACTGCATACCAGGAGCTATTGAATTTAGCTTTAATAGTATCAATAAACATTTCTGATTAAATTATGAAATTGATTTTATAATCTTGACCATTATGTTTTTACATCAATATCATCACATGACAGCAAATGTAGTTACCACTTCCTTATTGATCCCAGACATGGCACTCCAAAGTACTCCTTTGACTAGATTACAAAATCAAACCTGATTTCCTGTAGTATTGCAGTAACTTTTGGTTGTGACTTGATATGAAGGACCAATAACAAGTGGATTATCAAGTTATTAAGAGGTATGTACTGTTCTCAGAAGCCCAGTTCTTGAGCTGGAAGCTTATAGCAGTTTCAGGATAAGTTTTGGTACTCAGGACTCAGGGATGTTGTAATTATTTGATGTCAAACAATAATCCCTCCTCTTCCTCTTGATGAGCCATCTATCAAGTTTCTTGTGAGCAATCTAAACACTATTTATAAACAAGAAGGAACAAAGTGCTATTTATAATGTTCATTCAAGCAATCCAACCAAACCTCAGAGTTTCTGTAGCTTAGGAGCATTACTCTTGATCCCATCCTCCCCTCTGTCAAGATAATAGTTATGAGTTGGGCCACTCCATCTCCCCATAAGGTTTAATGTTCTGTTAAGAGAATGCATAATTCAAAAGGACCACTGTTGCTCCAATATGTGCCTAGTACTAAATCAAAGGTGTAATGTGCTGGATATTTATGTCTCAGGGTTAAGAACAAGTCTGATCAAATTAAAGAAATTTCAGTACCGGGCTTTTTGGCTGCTGTAAATTTTTCCACAGGCCCTCCCATGTCCGAACCTTTCTAGGCTGAAGGACTATGAAGCATCTTCATTGATATAAACTGCCGTCATGAAAGAGGAGCAGTGAGTTGAGACCTTAAGCTGTTTTGTCAAACTGCACTTTTGTAATGGATATGTGGGTCTGCTGCTATGTTACCCAAAGGTGTCTTTTCCAAACAGCCAGTCGTGTTTCTTCCTCCCTAATTACAGGGGCATCTGTTTCAAAACATTAACTAATCCCTCTGGGATTTGTGGGCTGAGGGGAGGGGTCAGTTGGAACTTGTGCTCTTATCCCGCTTGCAAGATTATTCCCAATATTCACAAAATATTCACAAAAGTATTTAGACCAGTGACAAGTATTTGCCTTGACAAGCCTGTGGAGAACTCAATACACTCTTGTCTCTCCAGGATAAACCATTGCCTGAAACAAGACATCGTTGAAGCACGGCAAGTCATTTCACCTTGCTCTGATTAAATATACATATATATGCAATTTGTAAGCTGCTGGAAAAAAATACTGACGATTTAATGCCTCTGGGAATGAGTGATTTATATAGTGCTGGTTAAATTAGTCACAGCACAGATAGGCACCACATAGACTCCAAACAGTGGGTTTGAGCCCTGAGACTGCTGCTCTGACAAAGCCAGAATACACTATACAGGTACTGTCTGGTGCTGGCCTGGGGTATCAGTATTTTGTTCATTCAGTTTATGCTGATGCTCCCTTTACTTCCTATCCCTCCAGTACAAGGTGTGACTCACCCACATTGGGGTATGGCAAAGCAGGGATTTTGGCCTGTTGGAATTTGCTGCCCATATGACAGATTTGCGTGTGGCCTTTCAACTCTGAGCCCTTTCACCAGAAGAACTTCCCCAGATCTTTAAAACACTCAGCTCAAGTCTCCCAATTGTCTCGGAAATCACTTTCTGGCTTTCTATCACAGACCGCTTTTCCAAAACAACATATTTGCCTTGCAGAAGTTTTGACAACTCACTCAGGATTCTGTTTGGAAGTGTAAAAACTACCAGAAATACACAGCTAGATACTTTGGGCTGGACTCAAGGCAATAGCTTTGCTGGAGACAGCAAATCTTGGAGATTTACCACAGGCTCAAGATGCAGCCACAGCTGCAGGTCCATGTGTCTTCACTGAGCCACCTGCATTCTGCACTGGAGCTCTCAGGTCAACAGACAGAGATATAAAACTTTCTTGAGGGCTCCTGACCTTATATAAGGCAGCAAGCACCCTGAATTTATCACCAAAACATGGCAAAAGAGAATGAGGATGCTCAAGGTACAAGCAGCAATTTAACACTGAGCTCTCGCTGCAAGTGAAGGAAAGCTTTAGTCTACAGAGGTGAAAAAAAAGAGTCTCTGAAGGATCTGTGGTGGCCTTCAGCCTTCTCTGAGAAATACAAAAACCCAAGTGCTTCCCACCACCTCCTGAAACACTTTGCCTCTTATAAGATATCAGGATGCTCTTAGAAAGGTGCTTCTTGTAAAATTTGACATTTTTATTCCCACAGGTATTTACATTGATGCAACAAGGAAGGATGAGTACCTCTGCACTACGAGTAAAGATGTGAGTGATCTCACACAGTCTTAGTACAGTGAAAGCTGAACATCTCATATCAGGTTGGTCTATATGCTCCTTGGCAGGTGTTGGAGAGAAACATCTTCAGATGGCAAATCAGCCCACACTCAAGCAACTGCATTAGCAGGGTGAAACACTGAAGAAAGAGAGGAATTTCAGTGATGACAGAAATCAGATGAAGTTAATCACACCCTAAATAATTTGCCTAACTGCAAAATATAAAAAGGTCTCAGCAGAATGGAAGACAAGAACCTGTTTTCTCTAGTCTCCTGTTGACATTTGAACTATCAGGACATTGATAGCATTGCAGCTGAGTCACCCTGCCTTGGTGTCTATTCAGCACTTATCACCGAGGGTTCAGTGGGCAAAGGGATGCAACTGGCAACTTCAACTCTGAAATGGGTTCTGAGCTTTGATCATTATTCTTCATCCCTTTCTGTTTGCAAACAAGCTTTTCCGCAAAAGTGGCAAAAGGCCTTGCTGCCTCTACAACTTGTATTTGGTACCTCACACTGCTCTATCCTTGGTCCAGGAGATGCCCAAATTGCCACCAACCACAACTTATCAATCACAGATGAAATATTTTCATCTTCATCCTCCACTTTGAAGGCTGCTGGAGTGACACACACAAGTTAAGCTAAAGAATGTAATACAGATTTAAGGTCACACTGGGCTCAAGCCCTGAGTTTTTTAGTTTCCAGGACCTACAAACAGAAGCTTCATTATTATGGGCTGGATGGGATGCCCCTGACACAAAAGTTAAAAAGAAAAAAAGAAGTCTAAAGTTCTCTTCCCAGGTTAGCTGAGGTTAAACAGGTGTTTTTGGTAAGGATTGCAGTTACATTTTGATTACATGAGCCCACATTCTTACATCACATAATGCAACACGATATACCCAAATGAATTCTTCATTGCCAAACTGGGGCCCCCAGCTTGATGTTGTTCTAATTGTGTTTTTCATTAATCCCCATGACCTCTGCAAAGCATCACCAACCTAATACGGGCTCAAGGAGCCTGGCGTCAGATTTTCTTTCGAGGGTATTTTTTTTGGCACCTCCTTTTTTACTTCTCAATGAAGCGAAGTAAAAGAAAAAAAAAGATCCAATTCTGCTGCGAGCATTGGGTCTGAGATCTGTCTGAACAAAAATCTATTTAAGGAAGTGGTTTATTGCAGTTGGATAGTGTCTCTTCTCTAGTAACCTGATCTAGCCTCTAAAAGGAAAACTCTTAACTTCTCTTGAGGGCTTTGAACCCAGCCTCTGCTGCAGAATGCAAGTGTGAGGCAACATATGCTGCTTTATGAAGGGCTAATATTAAAGGGGAGGCTTGAAGGGAGAGGCCAACTCTTGATCTCATCCATCCTGGAGTAACTCCATACACATGAAATATGGCCAAATTCTGTCTCCAACCACAGCCTGGCAGCCTCATTTCCTTTATTAGGGTTGCAATGGCTCTATCTGGGGAGAGAATTTGACCCAGGGGACCTCACTCTTTCCTGGCAGGAGCCCATCACCTCATGGTTTGGAGCTCTCCAGGGCCTTGGAGTGAACTGGAGATTTCTGTGGAATTACACTAGGGATGCTGGTGGTCACAGAATCACAGAAAGTTAAAGGATGGAAGGGACCTTGACAGGTCACCTAGTCCAACTCCTCTGCCAGAGCAGGATCATTTGCAGTAGGTCACATAGGAAGATGTCCAGGTGGGTTTTGAATATCTTTAAAGAAGGAGACTCCACAACCTCTCTGGGCAGCCTCTTCCAGTGCTCTGTCACCCTCACAGTAAAAGAGATTTTTCTTATGTTTATGTGGAACCTCCTATGCTCCAGCCTGCACTCATTGCCCCTTGTCCTATCATTGGATAAAATCACTGGTCACTGGAGACTCCTTATCTTTTGAGCAGAGGAAAAACATATTCTACCAAAAAATACAAGTCTGAAGTAGCGCATGACCAGGAGAAATTTCAGCTTGGAGAAGCTTCACCAGCACTGCTTTGGAGGTGGATTTCCACACTCTGGTTCCAGGGTGTGACAGATGTGCATTATTATGCATGGCGATAACTGCTACATATTAAAATGAGCTGCTTGAGAGGGGAAGACAGAAACCAGGCACCTGCTTATGCACCTTCCCATCTTCCACTGTTTCTTTGCTGACAATCAACCATCAATATGTGCTCATCTGCATTAAAAAAAAGGAAAGGGCTTTGGAGAAGATTTTTCTGTGGCAGCAAGGGCAGCTGCTGGCCATGTTAGGCTCTCAGCCTGTCTCTAAGGTGCTAGCTTTTAAATTCACCTTTGAATTACTCTCAGAGGTTCTCCACCAAAGTCTGAGGCACACAGGATGTGTTTTCTGCAGCCTGCTCACTCCTGTCCTATCAGTGCTAAGTCCCGGCACAACTTCCCTAGGACCTCCTTCATAATGTTCTATTTTCTCCTGTCAAAGAGCTACTACATACAATAGTAGCATTTTCCTGCCACAGTCCTTTTCAGATTCCCCACTCCTCTCACTCATTTCACATAAGGTCTTTCCTTCTGCTCATGTTCAGATGAGGCCTGCTTCAGTCACCCATCTGACCACTCAAGTCAGAAAGCAACATGGGAGGTGAAACCCAAGTTACTGAGAAACCAGTGAGAATTTACCATTCATTTCACAGAATCACAAAGTTTTTTTGGCTAAAAAACATCTTTGAGATCATCAGGTCCAAACACCAACACAGCACCACCAGGTCTACACTAACCCAGGTCCCTTACACCACATCTCCACAGCTTTTCAACCTCTCCAGGGATGGGGACTGCACCACTGCCCTGGCCAGCCTAAGCCAGGCCTGGACAAGTTTTTGTGGAAGAAACTGTTCCTCATGATGAACCTAAACCTCCCCTAGCACTGCTTGCTCTCAAAATTTCTCTTTTGCCATCTATATTTCTGATGAGGTAGCAATAGGAAGAAGTTCTACTCAATCTCTTACACTAAAGACATCCAGCAATAGGTGGTTTGCAACTTCCTTGCCTTCTATCTGCAAAGCTGGTGAATCAGGCTTTGCCAGAATATTCCTCAAGGCTCAGAAAGGTGACCAGAGCCATGGGAAAATCATCTACAGAGAAACTGGGAGACATAGCAGGTCATCACGATGGAAAACTAGGCAGCAGCCTCAGCCTAACTATTTTAGGTCCATTTAAGAGCTAAGGACAGCTTCAGCAAACAGTAACAGGAGCAACAGGAGATGGTGTATCACACATCAATGCACAACCTCAAAACAAGATAAAAATATTAAGTATATGGACTTTCATCTTTCCCTCATCTTCCTTTTCTCTGCCATATGAACCAGGGATAGCAAGAAAGGAAATCAGCAGGACCATTTAAGGAGTGAGGTTCAGGAAAGGTGTCAGAATAAGACTCATCTGGATTTATTATTTTATACTATTTCCCAATACGTTTCTATTTCATCCACAACAGATTATTCCTGACACTTTTAGAGGGCCCCTGGCCCATTTGCTTATTGGTCTGATCTTTAATAGCAATGAAACTACAAGTCTTTGCTCACTCGACTTCGGGACAGTTAAAAGGAAACCCTTTTATATTATTCATCGAAATTGCTTCTTGGCTGAAATAGTCTCCTGTCAGTGTTTTTCATGTGTTCAGCAACATCTGCAGGATGTGGAAAGAACAGAAACAAACCAGATGTTGCAAAAGGTAGTGACACCAAGAAACATAACTATTACGGTATCTTGCTCTTTTTTTTTGATAGCCCATCTCATGCCTTCGTTCCTCAGTAACTTTTACTGTCAAAACACAGACTGACTCATCTAAGTTCTCTCTAAACTGATTTACAATCATTTGTAGAAATTGACATATAACCCCCCCAACCCCATTAAAGCTAAATTTCCTTTAGCAAATTCAGATGAAAAATAGATTAGGGGAACGTGGATATTTATCGCAGCCATCAACATTTATTCATTTAGCTAATTATCACTTCATTATGTTGTCAAGGAGAGCACACAGGGAAATTCACCGCCGATGGACCAAATGCTACAGAAGCTCTTGTATGGGATGTTGGGGTGCCAACTCCTGCCCTCACCCAGTGTTTTTCACCATGATGCAACGAGGGCTGCAAGTCCAAACCAGTACAAGTGGAATCTCCTGTGTGGAGTGGACGAAAAACTCTGCCTGATCCAACAGCGCCACCAAAAGCAAACCCTTGGACAGCCGGACACACACCCCACACCACATCACACAGCCCCATGTACTGGCCAGTTTACTTTAAAAGCTGTTTACTCAAGTGGAAGAAAAGGGAAGATAAAGACGTACCACCTCACCAACACCAGCACAAATGTCAGGAGAGTCTCTGTTACATTGGGAAAATTTTCCAGCTTTTATTTTGCAATTCAGAGTTTAGGAATTTTGTAGGGGGATCAGAAGACCTGCAAGCTCTGCCAAATTCTGAAGGAACAAAGTATAACTAGATTAATATATAAATCTTATTAACTAAAACGTAGCTGAATACAGTCATTTGTTATCAAAGTCTTTGGATTGTTTAACAAATTGCAACATTTTGGTCTCACGGGCTCCCTGCCAAGTTGAGGCCTAATTAAGGTGGCTGGAAATGAATAGTGTTCTAATTAGTTTAATTATAATATGATGAATTATCAAACTAATTCTTAAAAACAATGTGCAATTAGCCTTTTAGCATTCAACCTCCATTTTCCAAAAGAGGAAACGAAGCGGAACATACTTGTGGGGGTTTTTTTATCAGGAGGCTGAACCAGTTCAAGCCAGGAGCACCCCAGGACACACCAAGACCTGCTGAACTCCCTCGTCCTTTCACACCCTTCAAGCTCTGGGTGGTGGCTCCGATGCCTCTGGCCACATCTGTGGAATGCCTGTTCAACACTGGATCAATTGATGCTCCTCTTCAGACTCCTCACATGGAAGTTTTTCCTATCCCTTCACTTAATTGGAGTTGCACAGAAAATCCTATAGTGTTATACTATATCCTATAGTGTTATATAGTGTTATAGGCTGGTTTTTAAGATTTTATTCTAACTTTTCAAAGCAAATTCCTTTGCCCACAAACCACAAAGGTAGACATAATCCTCCCTAGGATAACTAAGAAAGGGCTACGTGTACAACCACCTAGTCTGTGCCAACCGCACAACCACTGTTTTTAATTTTCTGAGCATGTTTCTTTTATATCTGTTCCCTCCAAAGGCTATTTTCTGCCTCTGGCTACTCATCCCCTTGGTGTCACTTCCCCGGGCAGCAAAACTTTCCAGAAATATACTTGCACCCGCATAACCTCAGTAATGTCGCACCCTTGGAAGTGAAAGCACCATCTGCTCTTACTGCCAAGAGGCTCATTGCTGGAGGAGCGGCTGGAAGTCAGCACCTTTCATTCACATTGCCAGGTATATGAGTAGTGTTTGGCTCCATTACAGCACTGAGCAAGAGAAGGGAATGTATGACAAATACAGGCAGCCATTGGGTGGAAGGAAGAAAGGAAGGAAGGAAGGAGCAAAGAAGTTCACTCTAATGACCTGAATCCTTTAAGAAATAATCAGGTTAAAAATGATTCATTTGGTATTTTGATGAGAATGGATTTTCTCATCCTGTGAACCAGAAAGAAAATGTGGCAGTAAAATAGCTTTTGGCGTGACTTAATTAGCCCCAGAAAGACTTAGGAGCCTGCTCCAGCAAAGCACTTAAGTGCAGGCTAGACTTCAAGCACATGGGCATTCCCAAGGGACTGTTCATACAGCTAGAGATAAGCACATGCTTAAGTGCTCCAGCAAGAGACAGATCAAATGGGAGTCTCTCATCAGGGCCTGGAGTCACAGCGACTGCATCTGGCAAGCACCACAGTGTCCGAGATGCTCCGTCCACCTGGGTGCTCATAAAGTCCCCAGTATCCAGACTACAGGAGTGTTTCCCAAGGAACAAAAATAACCAATCACACTTTCTTTGCTTCCTGCTGGCATGGAGATAGAGGATTTGAAGAGGTGCATGGATCTGTAGATTAAATCAGTTTATTGGAGAGAATCAAAACAAAGAGATGAAGTTGCCATACGTTTCTGTTTGTGCTGAAGCTAGTGGTCATGGCTTGTTTTTCCTGGAAATTTGTTCCACAGGGTTAAATCTGGCTATTGCCAGAGCCTTCGTTTATTTGTCAGCAGTGGCAAGGATCCAGCAGATGAGGCTCTTGTAAAAAAAAAAAAAGGACCATAGAGAGCACTGACCTCTCAAGTAACTATGTCAAAACTTACCAAAGGCTTCAACACACAGGGTGTTCAGCTGAAATCTGCCCATTGAGGAGCCACTCCAGGCTGTGTAAGGGAGCACTGTGGAGAGGCCTTGGTGATGCTTTTTGGTAGAAGGCACAGCTAAGGTCCTAGACTGAAAGTCTGGGCACTGCTGCTCTCCCCTAGGACAGACTGTCTCTGTTCCTCACAGTTAGGGACATCCAGCACCTCAAGGGTGCCCAGAAGAGGTGGAGATTGCTCATCAGTCCAAAGACACAGACAATAAAATGTTTTCTGCATAATTCCTCTCCTATTTTATCTGATTCTTAAGGGAAATGGAGACCTGCCTCGGTACCTTCTTATCAGCTTTCCCAGTTCATTTTTCCAAGGCTGTGGCTTGAGGCAGGACTGTTTCTTACAGGACCCTAAAAGGACTGGGTGGCAGCAAGCATGGCTGGGTGTCCCTGCTCACTACAAGGATGTGTCTGGTGAGAAAGCTCTTGAACCAGGTGCTTTGCCAGCCAAGCAAACTTCTGAGAACTGAAGAAAACACTAGTAACAACAACAACCAAAATAATTTCTGGCAATAAAAAGGTTAACAGAAAACAGTAGGTATAAAGATAACCTGAACCCATCATTAAAGAAATTCAGTTATTTAGTCAATTTTACTTATTTACAGGCTAGAAGATTAATGAGCTCAAATACAAACTGAGACAGTAATTAGGTTTCAAAAACATACTATAACACAATCAATCATTGCTTGGGAGTATAATGACATTAGGGTAGAGCCCTCTTTCAGCTGAAGTTATTAGCATGTGATTGGTGAAGACTGGACTTGAAGAGAGAGTCTACCCCAGGGTCCTGTAATAAAATGAAAGAGGAATCTTAAATAAGGAGAAACTATGTCTTTGACCCTTTGTCCTTTGCCTGTAGATGTAGAGATACTCTATTCGGGATTTAGGGCTCTGTAACAGGACTTTGGGGAATGATGGCATTTCAAAAGACAGTTGGTATTTCACTTTAAACAAGACTCTACTTGAGACCTAATGTGACACAGACAGTCTATGTAAGTCCTCTAATCTGGTCTTTGAGCTATTAGCAGCTCCTTGTGAGGCATTTCAGATATCAAAGTCTTTGCAAATATGTCAACTTCAAGAAGGAAGAATATAAAGTGAGAGAAAGGGTGAAAATTCAACATGAAGAAAGAAAAAACAGAATTTATATGAAAGTAAAGTTCTCTATTATTGTTGCTAAAGCATTTTTTTGCTGGGGAACTGCACAAATGGCTTTTGTATACCCCCACTGCAAGGAATCCAGGTAAATAGCCCTTAAATCCAGTGTCAGTTTGGTTCATAAATAAAGATTTAATTCAAATTTCAGTCAGTTTTTTATGCACAAATCTAGCTCCTACTGAAATCAGTGGTAATTCTCCTACTGATTTGAATAAAAGTTACAAAGAGTGTGCAATTTTTCAAATCCTACCTAAGTCACTCAAATCAATGGTGTTCTTAAGAAGCTACAGATTTCTCACACATTCTCTAGAACATCTTCGAAAATCTCATCCCAAAATGATGTTTGAGAAGCTAAATACAAGTGGTCTGATTTTTAAAGATTCCCAGTACTCCCAGACTTCAGTAATTTCGGCATCCATCAGCTCTTAGAACCAAAGCACTTGCTTTGACATACCTATATATTAAATACCTAATTCTAAGTGCTCAAGTCTGAAAACGTCAGCCTGACTCACCCCCCCTACCCGACATCTATCCAATACACCCACAAATAACTTATGCACCAGCACCACAACTAAAATGAAATCTTCATCATTTCCTTCACCTCAGTGGCACAGCCCCAGCATTTTGCTGGTAGCGTCATTCCGTACAGACATCTAATTGCTGTTATTTATTCACTGTGGGATTCTCGACTATCCCAATTCCCTAATGAACAATTGAAATGGATTGCAATAAGAATGTGACACACAGGAGTAAGAAGCTGAAACGTATTTCCTGGCTTCAGTGTCCTAACCTGAGGGAAGGTTATGATGGTCGACATGGCTTGAGTCAACAGCAATCAGTTCTAATGGTTACTGTCACATAGATAGTAGCAATAAATACTTCTGATGGCATTTTGGAGCAATTGCAGTGGCTGATAAATCAAATGCAGAAGAATCTCAGCTCTAAAGGTACTGCAAATAAACTCAAAATGGAGCAGATTAAAAAAAATAACAAAAGGGAAAAAATGTATTTCCAAGCAAGAGAGTGAAAACATAACAACGTGCAACTCGCATCAATACAATCAATCTTGATAACAAGAGCAGTCAATGCAATTACATTTTATAAAATCAATGCATCCTCCTACTCCAAAAATCAGGAGAGGAAGGAAATGAGCCAACATCCCCCATCTCTATCAGCATGTGACAATTAGAGTTCCATCAAACACAGCTAAACAAGGAGCAGAGCATGTGTGAGACCCAGGAACCTTGGCAATGGAGCCACCACCACATAAAAATCTTTGATGTGGAGGGCAAGCTTTTGCCTGGGTGTTCTTCTGATTCCTTGTGAGTTTAGGGGGTTTGCCAAAAACCCATTAATATCTTCATTTGTTTGCTAATAAGAACCTTTCATATGTTCAACCTCACATCGTGTTCTCTTCCCCAGGAGAAACCCTTACAGAAGTCAACACGTGCCCTCTCCCAAGGAAAGCCTGAAGAACAAGGCTCTCAAGACAGTAAATCCCCAGGTGGAAACTGTAGATTTAACATCATTTAAGCTCTTGAGTCAATTGATGCAAATTACTGCTGACATCAGCCCTGTCACAGACACGGAATGAGGAGAGACAATGCTGAGAGCAAGCAAAGGAGTCTTCTAACAACTCTCAGTTAAGAAGCTACTTCTCAGCTGGAGACTACATAATGATGTGGTGATAAATATCTGAAACTGGACTGCAATATGGAAGGCGAGGTTAGAGATTTGCACCACCTAAGCACGGGTATCCAACCGAGGGGCATTAAATCTTTATCTTTTCTCCAGGGAAGCCATTTTTCTCCAGAAGCAATACAAGAACTGCTACTTCAGTGCACCTGAAGTAGATGCTCAGCACCAGCACAGACAACCTGGCCTCCAGAGGTATGTTGCTATGTGTGTGCATGACTGACTGAAGGAGAAAACCTCTGTTCAGCAGGTCCTGGGTAGTACTCACTGCCATCAGGCTTTGCACACACTTATCCCTCTCACCTTCTCCCCAGCATCTGTTTGGACATCTGTCCAGAACAGAGAGGTCATTAATTTCATGCAGGGTTGCAAATTGGTTTTAGCCATGATGTCTGTGTCCAAAAAGTGTTTGATCATCATTGCATGGAAATAATGAAAGAGAACAACAGTCCTACAAATCTAACGCTGAAATGACCCCTTTGTATTAACCTGAGCAATAACACTGCAAATGTACTTCCAGCAAATCATCTATTTGCAATTTAACTAGTACAGCGGAACTGCAGATACAGACAATCATTGCTGTTGTATTATGCCCTCGCATGTGGGAAAGAGAAAACACATAGTTTTGCTGAAGTTTTCTTTCTTCCTCTTATGGAACACATCCAGCCTTAACACCCTTTTCTCTTGGAAGACAAAGCTGCAGTTATTATTTCCTGCTTAGTGACTCCCCATCTGTATGTTTTTTCAGCACTAGTGTTTTACATGTGTATGACCAGTCCCAAGCAGCCTCATGATGACAAAAGTATTTGTGGACCACTGATTTGTTACCTGCATACTTTGCTCATAGCCTTTTCTCACCAGATTTAAATTGTCTCAGGAAATCTCCATGGGATTCCATGGATCAGATAACATGAAAGGGTCTGTAAACCTGACACATGTTGAATTGTCAACTACTACACAGAAAACGGTAATCCCTCGGCATCTTCTGGATCATCCATAAAGCCGCATACTCAGTCTTGGAGACAGCTATGGCATGCTCAACTTAATTTATTGGGAAAGAAACAAAAGAAAGGAATTATAAATGAGAGAAGGAAACAAAGTCATCCTTGCCATCCCATTATTTAACATTTACCTAAACAACTCTGAGGAGTTAGTACAGAAAGTAGTTCCTCGAGAGGACCTGTCTTCATCTCAGTAGCAGATTTCTTGGCTGTCACAGATGCCAACTTCAGATTAAACTAACTATTAGTTACTCAATAACCCAGCAGACTGGACCACAAATGAATTCAGCTACACTCAAGAAGCTGAAGGTACCCATCTGTCTCCTTCACTGGAAACGTGTAAAACCCACCTGGATGTGTTCCTGTATGACTTGGTCTAGGTGATCCTGCTGTGGGAGGGGGATTGGACTAGATGATCTTTCGAGGTCACTCCCAATCCCTAGTGATGCTATGATCTCTGAGGAGCTAGCACGCACACTGATGTAAGGATTGGGTGGTGGTCTACACCACAGCCACAGTCTGTTCCTGAATCTGCCTGGCTCTGTTAAAGCAGATCATAAATGAAACAGTCACAGGGACAGACCTAAGAGCCAGCTCTCACCAGACTCAAGAAGAAATCCCAGTAACTTTTGGCAATTCAAATCTATCGTCTTTGCTACAGCTGGGTTCAGCTTGGTCTCAGCAAGATCTCCATAAATGATGAGGGTTTGAGATCAGGCCAAGCTTCTTGTCAGCGCTTCATACTTCAAGGCATTCGTATTTATAATTCCTGTTACTTAACACAACAGATCCTAGCATGACAAATCCTGGAAAACAGTTATGCTGGGGTCTTCGTTTTCAGGATTTGCACCAGAGCTTAACTAAATTACAAACTATTTGTATGGCATCTCTGTTTGAGCTGCTGGTTGATGTTTTATGTTTTAATATTTTAAGTAAAGTTTATTATGACAAGTCAGTGAAAGTGCTTTTAGTAGGTCAATAAATCACAGACCTCTCGTATCGCTGGGTGACAGCTATGCAAAGCACAGAAGGAAATTTGATATTATTCCAACAAAATAGCAACTACAGCTACTTCCAGCTTAGCTGGCAAAGCCACAACAGCCTTGTTGATCGTGAATTGAGGAGTAAATAATTATATTTGGGAGAAGGAAAGCAAAGCTTTTGTAGATTTCTATCTGTCTGGTATTTCTAAAACTCCCTTTTAAGGATTGGGGGGAAAACAATTTAATTATTTATTTAATCTAAAATGGTCCCCTGGATGCCTACCATAGAGTCTGTTCTATAATTACCCAATGCGGAGGAGTGGGGAAGAGGCTGAGGAAAAACACAAAGCAGATGAAAAATAAAAAAAGAGGCTAAAAAAAGATTTCTGAGAGATTGAATTCAGTTTTGGCATCTCTCCAACTATACAAAAATTGAAGGGATGTTAAAAAAAATTCGAAGGCAGAACAAGGGGTGGGAAGTTTCCATCATTATTACTATTCAAGATTAAATAAAAGAAAATAAAAAATAAAAAGCTTTTTATCTCCAAGAGAGCAGCACACTTGTCAGATCTGTGTGTGTGCCGGAACTTCAGTAAGAAAGAGCCAACAAGCCAATGGCAGGTTGAATCATTTGTGCTCAGGCAGACAAGAAGTCTTTCCTAGACATGAGGCAAAGCTTGATGAAGTACTAGCAGGAAAAAGCTATTCTTACTCTCTTCTGTTGCACAGTGCCATCAACTGCCTGCTATAGCTTTTGAAAGCAAGAACAGCTGCTGATTGCCTGGTGTAGCCATCGCTCCATGTCTGCTTCGGTTCTGAACACCCTGGCTGTGGCAGAACAGATATTACATCATACAAGGGCTCATGCCTGGAAGGCATCAGGGGAGATCTATGTTGAAACCAAGTGTCTAGTTAAAATTAGACTGGAGAATCTCCTGTCACGTTTCCTTCAAATGCAAAGGGCAAAACCATATGTGTTCACTCTGGATGCCATCTCTTTTCTGATTGTAACTTAAGGGATTTAGCATATTTAAATTTATTTGTGAGAGGACTTTTACACTTAAAGCCTGATAAAAATACCCATGGGTTCCCACACATCAGGGCTGGCCACTGGATCTGTTACACACTACGATGGTATTTCACATACGATTTATAAAAGTTGACAAAACTTGGTAAAAGTTTAATCCACTTTTGCCTTATATCAGGATCTGAGCTATTGCAATCAGTTTGTTTTGTCTTCTAAGGAAGAGAAACACACCCCAGTTTTAAAAGGGAACCAGCAAGTGAAAGGTACAAGGAGTCTGTGAAGAAAGGCAAAAGGGCTTTAGAGACACTTCAGCTTTGTTACTGCAGTGTGTGAACAAGATACTTTTGAAGTCGTAGAAGCCAGCACAAGTGCAGGTTCACCTGCTACAGGGACACCTGCTGTGGCAAGGCTCAGGCACCATTTGCAAAGGTGTGTCACCAGGATTTCACAAGGGATAACCTGATACTCTTCCCATTAAAGCTCAGCAGGCAGCTGATGTTGGCTTTGGGGAATATTATATGTGAGGTGTGTGCAATGGCAAACACTCTAGGCGCACTTGTGACAGCCAGCCAGTGATATCTGCATAGATACTAGGAGAAATGGCAAGCTTAATGGAGGACAGAACTGGGAAACTGGCTGTTGAAGCTGCTGTTTTACTGCTTCAATCAAAGGGCTGCATCACTGAATTGGTAACTCCACAGACTTACACTACAGTGCCTGATGTGAGCGAGCTTGGGCCCACCGCTTTGTTCCTGTCTCTCTGCTCCCCTTTAAAGTGGGAAATTATAAGACTGAAAACTCTCATGCACTCAGTTTTCAAGCTCTTGACTGTCTTATGTGGAGGATAAGATGACAGTAGAGTACTCCTGGTAACTCTCTGCACTTCGGTTTAATCTTCAGTCTTTGCTGTGCGGTCACAGTTCAACTGTTCCAGGTACTGCATACAGAAAAAGGGGACATTTCTACACATAAAAAGACTGTCTCGGTATCTAAGGCATGGAAAGAGGTAATCTATTGTGACACCCTCTACTTTGCACATTAAAACATTGTTCAAATGGCCTGGAGACTCAGGCCTCAATGGAAAGGCTGCCAAGGAACAAGATTATGATTAATTACCAAGCAGAAAAATAAAGCCTGCAAACTTCTAAGAAAATAATTGATCTTAACCTCTGTTTTACCAAGACAGACAAAAGGAAGAGAGAATGGTAGATGACGACATATGTACGCCACTCTTAATCGCGTGTAAGCACAGGAGTACCCAAAGAGGTGCTTACAGCGAATCACATTACTCAGTGTGGATTTGTTATAATTAATAACATAATTCTATATAAAATACAGGGTCCAGCAGTGGAGTCTACAGAGCAGAAGGCAAAGCTGGTGTAAAATATGGTAGGAGAGGTAAAGCTGGAGGACTGAAGAGAGCAGGATCACAGCATGGGTTAAGATAAATAAGACATTTTTAAAGTACATATGGAAGAAGAGGGCAGTGAAGGAGACAGAAGGGCCTCTTAAAAATGGCACGGATAATTTATTGGCACAAGTAGGAAGGGCATTGTTTAAGGTGAGGGGGGGAAATGAAATGAGTTCTTCGCCTGAGTGTGCAGAGAGGGGACAAATGCCAGAAAGAGACATAAATTTCCCAGAGAAGAAGGAGAAATGCTTAAAGAAATCAAGATCATACTGGTGCTGGTGATCAACAAAGTGGAATGTCAGAAGACAAAACAAAAAAATGCAGGAACAAACATGATGTATCCCAAACTCTACAGGAGAAGGGAAGACACACTGCAGAGACACTTAGAACCTGGAAAGCGCTTGGCGGGAAGCCTTACGCACCATCCGAAACTCAACACTGTGCTACCATATGGCGAAAGCTAAATTCAGGTTGTGGCTGCCACCCAGCAAGCTGATATTTTTGCTTCAAAGACCTTTTGGCAGTAAAGGAAATTTTACTAGCAATAAAAAGGCCAGTCGTCTTTGCTTCCTTCTTGCCTGCCCTGGTTTCCTTTCTACCACCTGCTTAGGCTGTGACTGAAAGGGTGTCTGTGAGGGAATAGTCCCAAGGAGCTGTGTGGCCACACCCCCTGCAGCACTTGGTGCTACTATCAACCTACATTTCTACCTTAAAACTGAAGTTTTTAAACAATTCAATTGCAAAATCAGTGACCTCAGTCCATAAAAGCTACAGACACTAAAAGACTTGGCTCTGCACACAGCAACTCAGCATCACACACCTGCCTATTCGACTGACTCCAGTAGAACTGCTCATGAACAGCCACCCTAGTACATGTGCACTGCTCTGGTGAGGAAGCAGTAATTAAACTGTGCTCACAGGATGTACTTCACACAAATGGAAAGATTAAACACAGCAGTAAGACTGATGTTGGAGGGAGATGATGTCAATGCCATGCACTTAAGCAAAGAGAGTCAGGCCCTAAGAGAATTTGTGGGGAATTTGGCCACACTAAGAATAGACGGTACTTGGAGGAGTAGTAGGGCAGCTGCTATTTGTAGCTGTTTTGAATGGCTTTTCTAAACTTAGTGTGCAAGTAATCAAAGGTGGTAAATACTGAAGAATATGCACAGATGCTACCAGAAAAAAAAAAGATTAAATTGCTGATTGAAGAGCATGGTCAGGCAAGGTGCTGAGTGCCAGTTCCTTAGAGGAGCTACACTGACCTATGCCAGTTAAATCCAGCTCCTACATGCCTCTTTCCATTCCTAGAAATGAAATTTTAGAGCTTTGCATCAGCAGGGACATTTTCTCATTCTGCAGGATTTTACACACAGAGCCTAATCTCAGTGGCACCATGGGCAGAGCTTTGAAAGACTCCAAGGTTTGACATGGACTTTTGATGAGTCCAGTCCCACCACCTAAGCATTTCCCTCAGCTACCACTCAGTAACTGGCTTCACTCTGTTGAGGATGGCTTTAAATCATAAACTAAGGTATGAAAGTAAACCGTGCTGATACCAAGTGCAACTGGATGTGCTGGATAAATACATTGTAAGGGTGAGGAGGACAACATGAGGATTCAGATACACAGCGTGAAGCCTCCATGGTCACTGGCCAGGGGCTGTGGTCTGCACAGGTTGGGTGAAACTCTGCACGGAGATCACTCAGCGACCTTTGTGGACCCTAACAACATGCCTAAAATAAATAGAAGTGCATCTGAGAAATTTAGGACAAGACAGAAATAAGAGCAGAAGCTGTGACTCTTTGGAAGATTTATAATTTATGACTGTTCCATGGCACGAGTTCAACTGTGACCTCTCAGCTGGCAGCTGTCTTTATGCTGCTTTCTCCTTCCACCTGCCTAGTGAGAAAACAGCCACCGTCTCAGTGAGCGTGGATAAATCTGTCACAGTGACTTACACAATGAACTCTCTGGAGGGAGACTGAAGTAGTCCAGAGAATAAATCTAGCCCTCAGAAGCAGCAGCAAGGTTGTCCAAGTTTACAGCATCTCCTTTTAACCCCTTTGGTGTGGACTTTAGTGGCTGTAATTATAACTGGTGCTACCTGACAGGCTGAAGCCAGGAATCCTTTGCAACATGGTGGATGTCTCGCTCAGAATAAGTCAGAGTAGGAACAAAAAGCATCTTGGACAGACCAGCGATGCAATAGAAACTCTCACTGATGTGGCAGCACTGGCGGTAAAGCCTTTCCCAAAGAAAAGGCATCCAGGTGAGCAAAATGTTTTTACAAGAGAAAAAAAAATCTTCACTGAAGTGCTCAGATCACAAGGACAAAGCACTGAATCATTAGATTTTTAAGGTCGAAAAGGCTATTATTAGTTTAGAACAATTAATGGGCTCCTTCCAATCCTCCTACCCTTCTGATGGGAATATGGAAGCTATAGAATCGATGCTCAATCTAACCTATACCAGGAAGACATTAGCCTCCAAAAGAATCCCTCTAAGGCAAAGCATCTTGGTCTGCTCCAGCAAAGGGCTTTGATCAAACCAAAAGGTTGACTGTGACCAAAGATTATAGTTTGCAAAAGAATCTGATATTATCCAAAAACAAATAGTTTCAAAAACATCACAGGCTGGGCAAGATTATTATTCTCACCAGACCTTGGACTTAGTCATGCAGACCCTTCCTCCAGTAGCTCTCTTGTGGAGGCGCTTGATACAGTCTCATGAGCAAGGAAAGTAGTTCCAAGGCATTGGCCACATTCAGCTTCAGCATACTGTGGCTTTGTTCTGGAAGCAGCAATAAATGGTAGAAAAAGTAGGTGAAGAGAGGCCCCTGTACCCACCTACTGCCTGAATTTGCCTAAAGGGGCAACTTTATTGTGTGAAAGGACTGTTATTTTCCTGGATCTCACGGAATTAGAAAGCTTTTGGGCTGCTAGGCCAGTAGTACTCAAACCTTTTGGGCTCTAAATCTATATCAGTGGCAATCACAAGAACTTTCCTTCAGCCCTTATCCACATTCCTGCTTTGCACCCAAAACCTTCAAAGAGCACGGAGGCCTCTGATGAGATCCCAGGAGAGGGTTCCATTTTCCAAGAGGGTTTAATGATAAAACAATGCCAAAACCAATAGTCAAAGGCACCTGTTAGCAGTCACTTTTCAACTACTTTGAGCAGCTCTTTTGGCGCTAAGGCAGTCAGCAAGCAAGGAATTGAGCTGTGAACCTTCAACATATTTTGCAAGTAAAAATAAAAAAACCTGAAAAGAACTGTATAAGTGTCTCTGTCCAAGTCCCACAGTAATGTTATGAACAACTATGTGAAGTAATCGTGCAATGTGCTGCTGAAGTCAGATGCTCAAAGGTGCTGAGTACCCTCAACTTGCCATGACCTAACTGGATCAGGGCGTACTCCAACATATTTCCTACTTTACAGAACAGGGCACTGGGTAAGCATCTTTGCATATGCTTTTCTCTTCAAACATGCATTTCCATATTGCTTAATTCTCTTACTCTGAAAGCATTTAGTGAGGACTCATGTGAGGCACATCCCAGAAATGGAGACATACAGCAGTTTCCAAAGCTGACTTCATAAATGCGTTGTGGCAATCACCACATCCCAGGTAGTGCGGACAGTACAGTGGTGCAAAGTAGCTTAACTGCTGCCACTGAAGGAAAAAAGGAGGTGGGATGTAACAAAGAGAGGGTCAGAGTGAGAACAAGCTACTGGCCAGCTGAGGAAAAGAGCTATACCTTGTTTCTCTCTTGGCAGAAATTTTTTCTCAGGCCTTTGACTCCTAATTTCAGAGATTACCCTTGTCTTCCCTTGCCTTCTTTCCCAAAACATGACTTGTATCTTCACAAGGCATCACATCTCCATTAAGAGTCTATTCCCCACAGCACTAGATACCACTACATGGCAGAAAGCTGATGCTGTGTTCTTACAGTGGCATCTAAGACTAGAATCTCTCTGCAAGATCATATTTTGGCTCTCCATGCTGATGTTGCTTCTCAGACAGTGAACATCCATTTCCAAGCAATACTTGCATTCAGGAATAGGATTTTCCATCCCCCCTCTACTCTGCACAGAGTAATGGAGGGCCTCTGCCTTGTCTGAACTGATAAAATTCAAAACATGACAGAGGATACGAGGACAACAAGTCAGTCAACATTCTCAATAGCTTCATCAACACACCAACAAAACCAAAGTGAACCTGAGCATATAAGTCTATATGTAACTAAGCACAAAATTAACTTCTTCAAAAATCTATTCTAATGCATTCTTCAGATTATTTTTTTTGTAATTACTTTGTCAGAGGCAAGAGTTTAACTTGAACCACAATGATTTATGCTCAGGCTCTTCACCACTTGTCTTCCCCCCCTTAACTGTATGGCAGCACATAACTTGCTTATTCTACCAACAAGGCTCTCTTCAGTGCTTTGGTCACCATGGTGGTGTCTGAAGTGATGGACCGAGGGAGGACAAGAGACTCGCAGCACACGGTGTTACAACTAGAGCAAGCCGTTTGCATCTTCCTTGCCATTTATATCTGAGAATGGGGTATTATTGCTGGGCCTGGATTTGGAAACTAAAAAAAAAGTCCTGAGGAATAGCAATAAGGAATGTTGTTTGCTCAGCAAAATTTGGGAAGAAAGGAAATGATCTATTTTGTGAATTGAAATTATCCTCTTAATGAATTTGGCTCAGTATTTCTAGTGGAAATAAAAATATTCATACTTTTTTTTAAAAAAGAAGTGTCAGCTGTCCAAAAATACTGAACAGCTGTCCTGAAATAGCAGATTTTCCTGTGTAATTTTTTTATGGTTCAGACCATTCCATAATTTTGCAATGAGAACAGCAGACAGTTCTATTTTCCTTGCAAGAAATATGCACAATATGGCATGTGCCTCATAATCTTCTGTGATTAATGTATAAAAACACAGTCAGAACATACATATATGATGGCTTGCAGAATTATAGAGATTGATCTGGGTTTCACTCACGGCCAATGGCTAAGGAGCACTTTAATCTGCTACAGGTGAAAAGGTAATGCAAACACTCTTGTGTTTATTTAGGACAGCTATTGGGAATATTTCATGCCGTATTTCAAATACAAATACTCTTTGGCTGTCTCCAAGTCAAGGAAATATAAAGTCATTACTATATGGGTTTCTACAATCTATTGTAAATATTAAAATTACACAGGTCATTTGACCCAAATTGAGATTTCTGCCTAGTTTCTTCACAATCTCAGCTTCCAGGGGACTGTGAGAGGAAACAGCCTCCACTACAGCATTGCAGCACTGCAAAACTGCTCTGTAAAAAAGTGGGAACAGTACGTCAGGGCATTCTTAGCAAAGACTTCAAACCATTAAAGACCAAGAGTGAGAGTCTGTTGTCACCCATGTCAGTGGAAAAGCCTCCTTTGCCTTTCAAGATTAAATGCTGCTTTAAAAAAATACCTTCTGTGAATAATATTCCCACTGTACAGAGCACCTCTTCAGTAGGGCCACAACTTACTTCATCCATTTCTCCTCCAGAGGTTTGTCTTTCTTCTGAAAGCCGAACTGCCAAATATAAAACTACCTAGTGGGCTCCTTGTGCTTCCTGTGCCAGGAATGCAGATCCATCCCAATCCCCTCCTACAAAAGTATCTTCATTTGTTTTGTATGTTCAGCACTAAGGCAAGCAACTCTTTATGAATGATGGGATAAAACTCCAGCAGCAGTGACCTACTCATGTATCAAGCAGCATTCAGATCCCAGTCACTTTCCCCCACTTCAAAAAACAAAATGTAACAAGAGAGATCAAAACAACCTCAAACATGTTCTGGCTCAAAACACCACCTGATGTAAGGACTACATCTTCACTGAACACACTTAGGTTTTCATTGCCTCTGCTCTTCACGATGAAACTGGTTAATGATGCAGCCTGAGATAACTTACTGCCTGAAACCTGGAGTACCTTAGCCCAGCCTTGCAGTGATAAGGAAACTGCATACAACCGGAGTTACTTCACATCTGCTTCAAAAGTTCAAGTAGTCAGTCATGAATAGCAATAGATAAAGCCTTGGACATTTTTTAGTCTAACAGAACAAAAATAGTGAACAACAGATACATTCAGTAGCACAAGGATACTTGTTGCACGAGGACATTTGTTGAGATGATGATGCAATTCAGTTCCTTCTCTTGCCCAAGTTGCACCTCAATACAAGAAATATATTAAGTGCTGGAGCGGGTCTACAGAAGGACAACAAGGTCAGGGAAGGGTCTGGAGAACAAACCCTGTGAGGAGCAGTTGACGGACCTAGGGCTGGTTAGGCTGGAGAAAGGAGGCTGAGGAAAGACCTTCTTGCTGTCTACAACTACCTGAAAGGAAGTAGTAGAGAGGTGGGGGTTGATCTCTTCTCACAAGGAACGAGTGCTGCCCGGGGAAGGGATTGAATCATCATTCCTAGACATGTTTCAAAGTCATGGAAATCTGGAGCTTCGGGACAGTGTTTAGCGGTGGCCTTGGGATAGCTGGCGTAATGGTTGGACTGGTGATCTTAAAAGTACTTTCCAAACTAAACAATCCCGTGATTCTATGAGGAACACAAACCCTAAACCTCTGTGCAAAAAAAAAAAAAGTTCCGTTTAACACTGTTTCACATTGGACTCCCCCCACAGAAGCTTTCTGGGCTCTCCCACGTTTCAAGGCATTCAGATGCAGTGTCAGTATGCGGAAAGGTTAGAGAGAACAAAGTCAGATCAAAATATCATTTCATCCCTTGGGTGCATGAGCTATTGGCTGTGAATGTAAAGGAATTATCACACACAGGCTTTACTTCTCCAGGCAGCCTGGCAGGAATGAATTCCCATTCAGTTAAAGATCCTTCATAGGGAGCAATAGAAATGTTCTGTTCCCTCAATATCTTTTCATCCCTTTTCAAGTATTTATATAAGTATTCAGGGTCTTAACCAGAAATGAAAGAAATTCATTTTAGGTTATGTGTATTAAGAGGCTCTGGGATTCCTCTACCTGTCTGACTCTGATTAAGATTTTGTTACCTTTTTGACTTCTAGTCAAAAAAATCCCAGAACTGGATTATTCCATTCACCTGAAACAAATTCTCATTTCACACCAAGAAGCATTCAAAGCATTTGAGGATGTGTTGGATTCACTGGGCATATTTACTGGAGAATTCAGTTATAATCACTTATAAACATCTGTTGCCCTTTAGCTCTGTATGGGGATATAACAGAAATACAACGACAACCTTCACAAAAAAAACCGAAACCCAAACAAGTTACATTCTCTTACCCAGCACTTGACCGCCAAAAAAAAAGAGGAAAAAATAAAATAAGCACAAGATACTGCTTGGGGAAGCAGAGTTGATTAATGGGCCAGCCTGTTAAACCATCTGCTCTTGAGGACCCAGTTGTAATCTCAGTGTCCCTAGCTGGGTCAGCACTTTTTCCTGGTGCTGAGAAGAGACAATAACTTTGCCGGCCTTTGCTTTTAGGAAGGAAGAAATAGTCTGATGGAATTTCATTTGCCTTGGCAGAACAGATATACCTTCCCAGATTGGTGAAAAGGAAGTACTGGACCAGCACAGCGTAGAAAAAACCTCACAGGTAATGCTACAGCTCAAGAGGATGGAGTTCAGAATGTTTCTCTGGGAGCAGAGAATAAGCTGATCATCCTTGGAGTGGAGTATCATAAAATTAAAATGAGAGAAAAATACTTATAAAAGGGACCTGTGGCTTCCTCACAGTGTCTTTGTTAGGGTCCATATCAGCTTGTCACTTAGACTAAAGGTACTGCCAGACCTGCAATAAAGGCCACAATAAGGTTTCGAACCCTTTGAACTAGATATCACAAAAGCTGGGAGCAGTCAAAATGCCAAATAAAGTTAACTAAGCGCAAGAGTGGAGGCCAGAGACAGATGCTGTGAGCTGAATGTCAGATCAAGGGATGAGATCAACAAGGTGCTTAAAGAGGAATTTCCTGGTTAACTCAGGAATCTCCAGCAACCTTTGTAGTCTTTCATTCCAGCTTTATTAAAGAACAGAGCATACATTTTGTAAGGGACATGGAGATACAAGAGCATGCTCATTTGAACTCATCAGATCTAACTGGAACTGGTTTGAGTAGCTGTGCTCCCCAGTGCATTGTTTCAATTAAAGGTATAAAAATGATATCACGATATGCGAGATTTCAGTTTTGAAATATTGACATAACACAGAATCACAGAATGGTGGGGGTCAGAAGGGATGTCTGGAGATTGCCTAGTCCAACTCCTATGTTGGACTGTTGGACTTTAAGCATTAGCACTGTCCCTAACTCTTAAATCACCACAATTACTGCAATTCATAAACTGCAGAGGGAGACAGGAGCTGGCAATGAAGATGAGGCAACCTGAATGGCTTTTTCTTTTCATGGACATAAACATGACTTTTCATGCTTGTTACTGCCACAGAGAAGGTGGGATGCACATATCTCATTATACATAAGCAGATCCCTGTACATGTTTGTGTGAACGTGGTGCATATGCCAGACAGATACTATGACACCTTTGTAGCAAATAAGGCAATGTACTCCCAGATGGGAAACACCAAGTGGCAGGTTTTTTTCAACTTCAATGCAATCAGCAAGAAATCGCTATGCCTTTCACAACATAGACAGCATTGCCATCCAGTGTTTTCAGACTCGAATGATGAACCATATGTGTTTCACTGAACATGCTGAGCCAAATACCACTGCTAGAGCCCACTAAAATCCCTACAGTTGCATGTGAATTACACAAGAGAAAATCTGCCTCTTATTATCAAAAAAGATGCTGTTTTTTCTCACATTTCATAGTTTGTGCTGCTGATAGCATAACAGCTAACACTGGCTCATGGTACATCTCTCCTCTAGTTCCTCTACTCGTGAAGACATTACTGGAGAAAAGGAATAAACCCTGCTGTTCACACCTCTCATCTTTCACGCACCTGTCTGTGGTGTTGATTCTCCTACCATGCATTGATTGGTGCCCCCACAGCAGTCTTTTTCATTTGCATCACTAGGTGAGTTGTAAGTGAAATCAGAGCTCTGTTGTGGTGTGCTCTGCAGAAATACACTCCAAGAGGTGGTCCAAGCACCCACCAAGTCTTACAGATGAAATAAAAAATAGTTGGAGGGAGAAACAACCTATGTACAAGACCAAATGATATGTGTAGAGAAAAGGAGTCCAATCCACAGGACACAGGATCACAGAACGTCTTTGCTTGGAAGAAAGATCATCAAGTCCAACCTTTGACTCAGCACCACCAGGTCACTAAACCATGTCCCTAAGTAACAAGTCCACACCTTGTTTAAATCCCTTCAGAGATGAGGACTCCACCACTGCCCTGGGCAGCCTGTTCCAATGTTTGATAACCCTATGGGTGAAGAAATTCTTCCTAACACCCAGCCTAAACCTCCTCTGGTATACCTTGCAGCCATTTTCTCTGGGAGAAGAGGCTGAGCCCCTCCTCGCTCCAATCCCCTCTCAGGTAGTTGTAGACAGTGATGAGGTCTTCCTCGAAACCTCCTTTCCTTCAGACTAAACAACCCTAGTTCCCTCAACTGCTCCTCATAGGACTTTATTAAATTAGTTCATATGGGCATCTGATTACTGAGTAAATAGGAACAGTTACCACAAAACACTAGACATCTTGCCTGAGCAAGACAAAACGAAACTAAGGCCACACTGCTAAGATTCTCCATTTCAGCTCAAACTCTGTCTGGTGGCCTGTTTCCTCCCTACCTCATTTGCCTTATGACTTACTAATGAATCTCTACATTCAGCAACACCGCACAGATCATCAATGCAAACACTATGCTGTGCTCTGACTATGAGGGCATTACCATTTAGAGAGCAGAAACTCTTGATTCAGAAAAGATTTGGATAAAACAGAACTGCACTTGTTCCCAACTCTAACAGATACAGCACCTCTTCATTCCCCCCACCTCTTGTTAAGAAAAAATTAGCCTGCTTTGGAATTTTTTTTTTTAATTACCTCTGCGAAATCAGATTTATTTAACTGAACTGGTTGTAAATTTATGTTTCTATAGTCATAAATTATCTGCATAGTCTTCCCAGGCTCCATTTTGCCTAATTACTGGTAACAACTCTAGTCATAGGGCTGCTTATACAACACATTTCCCACTCCCTCACCAGATGATGGATCTTTTGTTTTTCTGTAGAAAAGGGAATGATAATTTTCAGGACTGAATTAGTAATGACATTCCAATTAAAGATTGCGAAACCATTTGGACTTAAATATTTTTAGGAGTATCCAGCTATGTAGTACCTGATGTCGGAAAAAGTCAAACACCAGCAAGGAAACAAAGTTTGCTTTTTGGTTTAAGAGCAGCTTTGCCAGGCTTGCTAAGGCTGCTGTAAACAATATTTATAGAAACAGCAACATTGAACAGGCCAAAGCAGATAAATAAGACTGTGTAGTATGAAGTCATAGCAGAAGTAGCCCACCTGGCTTCATTGTCTTTTATCTTTGTGTGGTTTTCTTGTGCTGTCCGCAAGGCAGAAACAGAAACAGGCTCTGTGACAGGCATGACAATAGCTCCAACACAACCCTCCTGTCTCTGGAAAGGAGAACTTATCACTGTTATCTTCCCATCAGCGAAAAGCTTATCTCCACCGCTAAAATGAATCAGATGAGAGGCCATTAAAATTAAAATCTGATTGAATAAATAGGTGCTTAACTATTGTCCACATTATTTACTGTGTTTTCTTGTATGATAAAAAGACAGCTAATGGGTTTTTTGTTGAAATCTAGAGCAGACAATCATCTTCATCTTCAAAATGTTTTATTCTACCTTTTATTACCTTATTTTAAGTTAGGTTTAAACTTCTGTCCGTAGGCCATTTTTCCAGCAAGTATATGAAATCAACCCCTAAACTCACCAGCAGGTACCTGCTGGTGAAGCTGACCTAACTGCAAAGTTCATGTTCACTTCAGTGCTCTCATTTCAGAGCAATCCCCATTTCCAGGAAACTTGTCTCTTCAGTAACTGCTCCAGTAGTCAGTGTAAGATAATATGACCAATACATACATATGCAAGGTTAGTTTATTCAGGTGGTAAAAGCAAAGGGTGATGCCATGGGTGTACAGGCAGGAAAAATCTCAGCTTGCGTTCATCCACCAGCTGAGTGTCCACGGATTAGGAACCCTGTGTCATGATGCCAAGGAGAACCTGCTCTGGTGACTCCATGGATGCTGCTGTGTTTCAGTGTTGCACAGGACAACACCAAACCCAACTGGACTTCATGATGAGGTCACAAGTACTGACATTACACTCACTACATAACAAAGCAAAAAGAGAGGTGGTGGGAAGAAAGCAGAATCCAGATGGAGGAAAGCAGAATCCAGATGGAGAAAGGGAACACGGTCTGATTTGCTTTTCAAGGGGGTTTTTCCTCCATGAACTGAAACGATTTAGTTTGCACGGTGAAGATACACTATTGATTAATGATGTGTCAAGTGGTTCAGAGAAATTCAATTCAGACCCACAGATACTTGTCAGTCCCCAAGGAACAGGAGCAGTTTTTAAAACTGACCCACTAATTACCCATGAAAAGATTCAGGTAGTAGAGTGCACTTGACCTTGACAGCAGAAGGGCTGATTCCAGGGAGTTTCTTTGATTTCTTCAGTTTTCCTGCCTCAAAACTTGAAAGGCCACAGACTGAGATCAGCTCCCACTCCTCGGTAGCTTCCTAAATTTTCCAGATGATATTTTGCACAATGACGTGTCATTTCATGTTGTATCAATCACATTACAGTATGTCACTTAATATAGCGGAGGGCAGTCTGATTGACACAATCTGAGATGACTTGTCACAACACAACATATCAGCTGGGACATTTGGATGGTTTAGGTTTATGCGCGCACACACACACACACACACACACACACATGCACTCGGAGCCTTCAAAGGGGGGGTGGGTGGAGGGAAGACACTCTTTCCCCTTTAAAAGTTTCCCAAACCCTCTCTGTTGCGGCAATTGATAAGCATCTGGTAAATATACAGAATTTTCTTCCATTCTGTATTAAACTGCCAGAGCTTGAGTTTATTCCAACCCCTATTTATAAAGGAGCACTGTCTTGTGACATATCAAGTGCCCTGTTCCCAAGAATGGCCTCACTGTTGGGGAGTAGCATAACACAAAACCTCATTACAATTAACCACTCGTCTCTTGGTGGCATCTGATGTTATTTCAGCTCCCAAACAATTAATTTGGAGTAACCTCACAAAGCAATCCCTAAGCAACAGTAATTGGCTAATTCCCCTCTACTTATGGTTATGCTCATTATATTACAGACAACTTTAAATCAGGCTGTCATCACCAGTTCTTGCTGTCACCGAGGAGATTCAGAAGGATGAGTTACTACACCCGCGATCACTCATAACCCATCTGTGGAAGGAAAGCCCTGTCCAGGAGCACTGGGAAGGTGGGAAATGCTGAGCTGCATTCTGTGGATGTTTGAGAACACAAGCACGACTAAAAGGAAAGCTGCAGAAGTTACGAGACTTCAATTCCTAGGGAAGAAGCACAGTGCAGACATCCACCTGCAAAACAGGACAATGTACAAAAGGAATTCAGATGTGTCTGCACTCACCTGCACCTCTCATGTTCCTCTGCTCCATGCCCCGATTTGCCATGTAGCAAACAGAGCTTGTCCTTGACAGGAGCGTTTGGAAGCTAAAACTCAGCAAATGGCTGAAAGATGCACTGGGACTGTTGAAGAGCAGAGCATGGAAGGATTTCATGAGCCTGTTAAAGTAAACCGGATCTTTCTTGGACTGCTGCCACCTTTTGCATCTGGGGAAATAACTTAAGAGTGGCAACTGTACAGCCAGATGTTGCAAAACTAATATTTTAAGGTTGGGGGTTTTTTTTGTGGCACAGTATGATGCTAGACAGAAATATCAGAACATGATCTAAATATGTCAACTCAGGCACCAGGAATGGGATGTTCTGCCCAAGACAGCTCTGTCATCAGTCAAAAGTCGTAGCAAAACCCACGATTGACTTAGCATCTCCAGCACAGAGATGAGACAATTCTGCTACAGCATATGGTATATCCTGCTCCTGACCTGATGAGCAGCTGTAGGGAAGACAGAAGTGCAGGTATCTGCAGATATGCCATCTCAGATCACATCTGAACAGTGGTGCCTGGCCAGAAATGTAGTATTCTGTATTTGTTCTGAGGCTGCAGAACTACAGAGGGTGGACAAGGAAAACAGCAATTACAGTAGATTTAGATGAAATTTGTTTCACGCCATCCCCCCCTGCAAAAAAAATCTTTTAAGTCCAAATACTTCTGTTCTCCCCAGCATCTTCCCCACAGTTTTCTGCAATGAGCAGGTTCAACTAATACCACCCATATGGCGATACAACTTTTTAAAATTCAACATGCAAAGATATTCAGAACCACTGATAATTTGTAAGCAACTGTGAATCAAGAAACGAGCTGTTCTGGCATTAGCATTTCTTCAAAGCACCCTACTTCCTCCTGCTTTTAAACCTGCATTTGCAGATGGGGCAGGAGCTCAGTGGCACTGACAAAAGTGAGAAAACTGCACAGATGAGACTGAGGAGGTGTCGTGTTTTATTTGTAGTGTTCCTGATCTGGGGAGTCTAAGATCTCAGAAGCACAGACCATAAAACAGGAGAAGAGGTCACATCCTTTGTGAGGATATTGACACAACTCTCATAATGCCCAGCTCCGCATATTTGGTAGGTCATAAATGCCAGCTACAAAAAAACCCACAAGCAGTAGGACATGATGGTGTTTTCCTTAGTTGAAGAATATTCAAAAGTTCAAAGGCAGAGACATCAGTACTCAGAATTTCTCATCTCCTTCCTTGCACTCTCAGTTTTTCACAATGCCTGCTTGTTGCTTATTGCTGGACTACTTTGTGTTTTACAGAGAGAACGATAATTTTTCGTAGTTTATCTGAAATGCTGTAGATTCATGAGAAAGCCTACAGTTTATAAAGTTATGTTTTTAAAGGCTGCATCTATTTGCTGTGACAACTCAGCAAAAGGCTCTGGGTGGTGGAGAAGGAGAGCAGAGAGCAAACACGAGCTGGAAGGTCTGGGAACATTTTGGTCACCTGAAACAGAAACATGCAACCCCAGATTCAATATCATAACTTGCATCTCTTCTAGTGGTTAAAGCAGTGGCTGGACATGCAGTGACTTTCTGCAGCAGTGTTTGAGATAACTTGTTAGTACATAGCTGTTAGAGGTGGACAGAGAATTCAACAGGTTAAACAAAACCACATAAATACAACCGACAGTTACAGCCTAGCCCTAGTGTTTGTGTTAAATATAATCTAAACCGTTATCCCCAGCAGGAAAATACCACACAGAGCCTTGCTCACAGGGACAGCACTTGAGCCAAAATCACTCTAGAGTTCCTCATGAGTCTGAGCTGAAGGTGTCATCATGAAAGTACTGAAGAAACATCACCTTTCTCTAATACCACGTAAGTTGAGAAAGCTGAAACTCCACAGTGTACCTCTGCAGTGTAAAACAACAGTGAACCTTACTGCTGCACAGAATTCACACAGGCATATAGGCCAATACAAGGTGATACACAAAACATTTTTCTTTTTAATTCTTTTTAATTTTGTCAGTGAAATATTTCCAAATAATTCCTATCTATTTCAGAGGGGAACATTTCCAAATACATCAGCCAGCCAATGGGCAACCAGCATGGAACACAAAGCCTCCGCCTGCAGAAGTTTTGCATAACCCTTCCTCAACCAGCTCATCTAGGGCTGGAACAAGTTTGCTTGGTAGGTTGTTCCAAGTCTTCTTCCAGACAGTGTCAGCTCACTGGGCTGAACAACCACTTACATATTAAGAAACATTAAAGTTCTGGGTCTGAAAAAGCCTGGAAGCATAGCTCTGCCCATAGCAGAGCCAACTGCAGACCCAGCACACTGGTGATGTGAAGCTTGATTTGAACTTGGGCTGAAAACCTTCCCTCTATCCACAGATCTGCAACCTCTGAATTTCTACTTTGCCTTCTCATCAGAGCAAGCCCCAACTCTCCAAGCAATCTTTGGCCAACATAGTAAAGTTTCACAGCCGTTTCTCATTAACACGTCACCCAGAACTTCTAATTTGGTGTGACTTCAATGCTCGTGGTTATTTGAAACGGATCTGCTGAACATCAAAAGTGGGTCAAAGCTCCTTCAGCAAAGGGTATTTAGAAAAGCAGCAGTAACACTGCAGGTTTTGCTCAAGCATAGAATCATTTTTGAGTTGTTAACAGCCTCCTTGTAAGTGCTTGCATGTTTTGTTGCAGCATCTCAAATGGTCTTAGCTGAACTTGAAGGTGGCTCATTATTCTACCCATATGTGTAGCTAAAACCACACATGGTCACAAGCTCTGTGGTGACCTCAGTGAAAATACACAATGAGATTCAGCTTCCCATGAAATTTTGTACTTCTCTGTATTAAACCACTAGCATCATTTCAAGGTGCTTTGCATAGTTTAATTATCCACCATCAGTCAGGCACAATCCCGAGTAAACGTATGGCTATTGATAAGCTACATGTATCACCACGATTTAATATATCTATTTGATGGGAAAATTAAAGAGTAAATTCTTCCCATGGCAAAATGCAACAAGGAAAAGGGAGCTCTGCCAGCCAGAGCAGAATCTGTGCCACAGACAGCTCACGTCACAGAAAACCAACCCAAATTCAAACAGTTAACTAGAGCGATCAAAGTTGTTCAGAGGGAAGCTGTCTGGAACAACTCTTAGAAAAACATATTTTTTTTATCAAAAAGTGCTGGTTTTGTCAAAGTGGGAATGTTTCACAGTGGTATCTATTTCAGTGAGGTTTTCAAAAGGAAGATCTCCAAGGCCTCGGCTTAGACCACTGTTGATGGGAAGGAAGTGAATCGTAAACCTGACTTCTTGCCTAAAATTCCCTCGGTTAAATGCTCAGGAGCCCCAAACTCCATTCTAATGATGAAGGAAAACAAATACTGAAAAGCCTCAAAAGTTGTTGCAAACACTGTCTTTCTTGGGTTGGCCCACGCTGAAAAACTCTTGCTGACTTTTGACTGCTAGCTCTTAGTATTACAAAACTTGTGGGGTCAAGACCACCCAATGATGTGAAATCTCTATCTCGCACAGAGATTTCAGTGAGATCTTTAAGATCAGAACTGTGCACAAAGGGACTGGGAATGATTGAACATTTTCTTTTTAGTATGTAAAATATTATCATTCATTTCCTTTCTGACAGTAGCCCAACGCGAGCAAACAAAACAGATGTGGTTCAAAGAGCTTAAGAGTGAAAAGGTGGCTCTACAGTGTGCACTGATGATCTAAAAATGTGTAAAGAAAGAAAAAAAAGCAGAATGTAACACAGTCCATCTTCCAGTTCACTTTATAGTGGTAGCTTAAGCAACTTTTTTGAAATGTGCAAGACTTGACACAAAAGACCTTGAAGGGTTTAATGGAGAAAGAAGTATTTGCACCATCAAAAAAATGTGTTGTTTTTCCCCCATTAAAGCCTGCAGTAAACTACTTCTTGACAAGATCCTCAAGGGAACTTCCAAGGGGGCATCAGCACCCAATTCTCATCTCCTCTTACTGCTTCAATTTCTTATCATGCCTTTCTTGGCCTCTCCCACCTCACTGAGGAGCTCGTCAAACCTCTGGCACTTTCCACTGACCTTTCCAGTATCATCCCAGCTGTCTCTGGAGCTCAGTTCTCAGGCTTCACTGCTGCAGGTTTCCCAGGCTACACCATGAGCAGTCCTAGGGCATGATCTCATCTGCCCCATTTCATCACAATACACTCGCATCAGCTTTTGCCCTTTATGCTTTTGCAAAACCATAAACCATAACAAGGGGGAGCCCTCGGCAGCAACAAGACAAAGACCGTTAGGCACCACAGAGCAGAGCCCTTGGATCCTTCTGCAGATGAAAAAGCCAAGGAAATTCCAAAACTTGCCCCATAGTGCATTTGCTAACCTGTTCTGTTTCAGGCTGCTGGGGAGGTGTGTTTTGGGGCACATGCTCTGTTTCCCTGACAGAGCCATGTTGTTGGATGCAGGGAGAATAATCACAGGAACAGATCATAATTCCCATTATAGGGCACAAAGTGGGGCTGGGAGGGAAAAGCAATTTTCTCAGCTAACCTTGTCCCAAGCCTTTAAGGGCTTAATAAGATCATAACCAACACCTTGAATTATATCCTGAAATAAACAGGTAGCCAGAACTGAGCACAAAGCTCAAGATTTATGGGCTAATAGTAGGTGACCTTCAAGAGACAGGTTACTACAGGCTGTACTTGCTGAAGTCCTTTGCAAGAGCTGCCCCAAGCACTGAGCGTTGCCCCCGAGATGATGAAGGCGTGGAGCACATGCATCACTGGGAAGCCATCTCTACTTCCAGAACAACCATAAATGAAAGAAATAGTACCAGGAGGATTGGAACAAATGAAGTCCAGTTTCTCTCTTATTTGGTTCTTGTGGTTGATTGACTTCTGCGTCTAAGACAGCACAAGAGTTTGAAGGTTTTCTGGCAGCAGGAAATAAAAAATTCTCTGGTGTTAAAGAGCTTGTGAACCTACACTGAAACTGTGCTTTCAATAAAAGCTTCAGCAACATGGCTCTTCCCTACACAGGTTTATTATTTTCTCCAGCACCGGGAGAACCTTCAAACTTAAAACTCTTATTTCATGTTGGTTTAAGAATGAACACTAAGATGTTATATAAAGTAAGAGGGGTACATGCACAGATATATACCAAACACGGATAACCTTCCTTTCCCTTCAAAGCCAAACAAAGATGACAGTTGGCTGTGTGAGATTTCTTCTCAGCAGCAGTGAGGGGAGACAAACAGAGCAGCAAGTTCAGATTTCTAGTGAGTGGCCATATAACATCACACCTAAACACAGATGACACTGTGGAAGCATTGCAAGCCAAAGGCAATGCATAAAAATGTGTTATGATACTCAAAGAGGGGGTTCCGTTGCCCATATGGAACTGAATGACCCATCTCAGGCCAGTACACAGATGCTAAAATTTCATTATTTCATCTGGTTACATCTCACCTTAGCAATGGATAAAGACCATAAAGTAACTTCATAATTCATATAAGGCCGAAAGCTTCACTATGTCCTTCACTATGGCAGGAGCTGGGTGGGAGTGGCACGTGAAAGGCAGGGCAGAGTGAAGAACTTGTGTTTTTTCAAGTTCTGTAACAAGGAACATGCTGCTCGTTTCCAATCCCACCAGTGTGATCTGTTTACCAAGTACTCTTTACAAGGTGGTAAAGGAAAAAAATAAATAAGCTGAGGTACTGATTAGAAAACCCTGGGCCAAACTGAGCAGTGTAAATCAGAAGTGGCATCTGTTTCAGCATGTGGATTCATGAGTGGAATCACAAATCCCTTGGTCCAGTTCTACTTAAGGACTTTTCTGCAGAGCTGGGAGACACATTGCTTGATCCCACTCTCCTCCCTCCACTCCAAGTCATCTGCAGATGTACTGGGGTCCTGAAGGCCACTATCTGAAATTCCTATTAAAATTAAGAGGGTCCAGTAACCATCAGTGTCTTTTAAGAAACTCCACAGAACCAGGGGTGCAGTGACAGAAGTGCCAGACACAGCTCAGGCAGGTGGCTGAGTTTTATTTAATCCCAAATCTGTGCTCTCAGGAAAGATGAACCACAGCCCATCCTGCACTGCAATGGAGCCCAAAGGTTAATTTTGTTGCAGGCACACTGTAAACAAAGGGGATATTTATTTCAGAGGCCAAGTACATTGCAACAGAGGGTTTGCAAAGGGAAGGGCAGTTTGCACTGTGGATTAAGAGAAGGCTACAAGACCTGGCGAAGCCAGTGCTGACAGATTCCCTTATTAAAAAGTGTAGCCTTGTGGAAGAGTTGCTGTTGATGGCTCTGATGCAGCCGAACTTCAGAAAACTGGGCACAATTGGAAGACTGTGCTGTGGCAGGGACAGTGAGGCTAAGGGGCATTTCTAATTTGTCAAAGTTGTATCTAATTCCACCGAACAAAGTTTGCAAAGAGAGATGAGCAGAATCCACACATGATTGCTCAGTCACCAAGCCCTGATGGAAAGATAGGCCAGCACATAGCTTGGGCTTTGTAGAGAAACCTGAGCTGCTCCAATCAACTTGGGATAATTCTGCCTTGTGGGCATAACAGTTTTCCTTGTTTCTTCTTTAATAGGATTATTCCTTACAATATTGAAAAGATAACATCAATGTCTTTCAGTGTCCCCATAAACTATTTCTGGGCATATGAATGAATGAATGCTTCAGGTGGTTTATGAGATCTTCTTAGGAGAAGATCTGAAGGAAGAATTTGATTCAGTTCTGACATTTATTCTGAAAATAAATTATTATTTCAAACTTCCTTTTAAAAGACAGATACTTAAATCTGACAGAGTAAGAGGGGGAAAAAAAATAAAAAGAAGAAAAGTATCATGTTGAGCATGACTGTGAGCCAATCCCTGAATTCGCTTCATTGAGAAAATTCTTGTCAGGCCAAAAACTTTCTGTCCTCATAGATGATTTTAAACATGCAGCCCTCACTGGAGCTGTACAAAGGTAACACTTGATAGAGCATCAATATCTCAACGCAACCAAAACCAGTGTCTGCTTTGAAATCACATCAAAAGCTGAACAGTCTGCAGCTACCCCACTTTTTTGTGAGATTAAGTGCTAGAGAGTTAAAAAAAAAAACAACCCTGCCCTAAAAGATTCTCTCAGCAGTATTTGCAATGCACGTGGTCTGTTATTCGGATGAGCTAATGCATAATTGTTCACTTCATTTAAAACCAAGCCACAGAAAGGGGACTCTATCTGCACCTGCATCTCATACAGGTTGCTCTAACATAAACCTTACTGCTTACTGGGGGCAGAATGAGATTTGTCTGGAAACAGACTGGTTTCAGATCCCAGTGCTGTTCATGGGATTTCGGCAGCCTGAGCGAGTCCTGTATTCTCCCTTCATCTAACAGACCACTGGCTGGATTCCTGGGATGTTCTCCCCATGAGGAGATGACACAATATCAATTCCGCTTAAAGGTGATGCCCACATTTCAAGTGTCAATTTACTGGCCACTCGGCACAGGATACTGTAAAGTTATCTGAACTTTACTACATACTGCATGGCAAATCCCACTTCCACTTACGGAGCACCCATTAAACAACCTGGAATTTGAAGCAGCCAGAATGGTCACAAAATTGGATAATTATTCAAGAGAGGATACACGTGTGGATGGTGCTGGTTCAGTTTCTCTTCACAGAATCACTAGATAGTTGGGTTGGAAAGGATCTGTGAAGATCACCAAGTCTAAGGAGGATATATCTGTTTGGGGCTTGTTTATTTTTAATAAGTACATGAATTTTAAGGCCAGACAGGACAATTTATCTTGTAGATAATCATCTGACCTTCTCTTTAATCTAGACCAAAGAATCCATCTCAGGGACTTCTTTCATTCAGAAAGTCTTCAGTTCAATATTCTATCTATCACGTGTCTTGGGGAAGTCTTCACTGATGATTTAGCTTTATTATTCAACATCCTTTCTTTAGCCCAATGTATCTGTTTTATACCAGTGGACCTTGCTGTGCTATTTTCTCCTAAATGAGTGACTCTTGTTTTCAGAAAGAAAATTAAGAAACATTAGAAGCTTTGCCCTCTGCAGGGGTGTGTGAACTCCTAAACTCTCCCTTGAAGTAGCTGAGACCTTGCACCCTTCCTGACATGTTACAGAACAACCAACAATGCTGCTAAATTGCTTTTCTAAAGAACAAATAGAAACATTTACGTTGCCTGATGAAAGGGTTTGTGAAAACAATACATAAATAAATGGCAGAACCCAAAAGCCTCAGGACAGCATCACAGCACACAGACTCCACCCTCCCTATTCCCTACTTTTCATGGGTTTAAATAAAAACATAAAAATATAATCCAGTCTCATGCTTCACCCTTTGACCCATCACTGTTTATGTTCTTAGACTTCTCCCCATGAGGCAGCATCTCAAAAGCATAGTGCAAAATTCTCTGTTGCAGTTCAGCACATGATGGGTGGCAGATGCACTGTGTTACACATTAAACCCCTTCTGGCAGAACCACACTTAGGAAGCTTCCAACCACAAGAAGAAAATTTGTGAGGTAGTGGCTTGCTCTGACCAGTTTTCAGGGAAGTTTTGCTAGCTGCTCAAGGTTAGCAGTGAGGACAGCATCTCCTTAAATGAAACAAATAAATGAGAAGTTAGAACATCCAGGTCTTTGCTTTGGGCTGAACTGAGTCTCCAATGGCATTTGAGAGTGTAGCCAAAATCTGTCCGTGTTTAAACTGGATCGATTTTCATTTGTTCTGAAGCTCCTTCCACAGTTCCCAGAATCTTTTCACACAGTCTTTCTGTCTTGGCCAAAAACCAAATCTCGAATGGGGAGGGCTAAACCCCACATCCAAACCATGTTTTTAGAAGTGGGCAAACTCTGATTAATATACCAGTGAATCATTAAGTCTGAGAGATCTGTGAAAATCTGAACAGATCTGTGGGATTCTAATAAAACGCTGTGACAGTTTTTTATCATTACTTCCCTTGACCTTCATCCCATTAAGCTGCATAATAAAGAGAACAACTGTTTGAAAAACTGTCTGTTCTTTTAATTGTATGTAGGTAAACTACACAGACTGCCTTGAAAACTAACCTTGCTCTTATTCTCAATGTCAGCAAAAGTTTCTCTTCATATTCACCAGCCATATAAACCATTTAAGGACTTTTGCTGTATCATTTTAACACACCTGCCATGTAGGGTCATGCTATAGCAAGCCCTTGGGCATCAAAATCTCATTGGGTTTAAGCACTAGGAGAGAAACCTTCCACCTGATGCTGGATTCAGAGAAGCATGAAAACATCACTAGGACAACAGATGAACTCAGTCTACATGTGTTAAATGACAGGATGCTCTGTTATTCCAGTTTAGAGAGGGTCTTCTAATTAGGACTAGAAAACCATTACATTAGAAGTATTTAGGATTTCTAATGCCTACAACACTTCAGATACATTTTAAGCATCTTCTCAAAACCTCCTACAAATGGTAATATTTAAATGAAAATGAAAATAAATTTCAACAGCAGTAGAAACGAGCAAGGCAGTTGTTTCCACTGCAGGAAGGGGGCTGCTGCCTCTTCTGATCCAGGAAATCTGTATCTGGGTAGAAATATCATTGTGTAGGTAAGTCCACACCTGCTACCTGCATTGCTACCAAGCCAGTGACAACATCCACCCTGCCTGGAGTTAGCCAGACTACTGGCTTGCAGGTCAGAAGAGTTAGGGCCATGCTCATGTAGCACCTGGCAAGGACTTGGCCATATGTCTGAGAAAAACTAACAACCACATCCACAGCCCCTCAGAGCGATATTGGGTTTGCTTCGGAGGGATCTGCTAACTCAGGAGTCCAAGCCTGGAAAGGGAGGACTCTTCAAGGTGAGGAAGATGCCTTCTACACACTCTGAAAAGCACCAGGTGCTTCCTTGGGCCTCATAAAGCCAATCTAGTGTAATAATGAAAAAAGCCAAATAAAAGATGTTGAAAATGTTGCACTGCAAGACAAATCTCTGCTCTCTCCTTGCACTCACAGGGATTTATAGAAATCCCTGTATTTTAGCTCAAATGCAGACCCATATTTTTCTTTTGAGCATCATCCACTTTAAAAAGGAGAATGAAAGATCCTGCCATTCCTTGAAGACTCATCAGCACCATCACAAGGGACAGTGATGCACAGAGATGTTTATGGAAGTCACTGGGACAATCATCGTTTCATGGGCAGCCTGGAAAAACTCTTTTTGGGCAGATGTAAAGAGCCCACTGAGTCCTCTTAAAGGTTTTACACCAAGAAGCTCATCAGTTTTCTAACACTGTAGTGAATTTAGAGTTCATATTGCTTCTGCTGAAATTTCATCATAAACTGTAGATGTTCATTTATTTATTTGGGCATTTCTAATTGACTTGGGAAATAAGGACCCTCCAGAGAGTTCACAACAGAGGAGTATCACAATAGCAAGTGTGATAGTTTTAACACCTTGATTTGAAGAGAATTCTGGTTTTCTGAGGGCTAGGCTTGTTTTTCCTCACACCAAGTAAGGTCATTTGAAAGGGGAAATTTCTTTTTTATGCTCCTCCATTACTTAATATGCATTAAAAAGCTGTACTCTGTGGTTTCTGATGAAAGAGGAGCCAGGTATCCTCTTAACACTTCACAGCCGATATTGCTGCCATTGGAAGGGAGCCCAGTGCTCTCACCTTTACTCTCCTAAATAAACCTCACCTCATACATTAGGCATTAGGCAGAAAAGGCAGGAATAAAGTCTCCTGAAGGTCACCAGGATTACTCAGCAGAAAGAGGATTACTTGAAGAAATGTTGCACTGTGGAAGCATCAATTCTTGACTCATGGTGGAGTCAGTTACCAACCAGATGAGCTTCAGGAGATATTAAATCCATGCACAAAGCAGGATTCATCCACTGGAAGCTGACAGTGTCTCACATGGACAGTGAACACAACAGCCCAGCAATGATTTGGTTAGCAGGAGTCTTTCTACATAGGAGATAAGCTGTCAGACCTAAAAAATCTTCAGTTCTGCTTCAAATACAAGAAAGATATTTGGCCTCTGAACTGCAAAAACAAATGCATAGCCTAAAAACACCCACAACTAACATGAGAGAAAGGATATACCCTCCAGGATTCCACTATGAATTGTGAGAGAGGTGTGAACTTTTTTTTTGCTGGTGTTTTAGCTCTGAAACCTAACTATGCCCATTTAAATGCCACCATTGTCAACTCTCATTGAGGATGGAGTCCCACAAGGAAATAAAAACATTAAAATCTGCATGATCTATCATCACAAGCAGGTTGTTAGAGCATTGAGACAGAGCAAAACCTAGATCTCAGTCAGGGTATCTAAATATATACAAATAATAAATGAGAATAGTATATTGTGACCTACAGTTTGGGGGATTTTTTTAATGCATAGAAGATGAAGAACAGATTCTTTTTAACAGATAAATACATACATGAATTTACCATTTCATCATGCATCTCCACTGGAACTCTCACAAGCACAGCTGCTGTGAACATTTCCTACTGCTTTGCAGTATTTTGCAGTAAATCAAACTAATCTGTGTTACAGTACCAGGTTTCACTGCAATCTCAAGGAATTTTTCAATTGCCTCTCCTGCATTTCAACCAAGATCATTTAGCTGAAATTATGAAATGCGCGTTAGCGATTAATGCTTCCAAGATTCCACATTACTGTCAAATCACTAATACATTACCTTTCATAATCTAATTTGTTCACACACTAAAATACACAGAACATGCAGAGCTTAGCAAATGGCCTTCTAAAATGTCACATACAATATACTCCTCCCCTCAGCTTTTCAGCTGCATGGAAGCAGGTGTGTCCTGGGCAGTCCCTGGGAGGGATGTCTGCTAGATCCATCAGATTTGTCATGATGAAGGAGACCCAGAGTAATGTGAAAGGTGTTGATGTCTGCATAAAGAACATGAGAAACAGGCAGAAGACAGAAATACTGTGGAATGAAGAATGGAGGGAAAACCATGTACTTCAATGAAGAATGAAGCAGGGAGAAAAAGGAAAAAAAACTGACTAACATTGGGAGGGCACAAGACAGGGAGCACAGAGGCCCTGGCTCTTCAGAAGGAGATTGTTTGATGCAACAAATGTTGGTAAAAGAAGTTACAGAAGACGAAATGAAGGAGGGAGCTTGGGGACTATAGAGGTTAACAGGGTCTCATGGCTAACAGAAAGAAAACAGCACAAAGTATTTTCCCTTATTTGGCAAAGGTTTGATCAGCAGACCCTACATTTCTCCAGACAAGCTGAAATCTGCAGTTGTTCTATGCATCATAAAAAAATACAAAATTATGAATGTGCATTTGTGTAAAAGCCCTGACATCACTGACCCACTGGTTGCAATGCTCCAGAGGGCTCCTGAACATCAGCCTCCTCAAAATCTTTCTCCCTCATTTCCCTGTAGATCAACCACACCTGCAGTGCCTCCTCTTTTCCCACAGCACAGTCCTGCCTGTCTCTAATACACGGAGACCATCTTTCAGCTCAGATAATTGTAGGGAAAGCTGACTTGTGGCATTTCAGCAGCACAAGTTGTACTGGACTTGGCAAGGTAGGGGGTACAGAGCTGGAAATAATCTGACTGGCCACCAGATAGGGCTGACACACTCCGGTTAGGAATTCCCTGTGCATGACTGGGGTAAAATCGTATAATTTTTCTGGAACAAATTCTTGAGTGCAAACCTCAAGCAGTTTTAGAGTCTCGCTGCACGCAAGATGTGCAAAGACTGAAGTGACTTCAGTCTCATTTCAGAATCACAATTTGAAAAGTGATGTTTGCAGTGTGCCAAGGTATGTGCTGCATGCTACGCCTGGGACTCTGAATGTAAAGACTTACACTGAAAACAAACCTCCTGCTCAAGGCATCACAACAAAACACAAACCAAACAAAACCAAATCAAAAACTGCAAAAAAAAAAGGCAATACAGGCTGTTTGATGTTGGCTCTCACCACTTACATGTAAAATAAGGTTTAACGCTGCTCTCTGTAGCTGAAAATGCTCTATCTCTGTTAAGAGTTCGGACTGGTGCGAATAGAGTGGCAATGAACTGGCTCAGGCTCTTCACTGGCACAGATCTGACAGTGATCCAGATCTGTGTGCAGGATCGGATCCCTAAACTTCCACTTAATGAATTTGTTCAGTCTCTGACCTCGGCAGAACTGAGCACAAACAAAACGTGCTCTAAAGATGGTGAAATGTTGTGCCAAACTGCCATCGCCACGGGACACAGAGGTACATGACAGCAAGGGATAACACAAGGCAGCCTGGAGGAAATCAGCAACTGTCAGCACTCATGTATGAGCTGTAGAGATATATATTTTTAAGCGTATATTTACACAATCTCGGATATCAGAGGTTGGAGCTGGTCACTTCACGCTGGCTTCGCAGGCACTGCATGGGGAAAAAAAAGCAAAATGCTCTTTCCTACAGAGAAAAGTCAGCAGTACAAAACACACGCAGCCTTTTATTAGCTGAATCATCCTTGCTGTAGCCAGCCATACCCTGACCTAGGGAGTTCTGTACCTAATGTTTTCAGGGAGATAATTTTCACAGCATACTTCAGCTTCTTAGAATGCTCTCCGAGAGCAAAGTCAATCCTAGGTCACTCTTCCAGTGTAGTTTCCTTTGTACTAAATCCTACTTTCAAGAAAATTCTTGCCATGGTTCAGTGGTATTTAACCTATCATATAATATCCAGGTTTACTGTGTTAGAAGAAGCAGAACAGTATTAAGCTTTTCCCACAAGCCTGTGATTGCATTTGACCCAGTAACCTGTATTAGATTAACATTTATTCTACAACTCCACAGCAAGCCTTGGACCTGGCTGAGCAGCAGTTTATAGAGGACACTAACCATTTTTACAAGTGGAGCAGGAAAAGGGAATTGAATCTGAGAGAGTAATTCCAAGCAAGTATGTTGCTGCAGTGGTTAAATTGTTTATACGAGGAGTTGGGGAATTACATCTGACTGACCTCTCTTTTTATCTGCTTAAAAGACAAAGTGCAGGTCTCCATGGCGAGTGCTAACTCCTGGGGAACGTGGAATAAAAATGCATCACAACAATAGAGCCTCAATACCCACCGAGGAGGAGGGAGGCCTTCAAAGGAACATAAGCAAGTTAAAAATCACCGGGATTACAAAGGTTTTCACAAACAGGTTCATAAGCATTCCTGCCCACAAACCAACCTCTCTCCTACACTTGCCAGACAATCTGGGGGGGAGGGGGATATTCAGGTGTTGGTTTTTTATTTCTTTATTTTTCTTTATACTAACCTTAACCCTCATGTGAGTTTGGCCAGAATGGGATTGTTACTGTCAGTGTTTAAAATAGAGAGAGCCAAACCCTGTACTCCATTGATTGTTTAAATCCTCTGAGGACTTTTCAGAAGCTGTTTCAACTGTATAAACAATACTATTGAAAACAAGTTGTGTCTTAAAAAGAAAAAAAAAGGCATTAAAATCTGTCAGGAAAAACATGAGAGAAGGTTTGGCTACAGCAGGAAACACACAGCTCTCCTCCATTTATAAACTTACAGGCTCAGAATGTGGGCAAGAGGATTAGCATAGCCAAACTTCATTGCATGTGAAGTTTCCAGCATATCTGAATTCATTCTGCTTGTTATCATCAACTTCTTTGCCTCTTCTCTCACCAGTACTACACAATGAGCAGATGAGTGAAGGATTCAGCAACTAAAAAGAACCAAAATAACCCAACACACATTAGAACAGGAATTAAGAGAACTAATTCTCACTCATTCCTGTAAGACAAAAGAGCACTGGGTTTCTTGCAAAACACCAGTATGCTCCCTCACTGCCAGCAGTGATGCCTCTGAAGCAACACAAACTTGTTTGAGAATTTTCAAAGTTCAGCATTTAGAAATGAGATGAAGGAGGGAAGAGAAAAAGCCAATCATCAGCATAACTCAGATTCATTCAGTCACTGCCTGAGCCTCTCCTGATTGCAATGAGAGGAATTCATTAACCAAACTCCAATCTTCAAGAGTGTGAGAGAGCTAGACAAGAACAGGATGCTCAACAAAAGGGGCTTTCCCCCACTCTCACAGTGGAGGAGAGGGAATCTTCAGCTTATGCCATTAGTTTGACTCCAGTTCTGCTGCTGCTTTGCCCTGAGCAGGAAATGTGCCAGGAAGATTCCATAAACAAGAATCCATCTGGGAGCTTGTCTGGAGTTAAACTTACTAGGATGGCACATAGAAAGCTGTTGACTTGGTGTAGTTTTGTATGGACACAGACAGGCACTCCGTGAAGTGGATGATCTGTACTGGGTCTGGCTTAGACAGAGGTAGTTTTCCCTAGAGTAGTCTCCACGATGCTGTGTTTGTATTAGCAGCTGGAAAGGTGTTAGTAACACACCAGCATTCTACAGCATGGCTACATGGTTAAAACTCTCGCCAACATTCCCCCTTCAGGCTGGAGGGTGGACAAGATTTTGGGAGGGTTCCTGGCCAGGAGAGTGGTCCCAAACTGATCAAAGGGATAGTCCCAACCATATTATGTCTACTCAATAATAAAAGGTAAGAGAAAGGAGGAGGAGGGCAGGATATTTGGCTTTTGGAGCAACTCCTACACATACTGAAGTCCTGCCCCCTGGGCAGTGGCTGGTTATCACGTGCTGATGGGAAGTAGAGAATAAATCCCTTGTTTTCCTTTTCTTTCACCTGTGGCCTTTGTTTTTACTTTATTAAGCTTTCTTTCTCTTGACCCACAAGGGGTTTTTTTCCACCTAACTTTCTCCCCCTGTTGAGGAGCAGAGTGATAGGGCAGCTTGGTAGGCACTTGGTATCTGGTCAAGGTCAACACACCTCAATGGCCATAAGTCAAAAAAGTGACAAAACAGCTTAAAGACAGGGAAGGTTCACAATGCTGGAACTGTGCTCAAACCTGACATAATTTTTCTGTCCCCCTAAACCAGAGCACAAGTTTTCCAGGAAGGCTGTAAATTCCTTATCCTAATGAATTAAAAAAAGATGTAAATCGTGACCTGTTTGTGAGACATTTAACTCCACTTGGGAAGGCTGTTTAGGCTCAGCGGCACAACCCACTTTGACCCCATTTCTATTTAGAAATCAGCCCAATTAAAGGCAGATGAAAGAGACTCTTACACCACAATCAATCAGTGTAGCTCTGCAGTTGCCAGTGGTGTAGGTTTATGTGGCACTGGAGCAACTGTCCCTCCAGTCCCTCCCTGAAAACACCTCCTGGGTTTTCATAACCCCATTACATCAAGGGTAGGTGGAACCTGGAGATAATCCTGTAAAGCTGTTATTTCTCACCTGAAAGAAATCAAGGGTTTGGACTGGGTGTTTCAAACCTTTTTATTCAGAACAACTGAAGGAGAAAGGGGGAGGAGAGGGTGTGGAGGGGATTGGGAAGAAAAGCGATGCCTAAGTGCACCTGTGAGATATTTTAAAGACAGTAATGGTATGGACCTAGACCTTGGATAAGAGTGGAATCTGCCCTCCGGATGCCACCTACAAACAGGCTCAAGCACATTGATGAAACTGTTGAGCTGAAGCGATTCCTGTCAATACGATGAGCACTGGGTGGAAAGAGCAGTGTATACAAATGCCCTACTTTAAAGTCTCTGTGTGAGGAAGGGAAAACAAAACACTTTTAAAACAACAGACCAGACAGTAAGCCCTGTGTGCCCTCTATTCCTTTCTTCAAAATAATCTCATCTTGCTCTTCCTTATCAGACAGCACAGTCCAACTTCCAGGAGCAGATGTAAACTGAGAGAGTTGGTTTTAGCTCACTCTGCCAGGGCAGCTTGCACCTTGAGCTGCTGTTCATGCCTCACTGTGTTGGCTGCCAAACGGCACCATTTGCCTGGGCCTTGTAGAAAAGTGACTCTCTCAATAAAATAAATTTTAAAATTATGAGAGGAAGATTACAATAGAGAAGAGACTTGCCAAGAGGGAGCTGTCTTTTTCCACAGCACTTCCTGCTGTGGAAATGCTGCTTTAGTGGCAAAATGTCATTCTCCTCTCGCTACAGGCATTCAAGGGCTGATCCTGTCTCATGTGAAGCTGATGCCAAACTTGCCATTGCACCACTGGGCCCCAAATGATGGATGAATTGTGGTGCTGATGGATGCAAATCACCATCCTGGAAACGAGTGGAAGAAATTGGTTCTGATTTAGCCTGTTCAGCATTAGTGGGAGTCGTAAAGCATCAGGAGAGTGCTCCTGTATACAGTGTGGGGGATTTAAAGTTCCTGCTAGAGAAAATGTGCTCAGGTAGAGCCATTTAGCAGTAGTCAGTAGCATTAATTACCTGTGTAAGGCACAATATGGCATCAATGCAGCCTTTGGATTCTGTACCCCTCATTAACTGTTTCCCCATTAACCTTGACTGGAATCACATTCTAAGTCTTCAGTAGTAAGATTTTTCTTTCTATTTGTGAGCATCTCCATTTCATCCTTGTAGCTCCTCAAATTCTTATTCATTGTAAATGGTCCTGCTTGTAATAAAGTGCTAGAGGAAGTATTTACTGTTTGCTGCTTAATTTTGTCCTCATGGAAGCCGACGGATGCTAACTCCAACAGTAGTTAATATACCTTTGAGCACATGCTGTGACCTTTCTCCAACTCATGCCTGACTTCATTCTCAGATCTCATTAAACAGGAGAAATTATCCTCTGAAAGAGCAAAACCAGAAATGTGCAGATTTGCCACAGAGCTATAGAGGACAGCTTGATTTAAAATGTACCGTGGTGAAGGGGAGGGAAGGCAGCGGGGGGAAGTGAGAATCTGCTTGGATTCACACTAGCAGTCATATAAAAATAAAGCTGCATGAGGACGAAGCGGCTTACAGAGCCACCAGGTTTGAGTCCTTTTAGTCTTGTTTCTTGGATGTTTTTCAGTGTTTGCTCTTGCAACATGAATGGAAGAGCTCAACCGTTTGGATGCCAGGAATTCTCTACTCTAGCTCCAGCTCAAACACTGCTCAAACACTGTTTGGAGATGCCGCTTGCATGTTCAGCACCGGAGGGCCTAAGTTCACATTTGGGCACAATACACTCCCCATACAGCTCCCCTCTTCTTCTGTTGCAGAGCTTTATTCTCTATTGTCTAATGTAGAAGCAAACACCCAAGCAATCCTGTTTGTCTAAAACCGGCTGGGCAACTCTCCAACATTTTCCCCTTTCAGTGAGTACACAGTGGTAGCAAGACACTACTTATGCTTTGTCTCCCTAAAGCCTTCTAAACCAAAATTATGGTTTAGCTGCTGAAAGTCAAGTGTGCCTTGGCTGAGAGACAACTCTGGGCATTCCAGCACAAGGAACAAAACAAAACACAAAAGAAGCTGCTCCACAATATACTGGCCTATGAGAGCCCACAGGAGGACAGTGAGAGCAATCAGAGATCCAGAAAACTTCATCTTGGCCTGGCAATGACTGCCCTGAAATATGCCAAAGCCTGCTGCAAAAGAAGAAAAACTCTTTAATTCCTCTGAGGATAACGCAAGAAATCAAGGGGTTAAGTTCCAGTAAGGGCAATGAGGCTTGTCCTTAGGAAAGGTTTTACTAGCTGTAAGAAGAGTTCTGCTCTGGTAAAGATTGCCTGAGGATAGGTGTTGGATTTCTGCTACAGGAGGTTTTAAGAGCAGGTTTGCTGCTTATCTGTCAAGGAGGGTTAGATCTAGTTGATCCTGCCTTGGGGAACAAGATGAGGCTAAAAAACTTATTGTCCTTTCCAGCCCCATTTGCTAGAGTTCAATGATACACCTTGGTGTACTGACACCAGTAAGCCAAGCAGAACTAAAAATGAAAGCTTAGGAGTCTGCCAGGGCAGCCTTATAAATTCTGTACACATAGAGAAAAATTAGCAGCACAGAAGCTAGAACTTTGTTCTACAGCTCCTGACTTGGAAGTCCAAACCAGCCTTTATACCACAGCAGGCAGAAGGAGTAAATTCACCACCTGTAAATTCAAGCATAGCTATAACAAAGGGCATAGGAACAAATGATAAAAGCTGGAGAGCCCAAACCTACTTGGCAGCATTTATCAGGTAGATGAGGATAGAAAAATTCCAGCAACTCTGACCAAACATACAGATCAGCACAAGCTCTTTAGACTACTTCTGCAATGGTGTGACTATGTGTCAGCTAAATGCAACAGATCCACTGCTAGACTTCCCAGCTATTTGCTGAATAAAAGAGGCTTGGTGGTTGCTTTTATTACATTTTTTTAATCCCTTTTGCTTCCTAACAAATCAAAATGGAAAGTTTTACTTGTTTGCAAACAGCTAGTACAGGTAAGGATATAGCCATGAACACTGTCTCCTACATGTGAAACCTGACATGGTTTTCCACACAATAATGCAAGGGAATTATCTGGTAATTTCAACTGGCTCAGAAATGCCAAAAATCCGTATTTTTAAATACAGAGAGGAAATTTCATATTGTACCTTTAGATATCATTAGCTTTCACCTTTTATTTAAAAATTGGTTGCTTGGGGTTGTGGGTTTCTCCTTTATAATTCAGTCTAGGTTTAGTGCTCCTACTTTTCTTGCCTTTCCACAGAACACCTTCAAAATCCATGCATTCTGCCGTGTTACCTCTGAACTACAGTGCTGGTATTCAACCCTGTAGAAGAGAAGGAGCTAAACACAGACTGCAATATCTAACCTGGCTTCACGTTACACAAAAAGAACCAAGTTTATTTTCATTTCCAGATCTTTCAGCCATTGCCTGCATTGGATTAACTTGTCCTTCCCTAACATTGCAACCTTACATACAGATGGAGAGTTGGACCATCCCTGTTTTGACTCAAGAGGTGAGTGCAGTTACAAGCAGGTGAGATCCATGAAGAAAAAATATCAACACAGCAAGTTCATATTCTAAGGAGCACAGGGAAGGAGGAAAGGAGACATATAAATGGAAAGAAAGAGAAAAGGAGAGAGAGAGAAAAGAAGAGAAAAGAAAAGAAAAGAAAAGAAAAGAAAAGAAAAGAAAAGAAAAGAAAAGAAAAGAAAAGAAAAGAAAAGAAAAGATTGATTAAAGAGAGAGACCGGTGGCAGATATTACTTGTAAAAGGCAATCACTGCCAGGTCATCTCAACAAAGAGGCAGAAAGGTGTCTCCTTGGCTGTATTTCTGCAAAGCAATAGCTACATCCAGTGGTCACTGCAGCTAATTGACACAGGGCCCTCGGTAAAATCTGAAGGACCCTGGGGTTTTGGGGGAGGGTGAAGGGGGAGAGTATTTGGAGGTTTACTGCAACAGCCATGGTTTCTGTTCTCAGGCGTGGCCTGGCCCCATACAGTTCTGGTTTAAATACAGAAGACAGGCCTAACGACTATGAGCTGTGATAATAACATATTCTGTTTCTAATCACTCTTTTGCAGGGGAAAATCAATTCTGATGTTAACAGCCTTTCAGCATGCCTTAAAAGTAAATTATTTGCCAGTGTTCCATACACCAGTTCAGAGAAACCCCGTTGTTGCTTATTGACGGTTTCCTGCTCTGCAGCGGTGTTTGCTACATGCATTCAACTCTGCTACCAAAATACCTCCCAAAAGCAGCAACCCCAACGGCCTAGAATAAACCACATCTTAGATTCAGCCCCCAGTACCCACCAGAAAAGCTCAATGCACGTGTTTCAGAAGCAGGAGTATCAGCTCCTGCTTAAAAAGTCAAGCAGCTGGGGCAGCTTTCTGGGCATGAGTATTATTTTGGTTTTGTCTGTTAGCTTCCATATGGGAAAGTCCTGCAGAAAGGACCTTCTTTTCAGTTAAATTCCATAGAACTAGTTCATCATATTCATTCTTCCCCCAGAATTCTGCAGAAGAGTTTAAAATAAGAGAAGAGCCTCTCTCTTAATACCAGACCACTCTAATTTCAATTAATTCCAATTATGGTGTATGTAAGCTTCATTCTCCTTGCACATCAAGGAGGTTGTTCAAAAGGGAGGGAACAAGTCTCATGGCTGTACATGAAACATTGTCTATCTAATCATTTCAGAGGAAAAACAAAGAGAAAAAGCTGCATTTTGTCACATTTCCTCATACACAGCTTTCTTGTCTATGTGCTTTGATGCATCAGGAAAGGCAAACAGGCCTGAAGGCTGCAAGACCATTAATTAACTCTTTGGTGGCAAGCAATAGGACCAGAGGAAATGACTGCAAGCTCCACCAGCAGAGGTTTAGGTTGGCTATTGGGAAGAATTTCTTCACTGAAAGGGTTATCAAACATTGGAACATGCTGCCCAGGGCAGTGGTGGAGTCCCCATCCCTGGAAGGATTTAAATGTGTGTGGACTTGGTGCTTAGGGACATGGTATAGTGGTGACCTGGCAGTGCTGGGTCAAAGGTTGGACTTGATGATCTTAAAGGTCTCTTCCAATGAAAGAGATTCTGTGAAAGGTGGAGAGAAGACATGAGACCCAAGGTGCTGTAGGAGGCAGGACGTGCATCAACTGCTAGTTAAATACCCACTGCTAAGCAAGGCCTGCAACAGCATCCAGTGCTGACACAAGTGGAGGGTGAATGCTCCAGATTTGGAGGAAATCTATCTGTTCACACAGGCATGTAGAACTGGCTTTTGTCCAATCCAAGGAGAGCACATCACATTTGGTGTGTGGGAACTGGCTGAGGGTACACAAGGACTGTTACCTCTTCTCAGCTCAAGCAGCAACTGCACGTGGTTTTCCAGTCTCAAAAGTGCAGGTGCAGCACATGGAAAGCATTTTGCCAAGGGGTGCTCCCTCCACATGCCCCTCCCTCACTCCAGTCCTCAGCATTCCTTCACATGCATTTCTATTGCCTCTCCAGAAGAGCCAAACAACAGAAAAATCAATGGTAAAACAGCAGGAGACTGAAATTTTGTATGTACAACTTGAAGCAGCACATAGCCTAGGGGCAGAGGAAAAACACTGAGCAACGAGAGGGTGCAAGGGAAGTGGAGCCCCAGGAACTGCCTTCCACACACCAGAACACTAGTCAGTGTTGACAACATACACCACATTTCAAAGCTGCACCACCCCTTCCACCAGTGCCAAATGTACTGAGGAAGCCACACAGAGCATCACCTTTCCTTCTCCCTTCTCACCCAAGGGAGGGGAAGAACATGGTCCCCATCTAGAAGTTGCTATTATTATTATTATTATTATTATTATTATTATTTTGGTTTGTGTTCGGTCTGATTTACACATCTGGGTTTACTCACAAGCCTGAAGAACAAAGCAGAGATGGCACACGCTTTCCAGTCTCTGTGTGTTTCCATGTCTGCCTCACTGGTGCTGCTAGGGATTGAAAAGGCTTCAAAAGTTTCAAAATACCCACAATACCATCAAGCCAAAACATTTAAGGAATCTAAATAAACCTCTAAGGTTCCCAAAATCAGCTTTGTAGTGGTGCCAGTCACAGGCTGCCTGCAAAGCCAATCTTCATCAAAATCACAAGAGCTGGAATTGACATTTGCAGTGAGAAGGAGGAAAGAATTAAACCCAGTGTTAACTGTGAGTGTATCTGCCTTCAATAAATAATGTCAAAAGGACGTGGCTGAGCAGTTCTAAGAAAATGGAAAGTTGTTGTTTTGCCTATTACAAAGCGCTCAAAACCACAACAGAAAGAAAATTTTCAACAAGTGAACATATTTCACAGAATCTGGAAGACATAAGAGCTTGAGAGCCAAGGTGTCAATAACTAGAGAGAGATGCACTCACAAAATCTGCCTCAAAGTCACATTTGCAGGGCAACTGGGGATGAGAAATAGAAATTAATCTTAGGGCTATAATTATACTTCAGCTTCCCAAATAAGACCTCTTCTTTTCTTCAAAAAATAAAAAAAAACCAATTTCTGGAAATACATCAAATATATTAAATATGAAAATATTGCTCTAGAAGACATCGGACAGGATGGAGCTAAAAAAAACTCCAAACCTTTTTTTGGTAGAGTTGCCAGCTAGTAGGATACTTAGCAGGAAGTTTTCAATACTTGGTGCATTTTCTGAACCACCAGAATAAGGCAGTTTTACAGTTTTGTGACAACTTCACCTGCCATTTTACAAGATGTGTTTCCAGCTGCCAGCACCAAGGGGCAAAGGCTGAACACCAGAAGCACACATGTTCTGAAAGCTCAACCCATTATTCAAAAGCACCAGGAACTCCCTGTAGCACTTGTATTTCAAGTTCTGATTGTATGAAGCAGCTTAATAACAGCTACATTTGACTCAACAATTTAATTTTACATTTTCAGTTAGTTCCCAAAATAAAATAAAATTCCAGTATTACCCCTGGGGGCAGTTTTGAACCAAGACATTATTAGTCTGGTTTTCTCTCATGGAAATGTCTAACTGCCAGTATTACAATGCAGTATTAAATGAAAATCAAAGTCCTCCTTGATGACTGCCTCACAGTGAAAAATAGATGTCAAGAACTGTTTTCTCTGCACAGCATATTTTATTCCACCAATTTGGAATTAATTTGGAATTAAGCTCCAAAGCTGGGGGAGGGTGACAAATTCAGAGCTCTCTGGTCTCTTATTAGGGCTCATCCAATCTTTCTTAGAGCTATGCTACCTGTGAACACCTTGGCCTCATATCTCGCTTTGTAGCAGCACTCCACAATGAGCCTTAGCAGAAGGCAAGTTACCACCTCAACCATCTATTTGTCTCTAGTCCAGTCCTAACACAATCCTTTTCTTATCAGAGCAACAGCTTTCAAGCTGAAGAACTACTGAGCATTGCCAAAACATGGCAGCAGCAGAGTCTGATCCTTATCCAAGGGATGAAAGAGACATCATCAGAAAATTCAGAAACAGCAGGAGAAAGCAACCTTCGACTGAGGGAATTTGGCACTGCGCACAGATATCTCCTCCCATAACATTAAGGTCAGTTGCAATCTCTCATCATATCAGAGTTAAGTGGTCCATTCAGATTCAAGCTTCTGATGATCTTGGAGCATGTAAGCGGAATAATTAAGGTTACAGCACGGGGTCATGTCAGGACAAGAAAACATGTCATTTCTTTCTTTTCTTGCTACTGCAGTGGCCAAGAATTTTAGGGTTTTCTTTCAGTATGGACTTCGGAAAAAGGAATGATTTTTATCCCTAGAGTTCACGTCATTGGCTTCACAGGTACAAAGTGGCTACAAGCCTGTCCATGCAAATATAAGACCCTCATAACTGAGACCAAGCTACCAAACCTTGGTGCAAAATCCCTCAATACCTGAATATTGTCACATTCCCAGCCACTTCAACATGTTGAAATAACCACTTTCAGAGACTGTGACATCTTTTTCTTCACCTTTTCCTGACATTTTTTTACCCCTCCAGTTTTATCACAATCTCAATTGTTCCACTCTGAAAGACCATGGTCTTAGCCGAGAGCTGGACAACCCCTCCTTAGTAGTGCACAGCATGCTCATCTGACAAATCTTTGAATTTCCAGCTTCAATGTCTTGTCTTTTAAACTTCGGTAGCTGAATATAAATTAAGTTGACCAAGAAGGAGAAATAAGAAAGACTAGCATTATCTTTTACCCAAATGGACCCATAAGCCTGTGAGAAATCCTCTTGTATCCTGCTTTGAGACAGAGACTTGTCCAGAGCTCATGTATATGAGGCATTCCTGCCTACACGGATGCACCAGAGGCTGGAACAAATACATATTTTGTAAAATTAGTACAAAAGATGAGACATGTAATACGGCCTTACCATGGGGTTACATGCACTCTGCAACCCAAAGTGGCCTGTTTGTGTTTGCAAAAGCTTGTTTTACAGGTTTGGCTCTGCCATCTGCTTCAGTCAGACACCAGCCAGCACCACAGATCTCAGGCCTCTGAATCAAGCAAGATCCAGGCACAGTTGCTCTGACCTCCCCAGGACAGGCAATCATTGTTTAGGATCCTTATTTTGAGATGCTGGATCTAGAGCCTACCTATGACAAGCCAGAAGCACCCCGCCAAACCCCAGTAATGTAAACAAGTGCTCCTGAGAATAACACTCTCATCAGGTACCTTGGTTTGGAGTTTCACTTTTCAAGCGTTGGCTGAAAAGAAGTATCTTAGCCATAGAGTGTGCTCAGGAGCACAAACCTAGGCAAGAAACATCCAGTGCTGAGCTGTCCCCTCCAGTGTCCACACCACACATAGCATTCTCTGAGAACCCTTCAACACTCCATTTAATTTTGTGAGTCGAGTTCAAGCCTCTGACCAAGAAGCTCAGCCCCACTTCCCCACTAGACATCCTTCTGAGGAGATGTATGGTCTAGTTACAAAGCACCCACAGCAGAATACACCAAGACAGGGAGTGCAGGCACAAAATACTCATTTATCACAGCTTGTGATAACCAGTGAAACTCCAGAGCTTGATGCCATGGCCTATACCCCAACCCTGTGTAAGTCTCATTACAATTAACGGGAGCTGTGTGCCCATGGGATGAGGAGTGCAAGCTCTGAACAGCAAAATGCACCATATGTTTCCTTACCAGAAAAAAAACAAACACAAAAACCCTATTGATCACAGTTTCCACCCTTCTGGGAAGCCAGAACTGACTGTGCATCCACCTGTAAGTGGTGGATACAAAGCCTGAACTCCTTTATATAACACAGAACTCCTCCTTACACAATGACTGACAACACCACGTGAGACACAGGTGGCTTCTATTTCCTGAAAAACCTGGAGGAGATTGTTACAGTTCAGAAAAAGTAGTCAGGGAAACTTTTGATGTTTGACTACCTTTTCCTCTATTTGTACCTCAACCTACCCAAGAATCCCAAATCCTTCAATGTTAGCATCAAAGTCCAGGATGTACTGCATGCTCAGATCTACTTTCGCTCTGGTAGGAAAAATTACAACAAAAAGTCAGAGGCCAGGTGAACTGTCAAGTGTGGATTTCTACCTGCTGCTGATGTGACTTCTGACAAAAGGAAGAGCCTGAGCCTTTGAGAGCCAGCAGAATCTCTGATGCTCATACATGGAAAGGGAGAAAAGACAGTGATGAAACACTTCCCTTGCAACTTCAGGGCTTTTTAAGCCTTTTTAGGATACAGCATCACTGCATCAAGAATGCTGACTCAGCACCAGCTTCATGACTTAGGGCCAGGTTCTTGAGTAGAAACTTTGCTGGGAAAGCATTTGTTGACTACTTCTAATCCTCAAGATCCAAACTATAAGATGGATCTCTGGTCTTCAAGAAGGTCACCAAATATTGGCAACACACAGCAGTTCTGCCTGCTCCTGCTTTCTTTAGCTTCTTTACAGCACAGAGATTCCTACAAAATGCAGAAGCCTCTTGGAGAGGGTTTTCTGGAGTCACTGCAATATGGCCAAGTGGTACTAAATAAGTGTAAGAGAAGCTGGACAGACATCAAACACAACGGAGAAACTCAAAGCTGCTTGCAGAGTTTGAGGAATAATTCAGTTGATTACTTCTTAGCAGAACATCAAGTATTTGGATAGCATTTTATTATTTTAATGTTGGTCAGCCCTATGGCTCAAAACTCTGCTGACTTGTCAAAAGAGCAGATAAATAAGGTAAGCGGGTGATAAGAAATCTGAAACAAGTATTAAGCCTTCTCCTTCACTCAAATGTATAATTTATAATAAAAAATTTGGCCTGAGGTCTGCTTCCAAAACTGATAAATAGCTCTTTTATTATGTCAACCAAACATTTTACCTCAAACCAATCAAGAAGGACAAGTCACTGAAAACACCAGTCAGAGCTTGCAAAATAAATTCTCTTGTATAGAGCATGGAGAAGAAACCAGCATTTTCTCTCTGAGCACACGCACCACATGACAGTGACATTTTGAGTTTATTCTACAGGAAATACGGGAAACTCTGAGAGTTTATGCTGCATGGATAATACACCAGGTCTTCTGTACAACATCAGAGGGTTGTACAGACCTTATTAAACAAGGTACTGGCAGTCAGCATTTGCTGCATTACTGCACCAGTAGTTTGTGAAACTGCATCTCCTACTTTCTTTTCCCTCCTTGCAGGCAATATGAGAGAAGACAAACAAACAAAAAAAACTGTCATACTTTGGGGCAGGGTATAGTGAGGAGCAGGTGAAGCGCATCATTCTTTGGCTATAACACAGATGTAAATCTGTCTCAGAAGTGCCTACAGAAGTTCTCAGAGCTGATGGGAAGCCTGTGCCATTATATGCAGGCAGGTCAAGCCCACAAACCAAGCTGGTGATATTTCATTTCATCTCAGCCTTACTACACTTTGATTTATTATGATCTATATTTTCCTCCTTCTTCTGGAACTAGAATTGGTCACGTTAACCATAGTGATCACCCGTCTACAGGGTAGGGGGGAGGACATTGTCTCTAGGGAACGTAACCGAGACGAACCCACTTAGGTCTAGGTAAAAAAAATAGTTATAGTTCCATAAATTAAAACTAACACACACAAGGTAAAAGCATGAACACACTTTTTCCATGTAAATAATGTCATGCTTGTGAGGAGGGAGCCTTCGGTGATGTTTCATGAATGGGTTCATTATGCTGTACCTGACCTACAGATATTTTGGTTGCCTTTTTGCTTTATTAATTTTTCTCAGTTATTTTTGCTCAATGACTTGTATATAACCAAATGCTTTATGATGCTAAATCTTGTTAAGACATTGTGCTTTGCAGGGGCATAATATCTGTAAGTTTAATCAATCTCTAATTTTTGTGCAGGAAGATCCCACTTTGATGTTTAAGCGCTGACTGATGCTCCAAGGAGGAAAGAAGAGCTCTCTACACAAATATTTTCAGAGCCCTGCATTGCCAGTCTTCAGAATAACTTTAAAGTTTGATTTCATTAGCATCATCATCTTTTTTTTTTGCAACTAGAAAAGTCAGAATTGTATTAGCAGGAATGGGACAGACTCCAGATGGAGGCCCTGTGGAAGAATTTGCACAGTCTGGGTTAGGTCAGATTCATATAGGCCTCCAAGAAAAACATTCAGGAGAAACATTAAATCCTCTGAAGGGATGTATTAACAGATAATAATGAATGGATACTGATTATTAATTATTTCTCTCAGTCTTATATTTTAAGTTTAAAATGTCATGTAAAGCCTGACATTGATAAAAATAGAAAGAAATGTTCCTTGCTCAATTAAATTACCACAAAGACCAGCTTAACATCTGCTTGGCAAACCCCTAATAAATGCATGGCATTAATATTTAATAAAAATATCTACAGCTTTCGTTCGTACTCGAGACATTTCACACTTTGCTCACACATGGTGTTTCATATAATTACTCTCTAAAGGCTGACACTTCAGTCCTTCAGCAAAATAAAAGCTGCAAGGATGATTAAATGTAGAAAGTATCTTCAAGGATGGAGTCTTCCTCCAGGAAACCATTTCTACTGACTCTTATACTGTAAGGGAGCACACAAAAGAAAAAGTGGAGCCAAATAAAGGAATGGCCTCAACATTGTTGTCAGTACAGTGTAAGTCAGAGCTGGTAGGTTCAAGTAATACTCTGCAGAAAGCAGAGCTCATACAGGTAGAAGTGATTCCTTGCCACTGTTTAGTCAAAGCACAGAATCTACTTGCAGAGAGTTCGAATTTACATTATTTGACACCAGTGCTCCCAAAGCCACTGCACAGCTGCTGCACCACCTCAAACATACTCAACCCGTCCTGTCCAGCACATCTCAGATATATGGGGCACTCCCTAAGGAAGTCCTAATCAATAGATTTGGGCTCTCTTATTGAGGTTTGCCAGCAATGGGAGTAAAAGCCAAATCTCTATACTTAAATCAAGACACATACACACATACAGAGTATCTCCTGCCTCAGGAGACTTCATTAAGCTTCAAGGACAGTAATAGATTCATTAATTCGTGGTTTTCTCAGCAAGTGAACAAAAGTTACAGCATCCAAACACTTCCAGCAACATGGTAAGTCCAAAATTGTAGCCAGGTACGTTAATCCAACACTGAAATACCCGCATCAGAAAACAAATACCCCTTCCCCCACAGTAGACATGGTTCCTGGCACAAGATGGACCTCTTGGAGTGTTGAAGAAGGGGTTGCATTGTGTTCACATTTACCTTGTTCATAGACTCAACAGTATTTCGTGGAGAACTCTCAATAAAAACAAGTATGCACTAATGAAACCAAGTTGATGTTGCAGGACTGACATAAATAGGATTTAGCCTGGCAAAAAGATAAGGGTGAGGACACATTACAGCAACTTCCATCATTATTCCAGAACTATTTAATGCTACAGTGGGATCTAGTACTTAGAATAATGAGTAGCAGATTACTCAGAGTGTTTGAGTGAATCACCTCCAGCCATTAACAACTTACACGAGAAAGAAATGTCCTTAGACTCTGCCTGTCAGCCTGACCTCAGTACCAGGAAAGATCATGCAGACGATCATCTTGAGTGAGCTCTCACAGCAAGTGCAGGGCAACCAAGGGACCAGGAACAGCCAGTAGGGGTTTATAAACGAGAGGTCTTGTTTAACCAACCTGATCTCTTTCTGTGACCATGTGACTGACATTCTGGATCAGGGGGAAGGCTGTCTACCTGGACTTTGGTAAGGTCTTTAACACCATCTGTCACCGCATTCTCCTGAAGAAGATGGCAAATCATGGCATAGATGAATGTACTCTTCCCTGGGTAAAAAAACCAGCTAGCTGACTGTGCCCAGAGACTTGTGATTAATGGGGTGAAATCTAGTTCACAGCCAGCCACCAGTGTCCCTCATGGATCAGTTTTGGGGCCAGTCTTGTTTAATATGACCTGGACTAGGGGATTGAGTGCACCATCTATAAGTTTGCAGATTACACCAAATCGTGCGGGAGTGTTGTTCTGCTTGAGGGTAGGAAGGCTCTACAGAGGGACCTGGGCAGGTTGGATTGATAGGCCAAGGCCAATTGTACAAGATACAATAAGGCCACTAAGACCAAGTGCTGGGTCCTGCATTTCTGTCACAACAAACACAGGCAATGCTACAGACTTGGGGAAGAGTAGCTGGAAAGCTACCCAGCAGAAGAGGACTTGGGGGTGTTGGTGGACAGACACCTCAATATGAGCCAGAAGTGTGCCCTGACAGCCAAGGCAACCAGCAGGATCCTGGCTTGTATCAGGCATAGTGTGGCCAGCAGGAGTAGGGATGTTATTATGCCCTTGTACTTGGCACTGGTGAGGCCTCACCTTAAGTATTGTGTTCAGTTCTGGGCTCCTTGCTATAAGAACAACATTGAGGTGTTGGAACGTGTCCAGAGGAGAGCTACCAAGCTTGCAAGAGAGACCAAGGCTCATGAAGAGAGGCTTAGGGAACTGGGCATGTTTAGTTTGGAGAAGAGGAGGCTGAGGGGAGACCTTATTGCGCCCTACAACTACCTGTTGGCCTCTTCTCCTAAGTGAATAACAACAGGACAAAAGGAAATGGTCTCAAGTTGTGGCAGGGGAGGTTTAGATTAGATATTAGGAATAAATTCTTTACTAAAAGAGTGGTCACTGGAATAACCTGTCCAGGGAGGTGGTTAAGAGACTATCCCTAGAGGTATTTAAGAAACATGTAGACACAGCACTAGCGGCTAGGGTTTAGTTTTGTGTTTTATCTGGTTGAGTGTGCTAGTGTCTGATCAGGGGTTTAGTTTTATTATTGTTGTTGTTGTGTGTATGGTTGTACACAGTGATCTGGGAGGTCCTTTCCAACCATGAGTGTTCTGAGAGTCTATGAAATTGAGAAGCTTCATATTAAGTCAAGCTGTGGACAACTCCTTCCAAAGAAGAAAGTGTTAAGCTTTTTTTTCCCATGAATGGGAAATATTCTGTATCAGCAGGCTCAAGGAAGTAGAACTAACTAGAAGTGATAGGATGAAAGTGAGCACAGGGATGAGAGGGAAGAGTTGGCTGTCTGGAAACATTTAGCAAAAGTAGGTATATTAGGCTGTGGAATAATCTCCCACAGGAGGCAGTTGAGCTTTATTGATTGAGTCTTTCTGAAACTACCTGGAAAAAAGGATGAAAAAAAAAATTACAGTAAGGTACAGTCCTCCATCTACAAGGAGCAGGAAATACGGGTTCAAGTAAGCCTCTTCCACCACTAATTTTGATGGCCCTTTATTTTGTTGAGCTCATAGAATTTTGCTTGACAGTTTGTGGCTAGGGGATGAGAGACATCCCTAGAAACCCCATCAAACCAAGGATGAAATAATCTGGCAGACTGGAACTCTCTTCATCATGTTGACCAGATGGGGCTACAGGCTGCAAGGCAACAACTTTGTTTCAGCATACATATGATCTTTGTAATGAGTAAAGGGTTAAGAAGTTGAGACCAAAGGGTTATTTGAAATAATGTATTTTAGTGTGTTTATGCCCCCTTTGAGTGACTCATTTATTAGGAATTATGGACTTCACTCCCCTATGAGAAAGGCTGCAATTAAAACCAATTAGAAAAGCTGATCAGATAGGGGCTTACCCTAATGATCTGTATAATTATGAAAACATCACCATAAAAGTCACCAAGAAAGGACAGAAAGCTTAGATAGGCTTTAACAACATACAAGTTACAGACTACATCCCTGACTCAAACAGTCAGTGGAACCAGTAGGATTTGCATCACTACAAATGTGACCGCAGCTCTGACAACACAACAGCCGTTGTCATCTCAACATATGGAGAGCTGCCCTCCAGGGACTTATTAGTATCTCCCTTGGACAATAATAATAAATTTATATTTTTAAGAGAGATCTGCTCAAAAGAAAGGTGTGAGCTCCATGACGTCTGAACTGACTTTTGGTGGGATATGCAGTTGAGGGGTTGTTTGCTTCTTATACTCTTTATCAGCCAAGGCCCAACACTGAACCCACTATGACATGAACCTTTGGCTCTGACTCTGTATGATGATTTGATTTTTAATCACATTGTGACTTGTGTGACTTGGTCTAGATGGTGCTGCTCTGGCAAGGGGATTGGACCAGATGACCTTTCGAGGTCCCTTCCAATCTCTAATGATTCTATGACACTGAACAGTTCAATCCTTCTTTAGTATTTCATGTGCAGGAAAGATGCTGACAAACACCATCAAGAAATACCAAAAATTCACCCTAAACCCACTTCCATTTCCAAAATCAGTTTAATGCATTAAAGCACAAAAAAACCTCACCAAAACACAGTTACAAAAAATAGTTCTCTGAATTACAGAAACACTTGTGTGCACTGATTTTGTTCAGTTTCTCTAGAGAGCCCTCAGGAGGGACACAACCTACAACATATATTAAAATGGTATATTTTTTTTTTTAAACTGAGAGCCCAGCTCAGGCTCATGCCTATTTTTCACTTGCCCCTTCTGTTTCCCTAACTGCATTTGCAATGTTTTGCATATGGCTATATCAAAGCTAAGCTTAAATTAAAAGTTTAGCATCCAAAGAGCTATTACACCCTACAACAGCATGTTCATAAAACACACATAAATAAAACCTGACTTTTTGCTTAAGGCTCATTATTTCAGCTCTGCAGCTTTAAGATAAATTTAAAAAAGTTTCCTAAAACAAGTTGTGTTTGAACAGAAAATGGGAGGAAAATAGCCACTGCCAGGGCAGCAGCACAAGTACATCTTGGAGCAGTTCTGTATAAGCAGGAGGCTGAAGCAGACAACTTCTCCTTTGCTCCACTGATCAACCCATTCATCTCCAATGGGGATCAGCACTGGCTCACAGCTCCTAATAAGCTACGTAAAAGTGACCACAAAGAATGGTGAACCTTTTTGGCTTACAACAAGCAATTCAATGCTTTAAGTAAGGCAACTTCCAAGAAAAAGTAGTCAAACTAGAGCTCCAAGCAGATGCTGGATAGTACTGCTTTTCCAAAGCCAGGGTCAGTAACATGCTGCAATTCAATGTTTCGTGACTCAGCTGTCCTCACTAGTCATTCAAACTTTAATCTTATCTGCTTGTCTTACCTTACTCATCTAAATCACTCAAAATTTAGAGCAGCTGTTCAGCCTGGAGAATAGAAAGCTCCAAGATTACCTTACAACAGCCTTCCAGTACCTGAAGAGGGCTACAAGAAAGCTGGATATTGGCTTTTTACAAGGCCCTCTAGTAATAGCACAAGAGAGACGGTTTCAAGCTAAAAGATGGGAGATTTACATTAGATCTCAGGAAGAAATTCCTCCCTGTGAGGGTGGTAAGGCACTGGAACAGATTGACTGTTCCAGTCAAAGCTGGAGATGGATAGATTTAAATTGGATATGAAAAGGAAGTTCTTCACTGTGAGAGTGGTGAGAGCCTGGAATGGGTTGCCCAGGGAGGTGGTTGGGGCCCCATCCCTGG